>CM042904.1:23610331-24830331 GCA_023653625.1 Triadica sebifera
TAATAACAATATTTAATTACTTTGGGACCTCTATGTGAACTTGATTACTGTATGGTGCACTATACGCACATACAGATTCTGATAACCAAAGAAAGATGGACTGGCCAATACGTTATAAGATAATAGAAGGGATAGCTCAAGGAATTCAGTATCTACACGAAGATTCTCGCCATAGAATCATACACCGTCATCTCGAGGCCAATAGTATTTTGTTAGATGAGGAAATGAACCCAAAAATTTCAGATTTTGGCACTGCAAGGATTTTTGGCGTTGATCAAAGCCAAGGCTGCTCAAGTAAAGTTGTTGGGACAATGTAAGTTTTGATTACGGAAAATTCTTGTCTGGACCACATTCATGTATTCATTTATGGACATGATAGTTTGTTATTGTTATGATTTTGTTCTATAAAAAAATACATAGATCGGGTCTAAACAGGAAATTTCCATTGCAAAAACTATTTATTCAGGAAAAAAAATCCCCAGAACTTGTATTTTGTTTTATTTTTTGAATTTCCTTACACTGTCTAACATGTTGATATATTGATTATATTTCAGTGGTTACATGTCTCCAGAATATGCTACCCGAGGACACTTCTCTGAAAAGTCTGATGTTTATAGCTTTGGTGTTCTAATTTTAGAGATTATTAGTGGAAAGAAAAACAGTACTTTTTACGAATCAAACAATGCTGAAGATCTTTTGAACTATGCAAGTATATATGATTTAAAATCTATAATTTCAGATGTAAATTAAATTAAATAGATGAAAACATTTTAATTGTAATTAATCTGAGGAATAATTACTCCAGGCTTGGAGACTTTGGAGAAATAACACGCCGCTGGAATTGTTGGATTCAACTCTGGAAGATTTATATTCAAGAAATGAAGTGTTTAGGTGCATTCATATAGGGTTGTTATGCGTTCAGGAAGATCCAGCGAATAGACCCACAATATCAACAATAATTATTATGCTTAGCAGTTTATCTGTCACAGTCTCAGAACCTCAACGACCAGCAATTTTCCTCGGAAGAAACTCAGAGTTAAGCATTCCAGTAGAAGCAGAATCAGATAATTCGACGAGCAACACACGGCCTTGGTCTGTGAATGAAGCATCCTTCACTGAATTAGGTCCTAGATAGATGTGACATCTGATTATGCTTAATATAGCTTCTCTATTACTCCACAATGTCCAGAGAAACAGGCCACTTGCCAGCATTGGAGCTGGAGTCTAGCCAATCTGGCAACCAAACCAGTGCCTTTTTCTTCAAATGAAGTCTCCATCACATAACTATATGCAAATAACTTTCCAATAAAAGGTACATTTTGAATGTAATATATTCATGAAGTTATTTAAAAATAAAATCAATTTATAACCCAAACATTGCTTTTTATGTGACAATTTATAATTGATTTAGTGAATTTGTTGTCATTGAATTACCATGCCGAAGTGCAAAAAGGTCACTATATTTTATTTCGGTATAAGGGTTACTTTTACAAAATTAGTTAATTTGGATAAAAACTTAAGCATGACAATCGTTCAAAAATTAATCTCATACAAAGCTTCTTCCTTAATCTATCTAGGAAAATTTGATATAAATATCTACATAAAAAAAAATACCAATTGAAAATTTTATTCACTTTCCTTGAGGATAGAAAATAAATAAATTGTTCGGGCATGTAATAAGTTAATACGTTTTCTCCAGGAATAAGAAATGATTTGAACAAGTAGCCAACCATGGTACTAAGGAATGGGCTTAGAAGGAATATATTTAAATAATTTTTTTTGAATAACATATTTAAATAATCTTATGGCAACTGTATGATCTTGAAATTAAATTCAATCTTTCTTTTTAAAATTTCATAAAAAAAAATGATAACCTTGTTTTCGGAATATTTCATTAGGTTATTCATAGTGGAATTCAGTGGAAATAGACATCACTTTCTCCAATTATGTTGCCAGCCATTTATCTTTTAATTTTTTTTTTCTCTCTTATAGCTCTTGTTTGCTTCAATCTTCCATGAGTTTATTACAATCCCAATTTATTATTTGTTCTGATCTATTATAAAATGAGTTTATATAAATATTGTCTAATAAATAAATAATGAAAATAAAAATATGATTCCACTATGAAATTTTCGACTTTTCTTGACCCGTGGTTGATCTGTTTAGGGCATTAAATTTGGCATTGACTTGCTTTACCGCTTTTGAACGCACAATGTTGTGATAAAACTAGGTATTTAAATTTTAAAGAGTACACATTAAACAAAATTAGCATTTTTTTATTTTCTGTTTTAGTGCTTCACTTATTGTATTATATTGAATTAATACAACAATAATATTTTATGCTAATTAAAAATCAACGACTGCATATAAATATCTCAATTTCACTAATAAAATAATTACATTAAATGAGAAATCAAGACAATACTTCTTTTTTTTAATAATATATTTTGTTATTTTCGAAATTAAGACAATTTTTTATTTTAAGAATCACGTGAAATTTATTTAACTAATTTAGTTAAAGTTATGTTATTTATACTAACATTAGACATGAAAACAGGGCTGATCATATATTGATTAATCGGTACATGAGGTAATTTTTTTAACCAATTTATAAGGATCAAAATTTGAAATTACTAGTGATAAATTTAACTAATTAAAATTGATTTAGCAATTTATTATTTTGGATTTTAACAATTTTACAGTTAGATTTTTCTCAATTTTTTATTTTTTCAATTTTTTCCCATAGCGTAATTACCAATTCTATATTCGAATTCTCTTAAAATCCGAATAACCCACAAACTGTCTGAATGCATTAGTCTATAGAAAGCAAACAAAATAAATTTCGGCTTCATTTGAGCGTCAGCCGACACCCTTCTGTTGTGGCCAAGCCATGTAGCTTCATATTGGCCATAACCATGAAAATACTGTTAAGAATCAGTGTCAAAATAATTTGTTCAAATATTAGGTACACCTACCATTAATTTATTAAAAAATTAAGTTTATTGTGTTGAAAAATTAAACAAATATTAGGTACATCAATCTCCATCTAATTTGTTGAAAAATTAAGTTCATATTAGGTATACCTACCATACCAAAGATTTGAACAAATGTATGGTGAATATTTGAACAAATGTATAGTATGGATTAAACTTTGAGCCTGTAAATAGGCACATTTCCAAGATTTAAACCATCCAAGAGTGAAGTCTACAAGTCTTGAGTATTTGTGAGAGTTGAGAGATTTCTTTGTAATATTTCTAGCTTAGTGAAATTTTTGTTGTATCTCCAATTTTTGAGTGGATTTCTTCTTTTAGATATTTAATTTAGAGTTGTGTATTCTAAATTTTTTCTCAACAATTGGTATCAGAGCCTAACTTGAGTGTTAATATTTACTTATCGTATGCTCTGTGGTTGCCACTAATAAGTGGATCTTCCACATCAAAAAATAAATTAAATTATTATTTACTCTTGAAGATTGGTATCAGAGAGGGACAATCAGATATCATTCTTAGTAGAGTTATCTTGAGTCGTGAGAAGTTTGGCATACTTAAAATTTATTGATCAAGCTTGTTCGGTATAGTCAAAATCATATCGACACGATAGGTGACCTTCAAATAGTCGGAGGAATCAAGAAGCTCAACAACAAAAACTACAACACATGGACAACATGTATGGAGTCTTACCTACAAGGTCAAGACCTTTGGGAGACTGTCGATGGTAGTGAAGTTGCACAACCAACAACAGAAGATGACTTGCGAAAGTGGAAGATTAAAGCAGGAAAAACGATGTTTGCTTTAAAAACAACAATTGAAGAAGAAATGTTGGAGCACATTCGAGATGTCAAAACATCAAAGGAAGCATGTGACACTTTTGTTACACTCTTCTCAAGGAAGAAGGATACAAGACTGCAACTTCTCGAGAATGATTTGCTATCAATGGTGCAACATGACATGACGATTGCTCAATATTTTCATAAGGTGAAAGCAATATGCCGCAAAATTTCAGAGCTAGATCCAACAGCTCCTATTGGAGAAACCAAGATAAAAAGAATAATTATCCATGGTTTGAGACCCGAATACCACGGGTTCATTACCGCTATACAGGGGTGGCCGACACAACCATCACTTGTTGAGTTTAAAAATTTGCTTGCAAGTCAGGAAGCTATGACTAAGCAAATGAGATGAGTCTCGCTAAAGAGTGAGGAGGAAGCACTCTTTACCAGTAAAAGCAAAGACACTTTCAAGCAGTACGTTGGCAGTGGATCTAAAAAGAATAATGACAAGGGAGACTCTCATTTAAGAGGAGCTTCAAAGAATCGTGGTAATAGTATAAAGTTCGATGGAAAGTGTTACAACTGCGGGAAGATGGGTCACATGGCGAAAGATTGTTGGACCAAGAAAAAATCTATTGAAACTAACACTGCTACTTCCAGTTCTAAGGAGAATAGCGAAGATGGTTGGGATGCCGAAGCATTATTCGCTATGGAGGAAGAAGAATTAGCTTTCACGGTAACAACATCAGAACATATTGACTACAAAAATGACTGGATCGTAGATTCCGGTTGCTTAAATCATATGACGGGTGACAAATAAAAGTTGCAAAACTTATCTGAGTATAAAGGAGGTCGTGTGGTAGTGACAGCTGACAACTCAAAGTTACCGATAGCTCATATCGGTAAGACGATAGTTACAACTCGATATAATTCTAACCAGGTGCCACTTCAAGATGTTTACCATGTCCCGGGAATGAAGAAAAATTTATTGTCTGTGGCTCAATTGACATCATCAGGCCATTATATCTTGTTCGGTTCTCAAGATGTGAAGGTGTATCATGACCTAAAAATCTCAGAAACACCAACAATGGAGGGCGATGATTGGAGTATGTCTACGTGATGTCAGCAGAATCTGCATATGTAGATAGGACGAGGAAAAATGAGACATCAAATCTATGGCACATGCAGTTAGGTCATGTTAGATATTCCAAGCTAAGTGTGATGATGAAAAAGTCGATGCTTAAGGGGCTTCCTCAACTTGACGTGCGAACAGACAGTTTGTGCGGGATGTCAATATGGTAAAGCACACAAAATGTCATACGAGGAATCGAAGTTTAGAGCAAAAGAATCATTAGAGTTAGTTCACTCTGATGTATTTAAACCAATTAAACAACCGTCAATTGGTGGTATGCGATACATGGTGACATTCATTGATGACTTCTCAAGGCATGTGTGGGTTTTCTTTATGAAAGAAAAATCTGACACATTTTCAAAATTTAAAGAGTTCAGAGAGTCAGTTGAAGGAGAAATGGGAAAGAAGATTCGTTGCTTACGTACAGACAACGGGGCAGAATATAGCTCAAGTGAGTTCTCTCAATACCTAAGGCAAAGTGGAATATGTCATCAATACACTTGTGCCAACACACCGCAATAAAATGGTGTAGCTGAGAGAAAGAACCGGCATCTTGCAGAAGTCTGTTGAAGTAAGCCACATGCAAAGAATGTTCCGGAAAGGTTTTGGGTTGAAGCAATGAGGACTGCAGCTTTTGTGATTAACAAACTTCCTCAACCAAGGTTAGAATTTGTTTCTCCCTTTGAGAAACTGTGGAACATGAAACCTACAGTTAGCTAATTTTGAGTATTTGGCTGTGTATGTTATGTATTTGTTCCTAATCATCTACATAGTAAGTGTGATAAGAAAGCTGTTAGATGTATCTTTGTAGGATACGACAGCCAAAGAAAGGGGTGGAAATGTTGTGATCCAACGAATGGAAGATGCTATACTTCACGAGATGTGGTGTTCGATGAAGCCTATTCCTGGTGGTCTTCAGATAATGAGGTGTTGCCAGACTCTAGAGAATTTGGAGACAAACTACAACAAAAGATGGAGGAGCATATTGTTCAACTTTAACCAAGTTCAAATAAATCAGGAGATCAAAACAGCAATGATGTCGAACAAAGAGTGACTTAGAGTCCTTGGAAAACTGGCATGTATCAACAACCAAATGATGAAGGTGAGTCCAATGAAACTGAAGAATCAACTCTGCAATCTCAACTCCGAAGATCAACAAGAACACGAAGGCCAAATCCCAAATACGCCAATGCAGCCATAGTCGCAGAAGACATTATAATAGAACCTGAGACATTTGAAGAAACATCACAGAGTTCTGAATGGATGACAGCTATGAAAGAAGAGATTAATGCACTTGAGCAAAATCAAACTTGGGATCTAGTGTCATAGCCAAAAGATGTGAAACCCATATCCTGTAATTGAGTTTACAAGATAAAGCATCGTCCAAATGGGTCAATCGAGAGATACAAGGCACGATTGGTAGCTCATGGTTTCTCTCAATAGTATGGACTAGATTATGATGAAACATTTAGTCTGGTGGCGAAACTTACAACAGTACGGGTTTTACTTGCACTTGCAGCCAACAAAGATTGAAATTTATGGCAGATGGATGTGAAGAATACTTTTCTTCATGGAGAGTTGGATCGGAAAATCTACATGATCCAACCAATGAGTTTTTAGAGCCAATATCATCCTGAATATGTGTGTAAGCTTCGGAAAGCACTATATGGATTGAAACAAGCACCCAAAGCATGGTATGGTAAAATTGCTGAATTTCTAACACAAAATGGTTATTCAGTAACACCTACGGATTCCAGCCTGTTTGTCAAAGCTAATGAAGGAAAGCTAGTTATTGTACTAGTATATATGGATGACTTAATCATAACCAGTGATGATGAGCCAGAAATTCTTCAGACGAAAGAAAATTTATCAGTTTGTTTCCAGATGAAAGAACTTGGACAACTCAAGCACTTCCTTGGTTTAGAGGTTGATCATACACAAAAAGGAATATTTATTTGTCAACAAAAATATTCTAAAGACTTGTTGAAGAGGTTCAGAATGCTCGAATGCAAGCTAATTTCGACACCAATGGAACCAAATGCTAAAATGTGTGCACATGAAGGAAAAGATTTGGAAGATGCGACAATGTATCGACAATTGGTAGGGAGTCTGATTTACTTAACCTTGACTCGTCTTGACATTTCTTATGTAGTTGGCGTGATGAGTCGATACATGCAAAATCCAAAGAAATCTCATTTAGAAGCAATTCAACGAATACTGAGATATGTAAAGAGTACAAATAACTATGGTCTTTTGTATAAGAAAGGTGAAGACTGCAAGTTAATTGGTTATTGCGATGTTGACTATGCAGGAGATCATGACACAAGGAGATCAACAACTGGGTACGTGTTTAAGCTTGGTTCTGGAACAATTTCTTGGTGTAGCAAGAGACAGCTAACGATATCATTATCAACCACTGAAGCTGAGTATCGAGTAGCGGCAATGGCAGCTCAAGAGAGTACATAGTTGATACAACTAATGAATAATCTACATCAACAAGTAGATTATGCAGTTCCATTGTACTGTGACAATCAATCAACAATTCGTTTGGCAGAGAATCCAGCTTTTCATGCAAGAACTAAGCATGTTGAAGTGTACTATCATTTTATCAGAGAAAAACTTCTGCAAGAAGAGATTGAGATGAAACAAATCAAAACAGATGATCAAGTTGCGGACTTGCTCACAAAAGGTCTAGGTACAGACAAATTCAAAATGTCTCGTCGACAGCTCGACATAGTATAGAGAATGAGAGTTGACATTGAGGGGGAGTGTTAAGAATTAATGTCAAAATAATTTGTTCAAATATTAGGTACACGTACCATTAATTTGTTGAAAAATTAAGTTTATTGTGTTGAGGTACACCAATCTCCACCTAATTTGTTGAAAAATTAAGTTCATATTAGGTATACCTACCATACCAAAGATTTGAACAAATGTATGGTGAAGATTTGAATAGATGTATAGTGTGGATTAAACTTTGAGCCTATAAATGGGCACACTTTCAAGGTTTAAACCATCCAAGAGTGAAGACTACAAGTCTTGAGTATTTGTGAGAGTTGAGAGATTTCTTTGTAATATTTCTAGCATAGTGAAGTTTTTGTTGAATCTCCAATTTTTGAGTGAATTTCTTCTTTAAGATATTTAATTTAAAGTTGTGTATTCTAAATTTTTTTCTCAACAAATACTTCATCGCTAGAGGTCCAAATTTTAGACACTGAGCAGAACAATTTGATACCCAAAACACAAAGAAAAATATATTCATCACCCTCGCCTTCTTGCTTGGTTTTGTCGTTAGCACAGAAGAACATGCCACATACCTTTTTCATAATTGCGCAGACACAACCACTTTCACCACAAACAACACCTGCCATTCTAATCTTAGTCTCCTTATCTCTACCCTTTCCTTCAGTTCTTCTTGAATTCTTGGTTTCTACAATTCGTCCACTGGCCAGAAACCCAGCGACATCTATGGACTGTATCTCAACCCGGGAATTCCACAGCCAATGTCTGCCGAAGTTGTGTCACGATCGGCCATCCAGGATGTAGTCCACCATAGTTTGTTATGATGAATGCCTTCTATGTTATTCAAACCAGTGAATCTTCTCTACCGTGGTTTAAGATCCTTTTTTGGCCATGTTAATTACTGTTGAAAAAAGAAATCCCATATTCAAGGTAAAGGGCAACTCATAATCAATTCTATGAGAACTGGAAGCACTAGAGACATGTTCCACTTCTTCCCCCATTATGGTTTCCATAAGGCTAGGAATTTCTTCAATTTCTAAATGATCTCCTTCTTGCATTATTTCTAGAGTCATAAACAATGTTTCAACATTCCACTCAGGTTCAGTAAGATGACGATTGCTCACTATTTATATATTTCTTTTAACAAATTTTTTCTTGGACCAACAATCCCTTGCATTGTGTCCTTTTTGCCACTTTGACATTTAACATTTTTAGACTATCGATTTTCTCAGTGTTGCTTCTGCTAAACTTTCCCTGATTGAGAATTCCTTCCTGTGTTCCATTTATTCTAACCACGAGGTTGATTTTTTCTCTTGTTGGTAAAGAGTACTAACTCTTCAGCGTTCAATGACACTTCAGCCATATGTTTTGCAAGAGTTTCTTGACTTGTTAACAAATTTTCCAATTCTTAACTTGCCAACAAATTTTCCAATTTTTCAATTTGAGATTATGTGAGTCAACCTTGAACTATAGCAATGAAATCCTTATACTCAGGTTGTTGGCCATGTATGATGATTTGTCTCATTCTTTCACTGACAATTTTGGATGTCTCATCTAATTCAGTAGTTTCTCAACATAATAATCATTTCACCTTGGTGAAATACTGACTAATTGTCATATCCCATTGTAAGATATACATTAGTTCATTCTCCAATAATTGAAATTTTGTGTCATTCTTATTTACAAACCACAAAGAAAAAGAATTCCAAGTCTGTTGGGGTGTGGCAGCTTCTCTAATGTGCTCCATCATCTCTTATTCAATAGTGGTTTTGATGGCAAATGTAGTTTTTCCAACTTTAATCTTTCACTTTCTAAGATTGTCAGCATCATCTTCTGGTGGTAGTGGTGTAGTCTCTATCCTAGCAACAACCTCCCAAAGGTCTTACCCTTGCAAATATACCTTCATGCAAGTCTTCCACATACTATAATTATTATTATTATTTAATTTTTAAATAACACCAACATTGTTTGATTTTGCTATCATGGTTTGGTTTTAGTAGCCTCGCGATTAACCAAGTAAGTGTGGTTCCAAATCAATAGATTTCACATTTCTAAATTGCACACGAACAAAATCTCTCTTGTACAATTGTTTTATACATAAATGCCAAAAAATTAGGACCCTTGATCAAATGACTTTGATACAACATTCAAAAGTGAATAATAATTTAATTTATTTTTTGATATGGATAATCCACTTATTAGTGACAACTACAGAACATAGGATAAATAAATATTGACACCCAAATCTGATTTTGATACCAATTATTGAGTGTAGACACCAAATAAGATAATAATTTAGCAAGTAAAAAAGACACAATTTGTAAAGTGAATTTTCAAAAATATTTTTATTAATAAAGTTAATTTCACTATTACATCTCAATAATAAACTCACTCCAATTCACCACTCACTTTTTTTCTACTACTCACTCTTTGCTGTACCAATTGATGCTTGAAAAGCTTAGGAGTGTGCCATTTATAGTGGTTTTACAAGTACCATTTGTGGATAACATTAGTCCACCTAAATGCTCTCCATGCCAAGCAAAATAAGTGGCCCATATGCAAGTGAAAAATATGTGGCCGATATGCAAGTAGATGTGACGAAGTTTTTTCCATACAAAATACATGACTATAATTTCATCACATGAAAAAAATGCAATTAATTAAGCCAACTTAATTAGTGATGATATTCAGCATTCCCAACAGCCAGCATTTGTTTTCCAAAGCAGATCCAGACAAAGCATGCCAATGAAGGGCAAGTCTGATCAATCTACTAGTAAATCAATGCCTTGGTCTATCCATGAAGGATTGACAACTGAAGTATATCCTCGGTAGTAAAGTGGGTTTTTCATAATAGAAAAGCATGTTACCAATGTTCCCGGATCAGAACCTCAAAAAAAAAATCCCTTTTACAGCACCGGACTTTTTTTCCTGAACTAATTTTCTCCTCTTAATTTTCCGTAGCCTTATATATAATCAAGCAATTGTATATGTTAAACTCTGGGTCTAAAAGAACGGAGAAAATAATAATTTCTTCGAGAGAGATTTTACAAACAGGTGAAATATATTATATTATGTAATTGTACATAATACTTTCAGAGACTTGAAATTCATGTGACAATATCTTAATTATTTGAAGTACTCCAACGAAAATGAAGAATATATAGAAATTTAAATTAAATGGAACTAAGAAATGAAGTAGGACTTGGAGGTACGGGTATGTCTACTGTCCCTTCCAACATCAAGAGTACCTTTTTCATTGAAGGGCGAAGAGAAGGTTCATCAAGAGTGCACCAAAGCCCCACTTTAATCATTCGATCCAATTGTTTCTTGTCAACCTCTTCATCCCCAATTAATTTATCCATTTCGCCGGCCATAAAACAATCATAAACCCACTCCGTCAGAATACCTTCATCCTCTGGTCCACTATATTTCACATTCTTCCGACAACATGCGATCTCCAGCAACACAACTCCATAACTATAAACATCTGCTTTAACTGTCACGGGCAGATTCCTATGCCATTCCGGTGCAACATATCCCCTTGTTCCTCTAATTCCTGTGAAGGTTTTGGTCTGATCTTGCTTCAGTAGCTTGGCTAATCCGAAATCTGAAATTTTTGGACATCTAAATTCATCCATTAGAATGTTCTCCGCTTTTATGTCACAATGGATGATCTGTGTCTCGCACTCTTCGTGAAGATAGAGGATACCCTTAGCTACGTTTCGGGCGATTTCCATTCTTTCAGTGAAACAAGGTCTACTTTCAGGTGAAAAGAGTAGATGAGCAAGAGAACCGTTGCTCATGAACTCATATACTAAGAGCCTAAGAGGGCCTTCGTTACAATAACCGAGTAGGCGTACCAGGTTCTTGTGATGTGTTTTCCCAATTACTTTCATCTCCATCTGAAATTCTCTCTCTCCTTCAGCTAAAACTTTTTCCAGTTTCTTCACTGCTACAGCTTTCTGACTGCTTCGTATTAGCCCTTTATACACTGTCCCGAAAGACCCTCTGCCAATGTCTTCCTTGAATCCATTAGTTACTGTCTCTAGTTCTGCATAGCTGAAAGATCGGGGAGCAACTTCCCCGCTTATTGCCCTACGCTCATAGTCGGAAATTTTTTCATATGCCCATAAATGGTATCTATATATGAAAACACCCGAAATTGTCAAAATAAGAAACCCCAAAGCAACAACTGAACCGCTGGCAATTAGGATACCCTTCCCAATCTGTCTCTTCTTTTTTTGTATTGGCACGATTCCTTCTTCCTCGATGGATATATAGATCTGCCGACCTTGATCAAAGCCAAGTTTGAATCATTCGGATCTCCTCTCCCAAATTTCAAAGGCAGCTTCTGCAAATTGCACCACCCGTCTTTAAAAAAAGCAGCATCGCAGTTACAATCCTTCAAACAGGCTTGCTCACAATCTTATTTTAGGGAAATTTGCACTTTTGAGTATGGATCGTCTTCCCAATTGGTATTAGGAAGTGGTTGAATTCTGATGCTTCCTTTATCATCATCATTTTTGCAGTTTTCAGTAGTTATTGAATCCCTCTTACAACCATTACGCAAGTTCTGCAGAGAAATAGGAGAAAATCCAGGCAGGCATACACAACTAGCTTCCATATCACTTAACACACAGTAGCTATTAAGACCGCAAATTCCCTTTGGTGCACATTTATCATCTGTGGATGTCATCAAAACTGACCAATTTCCTTTCCGTGTGAGATTGTAGGAATACAATCTGAATATGCCATCAAAATCAAGTCTCATCATGTAAATTGTGTCTTCAATTGGATACCTTCCCACTGTGATGTTCTTTATGATGATGCCACTAGAATTGCGGAGGTAAAGATATCCATCACGATCAAGATTTAGTGTCACATTATTATCCTCTCCATTTGTTTTTGATGCATAATAAGCAAAGTCAGGAGCATCTGAAGTTCCCACAGGATACTGCACAAGATTTTCATCATGTTGCATCTTGAGACGAAAGATTCCAGGCGAGTTGTCAGTTTCCGAAATGCTGGAAACAAGCTCTTTCCCTGCTTGAAGACTTTGAGTGGGCTAAAGTGTATCAGTTGGTTGCTCGAAACTTTGCCATATTTTTGCACCATCAGAATTATAAAGAATAAAATTGGCAGAATCAAACAGAGAAGCTGATGCTGCCTGAGGAAAAGGAATAACATCTTCAATGTTTTGGCCTTGTGCTGATTGCAAGATAAGCCCAGAATCAGTGGTGAAGACCAAAGTGACATTATCGGATACAGGTTGTTTGTCTCGGTTGGCTGTCCAAACAACCGTCGTTGGTGGAATTCCGGCAAGAAAAATCCCAACACGATACCCATCTCCCTGTCAATAAAATCCAAATGCGTAAAGACGAGAAGGTGACAACAATGAGGAGTTGATGCTGTTGGGTTTCAAAGAAAATCCTGGCCTTATATTGGTCTGTCTTTGTTGAGCTGCTGCAGTGGAAAGTGTCGAAACAAAGAGAAATAACAAGAAGGAAGCCATTGAAAGATTATGATGATAACCTATATGTATCTTTTGGTCTTGAGATGCTATGATGATAACCTATGTGTATCTTTTGGTCTTGAGATGCATTTAAAGGCCATCAAGCAGAAGAACAATCCAATAGGATTTTTCGTCAAATTTGTAGCATTTATTAATTAAATAGGATTTTTCTTATTTAGTCTCAGTTTGTTAATAAATTCACAAAACAATACGTTACATCTGCAAAATAATAATTATTTTGCATATATAATATAATGAGATTGAATTAATGCATAAATTTAGAATGAATTTAATTTAGATAGGCTTAAAACTATATCTAAAATATAAAATTACTCGACTAAAAAAATGTTCACAAGACAGCGTGTGCCCTTGGAAAGCAAATGGAGTGAAACGCGGGGGAGACTTCCTTTTTACACAATGCTTGACCAAAAGAAGCTCCAATCAAATATAAGGCTATAAATGAGTCAAATTATTTATGAGCTATTCGAGTTAAATTCATAAAATATTCAAATTTGACTCGGATTTAATTAAATCAAGCACAAACTCAAGTAGTTCACGTAGTTTGTCAAGTCGAGTTTGAATAAATATATGATTTGTAAAGTTCATGAGTTTAATCGAATAATTATTTTATTATTATTATTTATTAAATTACTTTTATATTCTAAGTATTTAAATATATTTGATTTTATTCGAGTCGAGTTGAGTCAAATCGAATATACTATATTAAGTTTTTAGATGATTCAAATTTTATCAAGTTGAATTCGAGTAGTTCGAATATTTTTCAAATCAAGTTTTAAACAATTAAAAATAAACAATTTCGATTTTGAGATTTGAATTTTTTAATCTAATCGAACTCAAGTTTGATACTGTATCGACTCGACTACACTCAATCAAATAATGTGCACAAGTCAACGTGGGCCCTTATAAATCACTGGGAGTGAGACTCGGGGGAGGCTACCCTTTTGCAAAATGCAAAATTGCAAATCATGAAATGTCCTTGCACTTGCTAATCAAGCAATTAGGAGTTTTTCTTCTCTTTTCTTTTCTTTTCTTTTTTCGTTTTCTTTTGTAAAAATGAATTTTGAATTTTTTTTTCTTTTTACTTAATTGCTTGGTCTATGAATATTTTAGAGTTTCTACGTTCATTAATGTTTTGTTTTTTTTCCTGTTCATCTTTCACGGATGGAATAGAAGCAAGTCTTGTCCATAGTAAAGTGCCACCTTTTAGCAAGTTCCTTTTGCGTTGGTCACGGATGTGTTTTTCGTAGAAGAATAAACGCTTTGATTTATTGAAGTGGAGAATACGTTGCTCAATTGGAAGTATACTCACTTTTAAACTTGTATACCATTCTTTAATTAAACAACAAAATTATCTTAGATAAGAAATAAAAGATTTAAATGAAAATTATTATGAATTTATTACTCATAATAAAGGATAAATTCTTGTAGTGATAAATATATATATATATATATATATATATATATATATATATATATATTTATACAATTCTACAGAATGAGAAAAAAAATCATATATTGAAAAGACAAAAGAAAAAATGGAACAATGTTACGATTTACAATGATAAGAATAATCAATTAAAAGTTGTTACTGTGCTCGAAGTAAAATAAATACCAGAGGTAGGCCCATGATTTTCCAACAAACGGTCCATTGCTTTTAATTTTTATGATAACCAAAGATCATCCAAAGAAAGGAAAATTCCAATTTCCACCGAAGCTAAAAGAAATGAATAGCTTACGACGGATTATTCCATCAGAAATGATGAATTTTGCAAAACTAAACAGACTGCTTAGGCAAACTAATTGGCTTCTTTTGTCCCTTCATAAATTTGCTGTATATATATATATATTAGACAATTTTTTTTCTAGCAAATCTAATTTTTTACTTTATATTTTTTTTAAAATATGCGACAAACGATCTGTGGTAATTTTTCGATTATTTTATTGTATCTAATTTTACCAAGGGATTTATTGGAATTTCTCTTGATATTTTCCAATTCCAAAAAAAAAAATTTATTTCTCATATATTTTACTAATAGATTGCAATAATTTAAATCAACCTTTAAATTTTAATTTAATTTTTTCAAATTTCAACAGAATTTTGTCTCTTTTTTAACAAAAAATTCAATCTTAATTAATTTCAGTTCTTAAATATTTATTTTGTTAAAATTTAAATTTTAATAAAGATTAAAATTAATATTCGGAAATCATTGATAGGCAAAAAGAGAGGGGATTGATTAGCTAGGATCTGATCCAAAAGTTATATTCATATTAATTAATATGAATACAATTATTAAATATTAATTATTATATGATTAGTCTAGATATAATATATTAGATTAAGTGTATTTAAAATTTTTTCTAACAAACATATTAACTCCAGCCAAGTCTTATTATATCGTAAATTGGTCGGGAAGGACAACTGTGACAAAAGCAGACATTAAAGCCCTTCGGCTTTTTGTGATTTTTCAAATTTCCTATGTTCGGACTGGGCCTCACTCTTTTTTTCTCCTAAGACATATAGAAAGTAACGGAGTTCCCTTAATTTGAGTAAGTCATTCATTGACTGATTGGTTTCGTTGGAACTTTACTTTGATCATTGAACTGAATTCATACAATTGAATATTTCTTTCATACAATTAAGGTTGTTTAATTATATATTTCTTTAATCCATCAAACTTTTTCCTAACGGTAAGCTTTCTCTAAGAGCTAGTGATGAAGGTTTTGATTTCGAGTCTCTCCACATATGGGAAGCTCCACCTCTTTATTTTTCTTGTATCTAATGTCACTTGAAGATCAAGTGGAGTAATTAATTTGATTTCTAAATAAATTTGTGGATTCAATTTAAATAATATTTGTTATTTGTAATTTATTATTAAAAATGTTTCTCCAAAGAAGCTAGTAATGAAAAATAAAAAAAAATGCATATCTATTTATTTCATAGAGCAAAAATAAACTGTTTGAAATATTAAATTTCGTAACAGATAACATTGCTAACAAATTATTTCCCAACACGTATAAGATTCCCTAACTATTATTTATGGCCTTCTTCTGATTACTAAAGCGGAATAAATATCCCCTAAAAGCAGAAAACAAGCAAGAGAACCTGGCTTGGTCACCAAAATGCACCCTCTCAGATCTTCTATAATTTTACTCTTCTTGCTTAGCCTTATCATCACTATCAGAGCACAATCCATCACTTACCGCTATCATGTCTGCACAAATTCAACCACTTTCACCGCAAACAGCACCTACCAGGCCAATCTAAAGGGCCTCCTATCTTCCCTTTCCTCCAATTCAACAATCAGAAGTGGGTTCTACAACACCTCCGCTGGCCAGGATCCTGACGATGTTTATGGTCTCTTTCTCTGCCGCGGTGACTTTAGCACCGATGTTTGCCAAAATTGTGTCACCTCAGCCACCCGAGATATTGTTCAACTTTGCCCTATTCAGAAAGGAGCCGTCGTATGGTACGATGAGTGCTTACTACGTTATTCAAACCAATATATCTTTTCTACTCTTGCCACAGAACCTACTGTGTCCTTGTTGAACACGCAGAATATAACAGGCGACCAACAAAGTTTTAACGAGCTAGTGATGACGTCCATGACCGACACAGCTTCTCTGGCTGCCAATGCTACATCGAATGGTAAAAAGTTCGGTGTCGGACAAGTGAATTTTACTGACTCGCAAAATTTATACACCCTTGCTCAGTGTACGCCGGATCTATCAGCCTCAGCTTGTAATCAGTGTCTTCAGAATGCTATCTCCCGGTTGCCGGGCTGTTGTAGTGGAAAGCAAGGCGGAAGAGCCTTGTTTCCAAGCTGTAATATTCGGTATGAGATATATCCATTTTATAATTCAACAGCAGTGCCGCCGCTGTCACCTTTGCCTCCTAGTCCTCCTCCTCCAGGAGCAACAAGACAAGAAGGTAAGGTTAATTTGCACTACACTTGGTCTTCTATCCAGTCTGATTTGGTGATTAACGAGTTAATTATAACTAGATTTTTTTGGATATGCAAGGAGAGAGTGGTGTCTCAACTGGTACAATTATAGCAATTGTTGCTCCGATTTCAGCCGGTGTCGTGCTTTTCTTCGTGGGCTGCTGTTTCCTGCGTACAAGGGCGAGAAAGGCATATGGTGTCATTCAAGAAGATAGCGGTAGAGACAGAAGAAAAAATCTCACTCTTCTTTTAAGCCCTCTGTTTTGTTGTACTGGTTGCTGTCTAATTAATGAATTTTCTTTAACAAAACTGAATTACATATATATCTGCTTGGTTTCTATGCAGCTGCCAATGAAATTACAACTTTGGAGTCTTTGCAATATGATTTGGATACAATAAAAGTTGCCACAAATAATTTCTCCGATGATAAAAAGTTGGGTACAGGTGGATTTGGCGAGGTTTATAAGGTAAGTGATCAATCATTTGATGATCTCCTAAGCTGATTAACAATTCCCCAAGTAAAAAAATATGTAATTTATATTGTAAAAAAGATATGTTTGTGAAAAAGAGTCTGCCTAAAATAGAGTAAGTTTCCAGGGGACACTTCCTAATGGGCAAGAAATAGCTGTGAAGAGGCTGTCAAAAAGCTCTGTGCAAGGCGCAGAAGAATTTAAGAATGAGGTCCTGTTAGTAGCCAAGCTCCAACACAGAAATCTAGTGAGGCTCCTCGGATTTTGCTTGGAAGGAGAAGAAAAGATACTCGTCTATGAATTTGTGGTTAACAAAAGCCTTGACTACTTTCTGTTCGGTCTGAAATCTGAATCTTCTGACTAAAAATGTTCAATTTCTTCTTCTGCTATCATAAATACAAAATCCCCATTAAGGATTTGTTCTTGTTTCATTTAGATTATCAAAATTACCAAAATTTAACTATATATGTTTTATGTAATGAATCTGTAGACCCTGAGATGCAAGGGAGATTGGATTGGGCAAGACGTTACAAGATAATAGGAGGAATTGCTCGAGGAATTCTTTATCTTCACGAAGACTCTCGCTTTAGAATCATTCATCGTGACCTTAAAGCCAGCAATATTTTGCTAGATAGAGATATGAACCCAAAAATTTCAGATTTTGGTATGGCCAGGATTGTTGGAGTTGATCAAACTCAAGAGAGCACAAATAGAATAGTAGGAACATAGTAAGTTTGCAATTTTCCGATTAGTTCTGCATTCTTCAAATGAATTACTTAATCCACTAATTGTCAAACATTAATTAATTTTCTGGCTGTTGTTGGTTTCCAGTGGCTATATGTCTCCAGAATATGCGATGCATGGACAATTCTCCGTCAAATCCGACATGTATAGTTTCGGTGTCTTGGTTCTTGAAATTTTAAGTGGAAAGAAGAACAGTTCTTTCTATCAAACGGATGGTGCTGCGGACCTTTTGAGCCATGTGAGTATAAACTTTTCCCTCACAAGCTCAATTATGGAACTATTATATGTATGTGTTGACATAATTAAGTCAACTAATTTATGCAGGTTTGGAAACATTGGAGAGATGGGACACCTATGCAAGTGCTGGATTCAACTCTAACCGATTCATATTCCAGAAATGAAGTGTTAAGATGTATCCATATAGGTTTATTATGTGTTCAGGAAGATCCTGCTGACAGACCAACAATGGCAGCAGTGGTTCTCATGCTCAACAGTTACTCCGTAACTCTACCGGCGCCTGGAGAACCAGCTTTCTTTCTTAATAGCAGATCGGAGAACACAATGCCAATGAAGGGACTGGAGCCTGATCAATCTAAAAGCATGTCGGTGCCATGGTCAGTTGATGAATCCTCAATTACTGAAGTATATCCTCGATAGTACATGCAAGTTTAATTTCATAGAAATAAGAAGAAAAAAAATTGAATGCATTGAGTTCTATCTTCAGCATATACACAGTGGCCAAATGCTCATGACTTTAATAAAGAATCGATCCAATAATAAATTTGCATGTAAACGAAGTTCAAGAGCTATTTTTTTTTAATATATATATTTTGGGTCGAATTTAAATTTTTGCACTCTTTGTTGTTTTGCTAAATTAAATTTCGATTCAAGAAGTGTCATCATCATCTCTAAGTACGGATTTGTTCATATTCATTATAGACAAAAGTCATCAAAGAAAAGTAAATAAATATATGCCCATAAAAGTCCAATATGACGACCATGAAAACGTAAAACAGACGGAAATAGAGGAAAGACTATCCGGACAAAACAATGGTTGACTAGACTTCCTAGAAAATTATTATTACAATCTCTACGGTCGAGTTTGATTCACCCAGGAGACGTGTATACAATGTCATGCTTTTCAGTTTTTTCAATATGATTTTAATTTTAGTACGTTAAACGAATACTATTTTTATTAATACCCTCTTATTCTATTTTAAATTTTTTTTTGGGAATATTTTGGTTTCACTTTGATTTGAAAAATCAATAGAGTATTTAATATATTTTTCCATTTCACTATTATTTATGAGAAAAAAAATTATTTCTTATTAAACACTTTTCATTAATTAAAAACTGGTTAAAAATGGTACTAGTGCTAAAATAGATATTTGAAATAAATTTGAAAAGGAGTATTTATTTTTAAAACTAGCATTACATAACATAATAATGTTAGTTTTATGATACTTAATTAGCTTTAACTTAATATTATTTTTGAATTCTTTAAAAAACATTTTTTTTTTTAATTTGAGTAGGATTGTAAAAATTAGATATATTTTTTTGCTAAGTCAATATTTATGTGCTTTAAATCCTTGAATATTTGGCATATGTTTTTTCCTTTCTCACCAACTTAATTTTCTGGAAGGGTAAAAAATTTATTCACGGACATTAGAAAAAGTCGACTGGTTCTAGATTAGTTATAAAAGTATTTTTTGCCCGCCAACTCAAGCGAGGTCCAATATCACTGGGTCTAATTAGTGGAAAAACAAATTAAATCTTATAATTCATCAAGAACAAATTAAATTTTTTATTTAGATTTCATACCTATTTTATTTTTTTAAAATAAATAACTTTTAAAATTTATAAGAAATAATTTAATATTTAGTTTCATATATTATATAATTAGAATCAGTTTTTAAATATTAATATAATATTATTTTGTTCATATATAAATCAATACATCAAACTGAAAGGAAGTTTTCTTTTCCAACAACTCTTTTCACGAAGTATTGTTGTTTCATTGTGTTGAATTTAGTAATTTACATATAAACAAAACGAAAAAAAAAAGTCTGATCAATTTATTTATTCATACATTCATAGAGGAGATTCACTCAACAAATCACAAATTAAACAATAGGCCAAGAATACTAATGAGACAAAATATTATTTTCTATCGCTGTAATTAAATTTGAAGAAGACAACACTTGCACAAAAGAAAATGTTTATTAATATTGAGAGCGATAGGACAGCCACTGATTAAAATAATAATAATAATAATAATAATAATAATAATAATAATAATAATAATAATAATAATAATAATAATAATAATAATAATAATAATAATAATTGATAAGTGCCACCAACACCATATGGAGGAACCAATAATATACCAAAGTTTTTGCACTTCTGTACCAATCAATTATATAATATGACTTTTCTTTCGCCCTTCCACCTCCAATTTGTTTTGCTAATCATACATTATATTAAACAAAATTTATCTGCTATTAAAATTTCTGATCAAGATGGTGTTCTCAAATCATTACATAAAACACCGTTTTACAATGGAAAATTTTTGTTGGTAAACAAAAAAAAAATCTGTTGATAAATCGGTTTACTTCGTTGGTAAATTTATCAATGCAAAATAAATTTCGTTAATAATTTACTAACAGATTTTGAATCCATTTATAATTTTTAATCTATTGATAAATATTTTAAATCAGTTGGTAAATTTAACCTACATCCGTTAATAATTCGTTGGTAAATTAGCTTTATAAATAATCTGATAGTATATTAATATTCACTTCATCATTATTAATTTATTGAAAATTATTTTATAATAATTATACAAAAAATTCATTTGAATAGTTTATTAATAAAAAATGAATACCATGCATTAAACATAACACATTAATAAAGTTCAAACATAATAATTAAACCATCTGGAATCAACGCGTTCAAACTAGTATCATGCATTATCTTTTGTACATCACTGTTGAAATACAAACGTGAAAGTGTAACTGGTCAAGCGGAGTCAGAAGAAATGCGAACTATGTTTGGTACATTTTTTTGGTTTCTGTGGAGCATCGCTGGATTAGATGGGCAAATTTGTTCTCTTTAATATGGTACCCACAAAAACCTGATAATATTCAGAAAAGATAAAAAGAATCCAATTAAAATATATAAATATAAGCAAACTAAATGCTAATATATAGATATATATCTTTAATAAGCACTAGCAAGGAAAAATTTAAAAAAAAAAAAAAAGATGTATTCATGGTCATAATCAACGAAGTAATAATGACTTGTGAAACATATTAAAAAGATTACCTACATGTGCTGGTAGACTTATATATATATTAAAGTCATTATCCACAAGCAATAATAGAAAATAAAAAAAATAAATCACAAAAAAAATTCTGGAAAAGAAATATATATATATTGTTTACATCACAAAAAAATCCAAACAAGAAAGAAAAATTATAAAAAAATTTGTTCCATTCAAGGGGAGACACCACATGAATGGATCCAATTGCCTCTCGCACAGCAATCAACTTTCGTGGAAAATTACATGGGCATTTTACCAGCACTTCTAGTCCTAGAGCAGTATGGTGCCAAAAAACACTAACCTTAAGTGCCCATATGATCTTCACATTCTTCTAATGGATCCAATGATCCAGGGAAATTAAGCTTCTCACATAATTCTAATTGCATTTTCTTTATAATCAAGTCTAAATTACAAAATTTCACACATATTCGAGAGAAAGGATTCGCAAGCTCAAGTTTTACATCAAATCATTAGATCTTCCTCAATGTACCTATTAGGAATGTTTACAGTAGCTAACAATCTCAACAATATTAATCAAACTCAACAGAAAAGGTAAACAAAATACTTTCATTCATTCCTTATCTTCAAAATCATTTACAGCATTATTATTTCTATGGAATGAAAGATAAACCCTAAACAAAGATGAAATAAAACCAAGCTTAAAGAAAATGAAAAAGGAAAAAGACGAACATATCTGTAAAAGCGCACACTCTCAAACCCGATGAGCCCCCTTCTCCAGCTGTCACTAGAGACCCAAAAGAACCTTTGCAAAAAATGACCTCCCCTTTGCTTCACTGCACCACTACTTTTATAATAGAATTATTCCACGTGTCCATTCCTCTTTCTTCTAGAATAAACATTCCAAGTGTCAGGTTTTGGTGTGTGAGAGCCATCTATTTTCCCATGTTGCTCCTCTGTTATATTTCTTTATCATTGCCTCCCCCTTCAATAATAGTCTTGTCCTCAAGACAGAACGTAGGGAATTGGCTCCCAATTGTTAACTCATCCTCCCTAGTAAAGTCCTCAGCCAGTTTGTCTTGCCATTATATCAAAAGTTGGGGAACAGATTCTCCAAGTTGCTTAATGATTCGTGAGGCCAAAACCTTGTATGGAACTAATGAATCAGTTACTTCTACTTATTCCTCAGGATGAGCATTGTTGTGCAACTCAATTTGCTATCCACTGTGGCAGAATTTCATTGTCTAATCTTTCCAATTGTGGACCACGTCACCCAAAGTTTTTAACCATTTAATGTCGAGAACCAAATCTAAATTACCCAAATCAAAGACTAATGCAGCCACCTTACAAGAGAAATTCCCCAACTGCAAATCAATTCCTTCACACCTTTCATTCGCACCCAACTTAATACTCAACCCACTAAAACTCTGTTGAGGTAGTCCCATAGCTGCCACTAATTTTCGAGAAATAAAATTATGCGTTGCCCCGCTGTGTACCAGCACCAGAATCAGAATCCCTTGCAATTCTCCATGCAAATTTAGAGTGGTGGGCCTGAATTTAAACAATTCAAAGTAGCCATGCCATTCAGCTCCAAGACTCGACATTCTCCTTTCTCCAGTGATGGATCAACTGCTTCCTCCAGCTCCGATCGAAAAATATCACCACTTTCATCCAACTCTTCACCGTCATTGAGAAGGAGAACCCACAACTGTCCCGTCGGGCGTTTGTGTTGAGGAGAATAGGGTTGTACACACTTAAACACAAAGGTCTTTTCTGCATCACTCCTCCAACTCAATTCAGGTAAGATGGTTTAGCTCCCAATTTCAGAAATTTTGAGATTGTCGAAGGACTGGATTTGTTAGATTTTCTCGAGTATTGTCCGAATTCTGGTGGGTGGGTCTTCAATCGGTTGGTGGTTGCAAATTATGGAGTCGAATACTAGTACCCATTTGTTTAGCCGAGAGTGTGCCCATCACGTGACTGACTTCCCTCTTTCTATTTCATACCTATTTTGAAGACCAAACCCATTTCCTTTCTTTCCCAAAGCCAACTCTACATTTCTGGTTGTATTCATCGCATTCAATCGTGTCTCTAGCGCTAGTAATTTTACCCAATTCTTGATCTCTTCTCTGAGCCCATTCATGAAGTATCCTAAGTAAAGAACCTTTGATTCACGTGGAACCATGGATGCACTCAACTCAAATTTGTCGATATAGTCATCGACGCTTTCTTTCTATTGCAGAGCAGCTAATTGCTCATAGGGACTACAATTGGCAATGCCCCCAAATCGATTCAACAGCTCTTGTTTGAACTTATTTCAAACAAACTCTGATTATAGCTCTCTAATCGTAGTAAACCAATGAACCGCCACCCTTTCCATACATACATGAGCTAGATGTTGAAATGTGACAATCCCACATCGGAAAGATTTCAATTTTCCACCATAGCATTAGCCTATAAAAGGGCTTAATCCCTCTCTTAACAATTCATCCCAAAAACCACCAATCTCTCTACTTCTAAGATTGGTTGTATTTTTCCTCTCTCTCTTGTAATATTTCACTTTGTAATATTTCTTTGAAATAGTGAAATATTATTTTAGTAGTGTCCGAGGACGTAGGCATAATTGGCCGAACCTCGTTAAATTCTGGTGTTCCTTTTATTTCTATTTAATAGCTATTGTCGGGTCTTTTACTTTGTGATATATTGTGCTTTAAATTATCTTAGAAAAATTCTGTCACCAAGACTCAAGAGTCTAAGGAAGTTGGTTTTTAAGGGAGACCATTTGTGACTCCACCAACTACCTGGGAATTTTTCTTTGTCTTAATTTTTGGCACAATTATTCATTTTGGTGGAAACTAACCCGATTTCCACAACAATTGGTATCAGAGCCAAGGTTACTGAGTTATATGCTCTGTGGTTGCGGCGTAAGCTGATCTTCCACATCAGAAAGGTTTCCTTGGATTCTTGGGTATTTCGCATTTGAAAGCTATTAAATAGTCTTAAAAAGGAAATGGCAAGAGACGGACAAAAATCCACAATGGACACAACAGCTTCTACTTCATCAATTTTGGCGAGAACTGCTGTGGCAAATACGAGAATTGCAGTGGAGATTTTTGATGGTACAGGTCATTTCGGCATGTGTCAAGGTGAAGTTCTAGACGCCTTATTTCAGCAAGGCTTAGACATTGCCATTGAGGGAGAAAAGCCAGAAGGTGCAGATGAGAAGGAATGGAAGACAATCAATCGTTTGGCATGTGGTACAATTCGATCGTGCCTGTCCAGAGAGCAGAAGTATGCCTTTTGTAAAGAAACTTCTGCAAGTAAATTGTGGAAGGCACTGGAGGAAAAATTCTTGAAAAAGAGCAGTCAAAATAAGCTTCATATGAAGAAAAGACTGTTCAGATTCACATATGTTCCTGGTACCACGATGAATGATCACATCACCAATTTCAATCAACTTGTAGCAGATCTGATGAACTTGGATGTGACATTTGAAGATGAAGATTTGGCCCTAATGCTGTTGGGATCCCTTCCTGAGGAGTTTGAGTTTCTAGAAACTACTCTACTCCATGGGAAAGCTGAGGTGTCTCTTAGTGAAGTATGTGCTGCACTATACAGCTATGAATTGAGGAGAAAAGACAAGAAGGATAGCACCAGTGGAGCAGCTGAAGCTTTGATAGTAAGAGGCCGTTCGAAAAATAAGAACAGGGGAAAGAAAGACAGATCAAAGTCCAGAGTGGGCAAAGATGAATGTGCCTTTTGTCGAGAAAAGGGGCACTGGAAGAAAGATTGTCCTAAGTTGAGAAGCAAATCTGGCAAAGGCAAGTCTGTTGCAGATTCAAATGTAGCTGAATGTGATGATTCAGATTTTTCATTAGCATTGATGCCATCAATAAGCAGTTCGACTGCTTGGATCCTGGATTCAGGTTGTAGCCACCATATGTGTCCCAATCGGGAATGGTTTTTCGATTTTAAAGAAATTGAAGGTGGAGTTGTCTATACAGCAAATGACAGCCCTTGCAAAACAACTGGAATTGGTTCAATCCAATTGAGGAATCGTGATGGATCAATCAGAACTCTGACAGACGTAAGATATGTGCCCAGTCTGACGAAAAACCTCATTTCTATGGGAATCCTTGGGAGAAAAGGTTTCACTATAATCATTAAAAATGAAGTAATGAAAGTTATATCTGGAGCACTTGTGGTGATGAGAGGAGTTCAAAGGAGCAACAACTTGTATTACTATGAAGGCAATACAGTTGTTGGAACAACAGCAGCAGTTTCTAGTGATGACCATGAGCTAGAAATAACCAGATTGTGGCATATGCGCTTGGGGCATGCAGACGAAAAATCCTTGAAACTTCTGGCGAATCAAGGATTATTGCAAGGAGTGCGAACCTGCAAATTAGACTTCTGTGAGCATTGCATCAAAGGGAAGCAGACGAGAGTGAAGTTTGGCACTGCAATCCATGATACCAAGGGTATTCTGGATTATGTTCACTCAGATGTATGGGGTCCTTCCAAAACTGCTTCAATGGGAGGTAAACACTACTATGTTACCTTTGTTGATGATTGTTCAAGAAGAGTATGGGTGTATACAATGAAGACAAAGGATGAAGTGTTGGAAGTTTTTCTCATCTGGAAGAAGATGGTAGAAACTCAGACGGGCAGAAAGATCAAGTGTCTTCGAACAGACAATGGCGGAGAGTACACAAGTGATCCCTTTATGAAAGTTTGCAGAAATGAAGGAATTGTTCGACATTTCACTGTCAGAAATACACCACAACAGAATGGGGTGGCTGAACGCATGAACCGAACTCTACTGGAGAAAGTTCGGTGTATGTTGTCTAATGCTGGATTAGGCAGACAGTTTTGGGCTGAGGCTGTAACATACGCATGTCATCTCATTAATCGTTTGCCATCAACTGCTATCAATGGCAAAACACCTTTGGAGGTGTGGTATGGAAAACCTGCTACAGATTATAATTCCTTACATGTGTTTGGTTCCACTGCATACTATCATGTTAAGGAATCAAAGTTAGATCCAAGGGCAAAGAAAGCTATCTTTATGGGGATATCCTCTGGTATCAAAGGATATCGACTATGGTGCCCAGAGACGAAGAAAATAATCTTTAGTAGAGATGTTACCTTTGATGAGTCTACCATGTTAAAGGTAACAAAGGAACAGACGGATGGTTCTCCACAGCAGGTGGAGGAAACTCCCAAACAGGTGGAGTTTGATAGAAGAAGAATTGTTGATCCAGCAATTGTAGAGTCTGATAAAATTACTCCTACGGAAGAAGAGGAGATAATGGTAGAAAATGGATCAGATGAGGAAGCAGAGGTTTCAGCACAAGAACCTCCTCAGCAACTTGAGCCAATTGCACTACGAAAGCCGAAAAGGAAGATTAAGAAACCTGCTCGACTTGAAGATATGACTAATTATACATCTTCAGTAGATGATGAGATTCCTTCCACTTATTGTGAAGCTATTCAAAGCTCAGAAGAAGAAAAGTGGAGAAAGGCTATGGAAGAAGAGATGCAGTCCCTTGAAAAGAATCAGACATGGAAGCTAGCAAGTCTGCCAAAGGGAAAGAAAGCGATTGGCTGTAAATGGGTTTATGCAAAGAAAGACGGATTTCCTGATAAGAATGATATCCGCTACAAGGCAAGATTGGTAGCTAAAGGCTATGCTCAGAAGGAGGGAATTGATTATAATGAAGTGTTTTCTCCAGTTGTAAAACATTCCTCCATAAGAATACTGCTGGCTTTGGTAGCACAATTTGATCTGGAACTAGTTCAGCTGGATGTAAAAACTGCATTTTTACATGGAGACTTAGAAGAAGAAATCTACATGACTCAGCCAGAAGGATTTAAAGTTGCTGGAAAAGAAAATTTGGCGTGCAAGTTGAGCAAATCGTTGTATGGATTGAAGCAATCTCCAAGACAGTGGTACAAACGATTTGACAAGTTTATGATAAGGCAGAAATACACAAGAAGCAAATATGATCATTGTGTATATTTACGCAAGCTACGGGATGGTTCCTTTATCTATCTCCTCCTTTATGTTGATGATATGCTGATAGCTTCAAAAGATGAAGGAGAGATTCGGAAGTTAAAAGCTCAACTAAATCAGGAATTTGAAATGAAGGATTTAGGGGAAGCTAAGAAGATTCTCGGTATGGAGATATGCAGAGACAGAAAATTGGGGAGACTTTGTTTGACTCAGAAACAATATCTGAGAAAAGTACTAAAGCGTTTTGGGATAAATGAGAATACAAAACCAGTTAGTACTCCACTTGCTCCTCATTTTAAGCTCAGTGCATCTTTATCTCCGAAAAGTGATGAAGAACGAGAATATATGTCAAAGGTTCCATATGCAAATGCTGTTGGTAGCTTGATGTATGCAATGGTGTGTACGAGGCCTGACATTTCACAAGCAGTTGGAGTTGTGAGCAGGTACATGCATGATCCTGGCAAAGGACATTGGCAAGCTGTGAAATGGATTCTACGGTATATTCAGAATACTGTAGATGTTGGTATAATGTTTGAGCGGGATGAGAAAAGTGGTCAGTATATAGTTGGATATTGTGATTCCGACTATGCAGGTGATTTAGACAAACGTCGATCTACTACCGGTTATGTGTTCACACTTGCAAAGGCACCGGTTAGTTGGAAGTCCACCTTACAGTCAACAGTTGCTTTGTCTACAACAGAGGCAGAGTACATGGCAGTTTCAGAAGCTGTTAAGGAGGCAATTTGGCTTCAGGGGTTATTGAATGACTTGGGAATTGGTCAGAAGCATGTCAAAGTGCATTGTGACAGTCAAAGTGCTATTTGTTTAGCAAAGAATCAAGTTTATCATACAAGGACGAAGCATATCGATGTTCGATATCATTTTGTACGGGAAATTCTTGAAGATGGTGGGATACTTCTTCAGAAGATTTTGACTGCTGAAAATCCCGCAGATATGACAACAAAAGTTGTGACAGGTGTCAAGTTCCAACATTGTTTGGACTTGATAAATGTTATTAGAATTTGAAATTGGGCGCTTTGAAGCGCATTTGGAGACATTACTGAAATTTGTAATATAAGAGTTTAGAGGATGTTTGTTTGGAATTGTGAGATTGTCAAGGTGGAGATTTGTTGAAATGTGACAATCCCACATCGGAAAGATTTCAATTTTCCACCATAGCATTAGCCTATAAAAGGGCTTAATCCCTCTCTTAACAATTCATCCCAAAAACCACCAATCTCTCTACTTCTAAGATTGGTTGTATTTTTCCTCTCTCTCTTGTAATATTTCACTTTGTAATATTTCTTTGAAATAGTGAAATATTATTTTAGTAGTGTCCGAGGACGTAGGCATAATTGGCCGAACCTCGTTAAATTCTGGTGTTCCTTTTATTTCTATTTAATAGCTATTGTCGGGTCTTTTACTTTGTGATATATTGTGCTTTAAATTATCTTAGAAAAATTCTGTCACCAAGACTCAAGAGTCTAAGGAAGTTGGTTTTTAAGGGAGACCATTTGTGACTCCACCAACTACCTGGGAATTTTTCTTTGTCTTAATTTTTGGCACAATTATTCATTTTGGTGGAAACTAACCCGATTTCCACAACACTAGAGGCACCTTGTGATGTTCTGGGATTCCCTAAATCTGAAAAAATGTCTCTGGTCAGGTGAGCCAGCCACGCAGATCATTCCTATTGAAGGAATGAAGCTTCACCTTCTTAGTCATTGTTGAAAGGTCTTCAAGATTCATTGCCCCGTCCAAAAGCAGGAGATGGATACCCATCAACGTGAATAGGTGGGTTTGGAAATAACTGATTGGTAATGCTAGGAGACTCCACAGACTGTTTTAGAGTACCTCATCCTTCATCCATCGATAGCTGCTTCTCCATTCTTTTCATCCATTGAAGAACCATCCCTTGAAACTTTTCCTAGCTTTGTTGTATAGCAGCAACTTGTTGGGCCATAGAAGTAAAATTTCCAGCAAGATTATTAATCTGCTCTTCTTGAGCATCAAGTCTAGCCTGGGTCTTGGTTTCCATTGTTCCATCATTCTTTCCCATTTTCATCCAACAGGTTAGACCAGTTGCTAGGAATGTTTACAGTAGCTAACAACCTCAACAATATTAATCAGACTCAATAAAAAAGGTAAACAAAATACTTTCATTCATTCCTCATCTTTAAAATCATTTACATCACTACTATTTCTATGGAATGAAGGATAAACCCCAAACAAAGATGAAATAAAAACAAGCTTAAAGGAAAAGAAAATGCAAAAATAACATATTTGTGAGAGCACACTCTCTCAGACCCGGGGAGCAGATTCCCCTAATCCAGTTGTCACTAGAAACCCAAAAGAACCTTTGCAAAAAATGACCTCCCCTCTGCTCCACTACATCACTACTTTTATAACAAAATTATTCCACGTGTCCAGCCCTCTTTCTTCTAGAGTAGACATGCCAAGTGTCAGGTTTTGGTGTGTGAGAACCCATCTATTTTCCCATGTTGCTCCTTTGTTGCTCTTTGTTGCATTTTTCTATCATTGGATATTAAATATAAATTTAATATTTAATTAAATCCAAAACCTATAAAATGTATTATGTAACTTAAAATTAGTTTATGCCATCACATGAGAGTATGGAATGAAAGATTACGTATGTTTGATTGCAACTTCAATCTTCAAATTGTGAGTTTTCTTTTTTGTTAGGTTATAGTAAACTACAACAATCCAAAACTTATGGATTGTTGTAGTAATATCCACATGAAAGAGAGAAAGAAATAACCTCAAAAGCTATGAAGTGATCAACTAACAAGATGCTAGCAATAAATGTTAATATTTGAGAGAGATAACTTTTATTTCTCTAAGTAGGCAATCCACTTTCTAAGCCTTTTGAGGGTTCTTATATATCTCTAATCATAATTAGAGTTGGACACTTAAAACTTTACGTTTGGCTTCTTATTCAGAGTAAAATTCTATATAATAGCAAATTATCACGTCTACAACAAGTGTGTCGCGTGTGCTACATTCCCACAGCTAAAAAGGAAAAATATGGCATGACAGCAAGGTTGTCATGCACGTGACAACTTAGGTTCTGATTGTCACTTGCCTTTGTTGCGTGCACGTCGTGGGTATCACATGTATGAGTATAATACCTTAAACATAAATGCAAAACTCTTTTGCACAAATATCTCTCTTATATTTTGGATCCAATCCAAAACTCATTTCATATTTCATTCATTCCTTATATGTGTATAATCTATTAGATTCCCAATGATGTTTATTAGATTCCCAATGATGTTGACAACTCAAATTGTCATATAATTTTGAGCAAATAATAAGTAGTATCAAGTAACACATTATGACCGCTCAATTAACCAAAAAGTCAGTGGTCTGACTGTAAATTTTTCCGTAGATAATTACTATGCAATTCATCATTTTATCACACTATACCCCATTTAGTTCAGAGTACGGACTACGTCAACTACCACTAGAATGACTACGTCACATCTAGTTCAAATAATATTAATTCTTGTCTATAAGACTTGTTACTTTATTAGACATATCCTTGAAGATATTTTTCAAGTCCTATCCACCTCGGCCAACGATTTCTGAATAATGATATCTGCAAGATACCATAGATATACTCTCTCTCTATCATGAGTAGTAAATTTTTTTATTGACTATTTAAATACTTTATAATACCTTATGTTATACCCAATCATCACTCTATGATCAATCTCTAAAAGGTAACAAATAATGGAGTTAAAATATAAGATTTAACATCCAAGATAATATTGAACATCTCAAGTTTAAGCATACTTGCACTATTGTTATGATGAGACGAATAGATATTCATATGATTGTCTCATAGTAGGTCATCCAATATACTTGGTTACTCTATCAAACATCTTTATATTAACTCTAAACATCTCATGTCTTCAACTTATGAGATCAATTACTTGACCAAGTCAAAGATTATAATATATATTAGTCTATCTGAATTAACAATATCCTGTTTTGTTAATCTTATGACTAGAAATTATTTAAATATAAACACAATTGCACATGACATGACAGGAATCTCACTATCACAATTTTATCATGATTTCTTTCATGTTGTGTTATATACCAACGACTTTATCAAATGGTCTAAAATCTAAATTAAATTCATATATGAATAAATACCAATATAATGAAAATATTTTTATTAATAATAAATAAGTACATCAAGTATCTAAAGTGATTGTCTTTAAATCACCTCTCTAACACAACATACTCCCAAAGGAACACATCTGCCATGTATTGGAATCTTTGCTTGTATCTGGACTTGTTTATGACATTTTTTGTAGCCATTTTTGCTTTCATCCGTTGACTTCAAATTTGGTTGACTAAGGAAAACTTTTTGCTGGATTCTATTTGTAATGCTCCTGATCCAACTTTTGAACTAGCATTCAAAGAGGAGTTCTGTTTCCTCTCTGCTCTTGGATTTACACGGGCAAAACTTGTCTCAATTGTCTTGAAAAGGTTAGGTGATCAACTCGAAGAAAAGGTTGACATGCTGTAGATGAAGCCCTTTCAAATGCCTTGTGAGAAAGAAGAGTTGCAAAATGTTGTTGTTCGTCAAATGGGGCATATATTGATGATGAATAAACCTCTCTACAAGGCCAAAATGATTCAGATTTTGGAGACTGTCATTAGGGAACAACAACAAAAAAAAAAGTTCAAATGCTACTAAAGATGCCTTGAAGGATGATGATATTTTTGAATTTCTTGAGATCGATTCAACTTAGTTCGAGTTTTGAGGATTCTGATGTGGCTGAAACAAGTAACTCGAATTCTTTGAATGCATTTTATCATGTTGAGAAGTTCACAAATGTATCACATAACACGAATGTATCACATAACCAAACATTTAAGAAGTGCTTAATAGAGTTGGCAGATGTGCATTTAGAAGAAAATAACTCAAGGAGGGAAGATGCAAGCCAAACCAAATATTATTTGCCTGCCATCAAAGTTTTAATCCAATGATCAGATTTGTCTCTTGAAGAAGCCACTTGGGAGTACTTGTTTGACATTCAACAAAGGTTTTCTCATGTTAACCTTATAGACAAGGTTTTCTAAGGGGAATGGACTGTTATGTGTAAAATCACATTGTTGTTTTAGCTAAGTCGTTTTTAGCTTCATTTGCTTTATTCTTCCTTTTCTGTGTTTCTTTATTTTGTTAGTGATGTTGGTGAGCTGGGAATATTGCCAAAATGATGTAACAAATATATATGCATTAACTGCCAGATGCTGCTCATGCCTTTTGAATTGAATGAGTATAATTCTGTCTTCTCTCTTCCATCATCTTTCTGCCGTTTCTTCCATTCTTGCTCTTGGATCAGCTTGACTCAATTTTTAGTTGGATCATAATATAATAAACGATCAATTTTTGTGTAGAAAGAAGTACTCTTTTCTTTATACGATGCAAAAGCAATGCTTACCTTGAGCTTGATTTGTCAATAATGTTAAATGATCAATTTATGCAGGAAGAAGTGGCACCTCAACGGCAACAATAATAGCCATTGTAGCTCCAATTACTGTCTCTGCTCTGCTTTTTTGCATGGGCTGCATTTTCCTGAGGAGTTGCGCAAGAAAGAAGTATAAAACTATACAAGAAAATGATGGTAAAATTTTTTGAACTTTTAATTAGCATAAAGGAAACAGCATTGCTTTAATTCTTCGATGGTGTTTATAATATATGAACTCAATAAAGATGATGTCGGATTGCACATAGGTGGAGAAGAAATTACAACTATGGAGTCCCTGCAAATTGATCTGAACACAATAGAAACTGCTACGAAGAAGTTCTGTGATGAATACAAGCTAGGTGAAGGCGGATTTGATGAGGTTTATAAGGTAAGCAATCAGTAGTATTTAATTATGGTATTGGAATTATATATCTGCAGCTTATTCAGAAAATGGCTCGTGAATATTAAAATGAGCTTGTCTAACAATTTGTCAAAGGGTACACTTCCTAATGGGCAAGAAATAGCTGTGAAGAAGCTATCGAGAAGCTCTGCGCAAGGAGCAGAAGAATTTAAGAATGAGGTTGTATTGTTAGCCAAGCTCCAACGCAGAAACCTCGTCAGGCTGCTAGGATTTTTCTTGGAAGGAAAAGAAAAGATAATTGTCTATGAATTTGTCCCCAACAAAAGCCTCGATTTCTTTCTATTCGGTTTGCATTTTCTTAACATATGTTGTTTGTTTTTTTCTGTATTCATGTGTTAGTTGAATTTAATATCCTGTAATTTTACTTGATTATTTGATTTCTGGGATTTGTAGACCAAGAAAAGCGAGGAAAACTGGATTGGACAAAGCGTTACAAAATTTTTGAAGGAATTGCCAAAGGAATTCTGTATCTTCATGAGGATTCTCGTCTAAGAATCATACATCGTGATCTTAAAGCTAGCAACATTCTGTTAGATAAGGATATGAACCCAAAAATTTCAGATTTTGGTATGGCTAAGATTTTTGGAGATGATCAAACTCAAGGAAATACAAGTAGAATTGTGGGGACATAGTAAGTTTATAGGAACTTCCTAGTTTCTCTGTTTATTTGCTCTATTTGGTTTAATGCAGGCAATTTAATTTTTGTCTTTATATTTGTATTAATTGCTCCTTAATTTGCTGATGGCTTCCAGTGGATATATGTCTCCTGAATATGCAATGCACGGGCAGTTCTCCATCAAGTCCGACATGTACAGCTTTGGGGTCTTAGCTCTTGAAATCATATGTGGAAAGAACAGTTCTTTCTATTAAACAGATGGCGCTGATGACCTTGTGAGCTATGTAAGTAGCAAGTTTTCCCCTTAGTAAAGTGCTCCTTAGTCCTTGAAGTGACTCGGATAATTCTCTCTCAATGAGCTAGCTTTAGGGTTGAGTTAGGTCAGGTCCATTTAACCAATAAGAACCTCTTGAATATTTTGCAGGTGTGGAAGCATTGGAGAGCAGGGACACCTATGGAAGTGCTGGATCCGATTATGGTATATAATTATTCAAGAAATGAAGTGTTAAGATGTATCCAAATAGGCTTATTATGCGTTCAAGAAGAACCAGCTGAGAGACCGTCAATGGCAACCGTAGTCCTCATGCTCAACAGTTATTCTGTAACTGTTCCAGTTCCCCAACAGCCAGCTTTTCTTTTGAATAGCAGATCAGGGCAGAATATGCCAACGAAAGGTCTGGAGTCTGATCAATCCGCTAGCAAGTCAGTGTCATGGTCCGTTGATGAAGGATCAATTACTGAAGTATATCCTCGGTAGTGAATGAACCATATTTCTTGAATCATTTTGAACACAAGGCCATAGTGAAGAAAAATATTAATTCCACGATGTAAGGTTATCGAATAAAATTCCTGCCGAAATTTCTTGATTCCCTTCCCATGTGTCAATAGACCGTGATATTAATTCACAGCTATTTATGGTAATTGAATTTTACTCTACAGATGTGAAATTGATTATGAAAATAAAAATGTATTATTGGCATATTCAACAAATAAAGGCATAAATCAAATATATGGAAAATTCCTCTACCTCTTCGGTCACGCCAGTAAGAGCAATTTATGGTGCTTGACTTGGTTTCGATGGCTTATCAAGGCAGCATTAAGTGCAAGGCCAATCTAATTCAAAGTGAAAACAAAACTTCTTGGTCTATATATATAGTCAACTGTAATTACAATCAATAAGTTGTTTTTCATTGACTTGGACTCTTGACTTAAAAATCTTATCAGTGACAGTGACCTAACAAATGGGAAGGAGAAAAAGGTCCCTCTTTCACACTGCTATGTTTTAAATAAAACCACATGGATTTGTCATCTATATTGCAAAGTTCACTTGAAGAACATGGGAAAGGAAATTAACATGGCTTCTTCAAAGTTGTTCCTTTTCTTTTATTTCAGTTTCATCCAACTTCTTTTCCCCACCATGTCACAGCCTGATCCGCTCTTCCATCTTTGCGGAGGCGGCAATTTCACCGGTAACAGTACCTACAAATCGAACCTCGATCGCCTCCTTTCCTCCCTCAACTCCGACACCACAATCAACTATGGGTTTTATAACGGTTCAGTTGGCGAAAATGCAGATAAAGTTAATGCAATTGCACTTTGTAGAGGAGATATAAAGCCCGCCATTTGCCGCAGTTGCATCAACAATTCTAGCAAGAAGCTCACGCAGAGCTGCCCCAGCCAGAAGGAGGCCATTACTTGGTACGATGATTGTATGTTAAGGTACTCAAATCGCTCCATTTTTGGAAATATGGAAATTGAACCTAACGGAATTATGTACAACGTGAACAACGTGTCTCAAGTAAATCAATTCAATCAGGAGCTGAGAAATTTGATTAATAGCTTAACAAGTAGGGCTGCGTCCGGCGATTCTCTTCGCAAGTTTGCAACGGGTAATGCAATTTCGACAAATAATCAAACTATATATGCATTAACACAGTGCACACCTGATTTATCAGAGCAGGAGTGCAGCGATTGCTTAACTGATGCTACTGGATTTCTTCCAAAATGTTGTGATGGTAAGCAAGGGGCAAGAGTCCTTACACCCAGCTGCCATTTTAGGTACGAGATCGAGCTTTTCTATGATCCTGTAGCTGAGACGCCCTCACCAGCGCCGGCGACATCGCATCCAACACCACCACCACCGCTTCCAGCACTACCACCACCTTCACCGCAAGCACCGCCACCCACCGGTACAACTTGCAGAACAGGTATTATTTGTTTTGCCCTTTTCGTTTTCTGTTAATTCTTAGTAAATAAAACATGTTCGTTGGAATCTTAGGAAGTTCCAATAGCGTGATCCCAAATTCTCCTTGGTTTTGCAGGAATAGCAAGTAAAATAGTTGGGGCTTTCATCACCAGTGCTTTCCTTGTGTTACTTTGATTTACACGTACTCTCTATCTGTTTGTGGACAAGAATCAATTTCAACTTTTGTGAACAGTTGTGCAATTAAAGAGGTTGAACCCATCTATTATCAATTACAAGAAGTGGGTTACGATTGTAGGATTGAATCGATTTGAAATAAGATTGTCCGCTTGAGATATTACAATTGCAACCTTTAATAACCTAATAATTTCAATCGAATTGATCTTGTTGATTTTTTCTTTTTCCTCGAATGCCCATCAAATTCTGTATAAAAGATACTTGAGGGAATCATATTTGGCCAGAACAAGTCAAATTTCACGGACAAGTATTACTGTACTTGATACAAATGAAAGACTTATTATTATTATTATTTTTTCGAAGATGAAAGAATTTTCTCTAAATTTCATCCGTGAATTAATATTTAATTGCTTTAATTATTATAATTTTCCATAAATTTCATCCGCAATACATTCATTTTTCAAATTAAATTTCATATAATTTTCTTTAATTTTTTAATACCCGGTAACTATTGACTGTATTTTGTATCATTATGAAGTGTGATTTCCTATATTATGGGTTTGAAAATGTTATGTGGACTGGGCCTCACAAAACCTATTGCTGGGAATTACATACTAAATTAACTGGGCCTTACATCTTGTAAAGAATAGAAGAGTATTAATTAGTAATTAGCATATAATAGAACAACTAAACATTTGATTATGTTGAACTCTATCTTCGTAACATTGATATGGATAATGTCAATTTTTATATCCTATCTCAATGAATTCAATTTCTTTTACAAGTGCTAGAATATTTTAACTTTTAATTTTTTTATATATTTCAAAAAATAAAATTTTTTATTATTTAAATATATGACACATTAGGCATAATTTGTGGATAATCTTGCTAGCTCGCTAGGCTTTTGTGTCAACCTTATATATATATATATATATATATATATATATATATATATATATATATATATATATATATATATATATATATATTTTTTTTTTTTTTTTTTTTTTTTTTTTTTTTTTTTATATGGAAGATGAGAGACTCTCAGGCCTTGAAACTTTCTATAAAATTTGACAGATTTTGTACCGATTCTTCATGGATGGGCTATTCTTATTTTATTTTATTACATTCTATTTTTATTTGTTGATCGTCTTTTCTTAGAAGCTTCTTAAAGAAGTTGAGTCAATCACGGCACTCCAACCTTTTGAACGATTTGAGATATTTTTCTTGACAATGATTTTTTTTTTTTAAATGACCTATAGGTATGAGTGTGACCACTTCATCTGCCATTATTTACAGGCTGTACCAATTAAAAGCTTTCAAATATTTTTTATAATAAGGAAAATTTTATTTGGCTATTTAGTCCTTTAATTTATGAATTTCAATATGATTGGTTTAAGGTAAATTTTCTACTTGGATCAAGTTATGTTCAATTAAAAATGTGCTAATTAAAACTTGATTCAAGTAGAGTTTTTATCATAAAAGATTATTCTCCTTGAATGAAAGGTTTTTAGTCTCTTTGCATGAGTGTTGTTTTTTTTTTCTTATATAAGATGGTTCAATTTTTTTTTACAACACATCCATAGAGCTATATATTGTCATGTTGAAAGTTAGAAGAAGTTTGCATTCTAGTAATTTTATTATTTTCTTACATCTTATACTTTTAAAATTTAATTTTATTATATGTTGTATATGTGTCATTATTAAGAATTAATGAAAATTTTATATGCATTAAAAAGATAAAATGGCGCTTATAATATATATATATGAGAGTTAATTTAAATAAATATTTTTTCAATTTTACTGAGAATTGAATAAATTTTTTTTAACGCCGGCATATTAGAATAAAGTTAAATTAATTCCATAACTTCCAAAATACAAAAAATATTTTTTTGGGCCAGCCATGCATGACATGTTCAACACTAAGAATTCCATTTCGTGAGCTTGTAAAACTCCGTTAAAAAATGCCATTAATGTCGCTCCATAAAAGACCCATTTTAGCTGGGAGGCAGTAGATAGAACTCTAAGAGGCTGATCTTGAACAGCAGCCAATAGGAATCATGGGTTTGTTGAGATTACTGTTTTCCTGTTCTTTAGTTCTTCTACAACTAGCTTTTTTAACCATTGCCCAGCCAGATTTCATGCACCAGACGTGTTACAACGATAGGGGTAATTACACAGCAAACAGCATCTATAGAAGAAACCTGGATAGCCTCCTGTCATCCCTCGACTCGAACACCGAGATCGACTATGGGTTTTATAATCTCTCCGTCGGCCAAGTCCCGGACCAAGTAAATGCAATTGGACTTTGCAGAGGAGATATTGGGGTGGATGACTGCAGAGGCTGCATCAGAAACTCTACTCGTAAGATCTTGGAGATTTGTCCTAATCAGACAGATGCCATCGGAGTCTATGATTTCTGCAGGCTGAGATACTCCAACAGATCGATAATAGGCGTGATGGAGAGTTCACCCACTTTCTTCATCATTAGTCAAATCAATGCTTCGGATGTGAACCAGTATACTCAGGCACAACAAACTTTATTGAATAGACTTCGAGAGTTGACTACATCGGGAAATTCAATTCTAAAGTTCGCAACAGGAAATTTAAGTGCTGGATTCGAAAGGATATATGCACTTACGCAATGCAGTCCTGACTTATCTGGCCAGGAGTGCGATGATTGCCTTTCTCAGGCTATTGGAGATATTGCAAATTGCTGTGCTGGGAGGTTATCAGGCAGCGTAATTAAACCCAGCTGTGATGTCAGGTTCGACAACAAGCTTTTTTATCTACCTACACCCCCTGACACGCCATCACTACCGCCGAATCCTCCTCCACCCACCGAAGGTATGGTTTATAAGTTATAGCTAGGAAATAAGGGTTTTTTTTTATTCTTTTTTTTTTTTCTAAGCGAGGCCTCCTTAATTTGTAAAAAATATATCTTTCAACCAGATTTTTTAATTAGAAAATTCCTCTCATCCTTTTGACCCGTTTTCTTTGTTCCCGACTAATATCAAATTCAAATATATTTTGTTAGATCAATTATTGTTGGACATGGTCGAAAGTGGCTGAGACACACATAATTAATAGTCCTGACTATTATAAATTTATTCATTTGTTGTTCAAATATTTAACTAAATCAAGCCCATTAATTTATTTGGGATAAACTGCCTATTGCTCAACCTCATAAGCCAGATTAATGACAAACTAAGAAGGCATAATATATCAAAAAATAATAGATTTGATTCTATGCAGGAAAGAAAAACAACAATACGAGAACGATCATCATTATCATTGTTCCAACGGTGAGCGTTGTGATATTAGTGATCTGCATCTGCATATTCTTGAGGATGCGGAAGCCAAGGGGAAATGCTGAAACTAAAAATCTGGCCGGTATTGCTTTCTCCATTTTGCATACGCAACTAAATTGTGTTAGCTTAAGAAATGTTTTATTATATTTTCATTTGTATTTGCGCTAATTTGTTCCTTTGTATTTAGATATAGAAGCCGTGGATGAAATAGAAACTGCAGAATCCTTGCAGTTGGACTTTGACATTGTTAGAGTTGCAACAAATAATTTCTCCGACCAAAATAAGCTTGGACAAGGTGGATTTGGTGCTGTTTACAAGGTAATTAACAAAACACACAATCATACACATAAATAGAGTTTTGCATTAATTTTAACTTGCCATATATTATGATCCAAAATTGTGGATCTCTAAAGTGTAAGAGATACTTTACAGGGCACCCTTCCCAATGGACAAGATATAGCAGCCAAAAGGCTTTCTAAGGATTCAGGACAAGGAGATTTAGAATTCAAAAATGAAGTGCTTTTGGTGGCCAAGCTTCAACACAGGAACTTAGTCAGGCTTCTAGGTTTCTGCTTGGAAGGAAATGAAAGGCTTCTTGTTTATGAGTTTGTGCCTAATACCAGCCTTGATCATTTCATTTTTGGTAAGCCTTAAATCTACCTAGTTTTTAGTTGGGGTGTTTCAAATCTGGTTTAATGGGACACGAGGGTTGTGACCAAGGAAATTATTCATATAACCCATCAAATCATATTTGAACTCCTCTAATTTTTATAGGTTTATCAGAATGTATTCATTTGGTTAGGCAGCTTATCAACTTTGGATTCATAATATGCATATTAGTTGTTATATACATGTCTATTTTGGTTAGTTACAGGATAGTACACTTCAACATATATAGATGGATATTAACATCTAATAATGCACATGCAGATTCAATTATATTGACAGATTAAATTAATGAACATGTAGATCCAACGAAGGGCGAATATGTAGATTGGGACAGACGTTATAAGATTATATGCGGGATAGCTCGAGGACTTCTTTATCTACACGAGGATTCTCGCCTTCGAATCATTCATCGTGATCTTAAAGCTAGCAACATTTTATTAGATGCAGACATGAATCCTAAGATTGCAGATTTTGGCATGGCAAGACTCTTTGTAATGGATGAAACTCAAGGCAATACCAGTAGAATTGTGGGAACCTAGTAAGTAATTTTACAACTGTTAGTACTGTTCAATACATTAACTAATATCATCCTAATGACACTGAATTTCAATGCTGGTAGTGGCTATATGGCTCCAGAGTATGCAATGCATGGACATTTTTCGGTTAAATCAGATGTATTTAGTTTCGGTGTGCTACTTTTGGAAATTGTGAGTGGTCAGAAAAATAGTTCTTTTCGGAATGGCGAGTACGTCGAGGATCTTTTGAGCTATGTAAGTATCTGTATTTGCTTATTTAATAGAGCTAGATTTTTCAAATTTTTTCTTACCTCTGACTTAATGGGATTCAAATCTGAGTTTTAATAGCGCTAATCACCAAACAAGTATCACTAAGTTAGAGCTTATCGATTCCCTTTGCTGAATTTAATTTGCTAATTGTATATTGATAAATATTTTTGCAGGCATGGAGAAACTGGAGAGAAGGAACGTGTACGAATATTATAGACTCAAGTTTGAGAGATGGTTCAAGTAATGAAATGATGAGATGCATCCATATTGGACTACTGTGCGTGCAAGAAAATGTGGCTGATAGGCCCACCATGGCATCAGTTGTACTCATGCTTAGTAGCTTTTCTCTTACTCTGCCGGTTCCCTCACATCCTGCATTTTTTATGCATAGCACCCCTGAATCAGATTTTTCATCCTCATTAGGCTATAATTCAAGGGTGACGGAGTCACCAAATGTTGAAATTCTCCCATTATCAGCAAATGATGAAGCTTCAATTACAGATTTACATCCTCGATAAATTTTGTAAAAGGAAAATTTCTACAATTTAGTTTGTTTGTGTATAGACCATAGAGTTATGGCATTAATTTTTCTATCACATTCAATGAGATTATTATTATTTTTTTACCCTATGGATTCATATAACTGTTGTCATCGATTTTCTTGGAATGTTTTGATCATATAACATATGTATTTTTTTTTAACCATACCCAGAATCAAGGCAATAATTCATTTATTCCGACAAAACGGCTGACGGTAGTCAATAGCTTTGACTTTATAATATTAATAATTTAATATAATAAACTGGTCTGAGTTCAAATTAATTTGAACAACGAAAACCTAAAAGCAGTTCAACATTGGGTGGTTCTGTGACCAGTAGGCTAGTACTGTGTTTTGGTCCAGTAACCCTTTTGAACGTTGTGACTTCTTTTCTTCTAATTCAAATTTTATCATAATAAATTCAAATTATTTTCTTTCCAATTTTACCTTTACCTTGTTATTTTAACTGCATTTATATTTTTCTTAGTATATTTTTTACCTTAATAATAAAATATAATTTGTTCATTTACAGGTATATTTTTATAAAATTTAAATTATCTAATCATTTTCCTAATTGTTAAGCAATTTTCTTAAAAAAAATACTTAAAAGGAAATGGAAATAAAAATTACGGGAAAACTATAATATTAATAAAAATTACGGGCTTTATTGTTACCATTTCATCCAATGGTTTGCAGTCATGTTTGAAAATCTCTAATAAGTTTTTGATATTTAACTTTTTTATTATTATTCGTTACTAAGGTGCAATTGCATCACTTATTGGCAATGTTACTCTACCATCTATGATAGTTTAAATATTAGGGATTAAAATTGGAGAAATGTCAGGAGAAGAGGCTCGCTACATTAACGAGGGAGAGAAGCCAGGGAAAATTTCCCACATGTATGCTGGGTTGGCAACTAGTCATTAAGGGTGACATGTGAAATCAGATTTGATAGGTAAAAATGATATTTCTACAATTTGAATTGTAGTTGGAGCGTTATAAATTGAAATTGAGAGATATTATTGTGCATTAACGACTTATAAAACTTACACAAAAATTTATTTAAGATACATTATACATTTATGCACCGAGTTAATCATACTATTTCTTCGTGGGAGGACACAACAAACAATACAGTAAATCGTTACAAACTGCACTCAAACAGAACAAACAGAGTTAACAATATATTGACATGTAAAAATAATTCATTTTTGCTAGTTATTTTAACTTGATCCATAACTAAAGATATATATGGAGTCTAAACAATGGTTTACCAGTAAAATGAGAATTTTAAACTACGAAATTCCTTCACGGTGATTCGTCATCAACTACTTCCATCTTAATTAAAAAAAAAACTCACTGCACTTTTATGTTTAATGAAGTTCAGAATAATTTTATTTTCCTTTTTTGTTAACTTTACATGGTCGAACTTTTAGGGAAATGAATCTTCTTCATACAGCGGAGATAGACTTCCGCGTTTGGCACACATAAGACTCTGATATGGTCAAAGCTGGCTTCTTGTCCTTGACCACTTGTTTCTCCATCAACGTACACTTTATTTCAATATAGAAATACAAAAAAAAAGAAGAAGAAGAAGGATTTTCTATTATTCATTGCATTTTTCCTGTCTACAAGTCTTCATACAATAGTTAATGTATATCAAATAATGTACTAGAAGAAGTGTTTATAAAATAATAATTTCTTTGCATACATGGCATATTATAAGTAAATTGATTCATAAATGGATCCCTCAAGGTAAGTGTTGTCCTTATTCATTTCATGAATTTGTAAACTCCATTAAGGGCCATCTTTTTTCAAGTACTGCCTGAAGTTCCAACTAAAAAGATAAAATGATTTTTCGTTATGTAATTCATGTGATTGTATATGAAATTCATGTGAGTTGCATTTTATGTAACAAGTTGAGAGAGTTGAAGAGAGATTGATGCTTAACTTTGTGTTAATATTTAAGTAAAAAAAAATGAGAAAGAAATAAAATTTGTTAATGAGTTTTTATGATCTCTCTGTTTATGCATATGTTAAATTTTGCATCTAAGCAATTTTCCTTATTTCTGTCCTGTTCTTAACAGCATCTTTGCTGCAAATTTTCTGGGTAAATTTCAATGTCCTTCTTGATTTTACAGTTTCCAGCCACCATGAAATTCAATTATACCTTGTTATATTATTGGACATGGTGAAAAGTGGTTGAGGCACACATAATAGTCCTGACTGATCTAAATTCATTTGTTGCTAGAATATTTACATAAACCGAAAGCATAAATTTATTAGCCATAAATTGCTATATAAGAAAAGTATTGCTGCACCAGATAAGCCGGAGATACGAGATTAATGACAAAAGAGTTTGATTTTTTGCAGGAAAGAAAAGCAACAGTGCGCGAACAATCATCATTATCATTGTTCCAACAGTTAGCATTGTGATATTAGTGATATGTGTCTGCATATTCTTGAGGATACGGAAGCCAAAGGAAAGTGTTGAAACTAAATATTTGGCTGGTATTGCTTCCACAACTCAGATTTGTTAGCTTAAGAAATGTATTATTATATTTCATTTGTATTTGCACTAATTCTTTCAATTTTACATAATTATTTATTTATATTTAGAAGCAGTAGATGAAATGGAAACTGCAGAGTTCTTGCAGTTGGACTTTGATATTGTTAGAGATGCAACAAATAATTTCTCTGACTAAATTAAAAGCTAGGTGAAGTTGGATTGGTAAGGTTTACAGGTAAGCAATCAGTAGTATTTAATTATGGTGATGAAATTATATATCCGCAGATTATTCAGAAAATGGCACATGAATATTAAATTGAGCTTGTCTAACAATTTGTCAAAGGGTACACTTCCTCATGGACAAGAAATAGCTGTGAAGAAGCTATCAAGTGTTGCTCAAACTACACATACACCAGAAATAAATGACAATAAAAATGGACGATGTATCTTTTGTTCAACTAATTAATAATTAATTGGCAAAATATTTGGTAGGTAAGATAGTAGGTAGAGATTAATTTTAACCATCCATTTGGTAGGTAAGACAGTAGATAAGAAATGATCTCAATCATCCATCAAAATAGATAAGAATTAATCTTGGTCGTCCATTGAGGAGATCTAGACCTATATATAGCCTCATGAATTTATTTGTAAGACATTCCATCCAAAAAGTAAGAGAGAAAAATAAAATCTTAGGAAAGGTTTAGTGAGAGGTTGTGAGTTGTGAGTGTTTGTAAATACTTTGTAAATTTTCTTCTTTCAGTAAAAGATTTGCAGCAGTCTAGAGACGTAGGTATAATTAACCAAACTCCGTTATCAATTTGTGTGTATCTTATTATTTCGCATTTTTTTCGCTTTCTCATAAATCTGATTATAGAAAAATTGACATTATTTCCTAACAACTGGTATTAGAGGTTTGGTTGCATTTATTCTATTTTTCGATGATTACTATTCACATGAATAGTTTTTTTTGTGAATAGTAAATTTTGGTCGGTGATGCAAATTTATCCATAGAGGTGTTCTAATACACAATGGTTCATAGGAATTGTGAGAAACGATCCAGAGTAAGTCAGATTTCAGTGGGAGCGATGGCCGCAGATGAAGGAAATGTGAAAATTGAAAAGTTCGATAGTACAGACTTTGGCTTTTAAAAAATGCAAATAGAGGATTATTTGTATCAAAGAAATCTATATCAACCTCTCTTAGGGAAGAAGCAAGAAGCTATGAAGGAAGAATACTAGAATCTTCTCGATAGATAAGCTCTCAGAGTTATCCAATTGAGATTATCCCGCAATGTTGCTTTCAACATAGCAAAGGAAAAGACCACGGCGGGTCTTATGACGTCTCTCTCTAATATGTATGAGAAGTCATCAGCCTCAAATAAAGTGCATTTGATGGGGCATTTATTCAATTTGCGAATGATGGAAGGTGCATCGGTAGTTCAGCATCTCAATGAACTCAACAAAGTCATAACCCAATTGAGTTCGATTGAAATTAAATTCGATGAAGAAGTACGAGCATTGATACTTTTGTCTTCTCTACCAGAAAGCTGGAATGCTACTGTCATGGTTGTGAGTAGCTCGTCGGGGAAACACTAAGTTGAAATTTGATGATAAAGGAATAATGAAGATTAAGTTGAACGAGTTTGTTTAGGAGCTGAAGGATATCAGACATATTCCCGACCTGAGAAAGAACTTAATCTCAGTAGGGCAATTGGTTGGCGAATGCTACATTACAATATTTTATGGTAATGATTGGAAGATTTCAAAGGGTGCAATGATGGTTACTCGAGGCAAAAAGAGTGGCACTCTTTATATGACAGCAGTACCATGTTGTTCGATCATAGTTGCAGTTGGAAATAAAAATTTCAATCTATGGCACCAAAGACTAGGCCATATGAGTGAAAAAAGGGATGAAGTTATGCATTCAAAGGGAAAACTTCCAGGTCTGCAGTCAGTGGAGATAGACACATGCGAAGATTGCATACTTGGAATACATAAAAGGGTCAGCTTTCAGAAAAGTGATAGAACCCCAAAGAAAGAAAAGCTAGAGCTCATTCACTTTGATATTTGGGGACCAACGACTGTCTCATCCATTGGTGGAAAGCACTACTTCATGACTTCCATCGATGATCACTCTCTGAAGGTATGAGTTTACTTCCTAAAGCAAAAGTCTGAAGTGTTCAAGACTTTCAAGAGATGGAAAGCTGTGGTTGAAAGTGAGACAGGTCTAAGGATTAAAAAGCTCAAAACTGACAATGGTGATGAATATGAAAACACCGGATTCAAGAAGTTCTGCTATGAGCACGATATCAGAATAGAGAGAACCGTGCCAGGAATACCTCAACACAATGGTGTAGCTGAGCGTATGAACTGAACATTGACAGAAAGAGATAGAAGTATTCGTATACAATCAGACCTATTGAGCAGTTCTAGGCAGAAGTAGTCAACACAGCAGCTTACTTAATCACTTGAGGACCATCAGTTATATTGGAGCATAGAATACCAGAGGATGTAAAGAGCCAAGAAGAGATAAAACTATCACATCTAAAAGTTTTTGGTTGTGTAGCATATGTGCATATCAGTGATCAAAGAAGGAATAAACTTGATCCAAAATCCAAGAAATGCACTCTCATCGGCTATGGAGAGGATGAGTTTGGCTATTGTATTTAGGATGACGAAAACAAAAAGTTCATTTGTAGCAGAGATGTGATTTTTGACGAAAGGATGATGTACAAGGACATGCATAAAACAGTCGCCAGCAACTTAGAACATAATGATTCAGTATTTGCAGATGCAGATGAGGTCCTAAATAGTTCCGTGATGGAACCCATTGTAGTAAGTCCTTAGCCTAAGAACTTGTTGGACCAAGCAGTGCACATCAATCTGACACACCACAACCTTCTATTCCATCTCCTATATTAAGAAGGTCTTCTCAGCCTCATGTGTCTAATAGAGATATATGAACTATCTCTTGTTGAGTGATAGAGGGGAGCTGGAATGTTATGATGAAGCTTGTCAGACTGGAGATGTTAGTAAGTGGGAAATTGACATGAAAGACGAGATGAAGTCTCTGATCTCTAACCAGACATGGAAATTAGTTGAGTTTCCCATGGGAAAGAAGACACTTCATAACAAATGGGTGTACCGGGTAAAAAAGGAGCATGTGGTTGCAAGAGATACAAAACCTGACTAGTTGTCAAAGGATTCCAGTAGAAGGAAGGAGTTGACTACACTAATATTTTTGCTCCCATTGTGATGCCCAATACTACCAGAATAATATTGAGTATTGTGGCTATTGAAGATCTCTATCTTGAACAGTTGGATGTAAAAATCGCATTTCTTTATAGAGACTTAGATAAAGAGATATACATGCGCCAACCGAAAGGTTTCTCAGAAAAGGTGAAGGAGAACATGGTGTGCAAACTTAAGAAGAGTTTGTATAGCCTGAAACAAGTCTCAAGACAATGGTACAAAAAGTTTGACGGGTTCATGCATAAGGAAGGTTTCCAGAAGTGCAATGCGGACCACTATTGCTACTTTAAGAGATATAGATATAGTTATATCATTTTGCTACTTTATGTCAATGATATGTTAGTAGCAGGTTCAAATATGGATAATATCAGAAGGTTGAAGTAGCAATTGTCAAAAGAGTTTGACATGAAAGACTTACGTGCAGCAAAGAAGATTATTGGAATGCAAATTGCAAGAGATAAGCAGAGAGGATTCTTGCAATTATCTCAAACAGAATATATCAACCGCTTTTTGCGGAGATTCAACATGGGCAACACCAAACCAGTTGACACACCCTTGGCTAGCCACTTTTACCTATCCAATAATCAGTCCCCTCAAATGGAAAAAGAGAGATAATTCATAGCTAAGGTTCCTTATGCCTCAACTATTGAGAGTTTGATGTACGTTATGGTCTGTACGAGACCATACATTGGCCATGCAGTGGGAGTTGTTAGTAGATTTATGTCAAATCCAGGGAAAGCTTATTGGAAAGCAGCCAAGTGGATTTTGAGGTATATACGAGGCACCACGGAGAAGTGTTTGTACTTTGATGAAAGAGAGTTAAAAGTACGTGGTTATGTAGATGCAGACTTTGGAGGATATATTCACTGTTGGAACTACAGCTATTAGTTGGATCACAAATACAGAACATTGTCACTTTATCCACTATATAGGTTGAATATGTAGCAGTGATTGTAGCTAGTAAAGAGATGATATGGCTTCAAGGTTTGTTAACAGAGTTGGGATTCAAACATGAGAAGAATATTTTGCATAATGATAGTCGGAGTGCAATATACTTAGCGAAAAATTCAGCATTTCATTCCAAAACCAAGTATATTGGGCTTCGTTACTGCTTCATCAAATCTTTCTTGGAAGATGATATGCCAGTACTAGAGAAGATCCAAGGAAGCAAAAATCTAGCGGATATGTTGACAAAGGCGGTGACTATCGACAAACTAAAGTTGTGTTCAACTTTAGTTGGTCTGCTAGAGTAACAAGACCAGAAAGGCTGCTGCATTGATCGAGGTGTGAAGACAGATTGAAATCAGTCTTCAAGTGGAAGATTGTTGGTCAAGCTACACATGCACCAGAAATAAATGACAATAAAAATGGACGGTGCATCTTTTATTGAACTAATTAATAATTAGTTGACAAAATATTTGGTAGATAAGACCGTAGGTGAGAAAGATCTCAACCATCCATCAAAGTATATGAGAATTAATCTTGGTCGTCCATTGAGGAGATGTAAGCCTATATATAGCCTTAGTAACTCATTTGTAAGACATTCCATCTAAAAAGTGATAGAGAAAAATAAAAGCTTAGTAAAGCTTTAGTGAGAGGTTGTGAGTTGTGAGTGTTTGTAAACATTTTGTAAATTTTTCTCATTCAGTAAAAGATCTGCAGCAGTCCGGATATGTAAGTATAATTGGCCGAACTCCGTTATCAATTTGTATGTATTTTATTATTCCGTATTTTTTTCGCTTTCTCATAAATCTGATTATAGGAAAATTGACGTTATTTCCCAACATCAAGAAGCTCTACGCAAGGAGCAGAAGAATTTAAGAATGAGGTTGTATGGTTAGCCATGCTCCAACACAGAAACCTCGTTAGGCTGCTAGGATTTTACTGTACAGATGTTAAATAGATTATGAAAATAGAACTGTATTATTGGCACATTTGACAAATAAAAGCATAAATAAAATCCATGTAAAATTCCTCTACCTCTTCGGTTACGCCAGTGAGAACAATTTAAGGTGCTTGACTTATTTTCATGGACTTATCCAGGCAGCATTAAGTGCAAGCCCCATCTAATTCAAAGAAAGATTATCGTGAAACAGGGTTCTAGGAATGATACTCTTTCTTCGTGGGAGGACAAAACATATTATACAGTAATCCGTACCCACAGCATTCAAACCGAACACACAGAGTTAACAATATATTATGACATATAAAAATAATTCATATTTGATAGTTGTTTAACTTAATCCATAAATAAAGATATATATGGAGTGCAAAAAATGGTTTACCAGTTAAATGATAATTTTAAGTTACAGAATTCCATCACGGTGATTCGTCATCAACTACTTCCATCTTAATCAAAAAAACTCACTGCACTTTTTATATTTAATGATGTACAGATTAATATTTTTTTCCCTTTAATTTATATGGTCAAATTTTTAGAAAAATCATTCTTTTTTATTTTTTTTATTTCTTTTAGTTTTCTTTATATAGCTGAGATAGACGTCCGCGTATGGCGAATATAAGACTTTGATATGGTCAAAGCTGGCTCTTGTCCATGACCACTTATATCTCCATCAACGTTCAATGTATAAATAGGAAAAAAAAAAATATTTTCGATTATTCATTGCATTTTTCCTGCCAGTAAGTCTTTACACAATAATTAATGTATATAAAATAATGTACTAAAACAAGTGGATATAAAAGAATAATTTCTTTGCATAGATGGTGTATTACAGTAAGTAAATTGATTCATAAACGGATCCATCAAGGTAAGTGCTGTCCATTCTATTCATTATATGAATTTGTGAAGCACCATTAATGTCCATCCATAAAAGCATAATACAAAACCAAGTTTAGGAGGCAGTGAGAAGCTGGCCTTGAACAGCAGCAAATATGAAAGGATGGGTTTTATTGAAACTGCTCTTCTTAAGTTCTTTAGTTCTTCTACAGCTAGCTTTTTCAACTGTTTCTCAACCAGACTTCATGCACCAGACGTGTTACTACGATAGAGGTAATTACACAGCAAATAGCATCTATAGAAGAAACCTCGACAGCCTCCTATCATCCCTCGACTCGAACACCAAGATCGACTACGGGTTTGATAATCTCTCCGTTGGCCAAGTCCCGGACCAAGTAAATGCAATTGGACTTTGCAGAGGAGATATTGGGGTGGATGACTGCAGAAGCTGCATCAGAAACTCTACTCGGAAGATCTTGGAGATTTGTCCTAATCAGACAGATGCCATTGGAGTATATGATTTCTGTAGTCTGAGATACGCGAACAGATCATTATTTGGTGTGGTAGACAATTCACGTACTTTCTTCATCTATAATCTGAACAATGCATCGGATGTGAACCAATTCACTCAGGCACAAAAAACATTGTTGGACAGACTTCGAGGGCTGACAACATCAGGAAATTCAATTCGAAAGTTTGCGACAGGAAATGAAAGTGCTGGATTTGAAAGGGTATATGGTCTTATGCAATGCTCTCCTGACTTGTCTGCTGACGGGTGTGATGCTTGTCTTGCTGAGGCTATTGCTGATGTCGCAAACACTTGTGCAGGAAAGGTAGCATGCAGCGTAATTAAACCCAGTTGCGATGTCCGGTTAAACAATTGGCTTTTTTATCGGCTTACGCTTCCCAACACGCCATCAACACCGCTGCCTCCTCCTCCTTCCCCTCTTTCTCCTCCACCCACAGAAGGTACGTTTTATGTGTGTTACAGGAACTAAGGTTTTTTTTTTATTATTATTATTATAATAATAATAGGGCCTCCTTTGTAAATATATTTTTCAACCAGATTTTTCAATGCAAAAATTTCTATAATCCCTTTGACCAGTTTTTTCTGATCCTGTTGGAGTTGCTGAGATATTTGTGATTTTGTTAAGATTTTTACACATACAAAATATTGCATTAATTGAAGATTTTACACTCGCATGTGATGGAAGAATGGGCAAGTATGTTTCTTACAAGCAAAGGCTGATATGTGCAGGAAATGGTCACTAAAATGTGGGGCAAAGTGGGGATATATTCTGTAAATACCTTAGATTGTGTATGAAATTAATGTGAGCTGCATTTTATGTAACAAGTTGAGAGAGTTGAAGAGAGATTGGTGCTTAGACTTGTGTTAATATTTAAGTAAAAAAATGAGAAAGAAAAAACAAATTGTTAATGAGTTTTTATGACCTCTCTGTTTATGCATATGTTAAAGTTTGCATTTAAGCAATTTTCCTTTCGTTAATATCTATTTTTCATTTTTACTGCACTTAAATTTTTAATTTTATTTTGTTGTCTCTCCTCTCCATATCTTTAACATGGTAAAAGCTTGATTTTATCTCAATTTCTCTTAAAAGCTCATATTTTCCTTATTTCTGCCCTGTTCTTAACAGCATCCCTGCTGCAAATTTTCTGGGTAAATTTCAGTGTCCTTGATTTTACAGTTTCCAGCCACCATGAAATTCAATTATACCTTGTTATATTGTTGGACATGGTGAAAAGTGGTTGAGGCACACATAATAGTCCTGACTGATATAAATTCATTTGTTGCTAGAATGTTTACCTAAACAGAAAGCATAAATTTATTAGCGACAAATTACTATATAAGAAAAGTATTGCTGAACCAGATAAGCAGGAGATACGAGATTAATGACAAAAGAGTTTTATTTTTTGCAGGAAAGAAAAGCAACAGTACGCGAACAATTATCATTATCATTGTTCCAACAGTTAGCGTTGTGATATTAGTGATCTGCGTCTGCATATTCTTGAGGATACGGAAGCCAAAGGAAAATGCCGAAACTAAATATTTGGCCGGTATTGCTTCCACAACTCAGATGTCTTAACTTAAGAAATGTCTTACTACATTCATTCATTTGTACTTACCCTAATTTGTTCCTTTTTGCTTAATTATTTATTTATATTTAGACGCAGAGGATGAAATAGAAACTGCAGAATCGTTGCAGTTGGACTTTGACATTGTAAGAGATGCAACAAATAATTTCTCCGACGAAAATAAGCTTGGACAAGGTGGATTTGGTGCTGTTTACAAGGTCTAATTCTGATACACTGACAAGTAAACTATTATTCTCAAACTGGTTGTAATGTCTTAAAGATAACCTAATTTGATATATATTTTCAGGGTACTTATCCTAATAAACAAGAAATAGCTGTGAAGAGACTTTCTAGTAATTCAGGACAAGGAGATTTGGAATTTAAAAATGAAGTCCTGCTGTTGGCTAAGCTTCAACACCGCAATTTAATTAGGCTTCTTGGTTTCTGCTTGGAAGGAAATGAGAGGCTTCTTATATATGAGTTTTTGCCCAACACCAGTCTTGACCATTTCTTATTTGGTAAGCTTACAATTCTACTTTCATTTTGGGAAATGCGTCATCTAAATATATGAACTAATATTAACAAGTCATTTGAGAATTTCTTACAAAATATTCTACCGCTGACTCAGTTCAAGAATAAAGTCACGAATTGGGTCTAGACTAGTATTATCTTTCATCGTTTTGCAGTCAATCTGTATATTTTCTATATGTTCCCCTTGATCGGTAGCCATCGACAGCAGGCAGTACAATAGTTCAATTCATTATATTCCCAACATGTTGCATATGCATAGTATTTACATATATGCAGATTAAAATCTCGTTGGTTTATCATATATATTTTAGCAATTTGAAGAAATAATTTGAATTAATATATACGTGTATTGGGATAGGCGATCCAATCAGGAGACTATCTTTGGATTGGGATAGGCGTTACAAGATTATATGTGGCATTGCTAGAGGACTTCATTATCTCCATGAGGACTCTCGACTGAAAATAATCCATCGTGACCTGAAAGCAAGTAATGTCTTGTTAGATGAGGATATGAATCCAAAAATTTCAGACTTCGGCATGGCCAGGCTATTTCAATTGGATCAGTCTCAGGCCAATACAAAAAGAATTGTGGGAACCTAGTAAGTATTTTGATAAACTAATGATAAAACTAATGAAAATGTCAATTTGCTCCCCGAATTTTTTGACCATGATCAATTTACTCTAAATTTAACTTTTGGGTCCAATTAAAAAAAAAAAAAAACTTGTGTCTAATTAGTCTGTACTCTGTGCCTTTCAGTTTACGTGTAATCTAACTCATTTCATTTTCTCTGTTTTCGATTCCATAGTACATCATAGCTCACAATTCACTGTACGATATCAAAAGAAACTCAGGGCTTTTAAGAATATTGGCTCTAATAAGAGTGTTTTTGAACAATTTGATATGAAATTACAAGTTAGCTGCAAATTGAAAGTAGGGTACTTTTTAGGTCCAAAAATTGATTTTGGAACAAATTGATTATTATGGTGAAATTATTCATGCATTTTTTAACTGCATCAAAGATACTAAAACTTTGAGATTGAAATTTTGGAACTGAAACCTGAATTATTTGGTATGCGTTTTCAGTGGATACATGGCACCAGAGTATGCAATGCGTGGAAAATTCTCAGTAAAGTCGGATGTATTTAGCTATGGAGTGCTGCTTTTGGAAATTGTAAGTGGTCAAAAGAATAGTTGTGTCCGCAATGGAGAGCAGATAGGAAATCTTTTAAGCTATGTAAGTATAGTAGATCCAAGAGGTCATTTCCTTTTGACTTCCTTTTTATTTTTCAGTTATAAGAGGCCCGACTGGGTTAGAATGGAGATCTCACAACACCAGTCATCAGACCAATATTACTAAATTAAATTTCTAGCTAGTTTGATACTTCAATTGATTATAATAACCTAAATGCGCATTAATTTGCAGGCTTGGAAAAATTGGAGGGAAGGAACATATATGAATGTGGTTGATCCCATTTTGGCAAATGGTTCAAAAACTGAAATTATGAGATGCTTACACATTGGTTTACTATGTGTTCAAGAAAATGTGGCTGATAGACCAACCATAGCATCCGTAGTTCTCATGCTAAACGGCTATTCGCTTACTTTACCAAAACCCTCACGACCTGCATTTTTAATCCATAGCAACATTGAATCGGATGTGTCATCTTCGTCAGAATATAATTCAAGAGCTGAATCTCTCCCATTGTCTAAAAATGAGGCTTCAATTACTCAACTATCTCCTCGATAATCGTTAAATTAAGATGCATCGGATAAAATTCATAATTTTCTATGTTGCTCGTTTGTTCTTCAGTTTTCAGTGTGAATCTTATGTAAAAGTTTCATAATTTTTTTCAAAGGTTAGGTTGCAAATGAAAATTTCCAAATTGAAATTGTACTCAATTTTGGATGATATGTGCCGAAGGATAAGCGTCCACGTCTATTTTTTGTTTTCACCAAAATAAATAATAAAAAAATTTAGATTTGTTCCGACAACCTAATTATAAACCAAACTTTATCTATCAATTTAAATTATATTAATTTGGATCAAAGTTTCTTCTATAAAATAAACTTTAAAAACTTTGAATAAAGAGTGTTTTGCTAAAGTTTATTTGTAAAATAAACTTTATCTTCATGAGGATTCTCGACATCGAAGTATTCATCGTGACCTCAAAGCTAGTAATATTTTGTTAGATGCAGAAATGAATTCTGACCTTTTTGGCAAGGTTATTTATAATGGATCAAATTCACAGCAATACAAGCAGAATTGTGGGCACATTGTAAGTTTACCAACAAAAAAAAAATCATGAGGTGGTTTGGCATCTCTTCTCCTAAAGCAAGTTATTAAGTTCGAATCATGTGTATGGAGAAAACCTGCACTGAGAGAGTTCTATCTCATAATAAACCAACAGTTAACTCGAGCTAAATTAATCAGGATCTATGGACTTCTAAAAACCGGCAGGTAAATTAGGCACTATGCCATATGATTGAATATTAATTTTATAAATATTGATGTGCAATGGGTATGTGGCTCCAGAGTATTCTATGCATGGTCACTTCTCATTCAAGTCTGATGTGTTCAGTTCTGGAGTACTAATTTTGGACATTGTAAGTATGGTGAAATAATTTTTTCAGCAATTAGGAAAAGATGGAGGACCTTTTGAGTTATGTAAGTAACTATTTTTGGTAAATATTTTTAGAAAAGATTTTGACTTTATCTACTATTCAACAATACTTATCTAGACGGAGTTCGTTATAAACCAATCCAATCATACTCTGCTAATAAAATTTGCAGACGTGGAAGAACTGGAGGGCAGGAACAACTTGAAATTTTATGCACAGAAATTTGAAGAATTATTCAATAACAGAAATGACGAGAATCATCAGCATTGGATTACTCTGTACTCAAGATAATATTGCTGAGAGGCCATCCATGGTTTCAATAGCTCTAATGCTAAGCAGAAACTCTGTCACTCTTCTTCCTTTACCCTTACAACAGTCAATTTTCATGCATGGCAGCACTGAATCAAATGTCATTCTCATCAAGCAATTCAAAGGAGACCAGACTCCCACATGGCAGCAATGAAGGTCGCCCAATATCAAGAAATGAAGACTCCGTTTCTGAAATATACCCTCGTTGATAAATTTAGTAATTGTATATATGTGAGACTATTCATTGTAGATTCTTAGGTGTATAGCATTCATTTGTTAAAATTGCAATCAAAGTTTATATCTAAATACAAGGTTTGTTTCTTTTTATCTCAAACGTTTACGGAAATTTTGCATATTTTTACTCTTGAAATATGTATGTTTTTTGTCAATTGCATTCATAAAATTTATTTGTTCAAATTAATCCCCTTAATTTTTTTCCAAATTCAGCCCTGTAATTTTGATTTGTCTAAATTTAGTCATTCCATTTTGATTTTATTCAGTCAGAAAATAGTTTATTTCAGTCCAATAAACCCTTAATTTTGACAAAATAAAAATTAATCTAGCTGAATAGAAATGTAGAAACTAAATAGACAAAATAAGCATAATGTACATTTTTTTTCCAATATTTATGCCTCAAATATTGATTTTTGCCTTCCGATTCTATTTCTAGGGATTGGTTATTCACTCGTTCATTTGAACTGAACTCAAACTTGACTTTTATACAATTGGACTCCGATGAGCTTATCCGGCCCAAATCCGGCCATGGGATCGAGATAAACATAACGTAATAGACGCCACGTATAGTTCAGGATCAACGCGCTAAAGTTAACTGTCATGACAAAATATTTAATGGCAGAGCAGAGCAGAGGGAAAGAACTGAGAGAAGGTTTTTCTTTTTTTTTTGGTGAGGAAAGAACTGAGAAAAGTTTTATTTTAAAAGAAAAATGAAATTCTGGCCCATATAAATTTGTCGAAGTACACGCAACCTTTAAAGTCTGAAATTTTCATTTATTTAATTAGTTTTCAATCCGAAGGAAAACGACCCAGTCAAGAATGGCTGCACCTGCAATATATATATGAATGGATTACTAGTTCAAAAAAGTCAACCGAAAAGACACTTCCAACCCTATTCCAATTTATTATGTATAGTTTTTAATTTTCTTGAAGCCTATAAGCGTGAATCTTCATTTGGTCATTTCCAACCAAAATCCTGATGACACCGAAATCATGTTTCGTCTTCACAAATCCAAACCATTTTTTACCCTTTTAACCATAATTATCTCTGCACTAGTTACCTCCATTGATTGCCAAGCAACTTACAATTCTCGTTACTGCCCAAACGACAGCGCTGATTCAGATTTCACATCGATCCTCTGTACCCTCTTGAAATCTCTATCTTCCAAGGCCAGTCTCAACAGTTTCTACAACGATTCATCAACTGGAATTGACAGCCTATACCTCTGTCGGGGCGATGTTAATAGTAGTACGTGCCAATTCTGTGTCGACACTGCTGTCAAAGACATCCAAGAGCAGTGCCCCTCCAATAAAATCTGGAATCATTTAGTACGATGAATGCATGTTGCGATACTCTGATACCAACTTCTTTGGGGTTGCACAAACATATCCAAGATTGCTCATGTGGAATGTCAACAACGATACTGAGTCACCAAATGAACCAAACCGTGGTGCTACAGGACTGGTAGATGTGCTTATAGCAGACAAAGTTCCATATGCAGAGACCATGTTTGGGACAACAGATTCAATAGTTGGTGATAGGTCTCAGCATAGATATGCTTTGGCGCAGTGTACTAGAGATGTCAATAGCAGTGCCTGTAGTTAATGTTTGGGGCAACTCAGTGATGCTTAAAAGAATGTTGTCAAAATAAGTTAGGCTGGCGTATTTTGGGCCCAAGCTGCAATTTAATGTATGAAAACTATCCATTCTATCGAGAAGCATAACCACCGCCCACAACGCCGGTGCCTGCAGCTCCGCCACCACTGGATAATAATGGTGCGTCAAATATGAAATTTTCATTTGCAGTATTTTAATTTAACATTAATAAGGAATTAGGTGAGCCAAATAGGTTGGACTAGTTATAAGAACAAATTACAAAAAAAATTTATCCATGGTGGCGGAGTATTTTTATTTAATGACTATATTATTATTATTATAAGAACAAATTACAAAAAAATTTCATGAAATTTTAACACATTATAACTATAAATAAATTTTTAAAAAATTAACAGTTTACCACATATCATTTGAGATAATGCACAATATTCATTCGATAACATTAGAGTGCAATATATCATATTATTGAGACAAAGTGCCGATATAGAGAAAAATAAGTTAGTAAAAAAATATTAATAACACAGATAAAAAAGAATACAATGATTTAATGTGATTTGACAATTTGTCTACATTCACAATAGGAGAGTAGTGAGAAATTTTTCATTATGTAAAAAGAGAATATTACAAGAGTTTCCAGCAAATATACTCATAATCCAAAAATTTACCCAACAACACTTTCACTCAAACCTCTCTCTCTCTAAGAAACTTTTTTCTCACTTTAAGAATACAATCAAAAATATGAAATAAAGAAGAAATTTTGTATTATTTTTGGATGATTTGGATGACATAATTCATAGCTATTTTTAGCCAAAATAATAACTAAATTTGTGGTCATTAAGCCATCCATAAAATTGTAGTCTTTAAGTCACTAACTAATTTGTAGTCATTAATCCACCAACTTGGCATTTTTATCACTTTTAATATGTCTCTCTTAATTGTCATACACTTATTCATAACTTAAGTCAAACAAATGATGTTCACAAATCTCCACATTGGTTTAAGTTATCTATAGTGTCTTCTGTTACTACTCTCGCTCTCAGTGAACTATCTTCGTGATATATCAATTAAGTCCAGACAATATTTGAACTTAGTTTTTAGAACTAACTTGCTCACCATGTCTGCTGGATTATCCGTTGTAGATATCTTATCTACTTGAACATTATATTGCTCAACCACATCTCGAATAAAGTACATCTTAACATCAATGTGTTTAGTTGGTTCATAATGCATTGGCTTTTTCGTCAGATGTATGGCATTTTGATTATCACAATAGATTTTTGGCTCTTTCAATTGTATACCCAATTTGTCAATTAGACTTTATAATCAGATAGTTTCTTTCACTGCTTTAATTGCTGCGACATACTCCGTTTCAGTTGTAGATAAAGGACAATAGACTGAAGAGTTACTTTTCCAACTTATGGTACATTCATAAACAGTGAAAACATATTCAGTGAGTGACCTTCATTTATTTAGGTCTCTAGTATAATATGAATCGATGTATCCAGTAATTTCTCCTTCAGCATTTTGAATTTTTCATAGGCCAAGCTCACATCAGTATTACCTTTTAAGTAACACAAAATCCACTCTACAGCTTGTTAGTATACTTTGTTTAGATTTTTCATGTACCTGCTGACCGCACTAATAATGTGTGCAATCTCTAGCCTAGTGCATACCATAACATATGAGATTTCCAACTGGACTAGCATAAGTGATATGAGACATGTGCCTTATCTTGTTCTCAATTTGTAGTGACAACACAACTGAAAGTTTGAAATGAGTTGCTAATGGAGTGCTAATAGACTTTAATTTATCCATTGTAAAACATTCTAATATCTGCTTTATATACTTCTTTTGTGATAAAATAAAAAGTGCGCTTGCATTCCTATCTCTACAGATCTCCATTTCCATAATTTTCTTTGTAGCTCCCAAAATCTTCATTTTAAACTCTTCACTTAATTAAACTTTCAACTTGTTAATTTATGATATGTTCTTACAAACAATCAACATGTCATCAACATATAAGAGCGGATAAATAAAAGGCATATCTATAAGCTTCTTGAAATATACACATCTATCATATTCACTAATACATTAGTCATTTCCAAGCATAAAGACATTGAACTGCTTATACCACTATCTTAGAGATTGTTTTATACTAAACAAAGATTTTTTAACAAAAATACGTGATCTTCTTTTCTTCGAACTTTAAATCTTTTAGGTTGCTTTATATAGATTCTGTTGTCAAGATCACCATGCAAGAAAGTTGTTTTGACATCTAGTTGCTCAAGCTCCAAGTTAAAATGAGCAATAATGGCAAATAGAAAACTTCAATGTAGTCGATGACTTTTTTTGTGTGTAGCATTTTGCCACTAAACGAGGTTTAAACTTTGCATCTTTAACTTCGAGATTCATTTTTTTCTTCTTAAACATCTATTTACAATCTTATGGTCCTTTGGTTTCTCAACAATTTTCAATTATGATTCTTTTGTCAAGATCACCATGCAAGAAAGTTGTTTTGACATCTAGTTGCTCAAGCTCCAAGTTAAAATGAGCAATAATGGCAAATAGAAAACTTCATTGTAGTCAATACCTTTTTTTGTGTAGCATTTTGCCACTAAACGAGGTTTAAACCATGCATCTTTAACTTTGAGATTCCTTTTTTCTTTTTAAAAATATATTTACAATTTTGTGGTCCTTTGGTTTCTCAACAATTTTTTCAATTATGATTTTTCCGAAGAGATTCAATCTCTTTTGTCATTGCAGCTATCTATTAGATAGCTTTTTGGTTATTGACAGCTTCTTAGTATGATCAAGGCTCGCTATTTTCAGCAACATTGAGAACATAAGAAACCATGTCTACATAACCATACCTTTGAGGACGTTTAATCTCTCTTCTTTGTCGATTTCTAGTCAATTGATAGTGTTGCAATTATTTTGTGTTTGTTTCCTCAAGTGGATGTTTTTTCTTTATCTTCTTAGTCCCTTAAGGTTTTTTCGAATGACTTCACCTCAAACTCCACCTTCTTCATAGACTTCTCATAAGACTTAGGGATCTCAGCCTAATTGAAAGTTACATCCCTACTAATGATGCATTTCTTTTTTTCTGGACACCATAACTTGTATCTTTATACTCATTCAGGATACCTAAGGAGAATGCACTTTTTTGCCCTTAGCTTAAGCTTGCCTTCATTCACATGAACATAAGCAGGACATTCAAATACTCTTAAATTTTCATTATTAATAGGAATATCTAACCATACTTCTTTTGGAGTCTTAAAATTGATTGTCGAAGATAGACATCTATTAACTAAGTAACAAACTGTGTTAACAGCTTTAGCCCATAACTCATTTGATAACCCAACATTAGAAAGCATGCATCTTGCCCTCTCTATCAAAATTCTATTTATTCCTTTTGCAAGCCCATTTTATTGTGGAGTGTGTTTTACAATACATTGTTTGAAAATACCATGATCTTTACATAACTTGTTGAATTCACCTCCACAAAACTCCAAGTCATTATTTGTTCTCAAATGTTTGATTTTTTTTCCAGTCTGCTTCACAATCAAGAATTTCTAGTGTTTGAATTTTCCAAACAATTCTTTCTTGTATTTCAGAATGAACACCCAAACATTTATTGAGTAATCATCAATAAAAGTTAACATGCATATGTTACCACCATGATAAGGAACTCAAGAAAGACCCCATAGATCTTAATGAATGTAGTCTAAAGTGCCCCTCACTCAATGGATCGTCGTTTTAAACTTCACCATGCTTTGTTTTTCAAATACACAATACTCATATAAGTCTATTTTTTCGCTCTTCTAACTACACAACAAACCTTGTTTACGCAATTTGACTAGACACATATATCATAACTTGGTGACACTAGAATTAAAGGTTGAAGTTACAGTTGTAGTACTTGTAACAGTGCTTCCTTCCAATATGTAGATGTCATTAACTTTTATCCCTTTCATCACAATAAGAGTACATTTTGAAACTCGTATGGCTTCATCTTCACCTTTGTAACTGTAGTCATTTGAATCGAGTGTGCCTAAAGAAATCAGATTCTTCTTCAGCTCTGGAATATGCATGACATCTGTCAACGTTCTCATAGTTCCATCATACATCTTAATTCTTATTATACTGTCATGACCCAACAAGGTGTTAATGGGCTTGACAAAAGGGTTCAAATCAAAGAACTAAAAGAAGCAACAAATATGAAAAAAGAAGAATTGGCCCAACTTGGTGAATTGGAAAAGTTTGTAGAAATATGAGAATAGTTGACCCAGCTGGAGATCGGCTTAGTGATTAAGCGTGAAGAGTAATTATTGATAACTTATAGCTGTAGCACTTGTAATAGTGTTTCCTTCTAGTATGTAGATGTCATTAACTTTTATCCCTTTCATCATAATAAGAGTACATTTTGAAACTCGTATGGCTTCATCTTCACCTTTGTAACTGTAGTCATTTGAATCGAGTGTGCCTAAAGAAATCATATTCTTTTGCAACTTCAGAATATGCTTGACATCTGTCAATGTTCTCATAGTTCCATCATACATCTTAATTCTAATTGTACTGTCATGATCCAACAAGGTGTTAATAGGCTTGACAAAAGGGTTCAAATCAAGGAACTAAAGAAGCAACAAATATGAAGAAAGAAGAGTTAGCCTAGCTTGGTGAATTGGAGAAGTTTGCAGAAATATGAGAAGAGCTAATTCAGCTAGAGATTGGCTTAGTGATCAAGCATAAAGTGCAATTATTGATAACTAGCATGGAAAGAAGATAGCAAAAATATAAGATCTTTGCTAAGAAGGAATTGATGGGTGTTAACAGTAAGGTAGCTAAAATCCTACCTGGAGAAATACTTAAATGTAATTGGCCATCATTAGGTGTCAATTGTTGAAGTATTATTATCCATTGATTAGTTGTAATTTCTCTTTCATTTGTATTATATTTTAGTTTATATATAGAATCTAGAGTTATAACAAAATTTCCATGCAAATGAATGAATATTGAATTTCTCCCTCAAGTTATATCTTCTTAATCTCTCTGTATTTTTGTTCTTCTCTGAAATTCTTCTCTTCCTTCCCTAATTTGTGCTTCTCTTCTCTTCTTTTCTCTTCATTACTACTCTCATATTGAATCCTAACTCCAAGATGTGCCAACTTTGTATTAGAGCTCCAGTCCAACGAACGCCATTCGCCAGCAATTGTATGAACTCTAGTTCCAAAAAGTTTCCTTTGATCAATATAAACTGGAAGAACAAGAGAGCTACCATGGCTGAGAATTCACGACTTAGGGAATTGATGAGTGAATCCAGTAGCTCATTACTCAAATGCATGCCTTACATCATAATCAACAGTAGAGAATTAATTAGTTAGAGGCTAAATTAGATAAGGTACTGGAAAAGTTGCTTGATACTGTAACAATACATAGACAAGGTATGGAACCCATAGGTGTTACTCTAGCTCCTGAAGTTATCTCCAACGTTGAAGGAAAACTTAGGCATCGATTTGGCAAATCAAAAGGAGTTCTTTGAGGACCAAATCTCCTTTTTACTTTGAAACAATTAAGTTAACGAAATGGAAAAAAAATCTGTGTAGCTAGAGCCAATGGTGAACCTCGACTCCAATGCCAACAATGGTATTCTTCCTACTCTTGTAGTTAATTGTGGTGATGATATGGGGATTGAATTTAGCCAAGTTTTAAGCTATATGAAGAATGCAACATGGCTAGAACCTGTTCCGTGAAAATGCCCGAATGAACTTTATCTTGCTGAAATTCTCAATGCAAAATACTAGAGTATATTTTATTAATTTTACTAGTGCTAAAAGTTTTATAGGTTTAGAAATGAAAAATGCTAGAATTAATGATATGGGTTTCTATGGTTTTTTTAACCTTGAATGGTTATACCCTATTGTTATACTCAAAGAGATGGCATTTGAAATAAAAAGAAGGCAAAGAAAAAAAATGGCACTTTGGCTAAGAATTTGCACAAGTCCCTTGTCGTGTTGCTTGAAGGGCTTATACAAGAAAATAGCCATATTTTTCTTTTGCTTTCATCAATTACTAGTGCAAAGGTTTATGGCTTTGGATGTTTGTTTTCATACCTACGCCTTAAGGACAAGGTGTTTTAAAAGGGGAGAGAAATGTCATGACCCAACAAAGTGTTAATGGGCTTGATAAAAGGGTTCAGATCAAGGAACTAAAAGAAGTAACAAACATGAAGAAAAAAGAGTTAGCCCAGCTTGCTGAATTAAAGAAGTTTGCAGAAATGGGAGAAAAGCTGACCCAACTAGAGATCAGCTTGGTGATCAAGCATAAGTAGCAATTATTGATAATTGGCATGGAAGGAAGATAGCAAAAATAAAAGGAAACCATTGCTAAGAAGGAATAGATAGGTCTTAATAGTAAGGTAACTGGAATCTTAGCTGGAGAAATACTTAGAATGTAATTGGCCATCATTAAGTGTCAATTGTTAGAGTATTACTATCCATTGATTAGTTGTAATTTCTCTTTCATTTGTATTATCTTTTAGTTTATATATAGAATCCAAAGTTGTAACAAAATTTCCATGCAAATGAATGAATATTGAATTTCTCCCTCAAGTTCTATCTTTTTAATCTCTCTCTCTCTCTTCTTATTCTTATCTGAAATTCTTCTCTTCCTTAATTTTTGTTTCTCTTCTCTTCTTTTCCCTTTATTACTACTCTCATATTGAATCGTAAATGTGACACGTACTGATACTGACTTCCTAACAAGATCTTCTTTCCCTCTAAGGGTTGGTATGAAACAAACCAATCCTTATTATGAATTATGTGGTATGAACAACCTGAATCAATGACCCACTCATTTTCTGAGTCATGTTTTGAAACTGTAAAAATATTCGCACTATTGTAGCCATCTACTATCGCTACATCTCTATATTCAAAAGTTGTCTCCTTTTTTTTGGCTTTACACTCTGAACATTCTCTCTTCATTTGTCATTCTTTGTTACATGATAGCATTTGAATTTTCTTAGCTTTGATTTTGTCTTGGACTTTGATAAAGCTTGACCATTAGTGGGATCTCTCTTTTTGTCTTTTCCTTGCGACTATACCTTTTGCAGTGCCTTCAAATATGTTTTTCGATACTATTTTCTTCAATTCTCTTGAATTCAATGTTGTCTTGACTTCTTCTATGATAAAAGTATCACCACCCTATTTTATAGTATCGATGAAAGTGCTCATAGGAATTTGGTAAGGAACATAATAGAATTATTGTTTGATATTCATCATCAGTTTTGGCATCTATATTTTTAAGATCAAGAAGAATTATATTGAATTCATCCATATGCTTTTTGATGGGTTTACCTTTTTATATTTAAAGAGTATAAAGTTGCTTTTTCAAATACAATCAGTTAGTAAGTCATTTGGTCATGTTCAAGCTTTTCTGCTTCAACCATAGCTTTACTATCGTATTCTCATCAAAGACTTCTCGTAGAATCTCGTCTTCTAAATACAAAAGAAACATATTATGTGTTTTCTCCATTATCTCATCATTCTCTTTGTCTAATAAAGACTTTGACAAAGCATATATACCTTTCAAGGCTTTTGCTAAACTTTAGTGTACTAATAGAGCTCGCATCTTTACATATCATAGGTTGAAATCATTTTCTTTATTAAATTTCTTCACATCAAACTTTATCATAGCCATAACTCTGAAACAATCTTAAAGGGTAAATTATAATTTAACTTATTTTTTTATGTGGAGAATCCATTTTATTAATGACAAACACATAATATATGATAAGTAAATATTAATACCTAAGTCAAGCTCTGATACCAATTTATTGAGAGATAGTACCAATATAGAGAAAAATAAGTGAGTAAGAAAATGATTAATAATACAGATAAAAAAGAATACAAATACTTAATGTGGTTCAACAATTTGTTTACATCTATGATAGGAAAGCAGCAAGAAAATTTTCACTACGTAAAATGAAAATATTAGAAGAGCCTGCAACAAATATCACTCACAATCCAAAAAATTACCCAATAATACTTTCACCCGTATCTCTCTTTCTAAGAAACATTTTCTCTCACTCTATGAATATAAGAGAAAATATGAAAGAAAAAAGAGAATTTGTATTACTTTGGGATGATTTGGATGAGAGAATTCATGACTATTCTCTACCAAAATAATGACAAAATTTGTAGTCATTAAGCCACCCACAAATTTGTGGTAATTAAGTCACCAACTAATTTATGGTCATTAATCTACCAACTTGACATTTTTATTACCTTTAATGTGACTCTCTTAATTATCATACACTTGTTCATAATTTAAGTCACACAAATAATGTTAACACATTTTGGGATGCTTTGAATGGAATAATTTGTTACTATTTATAGCCAAAATAATGACGAAATTATAGTCATTAAGTCACCTACAAATTTGTGGTAATTAAGCCACTAACTAATTTATGGTTATTAATCCACCAACTTAGCATTTTTATCACATTTAATGTGACTCTCTTAATTATCATACACTTGTCCTTAACTTAAGTCAAACAAATAATGTTAACACATTTTGGGATAATTTGGATGAGATAATTCATGACTATTTATAGCCAAAATAATGATCAAATTTATAGTTATTAAGCCACCCACAAATTTATGGTAATTAAGTCACCAACTAATTTATGATCATTAATCCACCAACTTACCATTTTTATCCCCTTTAATGTGACTCTTTTAATTATCATACATTTGTCCATAACTTAAGTCAAACAAATAATGTTAACACATGATTTTTTTATATTTGAGATATTTTATATGAATTATTTAGAATTTTATGTACAGTCTAATGACTTTTTATATAAATTTAGAGTTTCTACTTGTTATTAAAAACTGTAACTACAAAGCAACCAATGAATTCAAGTCACAAGTTTCCTAATTGTTATTTCAAACAACATTTTTATCAAAAAATATGAAGTAAAATATTAGTTTTTTAAAAATTTATTTCTAATTTTAATTTGTTAAATATCATAAATAGTTTTATGTAATTTTATTATTATTATTATTATTATTATTATTATTATTATTATTCTCGTCGTCGGCGCCGTCGTGGTGTAATAAAAAAAGGGGAATCGCGGTTGCGGTTGCGGTATCATCAATTGTGGCTGCTGGAGCTCTATTGGGTTTCTTGTACTACTGCGTTTACTGTAGGAAGAGAAGAAGACACAGGTTAATATTATATTCTTAAAACTGGACATAGTAGAATTTGCATTGATTATGTGTAAATTTTTACCCAGAAGGAGAAGCAAGCCAGGTTATTCTACTGGGAAATTTAGAAGGCTCAAATCGCAAGCAATTGACAGAATTGGAGATGCATGTAAGCAATGATGACAAGAATGGAGAAATGCATTGCTTCAATTTGACTACAATTAGAGCAGCAACAAACAATTTCTCCAACGCAAATAAACTTGGAGAAGGAGGTTTTGGCCCGGTTTATAAGGTTAGTTATGTGCAGTTCTAATGGGTAGTTTTATAATTTTACCTCAGCTACTATTTAGCCAAAAACAAACAGAGCTCACCCATTAATCTGTTATATTTTAGCAAAAAAAAAAAAACTCTGTTTTCTCCTTGATTTTGTCCTCTAATCCTCAATAAAAACCAACAGTTGTAAGTATATGATTTTCATTTCCATTGCAAAAGTGCTTGCTGTCATTGATTAACAAATTAATATGAAGTCAATTCAATTTTTAATTGACAAAAATATGAAAAATGCATTCAGGGAAAGCTGCCTAAAGGATAAGAAATTGCAGTAAAAAGGCTTTCCATGACATCGAAGCAAGGTCTCGACGAATTCAAGAATGAAGTGATGGTAATAGTAAAACTGCAACACAAGAATCTTGCAAGGCTGTTAGGATACTGCATGGAAGGAGATGAAAAGCTTCTCATCTACGAGTACCTACGGAATACTAGCCTCGACGCGTTCCTATTTGGTGAGCTTCCTATCCTTGATTATGTTTTCTGAATAAAAGAAAATAGATTAATTTACAGTATTAAGGAAGTTTTCTGGTGATGGGGTTACATAAAGGTAGATCCAAAAAGAAGCAAGGAGCCGGACTGGGCAAAACGTGCAAACATCGTCACTGGAACTGCGAGGGCCCTTCTGTATCTGCATGAAGATTCTCGGCTCAAAATCATTCACAGGGATTTGAAAGCAAGCAATGTTTTGTTAGACAACGAGATGAACCCAAAGATTTCAGATGTTGGCACTGCTAGAATTTTTGGTGGGAATCAAATTGAAGCCAACACTGACAGAGTTGTTGGCACATAGTGAGTCCTTTCTTTTATTCATTTCCACTCCTGCAAATAGCAAATTCTGCATACCACACTGACGGATTTTACTCGCTTAAACCCAGTTCTTGCTTTGCAATATACTATTATGCATATAAGAAAATTATGTTCGCAAAGTAAAAATTATTCTTATTCTTTTCTACGCAAGCAATGCATTATTGGCTCGATTTATAAATGTATTATTATCTATGGTCTAATGAAAGTTTTTTTTTTTAAAAAAAATGAACAGTGGATACATGGCTCCAGAATATGCACTTTTGGGAGTAATTTCAATCAAATCAGATGTTTACAGCTTTGGAATCCTAATGCTGGAGATCATAACTGGTAAAAAGAACAGAGGCTTCTACAACCCAGATCATGCCCCTGGCCTTCTATTACATGTAGGAATTAATAATACTTCCTTCGATTGAACTTATAAACAAGATCTTCTTTATCCTCTTTTCCTCTGATGACTAAGTACTCATTAATGATGAATGTGAACAGGCGTGGCAGCTATGGAGTGAAGGGAAGGGAGACGATTTGATAGACCCAAATATAATTGAGTCATGTCCCATAAATGAGGCCTTGAGATGGATCCATATTGCATTGTTATGTGTTGGAGATGATCCTGCAGAAAGACCAACCATGTCTTCAGTTGTTCTCATGCTGGGGAGCAAGTCAGTAAACCTTCCCCAACCTTCAACGGCTCCACACTACAAGGGTAGATTTACAACATTGTCTGATCTATCTTCAGTAACTGGGACAGGAACTGGCTTTCTCACATCAGCTCAATCAACAGCTAGTGTTTCTTGATAATTGAGAGACTAATTAATTAGATATATTCTTTTTATACCAGGATGAAACAAATTTTTGATTTGAATATATTTTGTGAATTAAGCTTCTTTAATTTCTTTGTATCCAATATTGATTATTGAAAATTAGGCTGAGTGTATAGAACTGTATACTGACCAATTTTTGGGTTACATGAATATTGAGATTACAGCTGCAAAATTTCTCTCAAATGTATTAAACTAATGATGATGTAGGACTCAGAGCATGATATAACCTTTTTTTATTTTCTTTTCATATTTTGAAAACTTGAAACTCAATTAAGCCCATGACATGAGATGGAAAAAGAAAAGAATTGCTGATATTTAACAAGTCAAAATTGAGTTAGATTAGCCATTAGGGAAATTATTGATATTTAGTTGTATGTGGGACTCATTTGATCGGACGATTCACATGCATTCGTATACAAATGCGTTAGCTGTAATTAGAGGAAAGTGTTGAAATAAAAATGTCATGAGTTGCTAGGAAAACAAAAATGAAAGGGTATATTAGTTGATTGAAAAACTAATTAAAATGTCTAAGGCGTCGTTTGGATAAGGAATTTAAAATTTATGGATTTCATAAAATCTATGAATTATAAAAATTTTATCGTTTGTTTTGAATGAAAAATTTATGGATTAATAATGTAATTTCCATTGCACTTATACATGGTTGGTTCAATGACTACAATATATGAATTTAACAATTAATTTTCAATTTTACCATTTACAAAATATTTATAATTTATCATTAATCAAGTATTTTCTAGTCTTTTTTATCACGTTTTATATTGAATTGTTAAATAATATAATTTAGAGAAAAAATTTTAAAAAATACAATTGATGAAATTATCATTATTATCAAATTTGAAATATATTACAATTTTTTTGCTCAAAATTCTATATAAATTTATTATATATACTATGTTTATAAATAAATTAATCATTAATGTTTTTCTTTTTCGAAAGAACTATATTCAAACAAATATAGATAAAATAAGTAAAAATAAAATAAAATAATTTAGCAAATGGTTTTTGCTGTATTTTTAGGTTTAATGATAGTTTGGAATACTATTAATTTATTATGAATAATTTTGGAATTAAAAAAATCGGACAACAATCTCTCATGAATTTAAAAAAAATGAATTTTAGACTTTTCTACCTAGGAGATAAAAAATCAAATCCTTCAAAAATGAAAGTTTTTCGAAATCTATAAATTTTGATATTTTTTTTAGTAGCCAAACAATAAATTTGACATAAATTTATATGTTCTATTTTTCTCTTTTAAAATCCCTCGATAACATAGCTTAGAGCATTTTCAAATTTTCAAATAAGCCAACCAAAAACAATTTTCTTCTAAAGATGAATTTTTATTGCTTAAGGCTCAACTATTTCCAAGCCATAGAAAAGTCTACACATAAGAGCTGTTATATTATGAAGTCAGATCTATATTGTATTATACACGTCATTTCTTAACAAAAATATGCGTTTTATGGAATTGAATTTTAGTAAATTAATAAATATAAAAATAAGTTTATCAATTATAAATTATATGTTCATTATTTTTAAATTTATAAGTTTATCATTTATAACTTACAGATTCTTTATTTATAAGCTGCAAATTCATTATTTATAATTTGCAGTTTTATCATTTTAAACTTACAGATTCATCATTTAAAAGTTACAGGTTTATCGTTTATAACTTGTTTTCTCATCACTTACAGATTTATCGTTTATAACTTTCAGATTCATCATTTTGAACTTGCAAGCTTATTCTTTTGAAACTACAGGTTCTTTCATCATTTACAATTTATTAAATCATCAATTATATATTCATCATTTACAACTTTTAGGTTTATCGTTTTGGACTTTCAGATTCATTTTTTTGAAGCTATAGATTCATCATTTAGTTGTTTCAACTTTATCATTTACAACTTATAGGTTTATTGTTTTGAATTTACAGATTTATCATTTTGAAACTATAATCGCTTATAACTTATAAATTTATCACTTACAGGTTTGTTATTTTTACCAAATATATCATTTTCAACATCCAGCAATTTGATTTTATCTCTCTATATTACTTATTTTTAGTTCAAATATTTTTATTTTTAACTATTTTCTTTCAAAAAAATCAAAATTAAATATTTTCATCCCAAACAATAATAACAATCATTATAATATTCAAAAAAACTAAAAATAAAATCAAATATGTAAAATTAAAAAAAATCTCTCTAAAAACAAACTTTAAATATATATAAAAAAATTTATCTCTATGAACAAGAAGAATAAGAAGAAGATAAATAATATGTTGAAAAAAAAAAGAATACAATAAAAAAGAAACAGTGTCGTACCAATTAAAAGCACATAAAATATAATACATATGGATTTATGATATAACTTACATAAACTCATAGCTACAAGCCCCATAATTTGGAAATATAGCTCTCATTAAGCTTTTTATCACCTTCTTTTTCCATTAATAAAAAAAAAAAGAAAAGAAAAATCTTATTATACCATAGAAATGTGAATAATTGTTGTGTGTTTAATGAGGACTATACCCAACCAAGAAAAATCTATTTTATTTTTCTTCTCTGAAATTTCTATTTTCCTATTAAAATTTGAGTTTTAACTGTTATTTATAAATGTTATTGGAGAGGTTTTCTTTTGTTTATTGGAGTTTAGATATCAAATCAAATTTCACCAATAATTGTAAGTGTAAATGGAGTTCATTGAAAATTGCTAAACAATACTCTATACCGGATTAATTGTAGTCATGGAAAGTTGGTAACTAATGGGATTTTTTACCCCTTTTTCCTTATTAATGGCAATGAATGGGAAAGAATTGTCTGTAATGAATTGACTGACTTGCCACCTCCTCATTATGAGAAACTGACATTTTACTGGAACATTATTCAACAAGCTCTTACAGTTGGATTCATAGAAATTTTTTTTTTTATAATTAATTTAGACATAATAAACATTTAAATAAATTTTCATTTTTTTTATCCATATTATTATTTATCACTGAGTGGGGTTTAATTACTGAAAATAAATTCAAACAATTAATCTAGTCCAATCCTATTCCAACTCTTAGACTAAATCTATAAAGAAATTTGTAGATCATTCAACTATAAACTAATACATTCATATTAGACTAACACACCTTATTTAGAACCATATTAATTTTGCTTTTTAATGAATATTTAGCCATGCTGTCATCATTTCTCCTAGATGCATCTAGTGATTATAGTCACTCTTTCGTTAAATACTCAATTAAATTTGATTTATAAAAAATTTAATGAATCAATTTAATCGTTTTAGATAATTATTTTATATACATGATATATTGTGGATTAGATGATGTCAATTGTTTTTAGGTATTAGAGAAGGAAGGTCTCTAGATTTTAGGCCTATTAAATTCTATCTATAAATTGTTATGCATCATAATACATATATATAGTTGATGTACAAAATGAATGTGTAAAACTTTCAGTATCAACAATTTCCCGATCAACAAAATTAAGCTGACATCAACCACATAGGCAAGTTCCATGTTCTCCATAACAATTAGTTGACAATTTCCCTTTGACTTCCTAAACAAAATAGAATATGAAAGAAAAAGTATAAATTTTAAAATTTTCCATTGGCATCTTCTTGACTTTGCTGTCCCCATCTTTTAGCTGACCAAAAATGTCTTAGACAAATAACAACAAAACTAGCAAAGAAATAATCATGTCAATTGCAACTCCTTGAGATGAAAATTTTCCAGCACCTGTATTAATTCCAAGTAAGAAACTGCAATAAGCACAAGATTTTATTTTCATATTTCATTACAGCAAAATGAACAGGGATTATTGACATATTAGATAAAAATTCAAAACAATGAAGAACAACTGTTTAGAGAAATGAAAAGCTATTTATCTAAATTGGGTAAATGAATTCATTTTTGAACTAAACCATGATAGACCCATTAAGTAAAAATTATTTTTCTTATCCGACAATATATCAATAGTAAATTAACCCGATTTGGATAAGAAATAGATGAGAAGTTATAAATAGAATATATATAACTGACCATAATTTGAAGGGATTGATGAGAAGTTGAAATAGAACTGGAAATCATGATACCACATGCTACAACTAGACCCATAAATCTCCCATCCTCTTTTGTTCCCAATTGTGGTTCTAAAAGTCTCCAAAATATAACCAAAACATTTTCCACAATCACTGCTGCTAATATCTCTAGTACACTGAGCCATCCCATATCTCTTGCCACTTTTGCCAACATCCAAAACTGCAGTCTGAAACATGAAGGGCTGATATGGAGCAGTAGAAGCAAGCTGGTTCATGAAGTTAAGGCCTTTAGAAACTACATTCTGATCGTCGAAATTGGTATCATTAGCCAAAGCCATTGCAGACTGGTCCCACACACCAAAAAGACTTATGTTTGAATAGCGAAGAAGACACCATCTAAGCCATATGGTAACGTTCTTGCTGGTTGAGCAGCCGTGCACCATAGTAGAATTTTTTATGCAAGCTTCACAGCCTGTAGCAGATACATCACCTCTGCATTGGGTGAGGCCATAAATCTTGTTAGAATCTTTCCCTGCTGTGGCCGTGAAAAATCCATTCTGGGCAGGCTTGTTTGCTGCCAGCGAATTCAGCATATTACTGAGATTGATCTGATATTCATTCTCCATAGTAGCATTATCAGAACCTGAACATTGTAACCCAAGAATCTCATTAGTGTCAGCATAAGAAGGAATAGGTAGGAACATTAAAGTTGACAAAAAAATTAAAATCTTCATATCCTTCATCTTAATCTAAGAAATAGAAAGAAACAAGGGTAAGTCAAGAATATGGGGCAAGTGCTTTAATTAAGTTATCCAGAGAAAAAAAAAACTAATAAAACTTTGATTTTTTACTTTTTGTATGTTAAAGTCAACTATTGTGCTTATAGTGCAATTATTTGTTGGATGAATAAATACTCACCACTATAAGATTGAAGTCAACCAAACTAATCTAGCTAGTCATAGTCATGCCCTCAGATGGATATGCTTAACAATATTAAATTATGCCTATGATTTGATTCCCTATATAAAGTTTATAAAGTAAATGAAACCCACTTGCTCAAATTATGCCTAATATATTGTTAGAAATATATATTTAATAATTGTAATCAATAGAACTAGTTGCTTTTTAGTTCGGTGCCTAGGTTAGCAACCCTGAAAAGAAAAATTCTTATTCCATATTTTCATATAATAGATGGAATCAATATAATATATCTATTGCCATGTCAAAATTAATTTTTATTGCCAATTTAATATTTGTGAAATAAAAATCGTAATTTTATCTATCAGTACATATATTATTGAATTCAGTCACAATTAATAAATATATAAATCTAACTTAAGTAAGAACAGATACATAAAAGAATCATATAAAAGCAGTATTTTGGTAGAGTATACAACATCTGTCATGTGTGCATCATATTAGTGTAATAATCAAAATAAAAAATAATTTCCAAAATAGTTTTATATAATTTAAATGATTGAATATAATATATAGAAGTCCATTCAGTTAAATCTAAAATAACCAATGAGTTAAATGTCATTTTTCAAGGGAAATAACAAAATGGGAACAAAATTAAAAAAAAATAAAAAAACTCAAAGAGTAGTTAGTAAAATAATGATTATAGGATAACTTTCCAACTTGTCATAATCATCCTAAACAAGTTGAATTATAACTTAAGTATCATCAGCCTGTGGTTAAAACAATAATTTTAGTATTCTAACCATTGATTTCCGCTTCTTGTGCATTTAAAAATAATCAATTTGACATACTCTAATTCTAAGAAATATTGTCCACTTTTCTTCCTGAATGAGACTGATTCAAATAGAATAACAAATATTTGCATTAAAAAAAATAAATAAATCCTCAAATTGCATTAAAAACTAAAAATATGTGGGCCGGATTTTTATGAAATAACAGTCCAAAATATAGAAATGGGCTTTAGGTGACAGGCGGATCGCAACAACGGGCACTTGCTAATGGGGCTTTGATCCAGAAACAAAATGTTCTAATTTTAATCTCGTCTTTCTTTTTTTTTTAATTAATTTTTCTTGCACATCTGAACTTTCCATCTTAAATGAAGCATACTTTTTTTTTTTGGGAATATAATGATGGATTTAAGTTTTTTTTTTATGGATGAAAAACAAACCCAAAAGGGTGGAAAAAGCATGGTCATTTTTCATTTGTTGGTGAAGTAAATAGTTATATGGAATATGACAAGGATGCAACTCTTTGCTCTTTATCCAAAACGATCTCTTCTAGTCTGTCAAGATTTGACATCGAAAATTAATAGACAAAGTCCAAGATTAAGATAACTCACAAATATAAAGTAGCTAATCTTCTTGTATCTTTATATCAAACCAATGGATTGGACTCTTAGTGATAGCAAGTAAAATTTAACAATAGTAACATGTATTTTTTTAATTGTATTGTAAATAGATTTACGCAGTGAAGTAGTATAATTTTGCAATTTCAATAGGTTGATAATCACGTTGGCAATGAAAACTCCAAAATTTACTTACCAACATTATATATAATGTTTTTATGTAAAAACAAATGTTCCCCGATTGTTTTTCTTATGTGATTGATTGCATTTTTAAAAATAGACTATGTTTTACTTGGTGACTCACTTATTGATTTTTTTACTATTTTATAATTGATATTTCTCATTTCTTGCTCATATTTTTCTTTCTACATGTAGAATAATATGGTGCAAGCTACTATCAGACGCAATTATATTGATAAATTTAAGTATTTGTTGCGTAAAGGAACTGTTTATTACATAAAGAATAACAAAATTCATGCACAAATTCATGCATCATCACAAAAAAAAATTGATGAATGTTTCATAATTCCAAAAATAAATGCATTGACATATATTTAATAATGATTTATTATTTTTATTTATTGTAATGTTTGTTTGTTATTAATAGGTGGAAGTAAATAAATTATGATGAATATAGGTATATAATTAGTGCAATGAGAAGTTAGAAAAATTAAATGAATTGGATAAATTCATATATAAAAGTTATGATCAAAATTGTTTAAAACATTTTAAGGGGAAAAGAGAATTTAAGATGAAGAAAAAAAACATGAAATTTACTAGAATTGTAAAATTTTATTAAAATAGAGAAATTGCTAATTAGCAAAGTCATTAAATACTTAAAATATTTCTTTATATATTTATATATTTATGTAGATTTGTGTAAATGTATTAGAAGAAAATAAAAATAAAACTTTTAATTTCGATCGTTGTTCTTTAATTCACGTAAAAACAGAAGTAAATCTATATATTTACAAAAGGATGGAAATATTCCTTTGCTAGCTATCGACTTCGACCAGATTTATTGCCAATTATGAAAAGACTGTATATACCCTCTGATCAAAAAAGAAAAGACTGTATATTCTCTTGAAGTTTCTACAATTTATAATTAGTATCATCATATTCAACTGTAAGTGGAAGGAAGAAGGGATAGAAAGTGACAACTGATAAAAAAAATTTAAAATAATTAATCACAACATCAATTGGCTTCAGTGTGTGAGACAAGATCCTCTATGGACATACCTACCTCCACCAGTTATCAATTATATGAATATTGTGATTCTGCATTTCTGTGATCCTATAATCGGACTGGTTTAAGGATTTAAATCGGAGCATATCTGTCCGGAAGAAAAATTGGGCACTGACCGGTTCAATTGGAAATTCTGCAAAAATGTCATTTTGTGCTTGAACCTTTATCCATCGAGAGTATCTTCCACACTCTTATCACTAGACCACACTCTTTTCGGTCACTATTAATTTTTATTATATTAAATTAATTAGCTATTAATAAAACTAACCTAACATTTAAACTAGACAATTAATTTAGCATTATTTATGTAATTTCTACATATTTTAAAGGCAATTTTAACTATTTATAAAATTAGTCACACTATTCAATAGATATATATATAATTAATAAAATAGAATTTAATTATTTATAACATGATAAATTTTTAAAATCATTTTAATTTCATTGAGAAATAAATATACACTATATTGTAGCTTTTTTATAAAGTATTATCTATTTTGATTTTAAAAATTGAAAAATATATAGATAAATTAATTAATTCTATTGTTTATTAGTTAATAATTATAAATATAAACATATACATTATATTTGAGAGTATTTGAATATAATTATATATTAGTTTGAATTATGAATATTTATTATCAATATATGGTCAAGTATTAATTTTAATTATCCACATTATTCAAGAAATATATAAAATTCAAAAATTTTAATTCAAATATCTATGTTTTCATTATGAATATACAATATGAAGAAAAAATTATATATATTATTTTTCAAATTATTTTATTTCTATCAAAAAAAATATTTTACTTGAGAATTGAATGCACGTTGAATATTATTTTTAAAAATTTTTTATTTATTATGATTTTTAAAAAATTAAAGAATATTAATATATATATATATATATATATAGTTGAAAATATTTTTAATATATTCATATATTAATTTGAATTTGAATATTTAACATATTGAACACACTATTATGCATGAAATATGTATAACGTTTATATTTTTCATAGTTTATTATACACTAAATATGTTAAATCATATGTCTTGTAAGAATTTCATTTTAATCGGTTCGAATCTGGTTCAACCGAGCCGAATCTGAAAATATGACTTATTTCTGCCCTTACCCACTTTAAACACCCACTAATGATGGGAATTGATAACTACTGTTCTCTTCTTTCGATATATATATATATATATTATCATTTTAATTGTATCTAATTAATTAATACATTAATTTAAAGGATCTTATTATCAGCTTCACTTATTTTTTTTGTTAGTTTTGATCATAATTTCATTAGAAGTCCTTTGGAATTAGAAGTTACATACAAGTCCACATCAAAATGATTGATTGATTTTCTCAATTAATTACTGATAAAGTTTATATAAAAGTTTAATCTTTTTAATTATTTATGGCAAAGAAATTGATTGATTTTGAGCTAAATTGGAACCATCTTCTGAGTTCTAGCAACCATATATATATTTTCCTTTACTGATGCCCTCTTTTCAATATCATCCTGTGCCAATTATATGCCACATATTATATATCACTTTCATTTCATGAAGTGATTATATTACTGGTTTAAAACACAGGAAAGTGATTAATTAATTATAAGATTGTGATTTGTGAACATAATTTTATATACTTCTTTGCAATTGAGTGGCGAAATAGGATCTTAAAGTCACAAACAACTAGTCAAGTCTCTTATGATTAATTGATGACTATACATATAACAAGTGGGTGATTTACGTGTATGAATGAGTTTGCAGCAATTGGCATTTATCTATTTGTGCGTATAACTTTGATGGAGCATCTGCATTATATAGAGATAATTATAGAGAGATGAAAATCTAATCAGACCCACTTTGTAATTTTGATCACTTGACTTTGTCCTTCTTTTTTCTTTGCCTAATTTTTATTATAAAATCAGTTGAGAAATGAACCTTCCTACGGGTTTCAGTTTCAGGTTTGTTTTGAGTTCACATGTATTATGTGCTAAAGACAGCAAATTGCCAAATACCATATTCTCTTTTTTTTTCTCTTTTATTTTGGTCTCTCTCAAAGCAAATCTCATAACGGAAATTTATTATTTATTCATATATATATATATATATATATATATATATATATATATATATATATATATATATATATATATATATATATATATATATATATATATTATTAGGGAAGGGAAATAGTTGTTCACCTACAATTGCAGATGAAATTGAGTCTCGAATCTAAAACCTTTCATCAAGGACAAAACCCCATATACTACTAGCACAGAAGTCCTCAACCATTTATATATTAAATTAATAGTACATTATTGTAAAAGAAATTAACTGTAACTTTACAAATAGAAAATTGATTATGAAAATTATTGTTTGATCCAAAATAACAAATTATCATAAATAGGAATATGATGGGTTTATAACCAAATTTAGTAATCTTTCCTTTTGAGGTTTTAGTTATGATTGAGCTTTGCATTTAGACAAAATGACAACTGAAAAGAACAAAGAGTGGATAAAGGTATTCAGTAATTAATTGAGAAAGCCAGCTCCTCATGCTCTATCCTAATCTAGCTCCATTCACAATAATTTAATCCATCCTTATGGGCAGCTACAAGGACAAGAGAGAACCTCTTTGAGACATACCTTCCAGACTTCAAAAAGAAAAAAAAAATCCTGTTTATAATCAGATATTTATGGATGTATTCTTTGCACTGCAAGTAGTGTCTATAAAAATTAAAATAAGGATAAGGTGGTTCACGGATTAATGTAATGTTAAAAGATGATTTGTTTGTTCTCAGGAAGGCCAGAACAGAAGCACATGTTGTGTACTTCTCATGCAATTTTCTTATTTTTAAATTAACAATACCCCTTGATTATATATTATAATCTAACCTGCCATTTGGAATAAGTAACGTAACAGTTTCACTTTTATTTTAGGGATAACTTCAAAAAAGACCCTAAAATTTTAACCCTTTCTTAGTTTAATATTTAATTTTGTTTTCAATCAGATACGATATATTTTAATTTTTTCAATCATCAACCTCTATTAGTAATTGATGAAAAAAAGTTAATATAGAGGTCCAATTGCAAAACAAAAAAAGAAGAAAATTTAGTGTCTAATTAAAAAAGAAAACATTAGGTATTTGAATTGAAAAGATAATGAAAGTGTTAGGAGATTTTTTTTTTTTTGAAGTTATCCCTTAATTTTGTTTTTGGAGTTTATGATTTTTACACTAGATTTTACATAAATCTTAAGTAATAAATTAGTAATCCATCTCACAAATAGATAATATTCCTTTTTATTAATATAAAACTCCAATTGAATTCAAATTCCTATGTTACTGGATAAGAGGAAACATTCACCGATAATATTTTGTTGTAATAAGCACACAAAATAGGTACACAATATTCTTAAATTTCATATCCCAGTGTTTTTCTTTTCCAATTTCATATTATTCAAAAGGATAAATAAAGATTACAATATATTCATTGTGATAGAAAAAATCCACATTAGATTTTCCAAATCAACAAATTACATAAAATTTTCATAAATTTTAATAAATTACAGGCAAAATAAATTTTTAAAAAACTAATAATTTATTTTATGTCATTTGAGATAATGTCTGTTCATTTAATGCTGAATGAATTTAAAACATTACAATACAATATACCACATGATTTTTCTATGTTTAAAATGTTATTGTGTAAATTTTTTAGGGTTTTATATATAGTGTAATGATTTTTTATAAGAATTTAGAATTTCTGCTTGTTACCAACGACTATAATTATAAAGCAACAAGTACATTCAAGTCATAGCTATCCTAATTATTATCTCAAATAATATTTTTATTAAATGACATAAACTAAATTGTTTATTTTTTAAAAAATATTTATAGTTATAATTTATTAAATTTTAGCAGAGTTTTTTGTAATTTGTTTTTTTTAAATTCATATGCATGAAGAATATATAAAATTCAAGCCTCATTAATATATATTTGAATAGTTCTATAAAAAAAACATAAATTTGATTAGTTCTTAAACTAATTAAATGATTCAAAATAGTTTCAAATGCTATAAAAATAAGATTGTCATTCTAAACATACATATATTCAATCAAATGTTATATTAAAAAAAAAAAAAGAGCCCTTCTGCATTGTAAATGTCAAGATAAATGAAGAATTCAAATGTCAACATCCTAAATCGGCCTAATTTCAGTGTTTTCTGATTGTAACTTCCATAAATGCCACATTGTAAAGTGCAACAGTTTGACACGTGAATCTGTGACCAATAGATTGGTGCCCATTGCAATTAATTAGGTATTAGCGCAAAATTTTGTTTAATTAAAACTGCTATTTGTTTTTTTTAAATAAATAAATAAAATTACTAGTTGGTCATTCCTTTTATCGTTTTCTTCATTAATGCCATGCGACATCCTGACCCTTCTCCCTCATATAAAGACACCTTTACGATTCATTGTTTAGAGACACCTCAGCATCAGCAAACAACTTCAACCAAATGAAATTCCTCAATATAATCACTTGGCTTGCTCTCTTCCTCTTCATTTTGATCATTTTCAGCCAATCAAATGCAGAACAATCACAACCCATTTCAAATATCCTTGAAACTGATCAATTTCTTAACAATTCAGATCACTGGAATCATGATCGGACTCATTTTCAGGATTCAATGCTGAAGAAGCTAGCCTCCCCTATGGTGCTAGCAGCAATCCTGTGCTTCATAGCTGCTGCAATATCAAGTGCAGGTGGCATTGGTGGTGGAGGATTGTTCATTCCTGTACTTGCTATAGTGGCAGGTCTAGACCTGAAAACAGCTTCAGGTTTCTCAGCTTTTATGGTGACTGGAGGTTCCAGTGCCAATGTCATTTGTCATATGTTTGGTCCTAAATTTTGTGGCAGCAAGCCTTTGATTGACTATGATATTACTCTTCTATCAGAGCCTTGCATGTTATTAGGAGTCAGTATTGGTGTGATTTGTAATATAGTATTCCCAGAATGGCTTATTACAATTTTGTTTGCAATTTTTCTTGGTTGGTGTACTTTGATGACTTGTAAGAATGGGTTTGTGCACTGGAGGTTGGAATCAGAAGATATGGTGAAAGGGAATTGTTGTGGAAATTTGGAAAATGGGCTTGTTCAGAATCGATCTAATACTGAAAATGAAATAGTAAAAAGTATTAAAGAGCCTCTCTTGGCTATGGAAGTGGCTTTTCCATGGGAGAAATTGGGGGTATTAGTTTTGATCTGGTTCACTTTCTCTTTCCTGTATCTTCTACGTGGCAATCGTTATGGAGAGGTATGAATTTTTGCTTTAACAATTTTCTTTAATTCTGGGATTTGACAAATTGAGTCGTGATTAATTAGAGCTCATATCAGGATGATGCTTTTTTGGGTAATTAGTGGCTGTTAACCTGTTAAGGTTCTTTAACTAGTGCTATTTCTAATGTATATTCAGACCTGTCACATTCTTCCTCACCATTCTAACTTAAACTCGGTTTACCATTTTAAAAAATGTCCATTTGCTATTATCATTCAAGAAAACAACAAAACCTTGAGATAAGTCCATTTTTTATATGAATCACTTGAATTGCATCTGCAAGAACCGCCGTGGGTGGCAGAGAATGATTCGGAGTCGGCTGAAGCCGGATCATTGGTGGATGATTAGGAAAATGTTTCATGGAGGACAAAAACCAGACTATACCGATTATTTCCTGAAGAACAAAAGCTTCCCTTATCATCTTCCACTTTTGTAAATATCATAATGAGCAAATTGTTGAACATCCACTAGCTAAATGTGGCCCTTCTTTCACCATGGCGGCCTGACCTTCAGAGATGCAAACTTTCCTGTGTATAGGACCACAAGAAAAAATTATGGATCAGAAAAGGGCAATTTTCAATATTCTGCAACCACTTGAGTAAAAGTTTCTTGCTTTAAGATCGTCGAAAGCCTTTTGCATATACCACTTGCAAATGCTAATCCCATCCCTCTTAATGTTAGACTCCTTTTTCTACCCATTTCAAACATCCATCTTTTTCTTATAAGTATTTCTGAATTCGCCCAGCCAACTCGATTTCTCAGAGAATTATAGACATTACTACTGAATTTGTAAATAATATATGGTTTTTGCAAAACTTGAGTGTGGCTTATTTTTGCTATACATAGAAAGGGAACAAAGATTTTGTTCTTTATGATTTCATATTGTTGCTAGTCATTTTTATAGCATACGTGTATGCCTCACAGTTAAAAATACGTTCAGGGCTTTACGATAACAAAGGCATGTGGAGTAGGCTATTGGGTTCTCTCATCACTTCAAATTCCTCTTGCAATAATTTTCACATCATGGATTCTGTTGAGAAAAGTAAACAGCCAAAATCAAACTGCTAATCTTCAGGTGCTCAACATAACCAATATGAAAATTCACCTCCTTTATTTGCAAGTTTGTCTTTGTTTTTTTTTTTCGGGTTTTTAATGGATACTTTTAGTCAAAAATTTCTCAAAGTTCAAGTTCCTTGTGAAGGACATAGATGACCCAACCAGAAGCAGAATGCCAAGAAACTTTGTTTTCCCTCTAATGGCACTATTATCAGGGATATTAGGTGGAGTTTTTGGCATTGGAGGCGGAATGCTTATCAGCCCACTTCTTCTTCATGTAGGAATACCACCTAAGGTAAATTTTCTCGGTGAAGATTGGTTACTTGACCTAGCGTGATCGAAAGTTCTAAGCAATGGTTCTATCTCATTGGCCAGGTAACCGCAGCAACTTGTTCCTTCATGGTTTTTTTCTCATCCACCATGTCGGCATTTCAATATTTACTATCCGGCATGGATCATACAGACACCGCACTTATCTTTGCAGTAATATGTTTTCTTGCTTCGCTTGTTGGATTGCTCGTAGTACAGAGAACAATAAAAAAACATGGCAGGGCTTCTATTATTGTTTTCTCGGTTAGTACTGTGATGGCATTGAGTACAGTTCTCATCACCAGCTTTGGAGCTATTGATGTATGGAGGGACTATCAATCTGGAACCAACATGGGTTTCAATCTCCCCTGTTAAATAACTAGAATTAAAGTTTTTATGGAACATCATAACTTGATGCAGAAATGGTGGTTTTCCACTTGGCTAATATGCCCTAGGTCCATTAGACAAACAGAAATTTAATTTTTAGGTATTGCCCTAATTTTAAATGGTTTCAATTATATCACTATGAACTTTACCTTAAGGGATAGATTGATCTTTAGAGATAGAATGACTAGTAACTTTCACCCAGATGTCACCAGTCATTGTACTTCAATGAATAATGTAACATATAACCGGAATAAGATGACGAGCAGGTTGAGAAGTCAAAATTGGTAATAAATAATAATAAACATGTAAATGAAAATTAAATGTTGTTTAAATTTCTCATTGTAGAATTGCAAGAATTCCACTCTTGCATCCTTAAACCTATTCCACCACACACTAGACAGAGACAGATAGGTGATAATTAACGAGAAATTAAAAAAAACGAAGGGCAAAAAGGCTCCCACTGGTTGAGGGAATACAGACCCAAAACTCATGCTGGCCAATCTAAGCGGCTGGGGAGCGGAGAACAGGATCCTGTGAGGTATCCACAGTAGCAGAAGGCATTAGCTGCCACATAGGAACTCCCGGATAACCGACAAAAGGCATCAGATTGCTACCAAGAACTTGGCCTGGGGAAGAAAATGGGGCTGTAACGGCTGGAGGATGAGGCAGAAATCCTGCTGGAGCACTCATGGCTTTTACTTGACGCTCGATGTTCTCTTTCTCTGTCTTAAGCCTCTGCTTCTCATCACGGAGCTCATTCTTTTAAGCCTTCACAAACAAAATTCACTTATTAGTGCTGAAAGCACTTTTTCCATGTTTCCTCAGAATAATCAGCGGCATTTATATATTAGATATGATTGATAACATGTTATGCAATTTCTTTGGATTTTACCCTAGTACCATAATGTTAAAAAACATGATCAAGAAATTCCAGAAGTACCTTTAATTCATTGACCTTCTCCTGCAGACTCTCATTTGACTCCTTCAGCTTCTGAGCTTCATCTCTTAACTGATTCACCATTTTCAGAGCATCACTCAAAATAACAGATTTGTCTATTTTAGGTGGCCTCCCAGGATCTAGAAGAGCACACAATTCCATAAACCTGTAGAAATTTCAAACCACACATTGAAGGAAATACAGGGGAGGGGAAGAGGGAGGTACAAAAGAGGGGAGTGAGAAAGAAGAGTTTGAGAACTAGAGCGTGCCTGTGATTCATCCTATCCCTTCGCATTTTTTCTCTACATGCCTTAGAACCAAGTGCATTGCATGATCCAGGCCTCACCCTGTGTTATAATACCAGTGTGACAAGAAAATTAAGACAACAGAACAAAAAAAATTTAAGGAATAAAAAATAGAATTAACAGGCACAACAAAAATGGAAGCAGCCCTTTTAAATGTTTAATAAGAGCAATATAATTCCAAAATCCAAATAAAAATAGAATACTTAAATAAATTATTGCACTTCATTTACTGACTAAACTAAAGAAAGATAAAAATAAATAACAGGTACCTCTTTCGTGATCCACTTTCCTTGAAACCATCGGAATTCGCAAATGAACCATCAAGTTCCATGCTAAAACATTAAGCAAACAGGGTAAGTATGATTATTAGACAATTGAGTCGGTTTATCTACCCCACGGATGGCTTCCAAGAATAGTGTAAACAAAACAAAAGCAAGGACTTGGAACATTCCACAAACAAAAAATGTAGATTCGCAACTAAAGATATAGGGCCTCCTTATAATCACCATCTCAATTCTCATATGGAGAACATGCCAGATATTCTCCATTCTCCAATGTCACAACATGAAAACAACGATGCTAAAGCCACAGGATTAGCAATTGAGACACCAAAATTTTAAAGCACCAAGTCGGACAATTTCAAGTCATTCGAAGTGGAATACTATCCACTCATATTAATAACAATCTTCACTACTTACAGTCATCTAAACATGAAAGAAATACTATCAACTCATATTAATAACAATCTTCACTACTTACAGTCATCTAAACATGAAAGAACAACAGATATCACTTACTTACCAGAATGAAATAGTATGGGCCTAAGAAAAAGAAACTAAGTTTCTCCTCGCATTGTGGAATTAGGTGATGCAATTTTCTCAACCTAGACATACAGTTGTGTAAGACAATTATGTTGTTACAATCTAACTAGATATTTCATTAGATTTGATCGTGTATCAGGCGATAGGACAATGTCTAACAAGTAACCCACTTCACTATAGGTATAGCTTGAATTATTAATCCATAAACTTGTATATTGAGCATCAGATAATATAATGTAATTTTCATCAGACATGTCATAAAAAATGCCATCAACACCGCAGAAAAGAGTGTTATTTAGCAATTAAGAATTAGCTACGAAGGAAAAGAAATAAGGAAGTACCTAATAGAGGGAGTATCAGTAAAAGGAGGAGAAGACCAGAGTTCTCCTGGTGATTCAAGAGACGGAAGGTCCCCTCCAGGGGCAGGGATATCTTCAATCAAGCCATAATCAAAAACCCAACTGGCATTTTCGTTTGGGGAACCCATCTCCGTCGTTTGTTTGCCCAAATTTCAAGTCTTCCGGCTAGTTCCTCAAGCGAGATAAGACGCCGTGGCTACAGAAAAAGACGATACCGACGTGAGTGAAGTGGGTTTGATTGGTTTGGATATGAAGGGAAGAAACGGCAAAGGAAAGAGAACAAATGGAAGTCCCACCGCATTCCACCACCACCACAAGTAAACCAAAAAGCAAAAGAAACGCTAACACAGAGCAGAAAGCAACAGAAGATGTAATCATTGGGTTTACAGCCCATAGTTACTTTTATTTTTGGGCTTTCCAACTATCTACACATTATTGGGCTTGCAATATTGGTTTGGGTGAATGATTTACTATTAGGAAGTCGCTTGTCCCAATTAGGAACATCAACTAAACATAAATTATAATATAAAAAATGTAACTTTTATTTTATAAATATACAGCGGATCCAGATACATATATAATATAAATTTTAATTATAAAAATATACATGCAATACTAAAATATATATATATATATATTTATAATAATTTTTGGCAAATTTTCATATTTTGAGAATAATATATGATTGAATCAATACTATAGTTTTCAATATATATCACTAAATAATCTTTCAATCACTAATTACTTATTTTATTAGAGTCTGCTATAGCTTTTTAAAATATTATAGGGTCCAATGATCCCACATCCGCCCATGCAATCAATTGTACGTATAATGATTTATTATCAATTTGATTTATTAAAATAATGTAGTTATTTTGTTAATGTCTCCTAAAAGAAAATTGAAATCCAACATTAATTTTGAAAACTTCCATCGCAATGTATTATTTTATGATATTCAAATTCAAATGCTTTCTGATTAAAAAAAATTAATATTACCTATTAGGTACAATATTATAATAAAAGTATAATTTGAACAAGGTTTAAAACTACTAACTTAAAAAAAATAGTTAAAAAATAGGGATCTTTTTTTTTTTTTTTTGAGAATTGGAACATTGAAATTTTAATATCTTGAAGCTTTCCTAAAATGCTTCAAATACTAAGTCAATGAAGAAACACAGCCATTTGCTCCAAAATTGGTGGATTTTTTAATTGTTTACAGCTAGTTAACAGATTGACAAATTGATATTAGAGAAACCACTGTGTAACATGTCCAGCAGATTGACAAAGCTGGGATCAAAATTCCAATTTGAATAGGTTTAGGCAAAAGTAAATGAATTATGATAAACATGGTAACACCAAAAGGTAAAACAGTTTGTTATTACATGATTTGATACAGAAATCACAAACACAAAGACACTGTATCTGTTTCAAGTGAGCATAACCACAAATATTACAAACCCAGAAATGTACAAGATCCTATTCACACATATTAGGCTATACTTGCACGAAACGACTGAACATAACCATCAATCCTTTTCCTTATCTCTTCTGGATTGGCACCCACTAGCTTCTCAACTTGAGCACCATCCATCAGCAGCACAAATGTAGGCATGGCCTTTACCTCCATTCTAGCTGCCACCTCCTACCCGAACCAAAAGACGTACAAGTGTATTCGAGATCTCATCATAAACATCCAAACTTTAACACACAAATCACAAAAAAAAACATCTATTGAAACAACGTTTTTCAATTTCAGTACCCAGACAATTATCTACGATTGAAGGCGTACGCATGTACATCATAAAGACTTCCTTTTTTCTTTCTGTTGCGTTTGTGACACAACAGAAGTTGAACGTTTAAAACAATCAATGCTAGTGAACTAAAGAACTGTAAATTTTGAACTTTGAAGTTATATATCATATACTCCACATTAATCAATTTCTGAGAAGAAACTAGCAATGAAGTATGAACTCTAGACCTATCAAAGGCTAGCACTAGCGCATCTATCCCCACAGGCCCTATTTCCCATGGTTTATATTAATCAAAACTTCTATATATTTTTTTAGCATAAAAACTTCTATATTTATGCAACTAATAATAATAAGTTGTAGATATAGTATATTACACCTAGTGTCATGAAAAAACTGATAAAGTACCTATCGCGTATAGCTTTCCTTATGCCTTGAATCATGATCAAGCAATAAGTTTCTTCATGTCTCAATCTTACCAACCAAAAACACATACACAATGCTTATCCTTGATCACAATCTTACCAACCAAAAATACATTCGCAACATTTGACCTGATAAGAGGTAATATAGCTAGAACATGCCTAAAATAACAAGCCAACTCATATATCACACCCTTGTGAAAGATATTTCTAACTAATCTTCATCATAGAAAATTGGAATCATAAAATACTTCTAACTAATTCAGAGGCAGCATCAGTTCCAAAAGGCACCATGTTGTGATACATTTCATTGATCCTAAAACTGCATTTTTTACTCATGCATCAGTATACCGATGCTTATGCCGCTTCAATCAAATGCAGAAACAAAATATAAGCAAGCACACATGTCTGTCATTTGTTTGAAAAAAGAATCAATTACCTTAACATCATCAACATCAACTGTAAGAAACAAGACATCTGGATAAGCTGAGGCTAGTTCCTCAAAAAAAGGGTTCATGGCCACCGAGGGAATACACCACGAAGCAGTGAAGTGTACAACAATCTACAAGATATTAAACAAGAATCAACATCAATAAACCAAACATCAATTGACCAAAGAGATTTCTCCAAAATCAAAGGAACCGGTGATTTGTTATAAATTAATGTGCATTGAAATCATATATTAGATTGCTGCTCCAATAAGAAATCAACAGCTGCGATCAAAACCAAGAGAAGATTTTGAATGAATCAAATCGTCCAAAGAACCGTATTAAAGGAGTCAATTAGGTTTGACCAGTGTTGCAAGTTAAGATAGCTGTGAAGACCCTGAATTTGTTGCCTAACTAAAATTTCTTTGCCCAGCTATAACATGGGTAAAAACTAATACAAAATTCCTAAATAAAAATTGTGAAATTGTTTACAGAGAGCAAAAGAATTTACAGGGCAGCCTTGATTGTTGGCCTCGGTAACATAGAATTCCCATGATTCCACTGAGTCCACCTTAACAACTCTTGACTTATTTTGCTGTTCTTGGGTTTCCATACTTTTCTTTTTCTTCTTCGCCTACTTCCCTCAAGCTTTTGACTATAAACTTCTGTTCCTTGTTTCTTTAAGCTACTAGAACCAAAACACCAGAGAATCCAATATATGAATGGCTTCCTATAATAATCCTATTGGACCCACTACCCATACCCACTTTTCTCTATGGATAGACTAAACTCTGGGCAGGGTCCCCTTTATTTTGAAATTACGATACAGATAGATTATGTAAAGCTGGCAGTTTTATCAATCTTTTTTCACCATAACCAGTTGGATATAATTTTTAAAGGACAAATGGTGATGGATTCTGAATATACATTTTTTCTAATTGAGGATAGTTATTGTGAACCAAGGATAATGGAGAAGAAAGGTGGGATGTGAATCATGTGATCACGCATCAGTTGTAGGTTGAGCTTTTGATTTATAATACTGTGTTGAATAAAAAAAAAATCTGGGATTGATGTGATTCTGTCAAAAAAATTTAGTCCTAAATTTTAGTAGTTATTCCGTAAAATGTTAGTCATAAATAGATTATTATATTTCGTGTAAAAAAAATTATTATAATAAAGAAATGCTAAATATTCTTTATCTCCATCTTTTAATCTTTTAAATAATACATGTTCATATTCTTACTGTTATGGAATTTATATAAAAATAAATAAAAATTATTTCACTTTTAAAATGGAAAAAATGAATTTATACTTCAACCTTTTTGGAATGATTGATTTATTTCAAAAATAAATTTAGTTCATAAATATCATTTCAATACCATCCTACTCCATATTATCCTCAAAAACATTTTTTCCAATTTTGTTTTAATTATAAAATTCAATATGCAATTAAATGAAAACTTTCAATAAAAATTTAATGTTGATGAGAAAATTAAAAAAAATAAAGAAAAAAATACTTTTAAGATAAATGAGATAACTAGTCACAAGTTAAGAAGATGTGTACTGATTAAATAAAAAATTAATTTTAAAACGAGAAATACTAACTACAGTTAATTATCTTAAAATGTAACAATGTAATGAATAAAAGAAAAAAATCCAAATAGAGAAAAAAATGAATATATAATTATTTAAATTTCTCTATTTGCTCGCTGATTAATAACAGAAAAAATATTAAACAAACATTTTTTAAAACAGCTCATCTTGACACTTCACTTGTAAAACAAACCAAATAAATAAACAATAGAAAAAAAAAATTCACCCCTAATCCCAAAGAAATTTTTAAATGAATTCAATCTATTATATTATTTATAAACTAATCCAATTATATAGTAATATATTTAATTATTTTATTTATATTAATCGATAATTAATAAATCTATATATATTTTATTATATAATTAAATTAATTTATAAATAATATACTAAACTAATCCATCTAAAAATTTCTTAACTTTATATGAAAGAACTTCAATTTCAAATTTGGGATCAAGTAAGTCAATGGAAGACGGCAAATTGTCAAAGAGAAAATACACCTTTTATGAAGTAAAGTTAATAGAACAACAAAGGCGCTTCGTCACCTGTGTTCACCAATTAATGAACACCATCGACACTCAAGGTCCCCTTACTGAGCCAACAAATTATACTCCTCTTTTATAAGTGAGGCTAAAAGCCTAAAATAAGTTTCTACATGATTCCAAGAATACAAATTAGTATGCTCGAATAGCACATTCTACAAACTTTGAACTCACTGCACCTCATTCATCATTATACAAACCCAATCCGGAACAACAATGGCCCTTGAAGGAAACAGTCAAACAAAGTAATTGTGTCAAGCTCCACAGCAAAAGCAAATCAGAATCAACCATAGCTCAACCGTGAATCCACAGGTCTTGCACCTGTCTGACGTCGAGGGATTCCAATTTCACAAGCATTAACTCTTGCAGCAAATCTAAGAGAGCACAGTGATTCACCAACTGAGGCGGGGTCTGGTGAAATATTGACAAACATCAAGGTTTTTGAATCCCCACCTAAACAAGGCTGTTCACAGAATGAAGCAGAATTAGAATAACAAGCCAATTTCTTGTTGCTAAAGTTTTAATCTTGCAAAACGGAAACAAGGTTGCAGAAATTCAAGAAGCAGCTTTTACCTGGAGAAGATATGTCAACTTTGAGTTCCTGAAGGGAACATGATCTTCCTTCTTTGCTAAGGCAAATATTACGTCACTCAAACATGCCAAACTTTTATTAATGGCCTGTTTATATAGAAAGTTAGGATAACCGCACGAAGGATAATTTGCATAAATCAGACTTGAAACCAACGAACTTCAAAGACAAATACCTGAGTTTCCTTCAACCTATCCCCTGTTGCCCCGCTCCTTGAGAGTCTCTCACTTCCAGCAAGGTCAATGAGGTTTAGCACACCTTGTACTTGTTGTTCAGTGTTCTAGAATCATAAGAGGGAAAAACAAAGAGACAAAATTAGAGATCAATAAGAACACAGAAATATAAGTCATGGAAACAAATGCGAGATTATGACATAAGTTGATTACTGACCTCATTGACCCCAGATATTCTTAATGTGAACACAAAATGGCTTCTTGATGACTGTTCATTCATTTGTGTCTTACCTACAGACCTAAAAAAACATAGCAGCAAATAAATCTCAACTGAACTAATTCAACAATTAAAAGAACTTATATTACATTATAAATGTGTCATCGCTGACTTCGTCCCATTAGGTATGCATGTTACATAAACAAAGATGAGCAATAAATATACTAATAATGCAATCTGCTTGCAGTCAGCTGTGAGAAAAATGAAAACATAAATGCACTTTGGTAATACCTGCTTTGTGCTGCTTGTCTTAGAAGAGAGGAAATCTCTTGTATGCTACAAACATCGACAATGGTGAGGTCAGTGACATGCGTATTGCCATTTGCATCATGTTTTATCGTATACTGTTTTCCAGCATTTTCTGTGCAACTTGACCTATTTGTTGACAATAGATCACGAATGTTTTCATTGTATATCTCCAACATCGAAGCCTGTTATTTTTTAAAACACTAATTATTAGACTAATCAATCAAGGTAATGTATCAAAAACACATATGTTTCTCTGATTACCTGCATTTTGTACTTCCAACCCTGAGCCACAAGCGACTGGCTAATTTGGAATATTTGTTCTAGAGATCTGGGAATTAATCCTTTTTGGTCTGGAGCCTCTGTCTTACCCATCATTGTGTAAGTTTTTCCAGAACCGGTTTGACCATAAGCAAAAATGCACACCTATATGAGGCAGCACACTAGCACTCATTAACGCACAACTCCGCCAAGGCAGTACAATACATATAAGCCCCATCACATGTTGAGGAAATAGTCGAGAGATAATCACACTTTAATGCAAAATAACTAAGATAATTTAACTATTAAATTGAATGAGGACAGAATTTTAAGTATATCGTTAATCAACAAGGAAACACTAAATCACACTATACACAAACAGATCAACTAAGTAACAAGAAATAGCTGCAGCCAGAATAGACTCGCCTTGTAACCATCAAGAGCGCTCTGAACTAATTGAGATATTTCTACAAAAACATCTTGCTGACAGGCATCATGACTGAACACCTTGTCAAAGGTGAAAGGATATCTCTGACCTGTTTACAACAAAAAAGCAACAGATTAGCAAATGAACTACTGGGGCCCATAACAGAAAAAACTTTTTGTTCATACAAGCAACAAACTTAAACAGGAAATTCGCTTGTGCAACTGAAAATTTACTACAATCAGACACAGATGGAACTGTTTGTACCGCTTTGTATCAAGTCAATTCCTCGACCAAGGTTTTCTACTGATGTAGGATATGAAATGACTGCCGTTTCTGCTCCAACACCGTCATCTGGTAACAAGGGTCGCACTCTACAGAACACACGGATATTCCCCTTTAGTTCCTGTTATACAAGACATTTCATTAACATTTTAGAATTTCAACTGATGTAAAGATCCATAAATAATAGGTTGTAAGGAGTATCACCAAAATAGTGTTATGTAATTTTTTCCTTAATTTTTCTCCTTCGATTAATTGATGTTCTGCATCTGCAAGGCGATCTTGAAGTTCTTGCACAGTTCTTTTCTGCTCTTCGAATTCTGTCCTTGTCCCTGCTGCAGATAAATCAGACATCTAAAGGAAAAGAAAAAAACAATCACCAATGATTAATGAGCAACGTTGAAAATCTCGCACCGCAAAATTTAAGCGACTTCTCATGATACACTGTGTCACTGATGTAAGATAAAACTCAACACATCTTATTTAACCTGAGTAATTAAAATCAAGGAATTTACCTTTAGCTTCTCACTAGCAGCATTTAGCTGATGCTCTAATAAATATATCCGCTCTCTTTGAGCCGAACATGTTTCCTGCAATGAAAAATTGAGTCTCAGAAGATTGGCCAGCCAAATTGATCACGCGTGACATGGAAAGTGGTTAGAGCAAACCTCCAAGGATTTTGATTTAGCCATCAAATTATCTATCTCAGAGAAGGATTTTCCAGTAGTTTCTTTATATTTCGCTACTTCAGCAGTTAAAGCCTGCACCTGTGCTGTTTGGCGATCACGATCTTCCCTCACTTGCTGCAACTCCCCTCGAAGGCATTTGACTTCATCAACTAGCAATTCTTTCTGATTCAAGGCCTCATCTTGGGAAGCCTGAAAAGTATTAATGAGCAGAGATACCGTTTAAAATGCTGCAGTAAAAGCCTGAAAAGAAGCATGATAGGAGACTATTAGCTAAATTATCCATCAAAGAAAGTTACTCTGGATGAAGTTAATTGATCTTGCAACGAATTATAGTGACCCCTTAAAGTACTAAGATTCTCCACTATAGTCGCTTTCTCCTTTTCCACTCGTTTAAGTGATTCACGAGCCGTTTCTAGCTCAGCATGCAGTTTGCTATTGTACTGTTGGAGACTCAGATTATACTCTTGCAATCGCTTGTACATGTCATCAAGTGAGGAGGCCTGCAGATTTTGAAGAATTTACAAATCATAAAGTAGAGAAACTTGCAGAGTACAGTGCAATGCACCTAGGGGTAACACAGCTCCTTAAGAAATGAGCATGGAGTGCACCAAATTCAGGAAAAAAAATTCTTAAAATAAGAAAATAGAGAGTACAATACTTTTTTTAATCAAAGAGAAACGAACTTAGACATTACCCTCTGATTGGCTGCTAATATATCTTGCTGAGCTTTTTCAAGCTCTTTCGAGAGAGAAGCCTTCATATTTTCTGCAGCAAACCGAGCTTCCTTTTCTCTTATATGACAATCAATTGCATCCTAAATGTTAAATCATAAAATCACAATCAAAAAAACAATAAAATAAATAAAAAGGAATTGAGAGGCATCAAATGGGATCACAATGGGCAATTAAATGCAGTCTCACCAATTTTTCAGATTCCTCTTTTGTGAGTTTTTCCTCTAAAGAACTATTGTCATTCCTTAATTCTGAAATAATTGCATTACATTTCTCCTCTTTTTCTTTCATCTCCACCTCTAAAATAACAAATAAAATCTAAATTATTATACTGTTAGATGTCTTTACAAGATTTTGCATATCAGAGAAGTAATAAACTGCATATCAATCCCAGTGGAGGCAAACCGGAGCACATTTGGAGCAAAGGAAAATAAATTATTTAAAAATGATGGAAAAGAGAAAAACACTGAACTACGAATCATCATAGTCATCTCACTGATGGCTCTCCGTGGCCACAACAATTAATGAATTTCTCAATATCCTCTCAATACATTAGTGAAAATCATCCATTAACTGAGATAGGCAGTGGAAAAGAGAAAAAGGAAAGAAAGTTACCCATCTGAGTACACTTTCTTTCTGAAGACTCCAAGGCATTTCGGAGCTTCCCCTGCTCATCAATATGGGCTGCATCCCTTTTCTGGAACCATTTGATGCATACCCTGAGTCTATTGTTAAGTTCACCAACTAGTTCCAGATTGCCCTGCAAAATGGATAACACCCATAAGGTGCACAATTTTTTTAAACTGACCAAACACTTGTGATAAACTAGGTTGCAGTATAAGGATAGGGAAAGAGACCTTATGATCAAACTTCTTCATTTTAGGCTTTTCATTCACCAATGCTTCCACTTCTTCTTTTGTAAAATCGATGGCCTCACATTCCGAACCCCCTGTGGTGCCCAAGTCACCAGACGCTGGAACCTCTTGCCTTCTGTTAACCGAACCAAAAGGCTTGCGGTCAGTACTAATTGGCCCCCCAGTTCTTCCAACCCCAATCCTCCTACGCTTGTCCAATGGGATACCACCACCAACACCATCCTTCTGCAAACCAGTAACGAGAAATTCAATAGGAAAGGATAAATCGGACAAAAAACATCAAGTAAGCAACTTTTCAGATCAAAAACTATCATTTCAATTTTCTTTCCATTTTCTTAGCAAACAAACAACAGAAAGAATTAAGAAGAAAGAAACTAGGCAAAAAGAGAAATCAGAGCTTACTGCAGAAGGACTTCGAGGAGGTCTGTTCTGGTTCCGAGAAGCCATAATCTGAACTTTAAGGAAACAAAGCCGAAATCAAAACCGGAAGTTTCTACAGATTCCTTCGCGGTTGCATCCAGAAGAGCCTAGATCAATTGGAACTGTTGATTTTCCTATTAAGCGCGGATGACGCGTAAAAGATGAAACCCCGCAGGAAATCTCGACGCAGAGAGAGAGAGCTTCGTTTGGGCGGAGAGTGAAATTTGAATGAATTTGAATTTTGCTGATGGGGCGCTCCTAATTGGGCCCTCAAAAAGTGTGACTCTGTGACCGTTGCCCGCATGCTGGGCTCAACAGATTCGGGTTACCAATTCGAACCTCTGGCCGCCCCACTTTCATAGAGGGGTAAATGTTTTATAAAGTAAATCCTTCGTTTGTTTTTTTTTTCAAATCAATCAAAAATATTTCAAAAATAAAAAAATAATTTTTTAATATAAAAATAATATTATTTTTAAATTTTATCAGATATAAAATATCACTTCAATTTTTTTATTTTTCTAATATTACAACTAAATATGGAAAAATATTATATATTTTTTAAAAAAATTCATATAAATAATTTCTAAAAACAAATTATTTTTCCCATAAATGAAAGCTAAGTGATATTTTATAAAGCATGGAATAGAAAAATCAAAATAATAAGCTTTGGAGCTACAAATTTTTTTTTAGTAGTATTTTTATAAACTCTGATATTTCAAATTCAAATTTTAAGCGAAATTTTTATTCGAAAAAGGAAGGATAATAAGCTTTGGGAAAAAAAATATTAATCAACCAACTTTTCCATTGCATTTGATTTTAGTTAAAATCTTTTGGTTATCATATATAAAGGTATATTCTAATCAATATATATTATATATATAAATTATGATTGTTGATTGACCCTGTACAGTTTCAACAAATGTCAACGTCAGGTTTGAAATCTACTTAGAGTCCACGTGTCATGATTCAACAAGTCCATGCAAGAGGTAAAGCCAACATGTCAACAGAAAACAGAAGAACAGATGGAAAACAATGATTGGGGAAGAACATATCCAGCTTATCCAAGGAGAAAAATGGTAGATAAGGTGTTATGCATGAACCAATCTACATCACATAAACACACTAAGCAAACAAAATCAAAAACAACATTACAATCCCAAAAATATAATTCCACAAAACCATCCTTTTTCCACCACTTGATACTTAGATACTCAAACTTGAGGGAGTACAGGATATGGCACAGGCTATGGCGTCAATGACTGGTCTGTGTGGCAATTCTCAGGCTGTTCTTGAAGGCAACCTCCAGCTTAGTGGCTCTGTTGAAATTTATGGGCCCGGTCCATTTCAAATAGGGAGAGCGTTGAATTTTCGGACTTGAAAATTGTTGTGGATGCCTTTTTACCAAAATGCCCAAAGACATTTTGGTTTGATCCACTTAACATTTATAAACTTCCATTTTTTTCTTTACCCCACCGATGTGGGATCTAACACTCCCCCTCAAGTCCAACTGTATTGGTTCAGTTGTGACTTGCCATCATTTTTGCGTCTGGACTTGTATTCAAGCGAGTCTCAGAGGCTTCAAGTCTCCATTTTGTTTTGATTGAGCTTATACTCTTTTGAATCTCAGAGGCCGCATATCAAATGAGAGTCTCAGAGGCCACAGATCTCCATTTTTTTTTTGTCTGGGCTTGTACTCTTAAATCAATTTGATGAATCTCCATGGGCCGTTTGGCAATGAGCCCGGTCCATTACAAATAGGGAGAGCGTTGAATTTTCGGGCTTGAAAATTGTTGTGGATGCCTTTTTACCAAAATGCCTACCAAAATGCCCGAAGGCATTTTGGTTTGATCCATTTGACATTTATAAACTCCCATTTTTTCTTTTACCCCACCGATGTGGGATCTAACACTCCCCCTTAAGTCCAACTGTATTGGTTCAGTTGTGACTTGTCATCATTTTGGCGTCTGGGCTTGTATTCAAGCGAGTCTCAGAGGCTTCAAGTCTCCATTTTGTTTTGCTTTAGCTTGTACTCTTTTGAATCTCAGAGGCCGCAGATCAAATGAAAGTCTCAGAGGCCACAGATCTCCATTTTTGTTTTGCCTGGGCTTGTACTCTTAAATCAATTTGATGGATCTCCATGGGCCGTTTGGCAATTGGCTCTGATACCATGTTGAAATTTATGGGCCCGGTCTACTGCAAATAGGGAGAGCATTGAATTTTCTAGCTTGAAAATTGTTATAGATGCCTTTTTACCAAAATGTCCGAAGGCTTTTTGGTTTGATCCACTTAACATTTATAAACTTCCATTTTTTTCTTTACCCCACCGATGTGGGATCTAACAGGCTCAACCCGCTTGAACGTTCCCACCAACACAAGGGCAGCAATGGGCAGGCCTGGTTTCAGTGTTAGATCTCAGCAGTCTGAGCCTGAAACTAGCCGCAGGGCCATGCTAGGTCTAGTTGTTGCTGGTTTGGCTTCTGGTTCTTTTGTTCTTGCTGATGTTGTCCCTATCAAGGTTGGACCGCATCCCCCTCCCTTCGTTGGACTCCATGAGTTCTTCATTCTTTTCAATTTTTTTGCTAGGAGGTGTTCGAATTTGGTTTGATGGATTATGATGGTTGAGACTTAAATAAATTTTAATGATAGATAGTCATAAATCAATGTTAACTACCATTAAAATTGACTTGGGTCTCAATTCATGTAACCCATCAAACAAAATTTGAACGCTCTTAATTTTGATGCATTAGTTTCCTGTAATTGGTATACGGCATTAAAAACATTGTGCATTATCAGCTGGGACTCCAAATGCTGATGAGCCAAGAGACTTGGAGCTGCAATAATTGTTGTATCTAACGCGTTAAGTATCCCGCCTGGGAAGTATGTTCGCAAGAATGAAACTCAAAAGAATTGACGGGGGCCCGCACAAGCTGTGGAGCATGTGGTTTAATTGGATGCAAAGCAAAGAACCTTACCAGGGCTTGACATGCTGCAACCAAAAACCCCAGTAGAGGCAGCAGCAAGAGCCAAAGAATCAACTAAGGACATTGTTGGTGTGAAAAAGGACATAGACAAGAAAGCTTGGCCCTATGTCATCAACGATCTTCGCCTCAAGGCTGAGTATCTTTGCTATGACCTCAACAATATTATCTCTGCTAAACCAAAAGAGGAGAAGAAATCTCTCAAGGAACTCACTGGAGAGCTTTTTGCTGCCATCAGTGAGGTTCTTATAACTATATCTTAGTTTTGTTTTTAATTGTTAGTTTGATCATTAGAAACACTGCTTTTAAAGAAACTGGTTTTTGATTATGCCCTTGTTTTATTCCCTAGCTGGACCATGCAGCCAAGATTAAGAGTACCCCACAGGCAAATAAATACTATTCCCAGACTGTGTCTACTCTTAATGATGTTCTTGCTAAAATTGGCTAAGAGATTCCAATTCATGTATTTTCTTGTAAACTTTGTTAATTACTTTCTGCAACACCTTCTTTTGGCTGCTATTTGGAATGAGTCGAGGGAGAGAAATAATCAACCGCAGTTACTTTTCTGTTTATGAAGTAGTAATGTTCTGTGCTAATTTGAGTAATTTAATTGTTAAAGCAAGCAAAAGAAAGGGCCAATTCATACAAGTACTTAACCATATGGATCACACCCACCTGAGAGCTTCATAATTTAAGGTAGATTATCAAAAATTAATTGTTCTAAGTCTTGTAAATACAAAACGGTAAAGACAGAAAGGTCCTTGCGTAAAAGCTATTCCTTCTGCAGGCACTTCAAATCATGAATTTAACTAATGTTAAGGATATACAAAATGGTAGCAAATCAACTCCAATAAACATAAGGAGGACTATTACATGAATTTAACTAATTTCCTATCTAATGTTACTGATATCTAAATCTGCCTAATGGTCCTATATATCTATTCTGGAGCATACCGTTCAGAGTTATCAAGCTAGGCCGAGTTCTCCAACAGAACTTGGTATTCTTGCTGGTGATCTTCCCTAGTACCATGTTATAGGTAAAATATTTTTGTTTGTAGAAGAAGAGCAACTCATCAGAATCAACACAACAAAGATTCAGATCACCTGCATCTTTCCAATAATCATTGCCTTTCAAAAATTTAAATGGAATTATGGTTTGAATCCACAGAGGGTTCTTGTAATCTTCCAACATAATAAGATTGAGTTGCTCCTTCACCACCTCACAAATTCCCAGCCAATTGTTACAGCATAAAGGCGTAGCTTTTCTCAGATCTGAGAAAATCCCATCTGGAAAAATAATCCTGAAGAAGCTCTCACTTTCTAAATCAAGAGCGTAAACATACATGCTGAAGTTTAGTCCATCCTCATTTAATGTGACATAGTAAGTTAACCCCTCGTCTGGACTCAACAGGTGCCCCTCCACCACGGTTACACATTCTTCTGAGTTGGGTAGTTTTAGCAATCTCCACTGACAGTCTCTTCCAATCTTTAAAATTGAACAGGCTTCAGTAGTGCTGTTGTCGGCTTGTTCATTACTGAGAGCAACAACTGTCAACTGGTCTATGTTACCGCATAACACTGGGGGAGACAAACCTTTTGGTGGATCAGGCAGATCAAGTATTCTGCGAGTAATTGGGTTCCTTATTTGGTATCTCCCGTAAAGTTTGTTTTTCTCCAAAATAAAACCAGCATATACATAATCTTCTCTCTCTGCATGTGCAGGGCGAATAGTTACAAGTTCAGTTGTATCCAAATGCATATAAACAAAATAGTTCTCTTCAATTAGGGAAACCACAGCTTGCACACATACTTGCATCTTAACAAACACTCTACAGGCAATCTGCTTAATATCTCCAAGTAAATCTCTGCATGAAACCTGCTGAGTACCTGAACGAAGATTTCCTTTTCTTCTTCTTTTTTTGAAGATGGATTCAATTTGTATCCGCGGAATTTCACAATTCCGTGTGGCCAATTATGGGAGAGTTTAATTTCTTACATGGTGCGAATGTTCTCCGTTGAAAAGCTCCCTAAAACAAGATTCCGATCACTAACCTCCGCAAATAGGGAGATGGGAAATAGGGGAGACAATTGCAGCATACTGTATCCATCAATAGCATAACTATGGGGGACAAACGCAAAAAGCATTAGCTTGTAGCCTAGTTTTATTGGTCATTGTTCTGGGTATCTTGGCGCATTCCATTGAGAGACACTAAACTGGAAGGGCTGAAATAAACAAGGCCTGAAATTCTCTTACCCTCAGGTGCAACTTCGGTACGTGTGATTTTCTCAGAGTCGATATGGTATGCAATTACTCTCTCTCCTCCCACCCACAACCATAAGCACTCTTTAAGGATACAAATTGGAACAATTTTCTCAATATCTTCAGAATCCAAGCAATTCAAAGGATAAACAAGAAACCACTTTGCCCATTTCGATTGCCGGTGATCATTCAGCAACAAGATATGCAGTTCTGAGTGCTCTACATCAGTGGTAGTAAAGGCAAGTACCCCGCGGGCGTTAAAGACTCGAACTTTACGCAAATCTGGGAAAAACCCAGCAGGCAAAGTAGTGCTTGTGAAAGTATCAGTAATCAAGTCAAAACTATCAACTTGAATATAGTAGGATAAGATGTTTGACACTAATTTAACAAAATGAACAGTTTTTTCTGCTGGCAACATAAAAAATCTTTTTCTTTTACTCTCAGATTTTAGCAAAGCAGTTATCCTGATCTGTTTCCATCTGAGACCGCCGTCATCTCCAATGCGAAGAACCTCACATCCCTCCCCAGTAGGCTTATTTGGTTCAACATATATAGGGACTATCTTATACTCACCTGTAGTCTTGGCATAGGTGAATTCCATGCCAAAACGTCTCTTGTGGGGATCAGGCAAATCAAGTGTTCGACGAGTTGCCCGATTCGTGACAATATATTTTGCTGATAAAACCTCTTTAGTACTAATCCGCGGCAACCACATTTCGGGATGAACATATCTTTGATAGGGCCATAAACAACCTCCTCAATTGCAGTTCTTTTAACATTGTCCCTGTATGCAATTGTGAAAATTCTGCGTCTGCGCATATGCTCTTCTATGAAATGGGGTTCTTCGATCATGGAATACCACTCCTTGCAGACACATTTCATTCTCAGAAAAGTCTCTCCTGTTAGCCGGGTCAGGATTTCAAAGAAGATTTCACATGGAAATACGGTTTAAGCTGTTATGGAAATCTGGTTAGTTTCTACCAAAATGAATAATTGTGCCAAACATTAAGACAAATAAAAATTTTCAAATAATTGGTGGAGTCACAAATGATATATCTTAAAAACCAACTTCTTTTGACTCTTAAAGTCTTTATGACTGAATTTTTTTCAGATAATTTAAAGTACAATATATTACCAAAATAAATTATTCGACAATAGTTATTAAATACATAATAAAGATAATACCAAAATTTAATAAGATTCGGTCAATTATATCTACGTCATCGAATACTACTAAAATAATATTCCATTTTTTAAAGAAATATTACAAAATGAAATATTACAATCAATTTTAATAAATAAGAGATTGATGTTTTGAGATGAATTGTTAAGAGAGAATGAAACTTTTTTTATAAGCTAATATTTTTCTTTTTCTCTCTCTCCCACTTCCGATTTGGGATTGAGAGATTGACAAAATTCAACAAATCTCCACCTTGACAATTTCACAATCCCAAACAAATATTCTCTAAGCTTTTATTTTATAAATTTCAATAATGTCTCCAAATGCATCTTAAAGTGCCAAATTTCAAATTCTAAGAACATTAATCAAGTCTGAACAATGTTGGAACTTGACACCTGTTACAATTTTTGTTACTATATCTGCGGAATTTTCAGCAGTTATAATCTTCTAGTCGAGACAGTTTCTTAATATTTTTTTCGGCTTTCGTAGTGCAATTGGCTCAAGTTGTGGAGGAGGTTCTTGTGCTAAAATCTTTTTTTCCTCATCTAATCCATTTTCTACTATTAACTCATCTTCTACCGTAAGAGTAATTTTATCAGACTTTATAATTGTTGGATTAACAATTCTTCTTATATCAAACTTCACCTGTTTGAGAATTCTCTCCACCTGCTGTGGAGAATCATTTGTCTACTCCTATGTTATATTTTTTAACACGGTAGACTCATCAAAAGTAATATCTCTACTAAAAATTATGTTCTTTGTCTCTAGGCACCATAAACGATATCCTTTGATACTGGAGGATATCCCCATAAAAATAGTTTTCTTTGCCCTTGGATTTAACTTCGATTTCTTAAAATGATAGTATGCAGTGGAACCAAACATATGTAAGGAATTATAATATGTAGCAGGTTTTCCATACCACACCTCCAAAGGTATTTTTTTATTAATAGCAGTTGATGGAAAACGATTAATGAGATGACATGTATATGTTACAGCCTCAGCCCAAAACTGTCTGTCCAACCCAGCATTAGACAACATACACCCAACTTTTTCCAATAGAGTTCGATTCATGTGTTCAGCCACCCCATTTTGTTATGATGTATTTCTAACAGTGAAATATTGAACAATTCCTTCATTTATGCAAACTTTCATGAAGCGGTCACTTATGTACTCTCCGCCATTGTCTGTTTGAAGATACTTGATCTTTCTGCCCGTCTGAGTTTTCATCATCTTCTTCCAAATGAGAAAAACTTCCAATACTTCTTCTTTTGTCTTCATTGTATACACTTATACTTTTCTTGAACAATTATCAACAAAGGTAACATAGTAGTGTTTACCTCATATTTAAGCAGTTTTGGAAGAACCTCATACATCTGAGTGAACATAATTCAGAATACCCTTGGTATCATGGATTGCAGTGCCAAACTTCACTCTTGTCTGCTTCCCTTTGATGCAATGCTCACAGAAGTCTAATTTGCAGGTTCGTACTCCTTGCAATAATCATTGATTTGCTAGAAATTTTAAGGATTTTTCACCTACATGTCTCAAGCGCATATGCCACAATCTGGTTGTTTCTAACTCCTAGTCATCACTAGAAACTGTTGTTGTTGTTCCAATAACTATATTGTCTTCATAGTAATACAAATTGTTGCTCATTTGAACTTTTTTCATCACCACAAGTGTTCCAGATATAACCTTCATTACTTCATTTTTAATGACTATAATGAAACTCTTTCTCCTAAGGATTTCCATAGAAATGAGGTTTTTTGTCAAAAGGGACACATATCTTATGTCTGTTAGAGTTCAGATTGATTCATCATGATTCATCAACTGGACTGAACCAATTCCAGTTGTTTTGCAAGAGTTGTCATTTGTTGTATAGACAATTCCACCTTCAATTTATTTAAAATCAAAAAATCATTCCTAATTAGGACACATATGGTGGCTATAGCCTGAATCCAAGATCCAAGCAATCGAACTCCTTATTGATCACATCAATGCTAATGAAAAGTCTGAATAATCACATTCAACTACATTTGAATTTGCAACAGTCTTGTCTTTGTCAGATTTACTTTTCAACTTATAACAATCTTTCTTTCAGTGCTCATTTTCTCAACAAAAGACACATTTATCTTTATCCACTCTGAACTTTGATTTTGTCTTTCTTTTCTTTGTTCTTATTTTTTGAACGACCTCTTACTATCAAAATTTATGTTGCTCCACTGGTACTATCCTTCTTGTCTTTTTCTCCTCAATTCATAGCTATATAGTGCAACACATACTTCACTAAGAGACATCTTAGCTTTCTCATGCAGTTGAATAGTTTCTAGAAACTCAAACTCCTCAAGAAGGGATCCCAACAACATTAGGGTCAGATCTTCATCTTTAAAAGTCACATCCAAATTCATCAAATCTGCTACAAGTTGATTGAAATTGATGATGTGATCATTCATTGTGGTACCTGGAACATATGTGAATCTGAACAGTCTTTTCCTCATATTGAGCTTATTTTGATTATTCTTTTTCAAGAATTTTTCCTCCAATGTCTTTCACAATTTACTTGCAGAAAATTTCTTTACAAAAGACATACTTCTGCTCTCTGGACAGATACAATCGAATTTTACTACATGTCAAACGATTGATTATCCTCCATTCCTTCTCATCTACACCTTATGTCTTTTCTTCCTCAATGACAATATCTAAACCTTGCTGAAATAAGATATCTAGAATTTCACCTTGCCACATACTGAAATGACTTGTACCATTAAAAATCTCCACTGTAATTCTCGTATTTGTCACAACAGTTCTCGTTAAAATTGATGAAGTAAAAGTTGTTGTGTCTATCATGGATTTTTGTCTGTCTCTTATCATTTTTTTTTCAAGAATATTTAATAGCTTTCAAATGTGGAATACCCAAAAATCCAAGAAAACCTTTCTGATATGAAAGATCAGTTTACACCGCAACTACATAGCATATAATTCAGTAACCTTGACTCTGATACTAATTGTTTTGGAAATCGGGTTAGTTTCCACCAAAATAAATAATTGCACAAAAAATTAAGACAGAAAAATTCGCAGGTAGTTGGTAGAGTCACAAATGGTTTCTTTTAAAAACTAATTTCCTTAGACTTTTAGAGTCTTTGTAATAAAATTTTTCTCAGATAATTTAAAACACAATATATCACCAAAATAAATTACCTGACAATAACTATTAAATAGACAATGAAGAGAACACCAAAATTTAATGAGATTCGGCTAATTATGCCTACGTCCTCGTAAACTACTAAAATAATATTTCACTATTTCAAATAAAATATTATAAAGTGAAATATTATAAAAGAGAGAGAAAATACAATCAATTTTAGAAATAATGGATTGATGTTTTGAGATGAATTGTTAAGAGTGAATGAAACTTTTTTTATAAGTTAATATTTTTTTCCTCCATCTTTCATTTTCAATGTGTGATTAGGAGATTGTCAAAATTCAACATCAACAACCTCTTCTTTTGTTTTTTTCCTTCTTTGTGTATTGTAATAGCACCATTTTGATCCTTCAAACAGATAAGAAGACACATATTAGAACAAGGAAATTTGTTTCTTTAAATAATCATAACTATACTAACCTTTTTGTATACAAATGTCACACATGAAATTATAACTTGGGGGAACACTTTAAACAAGAATAGAACATGTAAAAGAGAATTAACTGATTATAAAATTCCAACATGAGGAACGATGAACATGGTTATATTGAACCTGATTTGGCAAAGAATCAGTAAAGACAAAGGATTAGGGGCTACATGATAGATGAACGTTAAACATAAGAACATAAACTAAAGAGAATAAGAGGTGTTTGTATATTGAATTTATCTTTCGAGATTCTCTATAAATTTTAAATCCAGTAATTTAATCAAAAGCCGAAATTCTATTAAATATTTGATAGGTTATACCTATTTTTAAACTAAGATATTTGTTCAAATTTGCTATTAAAAATGGTTGTACATAGAGACAACAATTTTATTACGGCTTTATGAAAAAAATTTGAAATGCTACGGAATTTTTACATTTGACATATGTTATAATTGATTAGAATTTATCTACCATATAAAACTGAAACTGATACACTACATAAATGGTAAAAATAAAAATAAAAAATTGCACTGGACACTTGCTCTCAAACAACTAAATAGTAAATACTAACTCTAATTGATTAACCATTGCGGATGTGAGTGCAAGAGTTCAGCACGCACTCAAGCATTCGCTATTGCAGTTGTTTAGACACAATAAGAACAAAATCTTTTAGCAACGAGAATTTGGTCGCTAAAAGTACCAAATATACCCAATAAACATGAAGAGAAAACGTTACCTCAATCACAATTATATAAACCAATAAAAAAAATACAAATGAAATTTTTAACTAGCTAGAATACATTAAACAAGAATAAAACATGCAAAAGAGAGTTAATTGATGAGAAAATTCTAGTGTGAGAATGATGAACATGGTTATCAAACCTGATTAAGCCAGACAATCATTGCAAATAGAAGATCACATATAGGTTACTTGACGGAAGACATAGGCAAATTAAACATAAAAGAAAAGAACTACAGAGAATAGAGGTGAAGAGAAGAGCTAGGGAATAAAAAGGAAGGGAAATTATACCTTTGAGATGGAAGATAATGAAGGTACTTTTTCTCTACTTCTCTTACTCCTATATATAGTGGAAAGCGAGTGCTTTTTTAGCACTTTTCTGTATATATGGATACTACTTCATTTCAACTCTACATTTTTGCATAAATTAGTCAATTTAGGTAAGTATTGCTGGAGATCATATATATTTTTGCATATATTCAATATTTTTTTGTGAGTCAACTTTAAAATAATATATATTAGATATCAAAGTGTGATTTTATATATTACTTGTTATTGGGAGTTAAAATTCTATATATGAGCTTTCGAGATTCTCCATAAATTTCAAATCTAGCAATTTAATGTAATACCAACATTCTATTGAATAACTGACAAGTTATTCTTATTTTTAAATGGAGCAATTTGTTCATATTTGCTATTAAGAATAGTTGTACGTAGAGAAATCAATTCTATCACGGCTCTATGACAAAGAGAAGTAATGTTTAGGATACTTCTATTCCATGTGTTAGATCAGTTATTACAATTTGTCTATTATATAAAACCGATTGAATTTATACCATACAAATGGTATTAAAAAATTGTATTTAACACTTGCCCTCAAACAACTTAATATTAGCCCTGATTGCTTAACCATTCATGAGCGTCAGTGGCAGAGTTTAGTGTGCTCTCAAGTGTTCGCGATTATAGCAGTTTAGGCAGTATAAGAACAGAAAATTTTGAAGTACTAAATAAACCCTACAAACTTAAGGAGGAATATTACTTCAATTTAACTAAAATCCTAACTTCCTAACGCAGTGACAACGAAGGCTAAAGAGCGCAAGAAGCTTAAAATCATTTTACCCTGCATTGCTGAAACGGAGTATACTACCTACATCTTTCAAAATTTCGGTGGTCATTCTCTTTTTCAAAAATTTCAATGGAACTGTAAGTTACTCTTTTGTCTTGATGCAGCAGGGTCCCCTCCACCCTCTACCCACATTCTTTCGGATTGGTCAGTTCTAGCAATCTCCCTTGATTATCCTTCCCAATCTCTAATTTAGTGATTTTTCATTGTTGGGAAATAACGTCAATTTTTCTAAAATCAGTTTTATGAGAAAACGAAGAAAATGCGGAATAATGAGACACAAATTAATAACGGAGTTCGGCCAATTATACCTACGTCTCTGTATTGTTGCACATCTTTTATTGAATGAAGAAAAATTCATAAAGTGTTTACAAACACTCACAACTCACAACCTCTTACTAAATTTTTTCTAAACTTTTATTTTTCTTCTCTCTCATTTTTGGATGAAATACCTTACAAATGAATTTCTAAAGCTATATATAGGCCTACACCTTTCCAATAGACGACCAAGATTAATTCTCATATACTTTGATTAATGGTTGAAATTATTTCTTACATACCATCTTACTTAACAAATGGATGATCAAGATTAGTCTCCACCAACTAAATGGATGGTCAAGATTAATCTTTACCTACCATTTTATCAACCAAATAGATGGTCAAAATTAATCTCCACTCACCATATGGATGATCAAAATTAATCTTCACCTACCATCTTACTTACTAAATTTTTTGTCAACAAAAGATATACTGTCTATCTTTATTGTCATTTATTTCTGATACATGTGTAGTTTGACCAACATTCATGACAACTGATAGAGTAGACCTATTTTTCAACTGAATTGTAGTTTTATATTTGCTATTAAAAATGAATGTATTGAAAGAGATCAATGTTATTATGGCTCTATGAAAAGAAAGGTAATCCTCACAATACCGCATCTAATTGAATAACAGGTGTTGGTATATTATATTGAATTTATCTTTCGAGATTTTCCATAAATTTCAAATTCAGTAATTTAACATCAAAATTGGAATTCTAAACTATAGTTCAAATCGCAAGTTTTTATTTAGAATTTATGTAGACATGAACAAAAAGATAACTGAGGGAGGTGAAATTGTAAAACTATAAGTCTTTATTTAGGGTTTATGGAGTTATGAACAAAAAGGAAAAAAAAAAACGCATACAAAACAAGGGATCCAAATTAACGAAAACCCAATTATTAAAAAAACAAGTTGATCTATGCACATTCTATCATAATTTGAACATTGAACAATTGATATACACTTCAATTTTAGAAAACCCACAATTTGAAAATTAGATAAATAAATAAACAGAACATAGAGCAATATTTATTGACCAAACTACCCCCAAAAACAAAGGCAATAATCAAAAGCTATTCGAAAAAGGAAAACAAATAAAACCAAAAAATAAACAAAGTTCAACACCGAAACACAAAACCAAAAAAAAAAAAAAAGAAATCAACAAATTCACACGATCAGGCTATCAACTCAATAAAAAAAAAGGGAATAAAACCGAGATGATAAGGCAAGAAACCACACCTCAAAATTAGATAAAAATCCAATGCTGAAAAATTAAGAATCGTGTTAAATAAGAAGAGGAAGAGAGAGAAAGGGAAGGAGATAAGGTGAGTTCATGTTGTAAAGAAGGGAGAAGGAAGTGAATCGTTGGATGGGTGACTCTGGTGCATTTGGCTTAATTGTAGAAATAAGAGGCAACCAATGTATTATTATTTTCTTAAATTGAGTGGGATAAATAGACCTCAATCAAAATATTTCAGCTACATCCTTGCTTTTAGTTATTATATTTTGTCTATCATATAGAATTTATAAGGTGTGCACAGTAAAAATTTTAAAAAAATTGCATTTCAAACTTGACTTTAAACAACTAAACATTGTCTCTAATTGCTTAACCACTCTAGGGCCGTTTGACATTCCAAAATCGTTTTTAGAGAAAAAAAAATTATTTTTAAGTTTTTTGAGTTTTTAAAACTATTTTTGGAAAAAATCAGGTAAATAAATGATTTTTTCAAAAACATATTTGAAAAAAACAGTTTATAAAAAATTAAAAAAATCAGTCAATTAAATTAAAAAAATTATAAACCTGTTTTTGAACACCTAACAACAATTTCAAACATCCAATAAGTAATTGAGATTACAGCAGTTAGACACTATAGGAACACGATCTTCTAGCGACAATAGTCTCGAAAAGTACCAATAGACCCTATAAAAAAAAGGAGGATTATTATCATAATTTAGATAAAATCCTCACTTATGGAGAAAAACGCAAGAACCTCAAAATTATTTTGCCCATTTCTGAAACGGATTGCCAACATCTTTCCAATAATCATTGTCTTTCAAAACTGTCAATGGAACTGCAAGAGATTAAAGAAGCGGAGATATTCAGTAAATATTAATTGTAATACCTAAAATTTAAGAAAGTTATATAATTTTCTTTTGGGATTATATTATGATATTATCTTTTTTGCAAGCTGATTTTCACATAATATACAAACTAAGGAAGTATAATTTTTTAAATATTATTTATTATTAACAGTGGAAATTTGTACATCATGTTTAATTTACCTTTCTTGATTCTCCATAAATTTAAAATATTGTAATTTCTTCCAAAATTGAAATTCTACTAAGTATTTTAATATGGCTCTATAAAAAGAAAGATAATTCTCTGTGATGCTTATATTTCACGTGTTATATTTATATAACTTAGCAAGTGTATATTACGCAAATGGTAATTATTAAAAAAATTAAATTGGACACCCCTCCTCCGACAACTAAATAAACATTAACTCTAGTTGCTTAATCATTGTGTGTGAGTGCCGGTGTTTAGTGCGCCCTCTGTATTCACGATTACAGTTGTTCAACGGAGACACTGTGAGTTTAGCGACGAAAATTAATCTATCACTAAAAATTGAAACGGATAGAAGATGGAAAAATTTATACGGGAGTAGAAGGAAAAAATTCTGACCGTCGGATATGGAAGACTTGTAATTTGGGTAAACCGTCGGATGTGAAGACTTGTCAGTATAGTTGGATTAGGCCAGGTAGGTACTTCAACCTCAATCGGTGTGAATTCTTTCTTCTTCTTCTTCTTTTTTTTTTTTTAATTTTCTTTTTTCCCTAATAAATGCTTCAATTCGAAAGCAATTTGGATTTTGAATTGAGGTTGAATTTGAATCTGGCCCGATCCAACTATACTCACAAGTCTTCACATCGGACGGTTGACACTAAATTACAAGTCTTACATATCCGACGGTCAGAATGTTTTCCTTCGACCCTTTTATAAATATTTTCGTCTTCAACCTTTTTCAAATTATTCGCCCTGTTGTACCCGATTCCTGATTCCTTGTTGCAGAAATTCTTACCCTAATTTTCTGAAAACTCGGTGTAATCAATGGCACCAAAGCGTCCAACTCCCTTGGAAGATCCGCCGGCTGCTTCCTCTGAAGAAGAGGAATCATCTTCCAGTGGCGAGGATGAGGAAGACGGAGAAGAACAAGAGGGATCTTCATCTGAAGACGAACCACCTCAAGGAAAGCCACAAAAAAAATCTTCTCCACCACCGCAACAAGCCCAAACTGCAAAAGCTGCCTCCAAGAAGTCCGATCTCGCCACTCAGCGAGCTGAGTCCGAATCCGAGTCTGATGCAGGAACCGAATCTGATTCCGACTCAGAGGATGCTCCCAAGCCCATCGCTTCCAAGCCTATGGAGGAGACCCCAACCAAAACCACAAAGCCTAGATCGAAACCTTCGGTATCCTTTCAAATTCCTGCGAAATCAACTGCCAAGAGGGGCACTGAAGTTGACAGGGACGCAAAGGGCTCCAAGCGGGCCAAGACGAAGGATTCAGAGTCCGATGGAGCTGCTGAGAAGTCTGAGGACACAAGAAAACTGTTGTTTCAACGGTTGTGGAGCGAGGATGACGAGATTGCTGTTCTAAAGGGCGTTATTGAGTTTGCTGAAAAGAAAGGAGTCGATCCTGCTAAGGATATGAGCTCGTTTCATGATTTCATTAAGAAATCTCTGCATTTTGATGTTTCTTTGAACCAGTTGAAGGATAAGGTCTGGAGATTAAAAAAGAAGTTTGTGAATCATGTGAGCAAAGGCAAAAAGTGTGAAGACAAGACTTTTTCAAAATCTCATGATCAGAAAGCTTTTGATTTGTCAAGGAAGATATGGGGAAGGGAAGGAGTGTTGGGAGCTGTGGAATCGAGTGTCAAGTCGAATGGCAAGCCAAAGAAGAGTGGCGATAGTAGTAACAATAATAATCATAGAGGTAAGACTTTGGCAGCACTGAAGGCAGAATTGGGTGTGGGTGTGGAGAAGGAGAAGGAGACTGAAAAGTTGGACAAGATGGAGTTTGACATGGAGGACCATTCTGGCCTGAAAGGGACGGCAAGTTTTGATAAGAGTGTGGGTGTTGCAGGAATGGAGGATTATGTGGTCAAGAGGGGTCTGGATATGATGGAGGGAGCTAAAAAGGCTGAGATGGAAGAGAAATGGAGGAACTTGCATGTGGCTGAGTTAGAGTTGTTTTTGAAGCGGAATGAGTTGATAATGGAGCAGGCAAAGCTTATCTTGGCAGCATACAAGTCCCAGTAGCATTAGGCTTTTAGGAAGGTACAAATCGTGTATTTTTCATTTTCACTTTTTTGGGGTTATGTTGTTTGAGAAAGAAAAGTTAGGTCGTAATTTCTTCTTCGCTTATTCTGTGTTTAGGATTTGGTAATTATGAAGCTTTTGTTTAAATGTTCTCTTAGCTGACTGTTTCTGTGGACGGTAATTTTTTTGTTATAATGTTTATTTTCTTCTTAATGTTTATGACAATTGAAGTTATTTATGCGATCCATTGAATATCCCGCATCTACTTCTGCTGAGGGAAATACTTTCTTTCTAGTAGTTAAGGGAAATTTTTGTTGATTGATTCCACCCTTTTTTTGGTCAATTAGCTTCTAATATTACATGGTTTTTCCTGTCTTGCTGTACGATTCACGGTTAATGCCCAAACTCATGTTTAGCTCAAGAATCAAAATCATATATTGATACATTCTTGAGAATCTTGGGCGCTGCTTACAAGCTATTTGCTGGCAAATAGGATCTAGCTGGTGCAGAAAAATGACCTATTTTGATATTAATTTACTGCCTTGTTCAAAGGGTGATGTTAGAGGCCTCTCCATGTTATGGACTTTATAGCTGTGATAAGTTAGCTAAACTAAAGCTATATCTCTCTCTCCTTTGGATGTTCTATATCTTCTGAGCCCACAAGTTTACAATTTTGGGTTGGAAGAATTTATTCAAATGATGTAATCTCTTTAATACATTTGAATTTTTCTGAACTCCTATTGATTTCTTTTCTTCCCAATTGTCTCTTTTACTGAAGTGTTTGTATCCTGAATGATCTTCCAATTATTTGGTGAATATTTTTGATTGCTCTCTGTGATATGTCAAAGTTGTTTTCAGTGACTTGATTACTTTTCTCTATGGTTGTGCTATTATGGTATGTCACTTTATTCTGAATTTGAGAGAGCGAGGAATTTCATGGTATTTTTTCTGTGCTATAATTATTTTGTAACTGAGGTCAGATTCCTCAATTTATTATGGTGAGATTATGGCAATGAGATCAGGAGATTGAAGGCCATTAGGTGGACATCTAAAGTTGGAAGAATTTGTCTGGAGGCTTATTTATGAGCCCTCATCTTTCTCATGGGTCTTTTCTACATGCTTTGGGTAACTGAATGCATTCTTGTTGGACCGGGAGCATGATGAGGATATGATCTAAATGCATATCTAGGGAGCTGCCTGAGTTAATTTTTAGAGCTAGTGTAGTTTTAGCAGATAGTGAATTGAGGTATGTCATGAGGGGCCAAGTTAATTTTATCTATTGAAATACGGATGATTTCATGGCGGGATTGGATGGCTCACTTGCATTTAGTGAGTAGGTGCTTTCAAAATGTTGGTTGAGGAGCTGGACATGGACTTTAGGGATGCAAGTGAATTGGCAATTGCCTGTTTCAGATTTTTGTTCTTACACGGGGAGGCATTATCACATGAATGATTGTAGGTATAATCGCAGAGGGTTTGAAGGTGGTTACTTTTGCAAATAAGTTGGGTGGTCAATGTTTTAACATATAATGTCTGCTTAGCATTTCTTGGATCTTTAACTATGACTTTCATCTTTGACCTGGTGTAATCTTTCTTTCATGGTTGTGTATTAATATTGTGATTTTGTTAAAAGTAAAACCAGTTAAAAAGGGCTTCTCGCCACACCCTTCCCTATGTTTTGAGTGGAAATGATTCCTGAAACTCTTGGGAAGTTTTTGTTTTCAAGAATCGAATTGGTTGAAATGTTACCAGGAAAGCAGGTTGAGATTTTAGTTTCCATATTTTCTCAAATTGGAAATATATATATTTGAGCAAGGCACAGGCTCAGCTGGCCATTAGCTATAGGAAAACAAAGCAGTGGCCATGTTTGGGACCGTCAATAGTCAAATCTTTGAAGCAAAGTATCATGGGCAGGGCCTTCAATCCGAAAGGTAAGCAGTTTCGATCAGAACTCTGTGTGCTGCAAAATGGCAGGAAGGGGGAAATCGTTAGGGTCAGTGGCAGCGAGGAAGAGCACATCGAGAAGCTGGAAGGCATGTCTGCAATTTTCTGTCGATCATATTGCTTGGTTCTTGAAAGCTGGCAAGTGCGATGAGTGTGTTGGTGCTGGAGCTACACAAGCTCCTATGTATCTCGCTGCTGTGCTCGAGTACCTTGCTGCTGAGGCACTGAGGTATTATCTACTTGATTTTCTGCCCTTGCTTCTTTCAGCTATCTTGTTCGGATTATTTTTCACTAGACATTTCATCTATGAAAAAAAATGACAAATTGTCTAAGTGAAGGAGGTGTTAACAGATTTTTAACGTGATGTTTGTGAATCAAGCAAGCAAGCAATTTAGGATTAAGGTTTTCTTGATTTATGTTGTGATGTACTGATTTATGGTGTTGATTGGCGGGTATAGGTGTTGGAGTTGGAGTTGGAGTTGGCTGGTAACGCAGCAAGAGACAAGAAGAACAGAATTGTGCCTAGGATTATTTGTTCTCCAAAAAGAGAAAAAATTCTTAATTTAATATACTCGATCACATTTGCTTTTATCTTCATTAATGAGCCCTATCAATAAATTTATCATTGGTTTGGTTTGTAAATGATTTCATATACTGGATTTAGATAAGAAATTTTTCTGGAGAAGTTGCGTCTCTGAAACCAAAAAAAGAACCAAGCTTAGTTCTAAGAAACTAATAAAACAATAATCTTTAAGGGTTCATGCCTTCCTAGTATTCAGGTAACAATTGTGATGTGGAAATGCATTCTTCGCAACATCATATATGATAGAAAATGAAATTGAATGGGCAAAATGAATTTAATTAGCGTAAGCATGGGGAGCTCCTTGCCGGGTTGACCTTTCTTCTTTGGCTGCGGCATTGGCAGAAAAATAGTAGGCAGCTATGAAGAGGCCATGGATGAAACATAAAATACCTCCTATAGAGAGTACTCTGTGGTGGGATATGCCGCAAGATTTCCTTGATTTTGAATTTGCTAATGTCCCTATAATCAGCATTGAGAATCCGATTGCTAATATTATCCTGTTTTTTTATTTTTTTTGACAGAACAAGCCATTATCAGAAATTCGAATTCTTCATCGTCCTGGAAATGGAATGAAGAGAGAGTGAAGACGTACCATGAGAAGATGGAGGAGGTGAACGCTAATTGCTTGTTAGCAGAAGCGTTTGCAAAATCGTCCTGAGACCACATGCAAAAGCATCCACCAAACAAAATAGCAATCACATGAGCAAGAGCCATGAGCACTGCTGCAGCCAGCCCGAGCTTGAAAGCTTGATAGCTTGGATCTCTACATTCAAAAATCCAAACCCTCAAATGCTTCACCTGTTCATCAAATTACCCATATGTTGAATGAAAAAGATCTAGCAGTACACGATTTTACTTCATTTCAATTTTTTGATAACTTACTTTGTTCTGGGCTATTTCTGCTTCAATGCCAAGTACACCAGCTACAATATCCATGGCCATGATCAACAGGCAAATCAAGATACCTACATTCTTTACCATTCTTTTTGATGTTTTCAAAGGAGGAGGAGGACACTGGGGAGACAAATCTTATAGAGAACTTGAGTTTTTAAGCAGGGAAGATTTGCATTTAAGAGGAGAATAGGAATAAAGTGGAACATAAAAGTAGGAACCCAGATTAGTATTTAGATATAAGAGAGATTAGCTGTGAATTATGAGTAAAAAGCTTCTATCTTTGCAAATTTTCTTTAATTCTTTCTTTTATTTCCCCTTTCCTCGCAAAATTCTGATTCCTTTCATGGGATGCAAGGAAAACAGAGTATCACTATCACGATTACAAAGGTGATATGCTTTGTCAACTGAGCGGATTTCATATTTGAGTTATTCCTCTACAGTTACTTTACAATCCACATAATAATGATTCATGTACGACTTAGCTTCTACTTGGAGTAACTACTTGAATCTTAATGTAGTTACCAACAATGAAAAATATCTAACTCTTTAATCACTAAAGAATTCTTAAATTCTATTAATCTATAATTTAAAATTATATAAGTAGAAGGTCTTCTCTTATGATCTCACCTTTGAGTTTTGAATCCAATTCAGTCATTGGGTTAATTATCAGTCTGTTTTAGCTTATTATCTTAATTAGTTGTTAACAATTCCACCTCTTAACATGAAAAGGGAAAAAAAAAAGAAGATTATAATTAAGTGATTAACTTTACACACTCTGGTACTGGAATAATCCTTCAATGAGAAAGTATAAAATTTTGTGTCGGGTAAAATATTCGAAGAAGGTGTTGCCATGGGAACTCTCTTTATTAAATAAAATTTGAACTTCTCTTCTATTTCTATTGTCTCATATATAAAATTCACAATTTGGTTTTTATATTTTTCAATTTTTAATATTATTTTTGTTTTTTTATCTCAACCATTTGAGCTTTTATATAATTATTTTATTAATAATTAGTTTTTTTTTTTTACTTTTTTTTTTAAAAAAAGAGGCTAATGACTGGGTATATTAATATAATTATTTTGAATACGATATGAATTGAGCTCATAATAACCTCTAAAATGCATATCAAAGTTAATCAAAAGTTAAATAGTAAAATAATTTTATATCATTAATCTAATTTTTAAAAATTATAAGAAATTAATTATTAATAAATTATAATACAATAACTCAATTCATTTGAAATAAATAGTAGCAGAACTTTTTGGGGACATTAAGAGATATGGTCCCCTCCAAAATAAAAAATATAATGTATGACCTTTCAAAAAAATATATTATATATATACATATAATGTATGAGGAAATATATATATAAAAGCAAAATCATGAAAAGTTGAGAAAAAAAGAGTTAAAGCTATTGGTTTTCCTAATCTTATATTTGGTAGGATGATTTGATAAATGATTTTTTTTTAGGTGGGGTGGGGGGGTTTGTCGAGAGATAAATAATGAAAAATAATTTATAAATGCATTTCGTCTAACTCGAATCGTGTCATCTATTTATTCGATTTCGTTCCAAAATTAGGTAGTCCATGATATAGCATATAAAAGCAAAATGAAGACGAATGGAAAATAAGAAGCTCCACGTGTCACCCTGTGGGGACAGAAAATCATGACGGCAACGTTCGGGAAGCAGCTAAGCATTATCCAGAAGAAACTGGACGATCAAACAATAACAATATTTTGGAGCCTGAAACGAGAACATACCCATTGATTGGCATAGAGACTGAACGGAACAGATACAGGCCGCTAAGTAATTGACGCGATCTCATTTTCAGCACGAAAAAGTAAAAAGATGTCCGTTTATTATGGATGGAAGAGCTTCGACGAGGATGAAGATCGACCCGAGAAGCCTCGCCGATTTGGAGTCACCGAAATGCGAGGTCCCCAATATACTCTCTTGAGCCAGAACATGCTTCAAGTATGTAAATCTGGTGTTTGAATTTTCATTTTTCTAAATTTAGCAATTTCAATGTTATATTTTTGGTAACAATTTTTTATTATTTCTTTTGCTACTGTGCTTATTGTAATGTTTGAATCAGGCAACGCCGGTTGTCATTTTACGCCTTAATTTTTTTGAATTTGAGGGAAGATGGAAAAACTTATCTAGTAGATTTGTAGCAGTTGGGTTTAGCGATGTGGAAATTAGAAATTATCCAGAAATTTTTGGCAGGATATTTTCGAGTCTATGGGGCAATTTGTGGATGGGCTGAAGTTCTCTGGAGGTTCTCACAGTCTTATGCCTAAGTCATTTGTTAAAGAGGTGATTGATATGGCTCACCAACATGATGTATATGTCAGTACTGGTGACTGGGCAGAACACTTGTTTCGTAAAGGTCCATCAGCTTTCAAAGAATACGTCCAGGTAGGGCTTGTGATAGAGATCATAAACTGTAGTTTTGTAGGAGTGGTAATGTAATTTTGAGAATCTGGTACTTGTTAGGAATGCAAACGTATGGGGTTTGACACAATAGAGCTCAATGCGGGGTCTCTTGGAGTTCCAGAAGAGACTCTTTTGAGATATGTGCGCCTAATTAAGAGTGGTGGTTTAAAAGCCAAGCCTCAGTTTGCAGCCAAGATTAACAAGTCTGACATTCCTATTGATGGTGATAGAGCATATGGGGCTTATGTGCCTCCAACACCTAGAAGCTCTGGTAAGGAATCGGAATTGTATTGGTAAGGAATCAGAAGCTTACTGGAGATTGTTTAGTCAATTATGAAATGATTCCTTCTTAAATATCTGCTTTGATGCTAATTATGAAGGAAATATGATTCATGCACAGTGGCTGGTGAATTCAGGATGACGATACGTCCTTAATCATAGATTACAAATGATATAACATTTTTATGGATAATTTAACTGTCATTTTAAGTGTTTTTTTCATAATATTTTCTGGAGTTAGCCTTTCAACTAGCTTACCTAAAATTCACTTGAGATGCTTTAGGTAGTATCATGCAAATTTTGGATGTCAACTCTTTTTTTTTTGCCTTGAATTCATATTCTGATTGCTGCTCTGGCCCCTCATTAATTTTGATCTATATTTCTTTTATCATTCAATTATATCATTTAATTTATTTGAAGCACTTACATCTTTAGATTCATTTTCTTCTTAACTATGATGAAGTTATTCTTGGTTAGAATTTTCACATCCAAGAGACCTATTTTAAGTTCAAATTCAGTAGTTTATCCTTGGTTGCAAGTCCTGTTTTTGTTTGTTAGATGTGGTGGTGGAGAGTATCAGGGCATAACCTTCAAAATTTGTTGCTATAGGCTTTTTTTTCGTGATATACCTTCAATCATCTCAGAGCCAGTGAATTAGTTCTCTTGCTTCTAACAACATTTGTGTCTACGAGTTGGCTTCATCAATCAACAATTTTGAATGCATTATTGCATTAACTTTCTGGAAATAAATTTTGCATTTTTGCATCTAATATCCTGCATTCATTCTTGTTAGTTATATATTGTCCATGCCTTGCAAAGAATTATTGGGTCCATATATATATATAAAATGAGTGGATGAGGAATAATCCTATTTCTATTTTTGATATAGAAATAGTGATGGTAGTTAGGTAGGAGAATTGCATCTGTACTTATGACAAGGAACTTTGTTTCTGTTTCATAGAACTCATCGAAGATGTAGATTTCTTGATTAGAAGGGCTGAGAGATGCTTGGAGGCTGGGGCAGACATGATTATGATTGATGCAGATGATATCTGCAGAAATACTGATTCTTTAAGAGGAGACATAATTGCAAAGATCATCGGACGACTACGCATTGAGAATACCATGTTTGAAGCATCCAGTGCTAGAACTTCGGAGTGGTTCATCAAATGCTATGGTCCCAAGGTGTGGTACTGTTTCATTGCTATAAATACTATTGTCTTTTTGCATTCATGACACCATTGTTGATGTCATGTTTTCTCAGGTGAATCTCTTTGTGGATCATTCCCAAGTAATTGGTCTAGAATGCCTCCGGGGACGTAACTTGGGTAAAACTAATACTTCCTCCCTCAATTCATCGTATTTTCTTTACTGAGTTCCTTATTTTATAGTGATACTATTTGTAATTTTGTGATGTGTAAAACTAGAATGCTAATGCTAGATGTGTTAATTTGGAAGTGAAAACATTACCTAGCAATTTTAGCATGGAAGACAACGAAAACAGTAATAACACTTGAAAATTGAAACATTTCCGTGTGCTGTGATCTCTTGATGTTTACTGATATGATAAATGATGAATGAAACATAATGCGTTGCATTTCTTATCATAGTTCGAGCTACTATGTTTTTTGTTTGCAAGACCCCTTGGAGTATAAGCTTATCAAGTAGAAGTAGGGTTGAGCATATTTGGGATAATTGGTTTGAATTTGGTTAGAATTCTTATAAGGATGAGGTTCAAATTCTGGGTTCGATTTTTATAATTTTTTTGTTCGCCAATTGATTGAAAATTGACTGCACCGAACCAAATAAAAAATTCCAATTTCCCTTGTAATTTGGTTTGGTTTGGGAGGCATTTCTTCAGGGTTATTTGGGTTGTTGATATGAACCGATGGATAAACACGGATAGACACTCCTATTCAAGCACCTAGACTATGGCCAGTATTCGTGGAAAACATGACTTCCAGCTCCTCGACTATGGAATTATAATCAATTATTAACCTAATGACAGTTTAGCATGGATTTCCGGCAATGATGAAGAGAGAGAAGTTAACAAAGTAGATTGCTATAACAGGTAGGATTATTTCGTTTAAACTGGAGTTGACATGAATCTGTTATATCGAATATGCCATTGTCGCAATTTCATGGCTTTTAGCAATTAAATTTGAGGGTAACATTGAGATATGCTATAAATCTATGTACATAGTGCGTATATGCAATGTACATATATAAAATACATATGAACACATTCTCAGAATCAGGAGCATGTGCGTGATCCATGATGTAACGTGATCAGATGGCTGGCATTCCTTGAAGAATAATTAAATTTTGTTTTGTAGATCGAACCAGAAATTGTGTTTTGGAATGTGAAGAATAAAGTTGCATGTTCACTTGACGTGATTTGTTATAATTATAAGCTTAAAAAGAGTAACAAATGATCTTAACTAGTGCCGTTAGTCACGCTTTGGCTAATGGAGACGTAATTTCTCCATACAGGACAAGAACATGAAGACAGTTCAGATATTATGATGTCAAATCAAATTCTTACAATAAATTATATTGGATATGAATTGTCCAACTAAGATAATCTTGCTTCAACATTCTTTGACTATTGAACCAAAGCCTATATTTTCTTATGTTATGAGAATACTAGGCAAGCTGTTAGAAAAGGAGAATATGCTTTGGAGAAAAGAAAGGAAAAATTGTTCATGTTAGGAAAATAAATATATGGTCATCTATGTTTTTCAACTGAGATATGATAAATTTTGATCCAAAGTAGGTAATCTAGAGGTCACATTCTTTATTTTAAAGAGCTATAATAAAAGATATCTTAAAGCATTTTTAAATATAGAGAGAAATTTTTTTATAAGTCCGGTAGATTCTTTATATTTTTATTTTATTTCATATAAATTAATATTTATAAAAAAATAATTGACTTTTATTGTAAAAAAATAAAAAATATTTCTAGAAAAATAAAAGATAGAACTTGCTGTATTAATTACAATTATAATTGAAAATGAAATGTATCTCTAAATATAAAAAATTAAATATATTCTCTATTCTAAATTTTAAAAATAGAGTGTATTTTTTTTTTTATAAAAAGACACTTTATTTTAAAGAATATGGCTGAAATAAAAAATATATTGGCTAGATATACTAATCCCGTTATAGTACACCAAATCTTCTAAATACCAAATGGCCCTAAAATTGGGGGATTAGAATCCTCAGTCGATTTATCTTAGTGCTTCAATAGACCCAACTTCCTCAGCCTTCTTGCTTCTATCACTATGGTTGGTCTTAGAAGGAAATAAGCTACAAAAATGGCGAGTAGAGCACCAAAAGAAAAACTGGCTTTCCAAGTTCTCTTGTCAATTTTCAATGCTCTAAAATGTGTTTTTGCAGTATAAAGATCAGGAGAAACAGAGAATAAAGGAAAAAAAATAAAGAAAGAATGCCTGCATTTTGGTACTCTCTGAAAAGATCATGGCAATGCAATTTACAGACATCCGATGTTCATGACCCAGAAAGCGTTCAGTCAAGAAAGTCATTCGGGTTTCGGTGTTCAAGATCTGTGTCGAATCTAAGAGATATCATCCATGGCAGCAAGAGGCATATAGAGAAGCCACCAAGTTGCAGCCCAAGCTCTTTAGGCAGCTGTGACTTTCTCAGCCCTTTAACTCATCAAGTAGTCCTCAATGAATCCACATGTGAGATTAAGATTAGTAGGTTTCGCAGCGAATATGGTAGTGATAACATTGTTTCTTCAAAGAAGATTCATGGTGATCATTCAACTGTTTTTGGCAGTGGCAATGGCAATGGCTCATCTTCCAAGCCCAGGATTCCCATTGATACAAAACTTAATGATTCTTCAACTCTTACTTGCAAGAAATGTTTCGACAAGTTTAAAACCTTGGGTGCTGTTGAAGCACATCATTTCTTCCACCATGCTGGTAATTGAAACCTTAATCCAATTTCTCTTATTCCATTAATTGTGTTTAGGCATGTTATTCTCTCTTCAGATTTTTCATAGATATTAACAATCTTCCTTTTTCCTGTTCAGAAGATCCATAATCTTGAATATAAACAGATTTTGGAAAACAGTAAGCATAAAACAAGTCATTAATCATTTTGTTTTGTCTTCTAATATTCTATGATGAGTTCTTGATATTAAACAATGTGACTTTTAGGACTTTATAGCTATTTCTAGCCAAAGTTTTAATATTACAAATTTGTTCATTTATTTCCGATTGTAAATACTACTTTAATCCAATTTAGGTAAGTATTTTCCATTTTTATGGAAATTTGTATTGAATGAATTGTCTCTGCCATTTTTATGATAGTTGCAGATGATTGTCGTTTCCCTCAATTTGATGTGCACCATATGATGATGTCGATTTATGTTTTCAATTTTAAGCAATAGTCCTTTTCATATGATATCTTAATTGTCTGTATTTGTCAGAAATCACTCACATGTCACTCTCCTTGTGCAGTGACTGAACTTAAAGAAGGCGATTCATCTAGGAGGATAGTAGAAATAATCTGCAGAGCAAGCTGGCTGAAATTAGAAGAGACAAATTATGTCCATATACAAAGGGTGTTAAAGGTCCATAACCTGCAAATAACCACAGCGCAATTTGAAGAGCAGAGAGAGTTAGTGAAGATCAAAGCCAACAAACTGCCAACAAGACACCCACGTTGTCTAGCTGATGGTAATGAGCTGTTAAGGTTTCATGGCACAACCATTGCTTGTTCACTTGGGATGAATAGTTCCTCTAGGCTTTGTACATTCAAGGACTGTGGTGTTTGTCAAATTCTGAGAAATGGGTTTGGTAAAAAGGACTTTAATGGTGGAATTGGTGTTTTTACTGCTTCCACTAGTGGAAGAGCTTAGAGTCTGTTGAAATTAGTGATGCTAAGCTCGATTCTGCTAGAAAAGCTTTATTAGTGTGCAGAGTTATTGCTGGAAGGGTTCATAAACCTCTGGAGAATTTCCAAGAATTGGCAGGCAAATCTAGCTTTGATTCATTAGCTGCAAAATTCGGTCAAAATTCTAACATTGAGGAACTCTATCTGCTAAATCCTAGAGCTCTTCTTCCTTGCTTTGTAGTCATTTACTAACTATGAAATTAATTATTACTTATCTGCCCAAATTATATTCAAATCAGCAAAATTTTTATCTGCCATTTTTTTAATTAAATATATATACATATATAAGTTTTTGTTACCTTGTTAAAGTCTCCTGAAATTTTTGTCAGAGGAAGGCCCATTTTCAATTTTTGTTCTATTCTATTTAGTTGGTGTCTCTGTCTCATATCTTATCTGGCAACTAAATTTTTTATTTTTTTTGTTGGAGATGGAAAATATTCAGCATAAAAACTAACATTTTCTGCAGAAATTCTGCAGCAATAAATTCAAGATTGAAAATTAATTCAAAACATATTTTTTTCTTCATATTTTTGTAATAATCTAAAGAAAATTTCATTGCTTCAACATAAATCGAGAAAAAATGTAACTAACATCATCTTGTACAAATCTCAGCATACTTCAATGCTCAAACTTGATGAAATTAAGATCCTTATACATCATTGCATTCAGCAGTTTCTGTTGATCATTCTTCTTTTCAAGAGAACATCACTTGATTTCTTCAACTGCTTGTCTTCAACATATTTACAGTTGCTTAAAGAAAAATAAAATAGCCCCTTGGCCTATATATATATATATATACATATCGAAATTCAGGTTCTTTTTTGTTAGAACTTTGACAAACAAATTAAGCTTCTTAGTTACTGATAATTTTTCCTTCCTTGTCTGTTTGAAGGGAAAAGAAAAATTAAACAAAGCTATGTAATTCAACTGAAGAAAGTAATTTCGATGTCAAAAATCATATAAGGATTATGATAATATTTTTTTGCAAGTTGATTTTAACATAACATATTAACTCCATAAGTATAATATTATAATACTATTCGTTATTATGATTCAAAATTTATATATTACATTAAATTTTTCTTTCAAAATTAAAGTGACGCAAATAGGGTCGCTAAAAGTCATTAGTGACCAAACACATTCTATTGACTTAAAGAGAGTTTAGTGAGAATCCAGCCTAAAGAGAGTTTAGTGACCAAATAAATTCTGTTGCCACTTCGATGCTAAATATCGATTTTTTTCTCAACCGGTCCATAAAGACTTTTAAAGACCAAATTGATTTTGGTTGTTAAGTACTAATAAATGTAGTAATTAGGAAGCTCCCGCTGTAAACTGGTCCCAAATTCTTAATGGGCCAGCCCATTAAGTATGGTAACAGTTGGACTAATAGATCCAATCCCTTCTGTATTTATATTCTTAAAAGAGATTCACCTCATTGGAAATTATGTCACACGTTCATATTAATAATATATAGTGTATTATTTATTTAAATAATAAAAAATTTATTTAAATATATATATATATATATATATTTAAATAAAAACGCAATTGCAATATGAAACCGTGTTTATGATATAAAATTGATTTTAAGTAAACACTTTTTTAATTCAAATGTAAAATTACATCCATTTGATTTGTTTTTCAAAAAACTAAATTCAGAATATATATATTTATTCTTTTATAGATGCAATAAAATGAATGTCTTTCTTTTTCTTTTTTCTTTTTCATTTTTCATTGAAAGCTTTTTTTAATATATTTTTATATTTATTTAAACTTTGAATTATTATATTGTTGTAATTTTTTTAATCTATTTTCATGTAACAAAAATGACTTAAAATTTAAATTATTTATTCAGAAATTTGAATTTTAATACATTTATTGCTCGAAAATTAATTGTTTAATATCATGTGAATTTTACTCATGAGGTTGAATAATTTAGCTTCGATCTGCAAAAATGAGGTTTAAATTTGAATTCGTTAATAAAAAAAAATAGAAGTTGAAATTATATGTATTTTTTTAATATTTAATCAACAAACGATAATATAATGAATACGTTTTACATAATATGACATTGATAATCATTATAGTATGACAGAAAAACAACAACAACAATAATTTTTTATTTTTTTCGAAAAAAAAGTTTTCCCAATAGTTAGTTACAATAAGTTTTACATTTGGAAAATTATCTTCAAAAATTATTTTTTGAAGTAACTTTTTATAATTATTCTAAAATTTAAATAATATCAATAATAATTTTATCAGATTTTATAAAATATATATGAAAAAATAGTTTGAAAAATTAAAACATATAGAGTTTAAAAATAATTATTGATTCATTTTTTATAAAAATATAGAACTATTTAAAACAAAGGTGATAATAAAAATAATTATTTTTTTAATTTTTTTCCTTTTATTTATATAATTATACCAAATATGAAAGTATGATTGTAATTCTTATTGCAAAACATCAATTTTAGGAGTAGAATTCCATTTCCTATTTTCTTGCTTTATATATGGTTGTATTGAGTAGTTGAGATTGTGGAACTTTCACTTTATGTTATCTAATTCGAGGGGTTTGGTGAGCATTTGGTAATTGGAATTTGGTTGGTTTCGTGTGTGTATCTAATTCGAGGGGGGTTTGGTGAGCATTTGGTAATTGGAATTCGGTTGGCTTTGTGTGTATCTAATTCGAGGGATTTTTCTTCTAATCTTTATTTTAATTATATATTGAGTTTAGGCATTTAGTATATTTTATTGATTAAATAACAAAATTAAAATGGTTAAATTTTGCAATAAATAAAAATTAAAAATTGATTAGTCACTACTCACTTCATCAAAGCAGTCTCTCTTCCCCTCTTTTTCCTTTTCTACCACAGCAGAAAGTAGTGGCTCCCATATCCCCATGGCCGACACCTACCCCCTCCCCCTTATTGCCACCAATTCCTTCCTTCCTCCCAAAAAAAAATGTATATATATATATATATATATATAATATAATTAATTTCAAAAATGATCCGCCTGATATTCGAATACGATATTTTATAATTCTAGAATAAGATCAATTAAAATAAGAATACTTTTACTTTTCACATAATTAAAAAATCTAACTAAAATAATTAAAATTTTAAATTTTTTATTCGTATTTTTATTATATTCCTGAAATTGGGCATATTGAAATTTAAAAATTCTTTTTTAAAAATAAAAATGTTATTTTATATTTATTAACAACAAGACATATTACATTCTAATAAAAAAACATTAAAAATCAATAAATTAATTAATCAAATATATTGTATAACACTGTGATTTAGAAATAAAACATATGAAACGGAGAGAGCTCATCACTTGGCTAGCTAGCCTGAACAATTTACTCAAAATCTTAACCATTTAGTACACGAAATCACAACAATTCTTTCATTAATGCTTATGGAAAGGAAAATACTCCGTTGATAAATTATTAAATGGAATTACATAAAATTACAATTAGGATGAATCTAATTTAAGCCCTAATACTTTTTGGTTTGTTGCTATTAAGTTTCTGTGCTTTTATTTGAAAATATTGAGTTTGGAAAAAACGATTTTTTAAAAAAAAATTATTTTAATTTTTTAGTTTTCAAAACTGTTTTTGAAAATAAGCCGTTAAATAAAATTTTTTTTTCAGAAATAGTAAAAAACAATTCATACAAAAATTAATCAATTAAATCAAAAAAATTTTAAATTTTTTAAACACTCAATAACAATACCAAACACTCCCACACCTTTATTTTAATACCTACTAAGTTCTTTAAATAGTAACAGAAAATGCTCTCAAGATTTATTGCTAATTGTTTAATTTAATAAATAAAAATTTATTATTAGAATATCAAAAAACACATATAATTTACATAATGAGATGTACCCTCAAAGAGAGAGACAAGATGATAGAGTTTTTTGAGGTGAAATCAGAATATCAGACTAATATGAAATCTTTAAATTGTAGGATATTGAATTGCTGATACTAGAAAAAAAAATATATCTTTAAATAGTTCTTTAATTTTTTACTAATATAATAAAAAAAATAATATCTGAATTTACAACAAATTTATTAAAGGGTTACTTGGACACATTTATGGGAATAATTTTTAATATGTTAATTAAATGTTGACAAATTTTAGGAGTAATTAAATTAAGGCTATAAAGAGAGCAGTTTGAATGTTTGGTAATGCACAATTAATGAAACGTGCTTACCAGTTACCACTTGCTGTCAATTTCAGCGAGTGAAGTAGATATTATATTCAAAGATCCTCCACCATATAAAAACCAGTCTCCCCATTCATATTATTATAATTTGTTTGGATTGAATTAACCCAAATCTTCTTTATCTCTTACAGATTGTACTATTAAGCATGGAATCCCAATTAACCCAAAAAAAGAAGAAAGCTTGTGTAATTGGTGGCAGTGGGTTTCTGGCATCTTTGCTGGTCAAGTTGCTGCTTGATAAGGGTTATGATGTTAACACAACAGTCAGAGACCCAGGTGCTGCTCACATTTATATTCATTAATTATTGATCATTTTGATTGTCAGATCATCAAAAAGGTCAAGAAAATCTAGTTTTTACGACAAGTTAATATAATTTTCCATGGATATATGCAGACAACGACAAGAAGATATCTCACCTCCGAGAACTACAGGATTTGGGGGACTTAAAAATATTTGCAGCAGATTTGACTAATGAAGAAAGTTTTAAAGCTCCCATTTCAGGCTGCGACATTGTTTTCCATGTTGCAACTCCTGTTAATTTTGCTTCTCAAGATCCAGAGGTACTCTAAAAAAAATCTTTGCAATATTGGCAATTAAAAGTATATTTCTAGATTTTTTTTTATATCTTAAAAATTAATTTCTCAATTGAATACATAGAATGACATGATTAAGCCAGCCATCCAAGGGGTGCATAATGTTCTGAAAGCTTGTGCTGAAGCAAAAACTGTGAAACGGGTCATAATGACATCCTCTGCTGCAGCTGTATCTATCAATAAACTTAATGGGACTGGTTTGGTTATGACTGAGAAAAACTGGACAGATATTGAGTTCTTGACTTCTGAGAAGCCACCCACTTGGGTAATTAACATTAGATTACTTCAGATTAAATATAGGTTTAAGCTTTAAGTTAATTACATATTAGTGTAAGCTAAAACAAGATTTTATGATAAATTAATAATCAGGGGTACCCTCTCTCAAAAACACTAGCTGAGAAGGCAGCTTGGAAATTTTCTGAAGAAAATAACATTCATCTAATTACTGTCATCCCTACTCTTATTTCTGGTCCTTCAATCACCTCGGATGTTCCTAGCAGTGTGAACCTGGCAGCATCGTTGATCACAGGTAAATTGATCGCAAATTGAAAATAACGTTCTAATTAGTCCTAAATGTTGATCTGGGTCGGATTGATCATCGCAAAAATTGTTGGATGCAAGTTGAGCAAGTGGTAACAATGATCTTGCAGGAAATGAGTTCCTGATAAATGGGTTAAAAGGGATGCAAATTATGTCAGGTTCGATCTCGATAACCCACGTGGAGGATGTATGTCGTGCCCATGTTTTTCTAGCTGAGAAAGAATCAGCTTCTGGTCGATATATATGCTGCTGTGTGAATACTAGTGTTCCACAACTTGCCAAGTTCCTCAGCAACAGATATCCTCAATATCAAGTCCCAACTGAGTAAGTCGAATATTCTTTTTGTTTACTAATCCTAAATCCGATTCAAGTATCAATTTGCTCTCGAATTTCTTCACGAAAATTAAATGGATCGTAAAATTTTCTTAATGAATTATATTCGTTTTCTAATTTTTAATTAATTACAGGTTTGGAGATATTCCTTCCAAGGCCAAGTTGATAATATCTTCAGAGAAGCTAATTAGTGAGGGGTTCAATTTCAAGTATGGGATAGAAGATATATATGATCAAACTGTGGATTACCTCAAGGCTAAGGGGGTGCTGAAATGAACCCTTGGAATGAGGCAAACTTCATTGCCAGCAGTAATAACAGACTCCACTTAGCTGTTGAAGGTGATCTCGTGTACTCCAACTTAGGAACTGTAGGCAGAGGAGCATCAAGCTTGAAAGACACCTGATGAAGGGCTTCAGCTAGTCTTACTTAGCATTGTTGTAGCTGATTACACGTGTTAGCATTGTTGTGGTATTTAGAATCAATAGCTGCTGCCATCAATTATATATATATATATATATATATATATATATATATATATATATATATATATATATATATTTTAAAAATAATATAAAATATTAAAATTACACACAGCTTTTTTTTTTTGATAGATATCAGTCAACAGGAAAATGGAATGCGAAAGCTGCGTATATCACGTATAATGCACAAAAAAGAAGCAATCTTATTTGATTTTTCATATTTGAGTTTGAGTTTGGTTTGTTTCAAAATTATTAAATTCATAAACGGTTTAAATTTGATTCGTAAATAATTCGTTTATAATATTTAATGAGTTTAAGTCGAATTCGACTCATTAATTAATACTGGTAAATTTTCGAATTTGACTCGTTAATTAATAATGACAAAAATTTGAATTCAAATTTAAATTCGATAACAAAATATAATATAAATGAGACATAAACAAATATGTTCATGACTTTCTAATGAATACGTTGGAAAATTTTTATAACGAATACACTAACGAACATTTATAACGAATACATTTTCAATCTTTTGAATAAATATATTTATAAAATAACGAATCAAATACTATTAAACTCGAATTCAGCTCAGTTAATAGTAATAAACAATTTTAGACGAATTTTTTTCTGAACTGAAATTCAAAAAGTAATTTGGTTCGTTTACTACCATAAATCAAGGAAACAACTTTTCGGTAGCTTCTTTGGATATATCTTTTCCTCTTATATTTTGTATATTAAAATGAACCTGAAATAGAATCCTTAGCCTTAAAAACATATATTTTTTTCTTTTTTGATCGAACTTAAAAACATATTCACATGCTAAACATTCAGTGAATGTTGTTTAGCGACAGAGATGGTATAAAAGTAGTACAAGGTTTCTTGCTAAGGACTGCTATCATAACTAAATTCCAATTGCACCACTCCCAGCAGCTGCCGAGAAGTGTGGATCTGGATTTCTCAACACAAATCAAATTTTTTTTTTGTAATTACCCATAATGTGAAACACAAAATCACTACTTGTTTATATGGGATTTAATTTATACAAAATAACGAAATTGAATTGTAAATAAAAATAATTTATATTGGATTGATTCAGTTTGAACCAAGTCTAAATAATACTACATGTTTTAATTAGTTAAGTATTTACTGTTCTTAAATTTTTTTTACCTATATCGAATTTTTATTCTCATTTACGAATTAAAATTAATAATAAATTATTATGTGAGAAAATAATTTTTACCATTAATATTTTATTTATAAAGTAAAATTAACTTTCTTGTATGTTAAATTAATTTTTGACTTGATTAAAAAATAATTTAACAAACCTAATATAGAAAAGAACTTTAGAATTTTCCCATGATTTTGAAGACGTGTTGAAATATTGAATTCCGTACATGCATGATTAAATCTATTTTGAAGATGTGTTAGAAATATTTGAAGTCCATACGTGAATATATGTAGAATTGAAAATTCGTATTTTAAACGTATCGTTTTGTATCATATAATACTCTTATATATATATATATATATATATTATAAATATATGTTAATTTTTATAATGTATTAATAATTTAGTATGATATAATATATATATATATATAGAACTGAAAATTCGTATTTTAACGTATCGTTTTGAATCATATAATACCCTTATATATATACATATATATTATAAGTATATGTTAATTTTTATAATGTATTAATAATTTAGTATGATATAATATATATATATATATATATAATACATATATGTGCACAAAATAAATTTTATTTTCAAAGAGCAACTGATTATAAGCACATATATCCTTCTCTTTTATGGTAGTTAATCACTGATTTAGTTCGTCATGAATTCATAGATTCGGACTAAGTAATATATTTGCTGCCTTCTCCCTCCTAGATAATTCTGCCAGAATCTCTACACAATTTTACACTTGAACTATTACTTAGTTCAAATCTATATGTTCAAAATTTAGTCTTATATCAATATCTGCCTCGGTTCATAAATAGATACATAAATCTAGTTTAGGCAAGAACCTAAATAGCTTTTAACTGACCTCGACGGGGTCCAACCCCTTGACATTTAGCGGAAAAAGCGTCTCTCTTACTGTCATTTTTCGGATATGCAGATCATGCCGACTAACATAAGCTGATGTTCTTTGTGGTTCAAACTCTTCCATTTCTCGACCATTGTATGTAACTCTCCCTGCAACCTGGAAATCAAATTTAGTTTATGAAATTCTTTCTCTTTAAGATTTTTGTCGAGTTTTCCAGCCAAAGCCAATAGTAATGTGGTTTTTCCTGAACTTGAGGGCCTAGAAGCAATGTCATTCTGGAAAAAAATAAAAATAAAAATGAGATAATAAGTAAGAAAAGTATTTGCATACAAAATTTGATAGTATTTGTACTTGCCTTGCGGCTTGATGAGAAGATAATTCAAGAACCCCTTTGAATAAAGAAAGTTGAATATTTTAATAAGTTCCATCAATAAGTAATGGGATATATAGTAAAAGATATAAGAACTAGAAGAAATTTTTATACCTCTAGCATATAACAGTGAAGTTGAACATTGAAGGAAATGCTATGCCTCCAACATAAGCCTCTGCTTCAATGCTTAGATGCTCAAACCTGAATTCAATTCTTGGCATTTCAAGTCCAACTTTGTTTTATCCTAAATCGGTTAATATTTAACTAAACTATGCAATCACAAGAACCCAAAAAAAAAAAAAAAAGGAAAAGAAATCAAAATAAAAGTATCAGCTAAATTACCTGTCAATGTGATCCTTAGGCTTCAGTAGAAACTCCTCATTATCTTCCTCAACAAATTTAACTAACTTGTTTAGAAGGTTCTTCTTCTGTATGAACCCAAGTTTCTTGATGTCAATTTCTTGAGGCTGAGCTGCATCTTCAGCAAGAATGCCTCTTCTCATGCGTACATATGTAGGCATTCTCTCTAAAGCAGGTCATTTAAGAGCTTCTTCATCATCTTCATTCCAGGCTATTATTCCTCCATATTGAATTGCTTGAACATGCGCTGCCCATTCTCTCGCCCTCCATTTTTCTTCTTTTGTTTATGATTTAGATACAGGCAAACAAGAATTGAAGAAACTCTGACCTCACTCTCTGGTTTTTATTTATAGAAAAAAGTTGGTATGGTTTCTTTTTTCTATTTAAAATAAAAAATAAATGTTGTATTCAAATATATATATTTCTTTATAATTAAAGTTATTATTCAAATTTTCAACACGTAACTTTTGTTTTTGTTTAATTAAACACTTAATTCAATTTTTAGATCGTTAGATTGCTAAAAGTTAAATTAATTAAACATCTATTTGATTTTTAATTTGTTAAACCACTAAAAATTGGATGTAAAAATTGAACCAAACCGATTACCAATATCCATGAAAATAATAATCAATAAATTTAACCTTTTATTCTCGGCAAACTTTAGGTAAAAAAAAAAAAAGAATTGTTTTCCCATCTCCTAGGAAAATTTACAGTAAAAATGCATAAGTCCAAAATTACTTTGTTTTTTCTAGGATTGCAACATTTCTATACATAATTCAAAACCTTTTTTTTCTTCGTTTTCTATAATTTTTAGATATATTTCAAAGTAATTTAATTGGAATTCAAATTTAATATTACTAAACTAAAATTTATTTGCACAATAAAATATTTTATTGTTTAACTAAAAAAGATTAGTATTTTATAAATATTAAATAAAAAGAGTAAAGTTTTATGTATATTTAATTGTTAGGGAAAAAAAACACTCTTTGACTCTCGTACTTTGTAGTTTTCTTAATTTGATTCATAAAAGTTTTTTATTTTATGAACTGTTGAACTCTTGTTTTTACATTCACATCCAGTCATTTATTCAACAAATTTCAATTCTTTTTTTTTTTTGGTTAAAAGTGATAAATAATATTAAAAAAATTAAAAATAAAAGACTTTATGCTGCTGTAATGAAAAAACATTTAGCGAAATATAATTTGGTGTAAAGAAATATTATGAAAATTGTAAAAAAAAAAAGATAAGTTTTATAGTTTAAGTAAAAAATTCATCAATTTAACCTGATTAAAAAGTAATAGAGTTAAAAGGCCTATCTATGATTTTATTTATTTGTACTCGTTGGGATACTTCCTAAGTTTAAGAATATATAAATGAGTAAATTTCGTATCAATATAAAATAATAAAAAAAAGTATACTATTTTCAGATAAAATTTTATCAAATATCAATTCATGTTTTTATTTATAAATAGAGCCAATAAATTAGAATATTTTAAATTTTATATTGGATTACAAGTTTGGTACATATTTGAGAATGTAAATCTGATTTAGATTAGAAATTTCCCATATACAGTTAAATAAAATCATTCTGAAATACTATAGCGTTTAAAATACAATGTTTTTTTTTTGTATCCTATCTAAAAATAGGAAATTTTAATTTTATTTAATACTTATCTATTCTGAAGCTGAACTTTATGTGGTACTAGGGCAGAGAGCATTTGCACTACTAATATTTTTTTAATATATTTCTCGGTTTATATTATCAAAATTTTAATTTATAAAATTTATTATTTTATTTAATAAATTAAATAATTAATTATAGTGTAAATATTTAAAAAAGTGTTAGAAAAAAAAATATTGGTAGAATTTCTCATGCTGGAATTGTGTCTAAATAGTTGGATTTATTTATAGAACAAATTAATAATAAACTGCTAAATTTTATCATTTTCATATAATATTTTTATATCGGAGTATTAATTTATGACTAAAATTATGAAATGAATTTAGTTAAAAAAAATTGTGAGGCGAAATTTGAAAACACGTGGGATAATCTGATTGTTGCTTAAGGAACCATACAGGCAAGAACAGAACCCAAATCGCGAAAGGCCCAATAGAGACACCCATCGTATGGTAGAGGAGCAGATGGTCCGCAATTTAGAGGCCAATCCCTCAAAGCTCTGTGCTTTCCTTTCCTTTCCTCCGCTCTTGCTGGCCAGGATTCGAGAGGGCTTTCCTCTTCTCCTTTCTTCCCCTTTACTCAATCTCAGGGGAATCACAGGGAGACTGGAGACGGATATCTAATCAGACTTTGCGTTAGGCGTACTCGAATCTTCACCCAGTCGCATATACTTTTCGAGTGAGATAGGGGGAAGAGATCTCCAGAGAAAAAAAGGAGAAATAATGTCGAAGAAGAAAGCTTTCAGTGGCAACACCATGACTCTCAAGGATTTTCATGGCGGTTCTATCCCAACTGATCTCCCTCTCCCTTCTGCTCCTGGTGTGTAAGTCCCAATTCTTGCCCTTTTCAATTTATCGGCTTTCTAATTGATTTTGTGCGGTTTTTTTTTTTCATTAATTGATGTTTGAAGTAATCCCAGATCGAATCTTTAGGAATATCGTTATCTGATGCTCAGTTTGCTTCTATTAATTGTTGACAACCGTGAACATTAGATCTGCAAGTTGTAAATATAATTGATATTGTTTTTGAGTAGGATTGTTAGGTCTTCGGAGTGGTCTGGTTACGACCGTCCTAATTCATGGGGAGGGCCAATGGGTCGACCCGATCATCGTGCCCGCCCTAATTCGTCCCCTGCCACTAGGCATTTTGATGATAAAACCCCCTTTATCAATAATACATCACATATTGGCCGTCATTTTGATGAGGATGAACGCAAGCCATTGGATGGCGTTTCTGCTCCACGCCGAATAGTCAGTGATGACAGCTTTCCGGTTGCACCAAGTAGGGTGGAGTTGAAGTCGGAGCCTATTATGAGTGGAAGGGTGTCAGGTTCAGTTGCAGTATCACAGGTTCCAAGTTCGTACTCAGGGAGAGTCAGTGAAGGGGCCCATGTAGGAGCGAATTCACAGAATCTAGGCGGTAATGTAGGGCAGGGGGTTGGTGGCGGGTCACATCCAAATGTATGGGCTGCCAGGAAGGAGTTGGCGGAGGGTGTTAAGGAGCCAGTACAATCTGCCTGGTCAAAAGCAAGTGCTGTTTCGAAGTTAGCTAATGCAAGTGCACTTGAAAAAGTGTCTTCAGGCAGATGGCAGACAAAACATTCTATTCAATATCAAGCAGAAGTTGAGGTTATTGATCATTTGGAAACAGAAAAGGATGTAGGTTCCAGAAATCATGATGTTTTTGCAAACAATAGGATGGGTGCTGTCGGTGGGAGGGAATATTCTGATACAACATTGGCTAGGCATTTGGATAGGGGTTTGGCTCTTGAGGATAGGGTACAAAGTGGTAGAAAGGAGTATGTTGATCATGAAAGGACCAGGGCTGTTCCATATTCACCATTAAAAGAGAGGAGCATATCAACCCATGGTGAACGGGCTCCATCAGTACATGCTGATGGCAGATTTAGCGGGTCTGACTTGCAACTCCCGGTGCAATCTGAAGCATCAGAATGGCCAAAGGTGAAGTTGCTTCCAAGAACAAAGCCATCGGAAGGTTTGGAAGCTCCTGTTGTTGATTATAAGCAGGTAACATTGCGATTACCTAAGAGGATTTACTTGATGTTTGCTGAGGCACTATTGCAATTAATCTTTATAATTTGGTTGAATGCAGCGTTATCAACAACTGAGTAACTCTCCTAATGGTCATGCTGAAACTTGCGAATTGCATGGGAATAACAATGCTTCAAAATCTGGTTTAGCTGGTGTGGAGAGTGGGAATCAGGTTATAGAGAGACCAAAATTGAATTTGAAGCGAAGATCACAGCCTGTTGATCAATCAGAAGAGAACAGAGAAAAGGAAAGGTCAGAATTTGTTTTCAACTTCTGAATTATTGCCACTTTTCGCAGGCTCTTGTACAATTTTTACTTTTATTACTAAAATTTGAAAACAGTCTTGGGATTAGCAGCTGAAGATTTTTAACTATGAATCTACTTATTTTATTTCTAGAATTTACAGCATACGCATGATTAGCTTTGGTTAAAAATTTATTAAGTTGCTTACTTGAAAGCTTGTTTTGTCTGTTACACTACAGACATGAATAATTTAATATGCTTTAATGGTGGCAAATGTGTTTCTAGAATAAAAAAACAATGAAACCTCAGTCTTTCTTGTGACAATTAATTGTGTCATAACCCAGCCTTTTTGGGTCTTGTAGTGAGAATTAGGCCGTACTATCATTTCCTTCTTATACAAGTGAAACATTATAAGATATCTGTTAATTTTTTATATCATATCCTTCTTATACAAGTGAAACATCAAAAGATATCTATTAATTTTTTCCTAGTGTATTTAACTTATTGACTATCTCCGTTTCAAGTTACATTTCTTGTTTGTAGCTTCTCATATAAAATAACTTAATTTCTATTTCATACAAATTTTAATGATAGCTTATATTGATTGAAGCCCATGGGATCTAATTTTATTTTATATTCACTTTATTTGTTCAAATTGTATTTTTTGGTAGATAAATGGTTTGATAGATGGCTTGAATTTCTTGTCTACTTTCACAAATGCTAGTAATACTTCAGGGGTATTTGGAATTGCTGTTGGGTGTCTAAAAAACAAGTTTAGAATTTTTTTGATTTAATTAACTGATTTTTTTAAAATTTTATAAATTGTTTTTTTCAAACCTGCTTTTCCCAAAGACAGGTTAGACAGGTTTGAGAAAAACATTTATTTACCTACTTATCTTTTTAAAAAAAATTAAAAATAAAATTTTTTTCTTCAAAAACGTTTTTTTCCAAACACAATATTAAACGGACCCTTAAAAATAATAAAGTTGGTGCTGTGTTTCTTTTATCTCTCGAGTTGGTGTTAATGCAAAAATATTTATAGGGAATCATTAAGGTTTTGTTGAGGGTGGAGGTCAGTGTTAAAACCATTAGGGTTCCTATGCAATGGCTCTGGAAAGTGAATACCATTTTCTCCTCCCCCATTCCGTTCCTTTGTCTCTGTCCACCTTAGCTTCATACAAATGGTACATGTTAAATTTTTACATTTATTCTATAGTATTGTAACATTAGAATGATCTTGGCTTACGTTTCTCATTTGGCCAACATTAGTTGGAACTTGGAAATCAAATGCAATTAATTACCTGTGGTTTTATTCTACTGGATAATAGCCCTTTCAGTTTTATGTGACAACTTGAATCTCGTTTCTATCTTAAAAAGTGACAATGAAGTTCATACTCTACTTCGTGTCCAGGGCAGTAAAGAAGAAGAGCTCTTTGTGTGAAGCTTAATTACGGAATAATCTGGTGTTTTACTGTGTATAAAACTGGGTGTTTCCCCATATAAATCTGTTGGAAAAAGGTGACCATTTTTTTTCCAATGAAGCTGGTGGCATGTTCAAAACACACATGAACTGTGAATAAGTCTTCACACCTTTACTCTTTCTTCAGTTTATCAAACTTCATACCTCATTTGATGACTTAAGATAAATAATTCAAGTATCAAGGACCAATCAAATGTAGGAGATGCCAATCATGTGCAATAGTTAGTGTCCAAATATGGGCGAACTAGGCTGCATGGATGTGATCTGATGAAGATTGATAGGTTTTAATCCCAATAACTCATATGAGCCATCCCACCAATGAAAGCAGAGGAGATGCCAATCATGTGCCTTATTTAATTGCTAAACGTATCTTGAGCTTAAGTGGTTTATGTCTCTATTCAACTGTCTATGAGTCAAAGTTAGAGAGCTTCTGTAGCTCTACTCATACTTGATTTAAGCTTGGGAATGCTGTGACACAGCCTAATACAGTTTGTCCATGTCCATATGTTGGACTAATCATGTTTGATTGGCTTCATATAAACGGCATGCAAATTGTTATTTTGCAGTTGTACTTTACTATAATTTGTACAATGTCTTTTCTTGGTATGTATAAACTAATTCCTTGTCGCTTTTGATTAATGCAGGATTGCATTATTTGGTGGTGCTCGTCCACGTGAAGTGGTAAGTGTTCTTTATTTCCATTTGGCATGTGGGCTTGGTAGGTCTCTATTTTTCTGCAATCTTTAATAAGATTTTTGTGTTCCAATATTGATGTTGATGATCCCCTTTTCAGGTTCTGAAGGAGCGAGGAGTTGATGGTGCTGCTATAAGCAACCATGACTTGGGTCCACAACCTGATAGGTAGTGGCTTTCTCTGTCACTTTGTTTTATCGTCGCTCAGGTTGCTCTCTTCCATTGAATTATTGAATTAAATTTCAAATATTTATGTTGCTGCTGTGATGCATCAAGGGTCAAGCATAATGTTCCCAAAACTGATAGAGGTTCTGGGCATGCAATTCCTACTCGTCATGGTGAAAGGACCGACAATATGCCTTTGGATCAAAGGACTGGGAAAAAAATTGAGAGGAAGGATCAGCGGATGGACATTGACAGAGTTGACAATCAAAGGAGGAATTGGCGAAATGAGAACTGGAGGAACAGCAGGGAGTCTGAGAGACAGCAGCCAGCACAATTGCAGCAGGAGAGGCCTCCTTCACCAGAGACCTGGCGCAAGCCTGTTGAGCAACCAAAACCAGCCTCTCCTGATGGTGCTGGTCTGCGCTATGGAAAAATGGCCTCAGCCTTGGAGCTTGCCCAAGCATTCTCGAAGTCTTTATCAGATCCAAAACCAGTTGATCAATATTCCGGAAAAAGGGGCCTCGCTAGCAAGACCCAGATACCATTTTCACGGCTGACAGGTCCAACCCGGAGGCCTCAAATAAATGGCTACTAAATTATAAGCCATGTAATGGCTAATTAGGTGTCTTGTTGTAAGGAGGTTGTGTCACTGATTTTTTGGCAGTGGTGAGATGCAAGCTGTGTAGCTTTGCACACATCTACCTCTCATCAAAGTGAGTGTGCTTGAGACATTCAGATCTCTAAGAAAAACTGATAGCCACTTAAAGTTGATTGCGATTTTTCAGCTCCTGTTGGTGCCATCTATACAACCCCATATATCATTTAAACCACCGTTTTTCCCTCCGCCAAGTCTCTCTTGATAACTCTATCCCTCATCTCTTTGAAGGAGAAAGTGCTCTCTGCTTGCTATTCATACATTTAAATTTTAGGCCTTTGTGGCCTTATGGGAGGCTAATTTACGATTGCTTACTGATTTAAGTCATTTCGGGTCTGCCTTTTGTGTTTTTTATAGCGGATTTCACATACTAGTTCTTTGAAGGAAGATCAATTTTTCTTTTTCTTTCAAAGGCTGCTTCGGATAATCAGTTAGACAAAAATAGAAAATTAACTTTTGGAAAGTTCATTACTGAAACCAGAGGACTTTACAGTGAAAATAAGTGCAATATATCCCACTTTAACTAGACGATTTTCTAGTGGTAATAGGGTTGATTTAGCAGAGGTTGTAGCGTAAAGTGTAAACTTGGGGTGGTGCTGCTGCTTTCATTGTTTCAAGTGGGAACCAGTTCTCCATTCCACTAAGTAAATTTGTAGTTGGAGTCAAGCCATTACCTAAAATTGGTGGCATAAGTGACGGAAAAGGCAATGGTTTTGAGTTTTAGGTCATGTAAGATTTTCAAATGGTCAAATAATATATTATTTAACAAAATATGACCCCGAGGAGAAGTCATAATCAGAAAAACCATTGGATTCTGTGCTTCCACTTATGTTTTGTCTCCATCTCCGTTGCAAACTCTTTTCTAATTGAAGCAACAAGTTGATCATCTAACTTTTTTTGACAGATAATTTGCTCTAAAATCAATTTTTGGATTAATTAGCATAGATTTTTAACTTTTGCAACTAATTTATCTCAATTTACTCTTCAAAATATTTTCTTTATTTTTATATTAAATTGTAAAATTTAATGTGCAATTAAATTGTCAAATTGCAATAGAAATTATTTATGAGATAAAAATGGAAAAAAAATATTTTTCAGAATGAAAGATCACAAATATTAAGTTTCATATTAATTAGGTTAAAAAAATTATTCAAAAATAAAAATCGGATCATCTCATGAAATTTTGGGAAGCAAATTTACCCTTAATAAAATAAAATAAAATATGAACAAAGAAAAATAAAAATAAATTATTTTGCAACCTTCTTATGATTTTTATGACAGAAATTTTTTTTTACAGCTTCTTTTCAAAATTTTATGTTACAAATGAAGAGTTTGAATTACAACTCTTAATCAACCGAGCCAACTGAGTTGGTTATTAGGCCACTTGACGTTAGTTCCCAATCCATTGAAATTCAGTCCTGATTCCTCGTTATCTTAGCTTATTTGTTTGATTGATCTTTCTATTCTTTTCCTTTTTTTTTTGAGAAATTTTCTTGGTCTCATTACTTTATAACTTAAATAACAGAGCCTCCCTGTGCACTTTGACCAAGCAACAGCAGATTTAAAAGTACTTCCCTATCTCATCTCTTTTCACCCTAAAAAATATATATCTCAATCAACCCTTTTGTTTGAAGCTAAAAAGCAGTTCTTTTTCAGTTGCATGAACTTCTGAGTCGAGCTACTTAAAAGAATGGAAGTTGGGTGCGAGCTTCAAGTAGATGTCAATGGCAAACAGATTTTTGTAGTTGACAAGGTAATGAATATTGGTTCTCTGCTTGCCCCCTTCCTCTTCTCATTTCCCTTCAAGCCACGCATCATCTTTTCAATTCACTTGCTATTAATTCTTCTCCAAACTTGTGTACTTGATTACTTAGGCTCATTAAATACCCACTCTGCCTTCCATTGAATTCAACTTATTTATGTTGTACTTGTTATTAAGCTCATTAAATGTCTGTTCTGCCTCCCTTTTAATCTCCACCAGTCCATGACAAACTATCCTGTAAGAAAAATTATAAAAATTACTTTTCTTTGTGAAGATTTGGTTCATAAATATGAATTCAAGAATCAGGTCCTGATAATTATTTTTAATTTTTCACAATAGTTTGGTCATGTCCTTTCTTGATGTCTCTGTTTCTATTACTAACTATTCTTTTCACTCTGTGCTTTTTCTCCCTTCACAAAGGGTAATATCATCTCTCATATATATTGCTAACAGAAGTTTCTTGCAGAAGTTTTGTAATTCAATCTGGAATTTAAAAGAAAATTTTGGTCATGTTATTTATTTATCTTAACTTGGTAAGCATTGTGTCGTAACTTTTTGCAGAACCTTCTTGCATGTTTCTCAGGGAGATTCAGGAAATTATTCAGTAAATTGACGGGTAGCACAGGACACCTAAAAGTGATCTTTCAAGATTTTCCAGGAGGTGCTGATGGTTTCGAGCTTGTCGCAAGCTTTTGCTATAACAATGGCACCGTTGAGATTGCTCCCTCTAATATAGCCCTATTAAACTCTGCTGCTTATTTCATGGAAATGGGCAGTAATGGCTCAGCACCATCCAATCTAATAGACCAAACCGAAAATTTTCTTCGAGGGATTAATTGTTGGACCTGGTCTGAGCTCCTACTAGCCATGAGACAATGCCAAAATCTATCTGCAGCAACAAATTTTTCCTCTGTTCTTGAAAAAATATTGGATTCGTTCATAGAAAGACTTGCTTTGCTTAGTGTTGCAAGCCCGTACACTTGTTCTTCCTCAGAGAATTTCAGTTGTCAGCTTTCCTCTGATACAAGCAGCTGCAGTAGTTCGAGAAACATCTGTTCCCCAACAACATGGTGGTTCGAAGATCTTATGTTCTTGGATGTTAATTTGCTCGAAAAAATTATTAGGAAGATGGTCTATCAGAAATTAGACCACATTACCATTTTTAAGTTGCTCATTTTTTACCTGAAATCGAAATTTCTCAGTGTAGCTGCACAGGCCGAGAAGCGTAGAATCATGGAGGTTGTGATCAATCTGCTGTCATTACTAGACAGGGGCTGTCTTTCTTGCAAGGGATTATTCGATGTTCTTCGAATTGTTTCGAGATTGAAACGAACGAGCAAATGCTGCAAACTGAAGTTAGAGAGACTAATAGGTTCAAAGCTCGATCAAGCAACGTTAGATCAGCTGCTGGTTCGATCTGCGCCGAGGAAATATTACATGTATGATGTCAATCTGGTCTTGAGACTCGCAGAAGCTTATGTTCTTGAATGTTGGATGTTTTCACCAACTCGACTGAAGAAAGTTAGCAGCTTGATTGATTCATACCTTATAGAAGTGGCTCCAGATAATCGCCTCCAACCATCCAAGTTCGCAGCATTATCAATGGTACTTCCAGATTCTGGAAGAGAATCTAGCGACAGAATCTACCAAGCTATTGACTTATATCTACAGGTCCACACTGAATTATGCAAAGAGGAGAAGATAAGATTATGTTGTGCCTTGAATTATGACAAACTCTCAGCAGAAGCTTTGAAGCACTTAGCTCAAAACTCCAAGTTTCCATCAAGAAAAGCGGTTCAAGATTTTGTTGCTCGGCAATCCAAGCACAATTACAGTAGAGAAGAGGGTGAACAAGTTCATTATGCAAGAAAGCAAGGACATTTAACAGAAATTAGTGATCTTGAAGTACACTTGCAACAAATGCAGCGGAGGGTATCAGAATTGGAGAAAGTTTGTACAACGATGCGAGAACCCAAAAAATTATGTAATCCAGCCAAAATTAGATACTTGCCAAAATTCTGTTCATGAGAGGAAAATTAGCTCCTAGAATCTATATGATTTTTCATATTGTTAGTGGTAGTGTGAAAAATGGATTTATGTAAATATGTAACATTTCTTTCGTTTTTGCATTTTGAAATGAAAATTACATGCTTTAGCAGAAACTCTTAGGCTTAATTAGAGACAATATTTTGTTTGGAAATAAACATCAAATAGTTTTGGATTTTTTCAGTAAATATCAATTCATTTGCTAAGATTGCAGTAGGTAAATATTTTTTTTGGAGGTATAGTAGCGATTTAGAATGAAATAGGATTAAATTAAATCTAAAATTGGAAGGTCTGTACAAGTACAAATCAGACTTAAAAATCATTTTCACCTGAAAAGGTAAAAAGTAGTTGACAAAAATTAACCAGAGATTTCGAATTTGAATATAAAATATGCTGTCATCCTAAAACTTTTGAAAGACCATTTTATAGTCATTTAGAGTTCTATTCCGCAAGAATAATATTAATTTCTTAGACATATAAACCGAAAAGATCGGAAAAAAAAAATACTTAACCAAAAAATGAGCCAATTAAAGTGGCCATTTATGTTTGTGCCGAAACCAAGAATCATGCATATGTAGTCATGTACAGAAGGTGATTAAGAAAATGAATAGATGTTTCTAAAGAATATTCGTAGCGACCAGTGAGCCAAGTCACCGCCGACTGCGCCGGGCGAGGTATGCGGCAAAGAGCACGCGCATTGCAGGGCTCATTACATAATTACATTAACAATAAGTTGAGAATCCCGGAGCAAATATAAGAAGATTAAGCTACAATTTCTAATTAATGGACTTTCTAAATCCTCAGCGCCATACAATAATAATGTTCTATGTTATTAACCAGACAACAATAATTAGATCTTAATATCATACTAGATGGGATGGCCAATATAAATTTTTTATCTTCAAATTTTTCTGCCCAGAACTTAGTTCACCTTAATATCTACTATCATTATTAACGATGGTTCTAACAAAAAAATTAATGACTGAAAATGGCTAAGTGCAGAAGTAAGTGCTAAGTAGTCAAACGTGGGGAAAAACCATATGCGTCACCCAAGAAATATGTATGTTAATGTCTTCTTCCTTTGAAATGTGTGAGCATTAAATGCTAGTGGCTACTAAGACTAAAGTGTGAGTTTAGGAGTACTACCATTTAAACTTGCTTTAGACCAACATTCTTGAAATCACCATCTCAATTTTCTAACAAAAACATCTTTGATGACAGTGATTTCTTACTTTTAGTTTTCCAATTTGTTGGAAGCAGGGAGCATTAATGAGTGACAAATGTCAAGAAGCATTTCTTCTGGAGAGTTTTGTGAGCCTTGCTCGTCCATTCTGGGCCCATACCATCCAAGTCTTGGGAAAATTCAAAGCAAGCCCAGGTTAAATTTAGGACCCAAACTGGGTCTAGCAACCAAAAGGGTCATAGAATGGCGTCCATTGAAGCAACAATAAACGGCGCAGACTGAACAAACGACGCCGTTGAAGCGGCTCTTCGTCGTCAACTTCGAAAGCACAAACAAGCCAGATCTTCCTTGCTTGCCCACTTTCCTTGTTTCCCAATTCGCTTCGGAAAAAACTAAAAAAAGTTACTCCTTGCAATAAAGCAAAAAAGCTTTTCGATCTAATTAATTAAATTACTTGATTTTGGTTTTTTGAATTTAGATTTTTTATCGATTTAGAAAGAGGAGATGTTAGAGAAGATCGGATTGCCAGCAAAGCTATCCCTCAGAGGGAATACTTGGGTGGTTGATGCCTCTCGTTGTCAAGGCGGTTCCTCTCAGTTCACCTTCATCAATTGCAAGGTTCTTTTCTTTTCTTTTCATTTCATTTTTTTTCCTTTGTCTGCTCTACCTCTAATACCAATGCTATCTTATAATTTTCTTTATTACTTAGAATTTTTCTTTCTTGCCTTTTTCACTTGTTCATCGACATGATCATGATTTATTTTTGCATTTGATTTTCTCTGTTGACAGCAGAATCAGTTTTAATTTTGTATCACAAATTCAGTAATTTTGTGTAGCCGGAGAAAGTTATGTTCAGTGATTATTGGACTGTGATTGGTATCCATAACCATATGCAATTGTAATCGCTTCTAGTGGGCATATGCCCTTTTTTATTGCTTCAGCCCCAGGAGTAATTGAACGACGTTTCTTTTCTTTGTTTTTTCATTTGCCCACTCGACTACTCCAAATTTGGCTTCTTTTTGCCTATCTGTTACTGGGTAGACTGGGGAAAGAGAATGTACGCTCTTGAATAGGTGGAAATGATATAGCCATGTTGTTCTTAGTATTAGCCTATTGTTTGTGCTACCCATTCATGCTTGGTTATACGATTTTTTTCTTTTTTTTTTTTTAGAATAATGATATCCAAGTTCATTAAAATAATATTTCTTCTAACTAGCCTTTGCAAGTTGCTCACAGTCTTGTGATTGGATTTTCAGCATCGTTGCCGAAGATGTGGGGGTATATTTTGAAACAGTTGCACTCAGCAAATAATGGTTTTACGTTGTCAAGGTGATTCACCTGTGCGTATTTGTGAACCTTGGAAAACTCTAGAAGAGGCTGCACGTTTTGAAATGCATTATGGACACAAGAACAGGGCTGGAAGATGTAATTATCTTGCTGTCACATTATTCAGCACAATTGCCTAGTGCGTCATTTTTCTACAGTAGTTTGTGAGGCATCCTGTCATTCTGGTGTTTTTTGTTTGTTAAAAAATCTGTCCTGTTGTCAGGCTACACAAGTGTGTTTTAAATTTCTCTCTCCTGTTTCTTTCATAATCCGCTTTCCGAATTATTTTATCCTTTTGTCTAGAAGAACATTGCTGTGGCCTGTGAATCAGTTGTTTTAATAGGGGGTGAAAATAATTTCTCTCTACATGAGTATATTGTCTAAACAACATTGGCAATTGGCTTTTGTATATATGAAATATTTATCCAGGTTCATGTTTGCCAGTGCTGGGGCTTCGATATTAATGCTGTCTTTTTGTACTAAATGGTGGTTTCAGTCTAAATGTTGCCAGGTTTTTGTGCAGGAAGTTCCAAATTGACATTAAAATATGAGGATGAGATTTTGAATCAGATTCTAGGCAATGATAGAAAAATTTATTCATCAGCACAAAAATCCAACACTGACATAGTTTCCAGCATTCAAAGGCCAAGTTTCAGTGCTTCATGCTCAACTCCCAATGAAGTTTCTATACAGGATGGTGGACAAGAAATGCATAAAAAGCCTTCTGCTGAGGAGCCCAATCATGTTCAAAATGAGATAGGATTAACAAGTCCTGAGGAATTACGTCAACAAGCTTTAGATGAAAAAAAAAAGTATAAAATTCTGAAAGGAGAGGGGAAGCCTGAAGAAGCTCTAAAAGCCTTTAAGAGAGGGAAAGAGCTTGAGAGACAGGCTGATATATTGGAAATATCTATAAGATAAAACCGTAGAAAGGTTTTGTTTTTTGGAAATGGGGCTGAAATGCAGAATAAAGATGGCCCTAAAGAATCTGGCAGAAAAAGTGCACTCCTTTCTCAAGTAAGTAAAGATAAGGATGATTTTATTGCTGAACCCAGAGAATTGGTTTGGACTGATACAAATATCCATGATGAAGACAAAAAAACCAGTTGGTATGACCATAGAGGGTGAACTGTCTTCTCTTCTCGGGGACATTTCTTGAAGAACTGATAAAGATGTGGGTACTAGTGGCATTGACAAGACCTAGGTTGTTGCACATAAAAGGAAGGTTCTCACGTTAAAATGTGAGGGAAAACTTGCAGAAGCCAAGGAAGACTTGAAGAAAGCTAAAATCTTAGAAAAGCAGCTTGAATAACAGTAGCTTTTGGGTGCCCCTGAAGATTCTAATGATGAGCAATCTGCGATAATCCGAAGTATGGATGATGATAAGCAAGATCAGTTGATAATTGGGTATGAGCAGGACCATGGTTTTGACTTCGATCACCTTATGAGAACAGTTGATGATCTTGGTGAAGATAGAAACTGGGAAGTGACAGACGAGGATCTGAGGGATCCAGAAATAGCTGCTACTTTGCAATCATTAGGTTGGGCTTATGAATTTGATAATGAGGAAGACAATGTGGAACAACCTGTCCCCATTGACAGGGACTGAGTGAAATTCATTCATTGAAAAGGGACGCACTAACCAAAAACAGGCAGGCAATGTTGCAGAGGCTATGGCACAGATAAAAAAAGGCAAAGTTACTTGAAAAGGAACTGGGATTTCTGGACAGTGAAGTGGACAACTCAACCACACAAAATTCCTCAATTATTCAAAAAGGTTCAGTTTCTCAAAATATTCATGCAAAGAAAGATTCTAAAGTTGCACCAAAAAATAGATTGATGATTCAGAAGGAGCTTCTGGCTTTGAAATAGAAGGTTCTTGCTTTGAGGAGGGAAGGAAAATTGAATGAAGCAGAAGAAGAATTAAAGAAAGGCGGAGTTCTTGAACAGCAGCTTGAAGTGACGGAAAATATTTCAAAGACCAAGGCTACACAGGTAACTGTTGGTAGCATTGATTCAGAATTGGTATTGACCAACCTAATATTTATGGAAAAATGCCAATCGGGGTAAGAGAAGAGGATGTGACAGATGAAGATTTGCATTATCCAAGTTACCTCTCTCTCTAACTTGGGTTGGAAAGAGGATGATGAATTTGCGAGTTCTGTGTTGAAACCTTCCAAGGAAAATGATTATCATTCTATTAAAATTGTTTAGCCCTCAGTTACTCATGCCACATCCAGTGGCTCATTGAGGACGTCAAGAAAAAGTAAAGGCGAATTACAGAGGGAACTCTTAGGCTTGAAAAGAAAGGCGCTTGTTCTGAGACGTGAAGGGAAGACTGATGAAGCAGATGAGGTGCTTAGATCAGCGAAAGCAGTAGAGACCTAAATGGCAGAGATAGAAGTTTCCCCACAGAAAGAAATTCAGGTTGAACTTAATGGGAGCAAGGACGATAATATTGAGTTTGCAAATAAAAATAATGAGCTTGTGAGCAATGCATTGAAAGTTTCTAAGAAAATCCTTGATCATTCTATTCATATCACCGAGCCCATAGTTGCTCTTGCCTCGTCTAATATTTCATCCATGGCAGCAAGAAGTAAAGGTGAAATACAGAGGGAACTCTTGAGCCTGAAAAAAAAATCCTCTTGTTCGGAGACGTGAAGGAAAGACTGATGAGGCAGAGGAGGTGCTTAGATCAGCAAAAGCACTAGAGACCCAGATGGCAGAGTTGGATGCACCTAGAAAAGAAATTCAGGTTGAGTCCGATCAACCTAAAGATGATATAATTACACCTCTAAAAAGTGCAAAACTATTTCAGTGATTTCTACTCATTCTTCTAATCCATCTGAAATTCCAACTTTCTCTAGTGTTTCAGCTGCAACACAGAGTGGTGAGGCGGAAGCTCAACAAAATCATTGGGGGGGAAAATTGAATCCTTCGGATGAAATAGGATTTCTAGGCAATGCAGGAGCAGAGCAAGGTGTCAGCTTCATCCCTCTGCCTCCCCCTACTGGAAATGTAATGGATTTGTTGACAGGTGATGACCAGAAAGGTTCTCGAATACAGAATAACCTTCCTTCAATATAAATTCCAATATCTTTTCATAACAATTTGAATCCATCGTTTTCTTCTTTTCGATTTATGGACAAAATTCAGATTAGCATCATATTTTGGTGCCGTATAATTAATATAACAATTTTTTTATCTGTAAATAATCTTTGTTTTTTGAACAATAATAAACACATTAATATTCTGTTTTTGTTTGTATATTTTCATTGGTTTCGAATTAGCAATTTTACTTATTTCAAGGATGATTTCAGCCTTAATAAATCAAACACTAATTATTACTGTATTCAAATGAGATGATTTTTTTTTTTTAAAAAAAAAAAGAAGAAGAAAACAAGAGAACAGAGCAAACACTATACAACTACACGTTTAGTAAAAGCAGTGCAGGTAACATCGCCATGACTAAGGAGGAGACCTTTGCTGGAACTATATCATGCCAAACGAACTAGGCATCTGGAGAGAGGACGAGATTTGCCATTCCATCCACCACTGCATTAGCTTTTCTGTAAATGTGTTTGATATGAACCTCCCACTCTCTTGCCATAAGCAATTTGATGTGCCAAATGAGATCAATGTTAGCCACAGGAAACGTTCGATCTTTGCTGAGCGCAATAGCGCATGATAAACACTAGCACTATCACCATCACCTTTGGACTTCAACTTTACGCCAAGAGGAATTGATTTTTACTGTTTAGTTAGAAGGTGAAGGCATTAAATTTGAAGCGTTCAGGGAAGCAATCTGAGGTTTTGGAAGCCCTTCGGGGGGCGAAATTATATGAAAAGAAACTAAATTCCTTGCCTTCAAATTGAAGAGTTCATGATGCTAGTCGGATGGGAAATTGTATTTCCCGCGGCTGTTGGGATTGCTGCACCATGCTTTTAGGTAATGCTCTTTTATGAGAGATCATTGTGGAAAACAATATCATTGGAAGATAATCATAAACATTATAGTTTGTAAAGAAACTAGATTGAAACTATACCGTTACTGAAATTTGTTTCATATGTCCATGTTATCAAAGAAGATGACGATCATTTAACATAAATGGTACAAATATGCACTTGAGCTTAAAGATTTTTGTTGCTTATTCAATGGTGTGGTAATACTAATTCTATGTTTATAACGAAAAATAATTGAATGATTAATTATTTTTTTTAATTGCTTCATTTTTTTACTAAGAAGAATATCTTGTCATAAACTGAAAAGATAAAAGAAAATGTCACGTAACGCCAGCAATATAAGTTAGATTATCACACGACACAAGAAAGATAAAGTGGAAAGCCATGTGATTTTTGAGTTAAAATTTTAAATTCTTAAAGTTTAAAAATTTTTTATTATAAATTTTTTTTAACTAAATTGCAATTATAGTATAAATTTAATAACCGCAGATAAAATTAATCCTAATACTAAATAATTAAAATTCACTTTTAAATTATTGTTTTAGAATTAAAATTCATTTTAGCATAAATTGTTAGTAAAAAAAACAAAAATGTTGAAGTAAAAAAATCTATTACAAATTTATTCTTAGAATAGTAACACAACAAATTTTTTTTTTCGTGAGGGGGTAAACCCGATTTGATGAATCAATGAAAAAACGATCCAACTCAATCCGTTTGACAGGTGTATTCCAACTCAATTAATTGTCGCTCCATTCGATTAATTCTAAGTGTGGTTTAAAGTAGTTACACAAAAATTAAAAATTTTATTTAATAGGTATAATTATAGATATAAAATATAAAAATAACAATAGAGCAGGAAAATAATTTTCAATTTTTGTCTCTTTTTCCGTAGAAAAAAAATTTTGGATCCTAATTCTTACACCACACAAAAATAGAGATTTTCAATCCGATCCCAAAATTTTATTAAAATTTTTTATTTTATTTTAATATTAAAAATATTTTTTATATTAATTAATTAACTATATAATTGTTTAAATAAAAATTTACTTTAATTGAGTGTTATATTTTTTATTTTTTAAAATATTAATTATGTCAATACTTAAAAGAAAAAGTGGTATAATTTATAGGCATGTTTTATGAATTAAATAGCATATTATTAAAATTAAAAATTTCTTACTTAAATCAAATTTATACCTTCATTCATAAATTGAATTGATAACTTATTAACACATAAAAATTTATTTTTAAAATATTAGCTACACCTATAAATATAGACAAAAATCCAATCTAAATACCAAAATTTCAATGATACATGGAAACACATTCAAGAAATCCAACGTATATAATTGAAGAGGGTTCTCCTCTCTAGGGCTCCACTTACCTGTGTTCAGAATGCTGTTTTCTTCCCAGATGGAGTTTTTGTCGGTTGTTGCTTCTGTTGAAGGGCAAAAGGGTTAGGCCAACTTGCTGTCGTAATTTTTCTTGCTCAATTAAGTCAGTCTATGAATATAATTATTGTACGATTACGTCTAATCCATCATTTCTTATTATTAGTCGTAAGAAATTAAGACTCTATAATAGAATTTAGAGATTAATATAGGTTTTTTCCTATATATAACAACTCTTTTTAAAAATATTTTTCACCATTCGTCTACCCATTATTAGTTGGAAAGAAAAAAATTTAAAAATAAAAAAATTACTCTGCACCAACTAATAAAGAATTTTTTTTTTTACTCTATACCAATTAATTAAAAAATAAATATTGAACAGTATTTTGAAAATGAAAATGTGATTCGCATTCTTTATATAACAATAGTTAGTCCATCAATACCAAAGAGAAAGGCAACCATCATTTTCTGCTGGATCAAATACAGCGTGCATCACGTTTTCCACTCTTAGATATCTTATGGAGTCCTACATTATAGGATTGTATTAAATTATAAGGTCCATCAGCATTGTAAATTTAAAAATAATTAGTAAAATATCCAAATTAATAAAAAATAAAAAAAAATTAATATATAATTTACTAAATTAATAAATATTTAAATAAATACTATTTTTATTATATAATATTTTTATAATAACAACATAATATATACTATTAAGTTAATTAAGCAACTTTATTAGAAAAATAATTTTTTGATAAACAAATAGATATTTTATTGAATATAAAAGGAAAAATCATCTTCTTAAAAAGATAAATTAAGAAGATGAAAAGTTTAATCACCAAAAAAGATGTGATAGATGATTATTGATATTTTATTTATATAAAAAAAATTTCAAACAACGAATTTGCTCTATCGAACGTATCAGTTTCGTAGTCTTGAAGTGTGTTATTCATCTCAATCTCACCTATTGTAAAATAAATTTGTCTATGATATAATTTATCTCAATGATCATATGAATATCCATAATAATACTGTTAAACAAATAGATTAATATAAGAATAGACTTCATATTAATGATATGCACTGGCAAAAATAGAATTATTTTTACCTACATAAAATGAATATATTCATTCATACAGTCTTAAAAATTTTATATTCATAATTTTAATTAAATAATATTTAAATAAATTTTAATTTTTTGGACATTAATAATGTTTATATCGGTATATATCGTTTGTATCACTCGAAACCGTTGTTATTTTCCACTAATAGTGATGTAATTATTTTAAACTTAAGAAAAAACATTACCTAACAGGTAATACATATTGTATCGGACCGTATTTCAAACTCTGGTTGTAACAATCAACCCAGGGAAGACGGGAGTCCAACAATAACAGACCAAAAAATAACTGTTCGTGACTTCGAATGATCTAAGTTAGGCAATGTTTTGACTTTTCACAACTGTCTTGTACCTTTTTTTAAAAAATTTTTCTTCCAGTCCTGATTTGAGCTTCTATATTATTATGTTATTTAAGTTTTTCTTTTATAATTTTTTTTAAAAATTAGATTATGTTATTAGTTTACAGGTATAATTTTTTTTCTCTTAAATTGAATATGATATAAATTAATGTGTGGGTCAATTTATATCAAATTCAATTTAAATTAAATAAAAAATAGTTTTAGTTTAATTTAAAAAAAATTGTCAAAAAAATACAATTGTCAATAAAGTAATATACCAAACTCAAATTATTGAAGGAAAAATATGAAAAAGTATATCATACAAAATCGAAAAAAAATGAAAGCCAAATTATATATAAATTTTGAAATAGCGACTAAGTGACTAAGTGATTCATAATTTTTCTTAATAAAATTAAATATATTACATGCGGAATCAGTAAATGAACACTTTGAAATAGCGACGAAGTGATTCATAATTTTCGTTAATTATATGTTAGTAATGAAAATCTTTTATTTAAATTATATTCATTTCTGAATTCAATGGTAAAAACATTTATTATCATAAAAAAAAGTAGATTTCTTATTTTATAAGTGTAAATTATTAAATAGATTTTTGAATAAAACTATAAATTAAGGCTACGTTTATTTCCAGAAAAATTGTCCTTGAAAAAATATTTTCATATGTTTGGCTATAATACTGAAAAAAATAAAAATAAAATAAAATAATATTTTATTTTTTATATTTGATAAATCTTTGAAAATGACTTTTTTATTTTGAGAACGGAAATTTGTTTTTATTTGTTTTTGAAATATTTTTCATTGAATTGAAAAAAAAAATTGATTTATTTTCTGAAAATAAATTAAACATTAAAAAATAAAAAAAAAATATATTTTATAAAAACAAACAAGTCTAAATTAGGTAAGAATTTTTAACAGCACAAATTCAATAGAAACTTTCCAGACATCTAGCTATAGCTTGAAGATAAAAATAATAATAATTGGATAGTTACTTGAACCCGTTTGTCATTGCTTTCACAAAAGCTATATTTTATAAAAACAAACAAGTCTAAATTAGGTAAGAATTTTTAACAGCACAAATTCAATAGAAACTTTCCAGGCTTCTAGCCATAGCTTGAAGATAAAAAAAAAAAATAAAAATAATTGGATAGCCCGTTTGATATTGCATTTGTCACTTTTGGAGAAAAAAATTATTTTTAAATTTTTTAAGTTTTGAAAACTGATTTTGGATAGAAACAGGTAAATAAATATTTTTTCCATAAGTAGGTTTGAAAAAAATAGTTTATAAAAAATTAAAAAAATCAATCAATTAAATTAAAAAAATTTTAAACCTGCTTTTGGGACACCTAATAGCAATTCCAAACATACTCTTGGTATGTGCTGCTTTACATGAACGAAGAGTGTCCTCTCTCCGCTTAAATAACATTTGTAATTTAATGTGTTTTATCATTTAATTTAGGTTACGTTCATGGGATAAACTCTCAATATTTTGCTTCTACTAATAAAAATTAATTGATACAAAAAAAGAATTTTATCTAAACACATATTATAGTTAATACAATAATTTTGAGATAAATATTTTTTTCACTATTTTTGGCACTCTCCACTTTTTAAAAAAATTCCAAAAATTTAACTTTCACAAACTTATTAGATAAAATATTTTATTAACTTTTCTAAACTATTATCCAATTGTACTTCCTTTCAATTGAAGTTTTGCAATATATTGAAGGTAAGAAATCTGTGTCTTTTATAGGCACAGACAGTAGACAAAAGTCCATAAATTTTTAAGTGCAGCTACAAATTTTTTACTTTTAAAAAAAAAAATTAATTAATGGCGGACTCCACATTATACCAACCTACAAATCAAATTCTTCAGCAATTGCGGCAACATTATTGACCAATAAATCTCTCCCTCCTGACTACACGGGAGGACTCCACCATTTCAGCAGCTGAACAACATAACTAAAAGTTCAATCTTGGTAAAATTTTCGTCAACATGTATGATTTATTTTTCTATATATTGATTTTCTTAAACTGTAATAGTTTTTTCTCCATCACATCTCTAATCTAGTGATATCTTAAATCAATATGTTTTGATTTCGAGTAAAATGATACATTCTTTCTAAGATTAATAGCACTTTGGCTATCACAGAACAATGAATATCTATCTTGTTGTAATCCAATTTTTTTCAAGAACTTCTTCATTCACAACAACTCTATATGTTTCTATTACTATAATAAATTTTGTTTCAATAGTGGACAATACAACACACTTCTGTGACTTTGAGCGTCATAACACAACTCTCCTTACAAAAGTGATAAAATATCATAACGTATATTTTTTTGAGTTTATATTGTCTACCATATCCGTAAATGTGTATCCACCTAACACATGTTTAGTATCTCCAAAATATAAGCATATTTTGAAAATACCTGAAAATTCCTGAAAAACTACTTTATTGCAGCCTCAATGTTCTTTTCCAAGATTTGAAAGGAATCTGCTCACTACCCCAATAAAATGAGTGATATCTGGTTGTGTACACACCATAACATAAATCAAACTTCCAATTGATAAAGCATATGAAATTTTATTCATCTCATCCTTCTCTTCATATGCAAAAGGGCTCTGTTTGGAATCAGCTTAAAGTGATTAGTAAGACGACAACTAACCGCTTTAGTTTGGTTCTTTTTAAATATTTAAAGTACTTCTCCTGTGACAACCATAATTTCTTAGTGTCTCTATCTCTGATAATCTTTATGCCAAAAATTTGTTTTGCTGGCTTTAAGTCTTTTATGGAAAAAAACTTACACAACTACTTTTTCAAGTTGTTAATTCTATAAATATTTCGGCTAACAATTATCATGTCAACCACATAGAGCAAAAAAATGATGAAATCTTCATCATATAATTTTTGCACAAAAACACAATAGTTTGAGATTGTCTTCTTGTAGCTTTTCTCTCCCATAACAGACTTAAACTTCTTGTAACCATAAAGGTTTTTCTTTTATTTACAAATATATTTATCTTTTTCCTTATGTTTGAAACTCTCTGGTTGCTCCATATATATATCTTCTTCCAAATCATCATGTACAAAAGTAGTTTTGACATCAATTTGGTCAACCTCTAGGTCAAAACTTGTTGCTAATCCCAGCACTATACAAATGAATATCATGTTCACAACTAGTGAGGAAATCTCATCAAAGTCAATCCATTTCATTTGGATGAATCAATTGACCACTAATTTAGCTTTGAACCTCATATGGAAATTATTCTCTTCACTTTTTATTTTGAACACCTATTTATTCTTCAAACTTCTCTCTCCTTTTAGAAGCTTTATCAATTCATAAGTTTTGTTCTCATAAAAGGACTTTATTTCATCTTGCATGGATTCAATTAATTTCTGTCTATACTCATTAGTCATAACTTCTTCAAAGTTCCCTACTTCTACCCTATAAATGAGTAACACATACTCATTTTTTTTAATACCTTATAAAAAGTTATCTTTTTCTATTGCTCCTTCTCAAATGAACTAGAGAGGGTGCAGGTGATGGTTGATGATAAACATCATCATCTCCAACATCATTTTATAGGTCATCAATGAGAGTATTATCTTTTTCAGGAAGATCAACATGACCTTCTTCATCCCCAATCTATATCAACACCAATGTTTGAGGAACTAATTCTCAATCTGTTGAGTCACAATCGGAATCAATAGCATTTTTCTTCATCATAACAATATCTTTAATGATCATATTCTCAAAGAAAACAACATCATAGTTTCTAACAAGTTTCTTTTCCACTTGATCATAAAAAATCTATAACCAAGTTATTTTTTTCATAACCAATAAAAATACATTGTCTTGTTTTGACATCTAGCTTGGATCCATTTTCTTTTGGAACATATACAAAATTCTTGCAACCAAACACTCGTAGATGATTATAAAAAATATTTTTTCTAACCAAACTTTCTCTAGAACATCTACCTTTAGAGGAATATAGAGTGAAAGATTAAAAACGTACATAGGCATGAGTAAAACTTCTCACTAAAATATTTTAAGTAACTTTGCATGTGATAGCAAATATTTTACTTTTTTTATCAAAGTTTTATTCATCCTCTCAGTCAAACCATTCAACTTCGGTATTTTTGGAGATGTTGGCTAATGTTGAATGTCATGCTATTTGTAGTAGATATCAAACGATCAAATGTATTCTTTACAGTTGTATGTCTAAACATATTTCAATTTATTCTCAGTTTGTCTCTCAACTGAGGCATAAAATTCTTTAAAGACATTTAAAATTTGATCTTTTATTTTTAAAGTATACGCACACGTATTCCTCGATTGGTCATCAATGAAAATTACAAAATATTAAGTATCGGTCAGTGACTTTGGCATTGACCCACATAAATCTGAATGAACCAAATCTAGCACATTATTCACTTTGGAATGAGGAGAACTCTTGAAAATAACTTTGTTTTGTTTTTCTACTAAACAATCAACACATTTTTTCAAATACATTTCATCCATTTCGGGTAACATCTTCTCCCTAACTAAGGTAGTCATTCCTTTCACACTCATATGGCTGAGTTCTCTGTGTCATAATTTGATAACATTATCTTTCTCCACAACACTTACTATTTTGTTAGAGAGATTCGCAAGAATCACATACAAGATAGTATGTCTTATACCTCTCACTACCACCAAGGAACTTTTGGTGAGTTTCTACTGGTTATTAGAGAATGTACTGCAAAAATTTGTATTATTCAGTTTTTCTGCAAAAATCAAGTTCAAATAAATATCTAGAATATGTCTGATATTTCTTAAAACTAATTTAGTATCATTCTCAATCTCAAGACAAATATCCCCTTTACCAATAACTTTTGATAAATTATCATTTTTCATCTTTACAGTGTCAAAATCTCCTACTATGTAATATGATAAAATTTATTTCCAATATATGGCATGAATGGTAATGTCATTATCAATTACCTAAGTATCTCATATGATGTAAAATTTATAATATCACCATAAACAACATTGAATTCGTTCATGGTATTTGTCACATCATTATCACTGTTGTCATCTCACTTTACTTTCTTGTCTTTCTGTTCCTTTTTAAATTTTCGACAATATTTCTTGATATGACATTTCTTTTTGCACTAATAACATTCAATATTGACATATATGTTTAATTTGTCTCTCCACTTTTCTCTAGGTATTTGTTGCCTAGACTGACTCACTCATCTGGAATTTGTAACTAGAATATCTAGCTATGATGAAAATATGAGTTTTAAAATCTCTTTATAATTTCTTCATTCAGGATACCGCTTTTAACAGAGTTCATATTAGCTACACAATTAGGTGCAATGTTAATAATTGAAATCTTAAGAGTCTTCTACAACTCTAGCAGAGAGCCCAATACTAGCAGAGCAAAACTTTCATCATCCAGATTTATGCTCATTCTGGATAATTGGTCTATAATCTTTTACATCTCATCCAAATGATCTGCTATAAAAATTAATTCTTTATATTTCGACTATGTCAATTTTTTCAAATAAAATAATTTATTATTGTTAGTTTTGACGCATAAAGTTGAGTCTAATTGAAGATATAATTGTACACATTATTTTTTATAAATTGTGGGGCATAGTCGCACACATGTTCATGCTCAAACTCTCAATTCTTATTTATCTTGCTTTCAGGTTTAGTTTTAGTAAACATTAGTAGATGTATTTTCATCACAAATATGAGATCATTTATTTTATTTTTCCATATGTGGTAATTCATGTCATTTAACTTGATTATTTTGGTGTTTTTTTATTTCCATTAAAAAAATAGATACTCTTTCAGCTAATAGTAATTAAATAAAATTTTTTCTGATGTAAAAGATCAGTGAATATTGCAACCATAAAGCATACCAAAAATTTTATAAAACTGACATGCTGACTTTGATATTACTTGTTGGACACAATAGATAAACTAAATACAAATAAATGTGAATGAAATAATTAGAAAAAATAATATCAGCAATTTAACATGATTCACCATTTAATTTGGATTATGTCCACAGAATAAACTCCAAATATTTTTCTTTTACTAATACAAATTAATAGGTACAGAAAAAGAGTTTTTTCTAGACATAGACTAGAGATAATACAATAATTTTGAGATAAATCTAAATATAGTACTATACAAGTATTTCTCAAAAACAACTCAAAAATATTTTTTTACTATTTTCTCACTCTCCAATTTTTTGGAAAAATTTTAAAAGTTTAACTCTTTTACAAACTCATTAGAGAAAATATTTTCCTAATTATTCTGGAATACTCTCTAATTGTCCACAAATTTTTAGGTGAAGCTACAAATTCTTTACTTTTTATTTTAAAATTAATTAGTGATGACTATATTGAAGAGACCCACAAACTAAATTTTTCAGCAATTGCGGCACCGTTATTGACCTACAATATATTCCTGAAAATTAAACTGTTATAACACATCAATAATAATAAAAACTGTAGATGAATAACGATTGACTGGAAAAACTAAAATAAATACAAATAAATATGAATAAAATAAACAACAATTTAATGTGATCCATTATTTAATTTGGGTTACGTCCACGTGATAAATTCTAAATATTTTTTTCCACTAATATATATTAACGAGTACAAAAAAAACGAGTCTTCCCTAAATATAAAATATAAGTAATACAATAATTTTAAGATAAATCCAAATATAGTAGTACACAAATATTTTCCAAAAAAAAATATCAAAAAAATATCTTAAAAATATTTTTATACTATTTTTTTCACTTTTTAATTTTTTTAAAAAATTATAAAAAAACTAACTCTAACAAACTTATCAAAAAAAAATATTTCTCTGATACTTCCTCATAATTGAAGTTTCCCAGATAAAATTCCACAAATTTTTAGGTGAAGCTACAAAGTTTTTACTTTTATTTTTTAAAATTAATTAGTGATAGATTCTATACTGAAGAGACCCATAAACCAATATTTTCAGCAATTGCGGCACCTGACCCACAATATATTCCTGAAAATTAAACTGTTATAACACATCAATAATAATAAAAATTGTAGATGAATAACTACTGACTGGAAAAACTAAAATATCTATAATAATCATTATAAAAAAATTACATATCATCACTAATGGGGCCTCAAACTTGTAAAACGTTGATTTCTCTTATTTACAAATTTAAGCACGAGGAAAAACAAATATAAAGTGTTAAAAATAAAAGACTTCAATAATAATAAGAAGAAGAAGAAAAAAGAACCTAAAATATCTGCAGTAATGGAACCCTCAAACGCGTAAAACGTGACGCAAATGTTTTTTTTTTAAAAAAACACGTGACGTAAATTATTCTCAAACAAAATGTGGATTTAATTTAATCGTACAGTGTTTGTCGGTTCATGTGATGAATTATACCCACAAATAAAATTTCCTTTATAAAATAAGCTATACTAAATACCAATCTAAATTTTTTTTTAAAAAAAAAAGGGAAAAATTGCACTATCACTTGGCAGAATCTTATAAATTAAGGTGGCTTGTATTATTATATCCCATATATCCAACATAGCATTCCTTTTTCTTCAGGTCATTGAGAGATTTGATTTAAAGAAAAAAAACAAACAAACGGACAAACAAATCTCTCACACAATGGCCTTATCAGCCAAACCATTTTTTACTTGCGCTCTCACCCCATTTCCTCAAAAACATTCTTCAAAAACTGTTAATCTTACCCATACAAAATTGATGTCCACCATTACTCCTCAGAAATGGAGCATTTCCCAGGAAAATACTTTGGCCTCTTCTCCCTCAAATCACTTCATCTATCAAACTGATGAACAATCTACCATTCAAGTAATGCATTAAGACTTCCCCATCCTATGTATCTTTCTATTTTTGTAAAATTTATATGTAATGTTGTTTTTATATGTCATCTAGCAGGATGAGTTCTGTATCAGGCATGAGAAAAAACTTAGGGCACTCAAGCATATGCTGAGCATAGGAGGTGAAGATGCAGCTCAAAGCTTGGCCATGATCGATGCTATCCAACGCCTTGCCATTGACTATCATTTTCAAGAGGAGATTGATGAAATTCTACAAAGGCATCATACGACAATTAGTTCTTCTGATGGCAGTAATCTCCATGAGGTGGCCCTTGAATTTCGCCTCTTGCGACAAGAGGGCTACTATGTCCCTGCTGGTTGGTTTTCTATTTTTTGGAAATTTTCATGTATTTATTCACAAACTGAGTCAATAATAAACCGTCATGTAAAAAAATTGATTTTCACTTCTAATTGTGAAAGTTGTAAATTTTTTTGACATGAAAATAAATTACCAACTCGATTTATAAATGAAAATATGAAGAATAATGCATAGACATAAATATGTCGAAGGCCTTTGATTAGGTGGATCCCACAAACTATATGTGAGATCCACATCTATGTGAATTTATAATTTCCCAAATTTGGATATCTGAGGAAAGTATATATCAATGTTATCAATGGGTTTGCTCATTTTATTTATTAATGGACGTGTAACAGGGGTGTTTGATAACTTCAAAGACAAGTGGGGAAAATTCAAGCAAGAAGTAATTAATGATGATATTAATGGACTAATGGAATTATATGAAGCTTCACAGTTAAGTATAGAAGGTGAAGACATACTTGATGAAGCTAGAGATTACAGTTATAATCTCCTAAATTCATGGATGAAACGTCTCAACTATCCTCAAGCTAAAGCAGTAGAGAATACACTTTACTTCCCATATCACAAAAGCTTAGCTAGATTCATGGCCAAAGACTTCAACAGATATTTTGAAGGGGAAAATGTGTGGATGGACGAACTGCAAGAATTTGCCAAGTTAGATATTAAGATGGTTCAATATCGACACCAACAAGAAATTGTTCAAATATCAAGGTAATTGTCCCCATCATCACTTAATCATGTAACTGTCATAAACCTAGTATGGATGAAACTCGTACCAAAAAAATTAAACTAACACTGGGAGTATAATAGTTCCAATTATAAGAAAAAAGAATATTGCTTTAATTAAAAAGACAATTGGAAGTTTTATTAATTTCCCCTACTTTCTGTCACATGGAGTTCAAGGTTTTTCTTTTCTTTTCTTTTTTTCCCTTTTTTTTGGGATTCTAGGTGGTGGAAAGACCTCGGCATATATAAGGAGCTAAAGTTTGCAAGAAATCAACCGCTAAAATGGTACGTATGGTCAATGGCAACCCTCGAAGATCCCAACTTTGTCGACCAAAGAATTGACCTCACAAAACCCATCTCTTTCATCTACATTATCGATGATATTTTCGACGTTCACGGCACACTCGACGAGCTCACATTATTCACGCAAGTCATCGATAGGTATATATATTGCCCTGCTCTGCTTGTTCATAATATAATATCAGGCCAAATAATTAAATTTGAACAAATAATATTAATTAATTAGTTTGTCTCTCTTTTTTATCTTTTTTTTTTAAATAATCGATTTGCTTTGATATTATCTTTGGGCCTAATTACTAGTTATTTTTATTTCACGGTCACTTTATCTCATTTTATATTAAAAATATTAATTTTTTTTTTAATTTTAGAATTTCTGTTTACAATTGCAAAATTATCATAGAAATTTGTTCCAAATAAATTTGTTTTGAAAAAAGAAGAGTTTTTTTATTAAGAATGAAATGGGATAAGATGACCAAATAATTAAAAATTGCATATACAGTAATTAGGTTTAATAATTAATTTTGAGACTGACTTAAAGTTCGGAAACAAATTTACCCTGATTCAATTAAATATGATTTACAATCGATTGATAAATTGTTCAATATACACAGATGGGACATTAACGCAAGTAAAGAACTGCCAGACTACATGAAGATCTGCTTCAACGCTCTTGACGAAGTCACTAAAGAAATTAGCTACAAAATCTACCGAAAGCATGGGCGCAATCCTGTGGACTCTTTACGAAAAACGGTATACAAATTGAAAATAATAATAATAAGAATAATAATAATAATAACTTGTGATAGATAGATATTTAATTTAATTTAATGTTGCGATTTAAATATTTATTGATTATTGCAGTGGGCAGTTTTGTGCAAAGCATTTTTGGTGGAAGCAAGATGGTCTGCTTCTGGACAGATACCAAAGACTGAAGAATACTTGGAGAATGGGATTGTTAGCTCTGGTGTACATGTGGTTCTGGTTCACATCTACTTTCTGCTAGGTCTTGGTATAACTAAAGAAAGTATAGATTTCATTAATAATAATCCAGCCATAGGATCTTCTACAGCTGCCGTTCTTAGACTATGGGATGATTTGGGAAGTGCCAAGGTATACATCCAATATATATATATATATATATGCTCAAGCTAATATTACAATGAAAATAGGATTTATGCAACAAATAATTATTAATATATAGGTGACATAAAATTTTTCCGTATTAACTAGACTAAAGCTGCAAATAGATTACCAAGACATAGGCAAAAAATACATTGGCCCTTGTGATAAAACTCTGTCTAATTAGCTTTTTATACTAAAAATTTGGTTCAAATGAACTCTCATACTAAAATTTCAGATTACAAAATGGTCCGAAATTGGAAGGCTAATAGGGAGCCAATTAAACATAAATTTTGGTATTTAGGGCGTGTAAAATGATAAAGATTTTAATTGAACTGAATTTTATTCGTAAGGACTAATTTGTTTTTAGACCTATACCTTGCAGGTCTATTTGCACCCTTGTCCTATTATATGAAAACAAATTAGTAGTAACCATTTTAAATTTTAATTATTAAGACAATAATCTATAACAATATTGAAAACAGATTTAGCGGCTATAAATTCGTTGTGACAGATCAATCTTATATGTTGTTCCACAAAAAATTAAGTTGATGATCTGGATCGGCCTAAATAAGTATTTTGCAAGTATCCCTTGGAGTAAGCAATCTATATATTTTTATATATATATAAGGCTAATATATTGATATTGCAGGATGAGGATCAGAAGGGTCATGATGGATCGTACGTGGAATGCTACATGAAAGAATACGAAGGATCTTCTGCAGAAAGTGCAAGAAATCAAGTTTTCCAGTTGATTTCAGACTCTTGGAAGCAGCTAAACCAAGAATTCCTGTTTCCGAATCTATTTTCATCTTCATCGATTTACAGAAAATCTTGTCTTAATCTTGCAAGAATGGTCCCTTTGATGTACAGTTATGACGACAACCAACGCCTTCCTGTTCTTGAGCAGCATCTCAAGTCTCTCTTCTGCACCGAAACTCATAACTGAGTCACACTTGTTGAAACTAGTTTGTAAGTTAGTTAGGTGAAAAATAAATAAAAACCAAGCTGTCTTGGGGTGGACTCAGCCAATAATGCATTTATATAGATTAATGCAGTTAGGTAATTATTGTCAAAAGGTTTTCTTTTTAATTCTTCACAAAATAGTATTGGATGCAATGATAAATATATGAGTTTGAAAGAGAAGTTCTGGAAGCTAAATGATAAATAATTCACTGACTGCACTTATAGAGTAAGCAGAATTGGGGCATCTGTTGATAAATGAATTAAGTTTTTCAACTAGCCTTTGAATTGTTACCTCTTTATCAGTTGGCATGTGGTCTGAACATTTTCCAAGTTTCTGATTTTGAATTAATGGAGCATTCGTCGGCTCAGAATCCAGTAAGGGAAAAATTGGTGAAAATGGACTAATCAACAATGTATAAGGGAAAAAATACAGCACAAAATGTGAACGTGCTAGGACTTGCCAGTCGGCAATGGATTACACCCAAGCAAATTGACTTTGAAAATTCGAAAGACTTTGAGGTTCGAATATACATGCATGTCCTTTTCTTGGTTATTTTCGTAAAACCGATTTTAAGTCTACTTCAACAGTCTCTTTTTCCCTGCTTCACACAGTTTCCTCGGCTCCATTATTTCCACGTTTAGTCATTCTTGTCTGTCCTGATTTTTTGTCGTGCGGCTATGAAGGAATCTCACTATGTTAGTGCTGTACTATTAGTTAATTAATTTGATGTGATTAATTAACTGATCAAAATTATGCTAGCTGATGTAAAATCAAGTATATAGGTGTTAATTTTTTTTTATTTTTTATTTTCTCAACATGACATTAATATATGAAAGTATCATCAAATCTGCTATAGGCAGTAAAAAATAATGGCCTAATTGCTCCTTAGGAGAATCAATTATATATGGTGATATCAAATACAAGGCTATGGTTCTCCTTGTTATATTCCAGTACCAATTTACTCGGAGACCTTTCGGCAAATGATAGAGCTCATTAGCTCCTCAAGAATTGAAAGGCGGCTGTCTTTGTCATAGCCACACATAAAAGGAACCATTCCTGCAGCATTAAGACAGGCTGTTACACCCCATATATTTTAATTTTGTTCAATTAACATTTTTCTTAATTTATTTGTTGACTTAATAATTTTATCTGATTAAAATTTTATAAAAAAAATATGAGATTTGTAAAAAATTACAAAATTGTCTCTGAGTATATATATATATATATATATATATATATATATATATATATATATATATATATATATATATATATATATATATATATATTTCAAATATTAAAATGATAAAAATTTATTTTCTCTCTCATTCTCCTTACACGACGATCACTATCTTCGTTCATCAATCAAACAATATCCAATCTTTGCCAAATTTGAACCAGAAATAGTTCTCCATGTCCTTATCACTTCGGCGATGTCTGATTTTCCAAAAACTGACCGGATTTTTGGGATCAAAGATGATAAAGTTGGATTTCGGGGTTGCCCTTCCATTTCGCATATTTTTTGGCTTCTTTTCTCAGATCTAACACCGGAAATGGACTCAAAATGTCGAAAAACTTTAGTCTGTGTAATTTAATCTCCGCGAATCTCGGTTTGAAGGTTGATCGGAGTCGAAAATTTATCGTCAGAACAGTGCGAACTTTTATAGATCTACACGTTTCCAGCCATTTATAGGTCACAAAATTTATATATTTGGACTCTTCACACCTCAAGCTTTCTTTTGGTACCATCTAATCGTCAATCCGCCGTCGTCAAAAATTTTCCGGTAACCAAAGTCCAGCGACTGCTAATCGGGTTTTTTAGACATAATCTTCGGCATTAATCCTAGTCATCTAGTACAAACCACATCTCCTAGTTGTTTTTAGATAGTGAGATATGAATTTATTTGTGATGTTTAAATATATTTTTATTATTAAAGTTATTAATTAATTTAGTTGAATTGCATGATTAATTGCATAATTATTGGAGTTATTTGGAGATTAATTGGTGAATAATTAGATTTTATATTATTAAATGGAGGTGATTATTAGTTAAGTTAGAATATTAAAATATTAGTTAATTAAATTAATAATCTAGAATTATTAATTATGAAGATAATTGGAGTGTTTAGAAGTGAAAAATAACTTTTGGAATGAAATGAATATTTAATAGAATTTTTAGTGAAATTTTAAATTATTAGCCTAATTATGGAAAAATTTATTGGGAGTTATTGAATATTATTTTGGTGAAATTGATGATGGAGAATGAAAGAAAATGAGTTGAAATGATTAGAGAAATTTATTTGGAATTTTTAGAGTATTTATTTAATTAATGAGAATTTTTGAGTTAGAAATAGAATTAAAGGGAAATAAATTGAGAAAAATAGTTTTGGAGGAAAAATAAATAAAATAAAATATTATAAAGAAAAATAATATTTGAAATTTTTGGTCACACAGAAAAGCGTGTTGATGACCAAAAATCATGATCTATGCGTTAAACACGCATAATGAAAAAAAATTTAATTATAGGATCTCGAGATGTATGAAAGTGGAAAATCGTCGAAAAATTTAAATCTTATTAGATTTTATATCGTATGAGATTCAGTAACTAATTAAAATTTTTTACCTTTAGGCACGACGTTGGGGCAGGCGTCACCTCGAGATAAAGGGAAAAAGACGGCAGACACCGATAAAGTATAAAGATATTAGTGCAATTATCCTTATAATTTTAGTCATATATAAGTAAGTAATTAAAGAAAATTGGAAAGGTATGAAGTAATAAGAAAATTATTAGATTCAAATGATTTATGATATTAAATAAAATATATTTTATATTTTATGTGAAAATTTTGAGTTTTTGCAACTATTGATTTTAAAATATTTTATTTGTGTTTAGAAAATTTAAAAGTTAAATATACTTTATGATAATATTTATTTTGACATGAAAATAATATTTATCGATTTTATGGAAATTGATTGAGAAATTAGCAATAAAGTATTTTTGTAGAAATTATTTTTATGCTTTGAAATGCAAAAATGAATTAAATTATGAATATAAGAAATTTTGCCCATATTTAGTATAGACGTGAACTAAGTTATTGTTGGCATATCAATAGGATAGAAATTACGGTCCTGTGCATTTCTGTGGACTGATAAAATATTGTATTTTTATGCATTTTTGTGGATCACCTGATATATTTTTCAGTACTATGCATTTCTATGGACTAAGTAATATTATATTTAGATCTTGTGCATTTTTGTGGATCCTGAGTTGATATGTGATATAATACTTCTTTGATTCCCTATGAGCAAGTCTAAGATATTATAATATGTGGATATATGAAAAAGACATTATTAAGAAATCAAATATATTATGTATCATGAATTCAAATGGATAAAGAAAAATTATATTATATTATTAACTTGAAGAAAAAGATATTTAAATATTGAATTGATTTTACTTTAAATTTATGTTTTATCTTAATGACTATTATTATAAAATTTTTGCACCATTGAATTATATACTTAGTGCGGAAGTTTATTTTCTCTTGTATAAATTACAAGTGTAGCCAACAGTTTCTGGACTTGTAGATAAGAGACGCTGATTGGTAGACCCTCATAAAAGAGCCTAGTAGTAGCAACATTAGCCACCCCCGAGCGGATTGATCTTCTTATTGTATTTATATATATATGTATATATATATATATATAAACTTTTAAAATTTTATTATGGTATGTATATACGAATGAGTGTACGGAATAATAAGGGGTGTTACACATGACTATGTGAAAGTTGGTGAATTCGGTATATGTGGAAGTAGCTGAATCCTTTAAGTTGATGCATGTCCTAGTTTGAAATGCCACAACCGAACTGCTTCATGATTAGAACTATTGCCTTGAAAACTGGAAATAAACTTCATCCTTAATATCGGTTCAATGAATTGACAGAGACCACCCACTTGCCTAGCCAGCCAATTTTCCTCCAAGTTTGCAAATCCTGTATAAAACAAGAATTTTTATTGAAGATTAGACAAACATGGCTATGATGGGTCAATTTACTAGCAGAGATGATATTTAAAGTAAAAGAAAGCATATAGAAAACATCTTGCAATATCAAGTCATCACTAAACTTGATTGTTCTTATACGTACAACTGAGATTGTTGCATTGTTTGGCAAACTGACAGATAGATCAGAAACTGTTTTATAGGATTCAAATGAATCAAGGACGCATGATTTGTAGCTTCCGTATCTAATAGTCACATTTTATATCTCATCTGCACTGACTTGTGAGTTGAAAAAATACCAGATCTGTGGATATTAGAGAAACCTGCAGTATTATCTCCTCCATATGCTGTACCAGAGGTTGCTGCTACCTTTGAATCAGCTTGCTTCTGTTGGGTGAGCTTCATCAAGCTCTTTACTTCCTCATATTTTTTCATCATCTCATTATATGGGTCTTTTGCAAGACTGACCTGTTTCTCTATGGTATTTACTGTCATTGCAGCAAACGAAACGAAGTGGGTTTGAAGAAAATAATCCCCTCTAACATTACTCTGATATGGTTACTGCCGTCGCGGCAAAGAAAGGAAAAAAAGTTAAAGAAGAAGAAGTTAACTTCTTTAATGATGCTCTGATACCATATTGGATTTTTGATGGAAAAATCCTTTCACTCAATTTTGTGGAAGAATTATAAAAGAATTTCTAATATTGTATATACAATTGAATCCCTAAAAACCAAAAGAAAGCAAAAGAAAGAGAAAACTGTTCTATTTTAGACAACTGTAACAATGATTTAAGCAATGATGTGACTAGGGATTGTGTAAGCAATGAGAATATTTTTCTTCCAGGGATATGTTCCGTTGTTCTAATAAAGAAGGATGTTTGTTATTGCAGATCTAAGTAGCTGACAATGCAGATAGTATTCTATCATGTGTTCTATCTGCGGCCCTATATATATATATATGTGTGTGTCGATAAAAAAAGATCGAAATCGAAAATTTTCAACTCTGAAAATGAGCTTCCCACGCCCTCAAAATCTGATTGATATATCAATAAATAGATTTATCAAAATTATTAATGGTGATGGGGTTGAGGCCAAGCATTGATTTTGAGTATTCCATCAATTAAAGTTGGAGCGTGAAACCTTTGAATATCCACACCCTTCCCAACATTAATCGAATTTGGCGCCTAGCTAACTCCTTTGTTTCTTTCTCCATTTATCATGTGCATCGTCGCAGCAAACTTTGCAGTGGATTGTCTCTCTCACCATGCATGGCTTACGATTACACCATGGGTATTTATGTTTTGCTAGGTCTCCCTCAAAGAATTTTCTCTTGGTTGTAGTATGATCTTGTTGGTACTACGTGTTTTCATTAATCTCGTTTTCCTTTTGGGAGTTTGGCTCACCTTTACGCACCAAAAGCCACCACTGTTTCTCAAAATCTCAAAGCTTGCTACCCACCACATGTTTTCCACCCTTATTCTAGCAATTGATAAACAACAAGCGGAACAACTAATTATTTAATCTTCGAACAGGAAGAAAAAAAAGGAGTTTAGAGTTGATAAATATTATAGTAATTATTCCGTAAAAATGTAATTATTCAGAAATATATATTTTTTTCCTTCTTCTTCTTCTTTATGTTGTTTATATCAATATTATTAAATCCTGTCCAACTAATGAATGAGAAAAGACAGCACCTCAAGGGTTTAAACTTTAATTGGGATTGAACCGATTAAAATGAAATTTTCTAAAAATATAACTTTTAACATTTCTATATATATTAAAATATGAAAAGTATATATACTAAATATATTTTATGCAAAATAATATGCTCAAAACATTAATATTCATGATTCAATTTAATACATAACTATGTTTAAAAATATTCTCAAATATAATAGCATATATATTTTATTTTTTATTTTAATTACAACAAAATTAATTAAATTATATACTTTTAATTTTTTTAAAATCAAAATAATTTTTTTAAATATTACAATATTTATTTCTCAATTAAAATAATATTTTTTTAATATATATCAAAATAATTTATATAAATTTTTTATAAAAAAACAACTAAATTTAATTTTATCAAATATATTTAATTTTATACAATTAAATACATATTAATATTCTATATAAAATTTTATAAGAATAAAAGCATACAATTAAAAGCGGTCAAATAGTTATGAGCTATGAATAGCTAATAACTCATCAAAGGCTTAAGCCAAGGCAATAATTTTTTAAGCATTTTCCAACAATTAAATAACAGGTCCAACCGGTAAAAAACGGACCAGTTCGTCCGGATCATGATTGAACCGGCCGGTTGACCAGTTTTGCTCCCGAACTAAAATTCTTCCTGTTTTATAGTATTAACTGATCCGATTTTCCGACTAGTTCACAGTTTTACCGGTAGAACCTGGCGGACCGGACGGTTTTGATAACCATGTTTTATATTATTCAGGAGCATATTTAACCGATAGTATAGTATCACCTAATATTTTAGTGATTAGCTTTTTATAGCAAAGGGCAAAATGTCCAGGTTTGATCAGTCCCCATCTTGTAATCTCGCCTCCTAGGAGTGTAATCTGACAGGAAGTCTATATTATTGAGTATTGACCCCACCAGCTTGGGAAATTTTCATTTTTTTTAATTTATAAATTTACTGTTATTACTTTAACTCCACTGGAAAATAATAAATGATTGATTGGTTTTTGGTGAAGGGCAAGGGCACAAGCGCAAGCATGGCCCAATCCATGAAATTCCTCGAATAGGAGAAACGGGACTCCGACTAACCAGATTCGGTAAAGGCAGAATCATTAACAACTAGTGTAGTAGTGTTCCAGTTGATGTTTTCATACACAGGAATAAGCATATATATTGCTTTCAGAGTTTTATAATAAGATTAAATTTCGTAAAAAATATAACATAAATTAAGCTTCGGTTTTTGGTTTCCATTTAGACCGAATGAAACATTAAGACACTAACACATGTTTAGCATGTTGTTTTTATTATTTGAACAGAATATATATGGTAACTCACGCAATTTGTACTTTAACATTACCAACCCTCAACAACACATGGAATCAAACTCTACCACAATACCATTTTTCTATTTTTTTTTTTCTTTCATTTTGATTGAATTAACCAATGCCGACCTAAATTTTTTTTTTTTTTTGTGTGTGTAATAAACTATATATATATATATATATATGAAAATTTCTGATTAAATTAAATTTTTTGGTATTTCCAATAAATATTTGATAATTGACAAGGAAGAGAAAGTGTAGAATTTTATTGAAGTCATTCAAGAAAGAAAGAGCCTCAAATTCTTTATTTATACAGAAAACTATGCCAACTAATGAGACAACTTTTCTGAAACAACTAAAAAGCTACTAAAACATATATACTATCTCTTTCCACAAAAATAGCATTATAATAATAATAATAATAATAATAATAATAATAATAATAATAATAATAATTATTATTATTATTATTATTATTATTATTATTAAAATTTTACATTTTTTTATATTAATTAACGTAATATACATAACACGGTTCAAGTCAAAAATTGGACCAAATATTTCTCAAGAAATGCATTGGAACCGCAATTCAATTATTACGAAAAATCAAAAAAAAAATTATTTGAAAATTTGAGACAAATAATAATGAAATTGGCAAAACTAAACCGAATCCAATATTTAAATCTACTATTTAAAAAAAGAAAGTTCCACTCTAACAAAACCAAATTATCCGAAATAATATAATTGAATTAATTTTTTATTTCATTATTTCAGGTATTATGATTGAATCCAAATTTTGTTCCCTTCTAATTAATTACGAGCATATTAGAATGACAGTTGACATTTAACGATAACAATATAAAAAATTAATATGTTTTTAAAAAAAATAGAACTTAAGATAAAATTGGAAAATAAATAAATAAATCTATCTTAATCGGAGTGGATTATGATTTGATTAAAGACTACGATACACAGCTCGAAAGAAAGCAACATTCGAGTCGTTGACCACACATGCTAGTCTTAATCTTAGTCTTAGTATATGAATTTCAAAAAAAAATACCAAACTGATTCAGTTACAAGGATTTCAACAGATAAAATCTGCAATTTTATGTGGGAATTGTACGAATAAACAAAACCAAAAGTTCCCTTCTTTGTGTGAGTAAATCCTTTATAACTAATTCATATAACTAAGTTAGGAGTTAACCCTTCACTCTCACTTAGTTACACCAATATTTACCAGTCATCTCCAAGACTCATTAATGGAGGAGCTTTTAGGATCTGCTATGACTGAATCATTCATTCCTCAGGAAAGCAGCCGGCAGGGAAGATTGGGGCGGAGAAGGGTCGACTATGACGATGATACCAGAGAGTACAAATCCAAGAATCTTCATGCTGAAAGGAGGAGAAGACAGAAGCTAAGTGATAGGCTTCTTGCACTACGTGCAATGGTTCCTAAAATCACCAATGTAAGTACTAGTTTCTAATAAATTTCTTTAAATTGAAAATTTGTGCTGACATTTTTTTATTTATTTATTTTGCTTGACTGATGTAGATGAACAAAGCAACTATAATTCAGGATGCTATTACTTACATTCAAGAATTAAAGAAGAACGTCGACCTTCTCAGCAGCCAGCTTTACGAAATGGAGTCACCTTCGACGGAGAAGGAAACAGTCAAGAAAGAAAATGATGAGATTGATGCGGCAGAGGAAATGAAGAAATGTGGAATAATGGTATGATTTACAGCAAAATTTTCTTCATACTTACAATTAGGGATTATTATAATCTTAAAACAACGATGTCTGTTTTATTTTATGCCATTATTTTGCAGGAAGATGTTCAGGTGACTAATGTTGATGAAAATAAGCTATTGATTAAGATAATCTTGGAGAAGAAAAGAGGTAGATTCACTAAATTATTAGAGGGCATGAATTACCTTGGCCTTGAGCTCACTGACACCAATGTCACTACTTCTAAAGGAGCAATTCTTGTTTCTTCCTGTGTTGAGGTAAGGCAGAATATGAATTTTCGTGCAGAAACTGTTCCATTTCCTCTGTACTTAGTACCCTGCCCTGCCATTGTACTCTGTTACAAGTTTCTGAGTTTTCAGTTTTTTGTTTGGTTCTGATCTGACAGAATGTTTGATGATTTCAGGGTACTTATGGTGATACACTCACAGTTGAGCAGACCAAAGAACTTCTGCTTGAGATCGTCAGATCCATATAGAACTGCTTTTTTTTTTTATCGGTTAATTATTCATGAAATTTGGGAAGGAATTATCGGACTAATTTATAAAATGATGACTTGGATTAATTAAGAGTGGAAAAGTAATTCACATTGTCATGTATTTTGATTCAGCTTTAAGTCAGCATATCAACAACATGAATGCAATTCTCATTTTCTCTGCAACCAAACAAGGGATTCTTGATAAATAATATAATCTCCCTACCTACCTGAGGATTAATCTTTTTCCTAATGAGAAATTTTTCAAGAAAGTTTCAATATTGTAATAAAAAAATCCAAACAAAACCCAGATCATGGAATGCAGAAGAAGAAGATCAACAGACCACTTTCAGTTAAATTACGGAACAAAATAAGGCACTTTCTTATATTATGGAGAAATTAATGCACATTTAAGAACTCTAATGCTGTTAGAGAAAAAAAGAAAAATTCTAAGTTCTTGCAAGTTGCAAAGGTAATGTCCAATTAGCTTCCTTTTTTCAGTTGCAAACAATTTTTTTTTTAATTCAGCAAAGCAGGAAGATATGATTAGACAATCACAATAATTAAGGTATTTTCATTAAGAATCTACAAAATCCAAAGAAAAGTTTAGCATTTGATTCCACAGATTTATCCCTTCATTTCCCCTTTTCTTTTTACAACCCTATATAGAATCTATGCACTTTACTCCATATATTTCCTTTGCAAGTTCAAATTTTGAAAGAAAAAGAAGAAACCAAAAGAAGAGAAATTGAAAATTCTCATTGATATGAAGTTGCTTGTCTTTCATCTCAGAACTGGAAAACCCATCTTCCTTCCAAAATTCTCCAATAGAGCACCTGCATTTCACATAAATTTTCAACTTATAAAAATTACCCTATTAAATTCATATATATAAAAATTAAAATCAAATGAGAAAAAGCAAACAAATACAAAAAAAAAAAACAGAGGGGGGAAACCTTGAGGCTTGCAAACAGGGGGATCTTCAAAAAGAGAACGAGAGAGCTGCTTATGGGCCAGACCTATATCAATCAAGATCAACCCAGAAGAAGGATCATTAACTATGATCCCTTTCACAGGCAGCCAAAGGAAAAGCTCTTCTTGAGATAAACCTTCAAGACCCATAAGCTCACCATAGCTCAGATTAGCTCTAACCACACTGTCAAAGTACACTCTATTCTCAAACTTTGCCATACAGGGACCCTCGAGCTGTACCTCGAGCCGCCCATTTCGATCAAGATTGAATGATTTCACATTGTCGGGGAATAGACCACCGGGCAGGCCTTGGCTTTGAAGGAGGTTTTGTATGGAGGAGGCGGCGGCGGAGAAACGAAGGAGAAGAAGAAGAAGAAGAAGAGAGAGAGAGTGAGAGAGGAAAGATTTAGGTGTCAGAGACATTGAAAAGGTCAGAGGGGAGGATCTGAAGGACACAAACATAGAGTAGGATAAATGTTTTGGGTTTTATATGGGGTTTTAAGATTATTTATTTGTTTATTATATTTGCTTTAATTTTGTATTAGGAGAGTAATTTACGATGATGATAATGATGACGAAGAAGAAAAAGGATGGGCCACCAACTGTTTAAATTTTATGTTCTGGCGAAAATTTATTGACCAAAATGTCCTTGTTGAACCCCAAGGGTTTGAAATTTGTTTTTAAATTACTTAAATATCTTTTTTATGATTATATTAAAGTTGTCAAATTTGAAATTTAAATTCTAACTAAGATCGCTCAAGCTATTACAAAAAGTATTTTAATTTTCACATTTTAGACTAAATAAATATAAAAAAATGGAAAATTTAAAGGTAATATAATTGGATATTTATTTATAAGAATGAATGTAAATATATTGCAACATTACAAAATTAGTGATTAATACTAATATTAAAAATAAAATGCTAATCTATGCCCATTAAAAAGACAATGAGTATTATAAATATATATTTCTAGTTTGGTGATATACAAATGAATATATAAATTTGATTTTAAATATATAAGAAGTAATCAATATCAGTAAGTCATCAAATTATGAAATTACTACATGCGAGGATAAAATAGTAACTTTGTAAATTTAATAATTGTTTACAAGTAAAATTACTATTATGGAAACCCAAAGGGATTGCTGTTGACGGAGGAGAGGACAATAAGACAGCATGGACAGGCAGAAAAGAATCCAATATCCTATCTCACATACCATCTATAACCATGGTGACAACTCCGAGGGTTTTTTTTTTTCCTTTTTTTCTTTTAATTATTATTATATATCAATTTATATATTTGAGGCAAGGGATGTTAAATAAATTTTTTTTATATTCTCTAATATTTACTTTATAATTGATTGATCGGAAAAAAATTAAAAATAAAAAAAGAGATAAAAAAAATTATTTTTAAAAATTTTTCTTTCATTGTCAATTAATTAAAAATGAATGTAAAAGAATGTCTTTAAAAATATAAGTGTATTTTGTTGAATAAATTCATTAGATAAGATAAAATCAAGCATGTTTAAGCACCGGTTAGTTTTTTTCTTTTTCCACTATTTTCTTTCATCATGAGAAAGAGCTTAATTCATAAACACATAATTCTTGTAATTGGACCAAGCGAAAATCTAGTCATTTTTATTTTAGACTATTATTTTGAATTTAAAATATATTTGAATCAGATCAAAATTTGATAAATTAATATTCATTTAAAGATATCTAGGTCATCATGGTACTCTGCTCATGTATGGAGCATCCTGATAGTCAACACTTTACTCTTTAGTGGATCAATTTGGTGTAAATGAAGACTAGTTTAGGTGTAATATAGGTTTAAAGGTGCGAGTTGTTATATCGTGAATTCTAATACATGTTACAATATAAATATCTTTCATTTATGTCTGTGAAATAAAAACAAAATGTACGTTTTTTGAAAATGGATTTTGATAATTATTAAATATAAAATATGTTAATTGTTTTTAACTTAAAAATTTATTATTTAAAAAAAACTTCAAATTCATTGTTGTTGTTTCATCACTCACAAGTTCATCATTTTAAAACTAGTAAATTTATCGTTTATATTTTGTTTACTTATAGATTTATTATTTATAAATTGTAAATTCATCTTTTTAAATAGCCAACACTTTACTCCTTAGTAATAAGCCACGCAAGCTAAGACTAGTCTAGGCATGGTATAGGCTTAAAGGTATGAGTTATTATATAATGGACTCTGGTCTATGTTACAGTATAAATTTTATTTTTTCATATGTGTGAAACAAAAACAAAACCGGTATTTTTACGAAAAATTGATTTTGGTAAACTATTAAATATATACAAATTAATCAATTATAATTTACATGTTCATTGTTTTTTACTAAAAGATTTATTGTTTAAAAAATGTACATGTTTATCGTTTATAATTTATTATTTCATCATTTACAAGTTTATCGTTTTGAATTAGCAGATTCATTGTTTACAACTTATTTCATCACTTACAAAATCATCATTTACAAATTAATCGTTGAAAATTTACAGGTTTATCGTTTATAATTTATTGTCTTATCACTTACAAGTTCACCATTACTTAGAAGTTTATCGTTTTACAAATTACAGATTTATCGTGTAAAACTTGTAGGTTCATCATTTACAATTTCTTGTTTCATCACTTACAGGTTTATCGTTTACAAAATTTATATTCATCATTTTGAACTTACAGATTTATCATTTATAAGCTACATGTTCATTATTTAGATCTTGTAAATTCACCATTTATAAGTTCATCATTTACAACTTCAGATTCATTGTACAAAATATATAAATTTATCGTTTAAAACTTACAGGTTCATCATTTATAAGTTCATCATTTACTATTTGTTGGTTTATTACATATAAATTTATTGTTTCTACCAAAATTTATCATTTTCAACATTCAGCAACTCGATTTTCTTTATTTATATTTCTCATTTTTAGTTCAAATATATTTATTTTCAACTATTTTATTCCACAAATATATCAAAACTAATATTTTTCAACTCAAACAATAAAAAAATATTAAAAATAAAATCAAATATGTAAATTAAAAGTTTTTTATGATCAAAACAAATCTAAAATATACTGAAAAACTTTTCAAAAAATAAACAGAGAAAGAAGAAGAAGAAAAGAATAACAATAAACAAAATATGTGTTGAATACAAAATATATCACACATATAAATTATTAAATAATACGTTGTCGTTTTAAAATCAGAACCACAATATACAGTAAATACAAATTCATGATATAATTTATGTAAATGTGCCTCCAACAATTGGGACCCTCCCAGGATACCTCGTGCTTAGACATATATATATATATATATATATATATATATATAGGATTAAGTCCATATCAAGTGCATCCAATTTGACAGGTCATGTAACGGCTGAGTCTCATCCACAACATCGGCCCTACCCAAAGTCCACAGGATTGAGTCCACCCGCCGTCTCACTGAGACCAACGGACTGCCGGGATCCATGGCCCAATACCTCCAACTCATCTCCTGCTTACTAGGTAGGTTGTACCATGGTATAATTGGTAGTCTCTTACTGAGGCTAAAGGGAGGTCAATGGTTCGACCCTTACCTTTAACAACCTACCTGGTAAGCAGGAGATGGGTTGGAGGTATTGGGCCATGGACTCCAGCAGCCCGTTGATCTCAGTGAGACGGCGGGTGTGCTCAGTCCTGTGGACTTCAGGTAGGGCCGATGCTGTGAATGAGACCCAACCGTTACATAAAAGGTTACAATTGGTAGTCTCTTGAGGGAGGCTAAAAGAGGTTGAGGGTTCGACTCTCAGCTTCAACAACCTACCTGACATTCAGTGTAAGAGCTGGATCCAGGAGATGGGTTGGGGGTAGTGGTCCATGGAACCCTGTTGGGCTCAGGCCCAGTGGACTTCGGATAATTTGTAGTCTCTTACTGAGGCTAAAGGGAGGTCAAGGGTTCGACCCTTGCTTCCAACAACCTACCTGGTAAGCAGGAGATGAGTTGGAGGTATTGGGTCATGGACCCCGGCAGCCCGTTGGTCTCAGTGAGACGGCGAGTGGGCTCAGTCCTGTGGACTTCGGGTAGAGCCGATGCTGTGGATGAGACCCAGCCGTTACAGGTCATATTAAAATAATTTTAGTTATTCATCCATAAATAAAATAGTTGAAATTAAATTTTATAAAAATTAAAGAAATGAAGTTATTTAATAAGATTTAATCTCAACCAATTTGACAGATCATGTTAAGATGATTTTAGTCATTCATTTATAAATGAATTATTAAAATTAAATTTTATAAAAATTAAAGAAATGAAGTAATTTAATAAGATTTAATCTCAACCATTCATTTATAGATGAATGACTAAACTCAACTTAACATAATATATCACATTTGGGAGAACTTAAGAAAATTATAATCCAAATAATGTATGAATGGCTAAACTCACCTTAACATGATATGTTTAAGTAAACTTGAGAATATATTAATTGTACTAAAAATACCTTACTTAAGTTGCTTTGGATTTAAAATAAATATTTAATTTATTTTCAAATCTATAGGTATGTTTGAAATCCGCTTTTAAATATCTGCTTTTGCATGAAATAATGTATATTAGTAAATTTAATTAGCTTGATCTATCATAGTAATGAAATGATTTAGTTATTTTGTCCAAAAATTTCATGGTCAAACAAATTTAGAATGAAATAAACAGCAAATATTCCACTCAATTGAATTAAAAAAAATAGTAGAGAATCTAATTAAAAGCAAATTATCACATATAAGGTAGATTTATGTGACAATTTATTATTAATTAATTTATAAATAAATCATAGACTTCATCTAATTAAGTTTTTGAAAACAAAAGGCTTAATATATGTTTTTGTTTATCAATTAATACAAGTAATTGTAGCTAATAACTTAATAACTAGTAATAATTCATGGATTGCCATATTAATGAACAAAATGGTGTACATAATCATAATACATAATCATAACAATTAACAAAAGCACCACTTTCCTTTCTTTCGAGACTTTTCCTCCTGATGATAATTTTTTTAACATGCATTGATTGCAAATGACTGCTCCTCTTTTTGACCTGGCCCTACCCACCCTTCCCTCTTTCCTTTTTATTTTTCTACTATTTCCAAATTTTTTTCCTCTTATAACAGTTCTAAAACCTTGTCCAAAATTTAAACAAATTTATTTTTAATTAAGCATGAATAAACCCCATTGAAAATATGCATTACGTTATTAAAATATATCATTTATTATTAAATTAATAGTTTAGGGATTGATTGTGTAGTTTTTAGTATAGAAAAGTTCCATAAAACATTATTTAAATTAAATTTATATTTTCAACATTATAAATCAAAATAATAATTTATTTTTATATTAAAAAATAATTTTCATTCTACCTAAAAAAAGATAAATTTTCATAATTATTTTTATTTCAATAGCCATGGCCTGTCAATAAATCATAGACTAGTATGTTGATACCTCGGTGGCAGTCAGCATTCATGCAAACATAAACCTGCTTTGGATTTTGAAAAATGAAATTATCATTTTATCCACTTCAGGGGAATTATTCAAGTAGAAGTATAAATGAAGATATTATGATGAATGATAGGATTAATTACATCCATTATTTCTAAATAATAATAATAACAATTTTTTGACCTCAATTAAAATTTTTTCATTAAAATTCACTTTTTTTTTTTGAAATTTAGGTTTAGAAACATTATATTATTATAAAGTGTAAATTTCAAGGATAGGAGATGATGATTAAGTGGGTTACAAGTCAGGATTTTGCTAATCCTGATATAATCACCTACAGCAAATTAGAATATGTAATATCAGGTTGAATTACAGGAGCAGAAAGGCAAGGAAAATCTAAATCATCATGTGGCTTAGCAGAGAGGAGATTTTAGAGCAAGTATTCATGCAAAGCTTCAGAATAATGCGCAGTTAATAGGACCATGTATCCTCAACTTGTTGAAGAAGTGATTGTTGCTGATAATACTTTTGATAGCCATATATAGCATTTCCAAAGCTATTTTCATCATCCCTTCTCTCTCCATATGGATATGGACTGCCAAACAGATAATCAGCAGTCCCCTCCCACTGATTGCTGTAATTTCCACAATCTGCAACTTGTTGATAATCAGCCCATCTCCTTCCATATCTAGACAGACATGGCCAGTAACCAAATAAACCTTCACAAATGTCCATAGCCTCTAAGCCATACCCAGATGGAATTTGAGGCACCTGCCTTTCATGCTCATAACCAGACCATGGGTAGTGATTATCACCGTACTTTTCGTTATTTTCTTCTCCTTGATACAATTCTAAATTTTCCTCCCGGGAACTGCCATGATCATGGTCATATTCGCCTTCGATGGGAGCTGGTTTGCCTTCGCTCTGGGGTTCTGCTACATGCTCATCAACTTCGACTTTTGGAGCAGGTGTTATTGTTGGCTCAGAAGGGGGAGCGTCTAAAGGTGAGGTAGGTGGAGCTGAGGTAGAGCGAGGATAACAAATTTCATCTGAGGGGGGAAGGGGTTTACCGTAGGTTTGAGCAATATCATAGCCACCACCATATGGTGTCGGATCATACTCTTCAAACTCGGTATCATTGAACTGTGAGACAGAGTAAGAGACAACGAACTGAGTCTGTGCAGAATAGTAAGAAGCTGGATCATACTCAATAAGCTTAGGCTCGCTCGGAGTGGATACAGAATATGCAATTCTTGAGCTAATTGAAACAGAATCATAAGCAGCACAAAAAGGAACTGGATCACAGGAGAATATTCGATTATCGTTGGAGTTATAACTGGAATAAATCACCGAATCTTGAACTGAAGCTGAATCGTAGCTATTATAGTAGGAATCTAAAGAGTAACCGCTGTACTCACCATGATCATCCATATGATAATAGCTGTAGCTGTAGTAGGCCATTGTGGATCAATCTGCCTTTATTTTCTCTTCAAGAACTAAAAACAGCTTCTTTTCACATCTGAAATTGTTGTAATTCACACACCATAATCTATTCTTAAGAATTAAAATGCACGCCATCCAGTTACAACCTTATCCGATGAGATATTGGGTTGATGCATTTTCCACCTAAAGAGCCCACATGATGCATTTTCCACCTAAAGAGCCCACTGAACAGAATTTGACGGTTGTGATTGCCTAATATATTGATAGAATTAAAATATTTGCAAGGTGCCAACCAATAAGCATGTGCCTTTGCTTTTAGTCCTTGAAAAGGACAAAACAAACAACCATAGTCCATATGACTGAAGTCATTTGCTTAATTAGGGATTGCTTGAAAGATAGCACTGAAAGTGACAGAAAAGGAATCCGCATTATTGAGACCGACTAGGAAGTAGAAGAGGACATCTAGAGAATAGCTTATGCTACCAAGAAATGGATAGAGAGCAAAAAAAAATGTAAGGTCACACAAACAAAAGGTTTGTTTGAACCAAAAAGAACAGATGCCAGCAACAGGTGCATGTATTTTTTTATGCGTCCTTCACATAACATTGATACAGTGATAGATCATGTTCCTCACGCTATTCATCTAAACTTACAATGGATGTATTTGATTATGCACTGACCAGACTATATAAAATAAGATCTGTAACATGCATAATTATCCACCCAAGACAAGATAAAAAAATATCCAAAAATCCAAAAATTTGCAATCCATTTTGAGACCAGAATTAAGGACCTGCAAAAACAAAACAGGCACAAAATCAATGATAATGCTTAAACTAGTGAATTTAATGAAAGGTATACTAGAAAAGTAAGAGGAAAAGCACTGGGAAGTCAATATGGTGCCAGAAAACAATATCAAGAAAACTGAAATGGATCACCAAAACATTACAGCGAAGAAAATCATGAAGTACAAACTTACATTCTACAAACTCAACCGGAAGCTGACTCGGATCTATTAAGTCCCTGTCTTGGTCTTCTCCGTTCTGGAGGTGGGCCATCTCTCCGTCTTTCATACCTTCTACTTTCATACTTTGCATTGTTCCGCTGCTTTGGTTGATAAGTAGGATATGTGCATGGAATTATTTCTCCATTAATATACTTGTCTCCTGAAAAAGGCAATAAGTATTAGAGGAATCCCATTTAACGCAATGACAAATGAAGATATAACAAGCAATGAATAAAAAAGCGACACTTGAGAAAAGAAAGGGACCTCCGTAATCCTTGTACTTCACATCTATATATGAGTCTGGCAGTACCCAGAGGACTCCAGGCAAACCTGCATAACATCAATACACAAATAAATTTCCATAGGAAGCACAGAGAAAAAAACATAAGAGTGAAGCCTATCATTAACGCTGTTGCTTACCCTTAAATTTCTCAGAGGTTGCTTCATCAACAGTACATTGAAATCCAGTGTATGTGGTGGTACTAAATGCATACATATTCTTCTTTGCCTCTTCCATGCTGACACAAAAGCACAGCACAATGCAAAAGGCAATTCATAAAATTTGTTATTGATTTCAAAGAGCAAGGACAAAGTAACATATTTTAGGAATTAATTGATTATAGAATTGAAAATTGCAGTCTTTCACTGAAGCCTCACTTGTTCTTAGACAAAACAGAAAAGGAGAATCACTTAATAGAGCAGTAATTTAGCATGTGAGAGAATAACTACTCTACTTGCATAAAACATCAAAAAAATACATATATATATTTAGAAAATTTTCCTAAGAAAATACTCGAGCGCTCTAAATCACTTTTTAAATTCTGAAGCCAATAAACTGCAACTACTACAAAAGAAAATAACAGCATAAAAACAAAAACAAATGCCCAATTGACCTTCTATCCCTGGACGCAACAATTTTCCAAAAACAAACCAGATATCGAGAAATGCTGAATTCTTCATCATTCTGGTGAAAATACAGACTTTAACCAAATAAAACAAAAACCCATCAAAACAGGGAACTCCACAAGAACAATTTTTTTCCAAAAATAAACTAGGCCTCGAGAAATGCTGAAATTCTTAATAATTCTAGTAAACATTGAAACTTTAACCAAGCAATAGAAAAACCCATAAAAATTTAGCAACTAACACCAATCACAGAACTCCAAAAGGATTTAAACAAATGTAAGTAAAGAGCCAACCTGCCCAAGACGTTGGCGAGGGTATTGAGATAAGTATCAATCATTTGCTCCCTAGTTGGAGCAGGGTCCTTGGGGAATTCCATCACAATCAACCAATGATTATAATCGCACCCAGGCAACATTATTGTCTCCCTAGTCTCGCTACTGCTGCTCCTCCTTGCTGCAGAATCGGAATCCGCCGCCGCACGTGTCATCGACAGCCGTGGTTTGGCCTTGACTTTGACAATATTCCACAGCGGTCGAGCCCATGGTTGGGAAGTGGAAGTGAGAAGGGGAGTAAAAGACGATTTAAGGTGGTAGAGAGGAGGGGTTTGGGTTTTGGAAGTGAAAGCAGAGAGAGTAAATGTTGCCATTGGATGAGCGTAACTGCAGACTGCCGATGGTGAGGGCATTTTCGAAGATAGGGGGGCCAGCAGATTTTTATTTACCAGGTGTATCTAATCTAACTGTGCTTAAACGACAAGTCGTTACGCTTGGACGACAGAGGCAATATGTTTGCGAATTAGGGAAAGTTTGACTTGACATATATCCAAATAATTATAATGGTTTGATACTTATGTTAGTCATCATTTTAATTCTTAATCATTAATAAATTAATTTTTATTAATTTACAATGTAGTATTTTAAATAATTTATTATCTTCGTAAGTCACAAATTAAAATAAATATATTAAATAAACATATAATACAAGTCAAAATCGATTGGTATTTCAAAATAAATATAGGGATAAAATGAAAAAAAAAAACTAAACCAATATCAACAATTCTACAGAAGATAATTGTCTATTTAATTTAGTATCAAAATTTTAATTTTTTAGTATTTTTTGAAAATATTATGTGATTTTTATTTTATATCGTGTGTTATTTATTTAAATAATTAATTATTTTATTTTTGAAATATAAAAAAATAAAGAAATATTTACATGTTAGATCCATGATACAAAATAGACATAGCTTTACAATATAAGAATTGGTTTTGAGGCAGCCCCTTGTGAATGTATAAAAATTAATAAGGATTATTATCTTATAAAGATTGTTAAAGATTATTTTCCGTAACAAAACGCTGCAAAAAAATCCAGAATGGGTTTTAATATTTTAAAATTAGCCCACTTCTTAAGCATGACTACATAATGATTAAACAAAAAGAATGGGTTGGGCTTGTTTTGATGGATTAGATTGGATTTTATAGTTCATTTGTGGGAAATTTAGAAAAATGGAAAAAAATCTAACAAACTTTTATATTTATTAATATTTAAATTTTTTTCAAAAATACCAGCATTAAATTTTAAAATATCAAGAGATAAGATAAAACAAAATATCTTTTTTGAAATTTAAAAAATTATAAAAAAGGTAAAACTGAAAATAAAATTTGAAAAAAATTTATAAAAAAAATTGAAGTATTTTTTAAATAAAAAGTTAAAAAATGTATTATATGAAAATTCTCTCATTTTTCTTCTTAATTTCACCTCAATTGCTATTGCATAATTAAGCAATTTCTACTCTCACATACATCAACGTATGAACATTTCTTATTTAAATCAAATTTATATATTCATTTACTTATCAAATTAACAATACATAGCTATATAAAAAATGTTAATTAGGATGAATGTCCTAACTTAGATATAATGCTAGAAATAGACGAATTTTATATAACCCTTTAATTTGCTTTAGCAAAAGTAACATTTCCTTGTAAAAATATGAATATAAACGAGTCGAATTACTTATTTTTAGGTTTCCTAAATCTATTAGTAAATTATTTCTTTAGGGATTGTAATTAGATTTCATTGACAGATACAAAGATTATTCAGCTGGAGGAGCATTCGAGGTCGCTATATATGCTTGCGGTCGTGCTATCGTCATTAGTTTTGCGCTCGCACTGTGCATTCGCGATACTTGCAGTTGCTATGTATGTTTGCTGTTGCACTCTTGCCTATAGTTTGCACTAGCACTGTGCATTCGTGGTCGCTATACTTGATCGCGGTCGCACTCTCATCCCTATATCTCGATTGCACCCGCGCTTTTCTTACAACTGAATAATCTTCGCATCTGTCAGAAAAGTATGCCTCATTAGATTGTGAAAGATATTTCTTTATTATTGCTTCGACTCATATTCCTTGAAAACTGAATAAATTAATTAACTACATGAAGGCTCGATTAATAAAAAATATTGACATAACAAATATTAAATTGATTGTTAAAAAAATTACTTTTTGATAAGAAAACAATTTAATTACTCAATTTAGAGATAAAAAGATGTAAATAAGATTTATTTAATAAAACATAATTGCGTATGTAACTCTAAAGATATTTATGAAGCAATTAATTGCCTCCTAAGTCTAAAGTAGAAAGTAAAAATCAAAATTAGTTATTTGATCATTCTCTCATTGTCATGAGTACTTACAAGATTAGGTGAATATAAAATCACCAAATGCTATCAATTCCAACATAATAAAATCAAGAAAAATGCCTAACCGGATACGAATATTAATTTAAGCAAACCCTTGATGCTAATTCTATTTAAACATAATAATTTATCATTTATTTTATGATAATTTTTTGACCAAATCATGTATTACATCAGTATTTCAACAAGATATGTTTGTTTTTTAAGGATATGTGCAGAGAATAAGGAAGAAGAAACACTAGGAAACAGGAAAAAAAAATGCTAACCAAACTTTTGTACTTACATGTGCATTTTCAATTATATATCAAGAATCGACTAAGATTGAAAGTTTAAAAATTAATTTTAATATTAATGAATAATTCCTGCTTATTACATTATTAACAATCCTAATCACACATGCCTGGTGTTGGATTTAATTAAAATAAAAAAGTTTGGATGAGACGACCATCTAATTGAATTGGTTTGGTTTGGACTCATTGAACTGATTGGACCTCACACTTCTTTTAAAATTTGAAAGTTTACCTTTTTATTTTATGACTTTTAATAGTTTTATTTTATACATTTTTGACTTTTGTCTTTGAAAAAGTTTTCCCCTTGATGTGTTCATTAACCAGAAAACCGTGTGAAACTTATTGACATAAAAACTAAAATACTTTATTCGAATATCTTTCTACATGTTTTACTTTTTTATTGATTTCCTTTCTTTTTTTTTATATATAAAAAAGAAAATATGAACATCCTATATTCGTTTAATCTATAAAAGAAAGAAACTCTCTTATTAATTTCTAGTAAAAGAATTGTTCTATATTATAATTTTTCGGTGAAATAGAATAAAATTGTTGCCATTAAAGGTGAATAAAAACATATTTCAAGGGGTGAGATGAAATGGTAAGAGTGATTTTTTTTTAATCAGAAATTTTGAATTTGAATTCTAAATATAGAACACACCTTTAAAACTTGAGAACTAGAGATAAAACATTTAATCTTTTTAATAGATCTACAAGGACTGGATAATTTAAAAAAAAAACATATTCATACCTTGTAATTAGAGAGATTATAATAATTTTATGCTGCCAACGTACTTCATTTTTGTGATAATGGCAGAAGTTTATACATAAAATATGAAATTGAAGTAGCAGGAGTAACTTAAATTATTAAGCCTACCTTCCTTGGGAATTTAGTGCTTGGACGAAAGCTACATTGACTAATGGGAAGATAAGAGGTTATGTCAGCAGGCTGTGTTTGACCTAAAATGGTTTATTTATGTGACAATACGATCTAATCTTGTTTCCATGCTTAATTAATTAACTAGTATAAAATTCTTTAATTAGTTCCTACATTTTATAAATTTCTTTTTGATATTTAATTAGCTTATGTGTTTGTCCATTATCACTTAGGGCAAGTTACTTAACCATCCCAACCTCTTCACCAAATTCTATAAACAGCAAAAAAGACACGCACAACTCTGACATATATAATATTTAAAGGATTTTACTTTTTCAGGTTTGACATATCGTGTAAATTATTTTAATATATAATATTTTCTACATTAAGTCCACACAAATATTTTTTTATATATGAGAATGCATTAATCATGTATGAGGGTATGATTATTTAAAAAATTTTATAAACACATGATGCAAACCCTATATGAATCTCAAAAATGCTAGGACAATATATATTTCCTAGTTAATTATGATCCCATAGAAAGGGCATGAAAAGAGTAGGTCCAATAACCCACCCATATTCCAAAACTCCATCCTTTCATCATGTGAATTCCTAAAACAATATGCGAAGCCCGTATTTTTTTAACCCCTTATATAGTCTATATATAACTTTTCAAAGTCCATTGATCAATAACAACGTACTTGACCCATATCAGTTTCTGTTGCTCTTCTAGGCAATGATGACTCTTCTGCTGTGGGACTTACCACTCAATGGAGAGGATTGAATCGTTCACAGCTGAGGTAAATTTCGGATCAGACATCAATTATACATGTGAAAAATTAATGTCTGAAGTTGGTTAGGGATCTCATAAACCAAAGGCTGATATATATGGTCGTAAAATCCATTTGCATCAATTTATCCGTTGCTAAAAAATATTAAACCTATTCACACAAGAAATTAAATTTTCTAAAGAACTCGATCCAAGAGTTTGTAATTTAATTGGTAACGCAAACTGAATTTATTAAAAAGAACTTTTGAATTTGAATATCATTAAACACATTTTTAAAAAGAAACGAAAAATTTTAACTGTATTAAGCTCTAAACAGAAATAATTTTAGATTGTAAAATGGATCATGATATCTGCAATTTATTCTTAAAAAAAAATTTCTAAAGGACTCGAATGCTTAACCACAAACCGGCATCAGAAATAATTAAGGAAACTTGTCGAGCATAAAATGACAAGGAATGACCCATATTGCAATCAATGTCTTAAAACAAAACCCCATGCTTCTAAGAGTTTTGAATGGTTAATTAAATGTGGGACCATAATCATGACCAAAGGAAATTTTTTTCTTTATTTTCAACGTGGGTCAATTATCCTTGTCAACGCCACAAACGAAAAAGAATAAATAAATAATTTAATTGGAGACATTTGTAAGTCCAAAATGCAAATGGTTATGGACTTGTTCGGAATTTAGAAAATATTTCTTAGTGGAAAATTACAGTTACTTAAAATATTAGTATTCTATAGTATGAGAGTGACGTAGATGGTGTGAATATAATAGAAATTTCAAGTTTTAAATATATAATTATTTTAAATTTCACATAAGAGTGTTTATTGTCTTTAAAATTCTAATACTAATAAAATTAGTTTTAGCGTAATATCCTAAAAAAATTCAAATCCCCCTTACAAGTCAATCTAGATATGGATGGCCAATATGGAGAGATTATAGCCTTAAAATATTTAAATCCCCTCTCAGCTTAATTACCACACCAGTTAATGCATCCCACTTAAATCTGACTTCCAATTAAGTGGGTTTGAATTTGAATTAATTTCAGATTTGAATTAAATTATTTGGATTAATCTAATTTTTAAATAATCATTTTAAGTTTTGATTGATTAATTATATTTTTATTATATTTTTGAATAAATTTGAATTGTGTTCTTGAATAGGATCAAAATTGGAAGGTCCATTCTCACCCATCATTCCGATGAGAAACAATTAATTCATCATAATGTCCAATTTAACAAATTCAATTTTTCAAATATACAAAAAAAAAATCTGAATGAATTTTTTTATATTTTTTTATTTATAAATTAAGTCAATAATTTATTGTTTCATAAGAAAATATTTCTTACAATAATCTCATATTTAGAAATAAAAATTAATATTTCCATATAACAATATATTAATTCGTTGAATATATATATATATATATATATATATATATATATATATATATATATATAAATTGCGTGACCTTCAAGTTTAACACTACCGTTTTATTAGTGCAAAGTGCAATTAAATATTTAATAATGTTTAGTAAGTTATCTACATGAATTTCTTGTAATTTCTTTCCCTTCCATTTTAGTAGTTATGAAATTTAAATTATCTTCTCACTGAAACTTCAAGTTAGTTTGGCAACCCTATTGAGAATTGACTCCAAACTGTTATGAGTTACGCTGCATATGATTTGTTGCTCTAATTATTAATTTAATAAGATTTTTTTATTAAAATTGTTATAGCTCATTCTTTATTATAAAATTTTTATTTTCTAGTTATAAAGTTGACAGGCCCTTTGTATAGAGAGAGTATCAAGCTGCATGACCATTCTTTTATATTTGTATTCCGACTGAATCCATAATTTATTTTTATATCAGTAAATTTATGATTAATATAATTATAAGATATAATTCGTTTTCTATAGAATACCATACGATTGGTTTTATTTATAAATAAATACAAAAATTGATATCTGCAAAAGAAAATTTTCACTTTTATATGTGAACTCATATAAAAAACAATTGTATTTTCAGATGTTTTATTAGGAAGAAAGAAGAACAAAAAAATAAAAAAGCAAAATGCTGGGCGGCTCTAATGACGCGTATTTCACTGAGTTATAGGTTGACTAGAACAACAGAGGCTCGTTGGTCAACCCATGGCTACAAAGTCTCTTTTCTTTCCTTTATTTTTTTATTTTAATACAAATCACATATTTTCTTTTTAAATAAAAGGAAAATATATAATTTGGTTTTTGGTTACAATTTTTTGTGGGTCCCATAGGCACGTGTACTGCCACGTGATCAGATGGCAACTTTTACATGGACCACAATGCTCTCTGTGTCCAACCCAAAGTACAAGTATTTGTCTTCGTTTTGTTATCTTTAACACCTCAATCTTACCTCACTTTGACATCATATAGAGTAATTCAGACTATCAAATTCAATTCTTCTTAATTATATAAAAAATTTTAAGGCAAATTTTACACTTTATTTTTTTTATCGGAATAATTCTAATTTTTTATCTTTGAAATATACATACTTTCAATTCATATCAAATAAAATCTCATGAGAAATTTAATTTGATTTGATAAAATTTTTTTATTTGACATTGCTTATATATATTAATATACATATGTGTGACATATATTTTTAAAATAAATGGCCTTTTAGTTAAAAAATATCGAAATTTGTACAAAACATAGCCCAAGGCTAATAATAAATTACATTTTCGTAGATATATATATCTACGCAAAACTAGTTATCATAAAATTTAGTTCAAATTTTCAAAAACAATATAGATTTGCGTAAATATAAATATATTTGATCATAATTAGTCGTATGAAAATTAGATCTATATGAATATAACTAATTTACATACGACTAATAGCCCGTTTGACTCACAGATTGCTTATGTCATAGAATTAGTGTTAATATTTGATTTAGTTAAACTATAGAATTAGTTAAGTTAATCATAGTTTGGTAAAAATATTTTAATCATAATATTAACTAATCTAAAATTATAATCTCATAGTTGGTATGACACTTTAAGTAATAAAATATATTAGCAAAACAAGTAAATTACTTAAATATTTTGTCATATATTTAAAAAAAATATTGAGTTCTTATTTTCCTTATTTATTATTCTCAATTTTCTTTACATTGATTTTAAGTTTGGGTTGAATCATCATTTTTTTATATTATTTTATATGTTACATTTTTTCACATTTCTTTTCAATTTTGGTTTATTGATTTCGGTCTTTTTAATTTGTTGTTTTGTGCAGATATCTTAGGTTATATAAACGTAGGAGACAAAAAATATAAACTTATACATTTCATAATTATTCACCATATGAAAAAGAGAAAAAAATCAATTTTTACCGGGTCTTTTTAGTCTAATTAAATCATAATAAAAATGACAAAAATGTAATAATAATTAAAGAGTGAACGTTAAATCTTAGATATAAAAACTTTAGTTCTTCTCAAAAAAATATCGTTATTAAGAAATAAAAAAAATGAAATTATATAAAAAGAAGTAAGTTTATAGAAGTAGAGATGACTAACTAATTTTTTTTTGGTTACAAAAGGCTATTTTTGAGAAAAATATATAAAAAAAATAAGGTTAATTTAGGATTTATAATTTTATATATTTAGAGTTTATTAATCTCATTAGAAAATGATTAGTGAAGATATGGACGAAGGTGATACTAGTTAAGATGCATTTTATGACTTTAGTAAGTCTTCGAAATATTAAGTCAAACTTAATTTTATGAGTTAACTAATTAAGCAGTTTTATATATCTGTAGAGTACGAAATGATAATTATGCGAAGAAAAAAGTAAAAAAGAACATTCCGTAAGCAAAAAATGACAAGAAGAAAATCCAAAAGATGATGGAAGGAGTAGCTGTAAAATTTTTGAAAATTAGGAGAGAAACTAAGTCAAGATGATGGAATTTTAATAGTAAGAAGAAGAAATTAGTCACAGTCGGGCTTAGACTCATGGCGATGGCGGTGAATAAGAGGGTCGCACGCGCGCATGCCGCGTGGGTCCTACGTTGACCCCAACAACAACCCAACTACTACTATCAGTCCATCACATACTTCACATTTCATACACGTCTTATTTAGTCTTTGTTTTTGCATACACAGTTTTAATTATATGAACTAATTAATACGAATCACAATTACTCTTACATATATTTCACACGTGGGTTTCTGACTAAAATCTTTGAGCTGAATCTAATTAATCGCAGATTATGACTCAGGAAGACCATCAAGCTTCAATCTCAAGTGAGTTTTACAAGTGTTGAAATTTAAATAATTAAAAAAAAACATAAAAAAAGTAAAAGCCTCATGCTTCTGACCTAACTTACCTGTTTCATTCTTCATTTTGTCAAAGTCAACTGGCGGTGAGCTATCTTAAATATTATTACAAAATTTGACGTTCTAATTAGTCAACAAATTCTACGTCTTAGATAACTACATTAATTACCTCCTAGAAGCCAATTCAAATTTTAGGTATAAAGCAAATTTAAAATTTGGAATAGAGTATTTTATACTTTAATAGATCTAACCGGTGTGAAAATTGAAACCGATAAAATTAATTACATTAATTAACTAATTAGTTGATCATTTTGGAGCTTGCTGCTTTTTTTATTTGTTAGACTTAAACCTAGTTTGTTGAACCTAATTTTGTTATCACAGTGTCATTGGGCTTGCAATCATATGTTCATAATACAAATTTTTGCTCTGGATTACCTTAATTATCTATAAAATTAATTGGATGTCTTAATTTATTTGATGTTACTTAACGTTCAATCCATCTTCGGATTTATACATTGAATTCATGATTTATTATCATGTCAAAAAATAATAATTCTATATAGATATAAAATTTTCTTATATGATTGACTATAGAAATTTGTCAAAAGATTTTAATTTGCTGATCTCATTGCATTATACAAATTAGGTGTCTTAACCAGTTTTGGTCAACTGCGCCACTGAATTAGATATATATGCACTTAACCATAATCTTTTCCCAATTTTATTCTTTAATTTATTATCTCACGATTTTGGAGAAAAGAGGAACACTTTTTGTTTATTTTATCATGCAAGAAAACTTTTGAAAATTAGGGAAACCAAGAACTGATCAATCAAGATTTCTTATATAACATTACGAATTGCTAGGAAGAGATATTCTATTTCTGTTATTTATAGCTCATTAATTCTTTCTTAATTAATTATCATACCTTGCAAATAACCATTGTCGATTTCTTGAAAATATAGTAATAGGCTGAAACATTATTACAAATTTCAACTTTGATTGCAATATACTAAAATTAGTGAAACATTGATTTGGAATTTAAATTAAAAACAATTGAAAAATAAACATATCGTGTTTAATGTGACAAGTCTGCTGCATGGTCTAATGGAGTAAATTAGTGATATCCATAGGCTCAGGCAAGTTCTCACTTTTAAAATGTAAAATGTAATTTGCTTAATCATTAATTTATACTATATTATCAATCTATATAATTTATTTCGTAAATCATGTCCTGTGAAAAAGGGGAACATGATAGACATTGATTGCTTTGAAAGTGATTAAATATTGCTAATAAATTTAACTATGTTATAGCATAACAATTAATTAATAAAACTGTTTATCGGCGACGTCCATAATCCATATATATATGAGTTGATAAATAATGAGATGAATTGAAATTATTTAAAAATATATAGAGATCGCACTTATAACCTCTTCATATAGTATGATATGCATAGGCAATAGCCGGAAAAATGTTAATAATGAATAATAACAATTGCCATTCATGTCAATAATTAATGGAATTTTTGGATTTTAATTTGGGATGTCAATCATGGATACTATTTAATTATTTTATTTTTTGGGGTGAAATATTGTTTAATTATACATAACATCTCATTTTATGTAAAAAGAAAAAGAAAAAATAATCAACAAAATATTTATGTACAAGGCACATGAATTTTTATTTTTTATTTTTAGCAAAAGGCACATTGACCTAATTATTATTCTCAACAAAATCTCAATGCTGTCTTTCTTATTTTAGTGGTAGAAGGAGCTGGAAAATTAACAAAACTGGACATGAAAGACATGATATTGCCATATAAGTTGTGAAGTAGAATACACTTAAAAGGTATAAAAATATTGTGTATTGAAAAAGAAAATTAAGACCTAATTAAAAACTTTCATATATTAAAGAATAATTGAGTTTAAGTACAAAAGTTTCGGGCCATAGTAAGGACTACCAAACCCTGATTTTTAAACCTGTTTCCTAATCCTCAAAGCAACGAATAATTAAATTGGATATTACCTAAAACAAGCAAATCCACAGGAATCAAATGGACAACCCAAAGAAAAGGGTGGGCAAATATTAGTTGGCATTACAGTGAAGAAATATTTATTTAAATATAGTACATATTTTTATTTATGTATTAAATTAATAATTTGTTATTATGTCAATAAATTAATTTTTACAATCAATTTAATATTTATAGAAATAAATTTAATAAGCATATTTGTTATTGTCAAATTAGCCCCTTTGGAAATATGCTTTACTATTAGTGTCTATTATCCACTTTTTACAACTCTTTAATTTGAAAATACATATAACTAATTTAATTTATAAATGATTATGAACTTCATCTAAATAAATAATATATATATATATATATATATATATATATATATATATATATATATAAATATAAGTAGGCACAAAATTCAGATAAAAAAATTTTCTTTCATTCTTCATTAGTGACACTCACGCGCCAAGAATTAGAGTATGAAAACTCAACTCACTCCCTGCCCTCTGCTAGTTATCATACATTTGGGAATTGGGACCATGAAGTCTCCTACGGTCCTAATTCTAAGGTTTATCTATATACCTTTTAATTTATTAATAATAAAGGAAGAATATGAGCCATTAGATGTAACTTATACTACAAAGTTTAATATAATAAAGATGGCATCTTTGATCAAAACTTATATCATAATCACGCCATATCCCTTTACTTATAAGGAACAAGAATTTCCCAGAGAAATCTAATAAAAGAAAATTTAATAAAATAAGCAGAACAAAAATAATTTATATAAAGACCTAATTAAGGGAAAAAAAAAAGAAAAAAAATAGAATTCGATTCAAAATGCCTCTTCTCATTTGTCCAATCATACTTTTTGATTTGTCAACCAACAAGTTTCTGGTAAGTTCTCTTGTCCGTACTTCCCAACCGTTTCATATATAAATTACACCCTCACATCCATATTAATATAGTTTTTATAAAATTATATATTGAGAGACTTTGAAGTTGAGAACAAGAAAGAAAATAAACAGAAACAAAAGAGTAGCACCAAATTCTTGGCCATGGCAGAGGAGTTTCAAACCGGGATTTGCAGCGGAAACTGGTGGAACATGTCGAAAACTCGTGTGTTGATGGGTGGTTCATCAGGCTGCAGCTCTACTGATATGGGAACTTATGGGTCATGGCTAGTTACAGATGCAGTGGACTTGAAGCCAAGATCCTGCAAGCTTCAAGATTCTATTAGTATTAATATTAATAATAATAATTCAGTCTCTCATGATAGCTCTGTTGTTTTTCAAGATTCGCAAAGGCCTCAACAGGCTAATTCTGATAGCGGTGGGAGCAGTATTTTGATGGATTCCACTTTGCAAATGATGGGTTTTGGGATTTCATCTTCTTCTTCATCATCTTCCTCAGATTGGACCCAAACTTTACTGTAAGTTTTAGTATTCAAGATTAAACTCTATATATGGAGTTGATATAATTAATATTTTTTTTCTTCTTCTTAATTTGCTGCTATTATTAACTTATAAACCTTAAGTTCAAAGCTTCAACTGCAAGTTAGAAGAAGAACAGCCAATGACTTAGTTTTTAGTCTTTGTTTGCAAAAGTGAGTCAATATGATCTATCATTAATTTTTTTTTTCTTTTTTTTGGTGGCGGTTTAGCCGTGGAAATGGAAGAGGAGAAAGTTACAATTCTATGTTGCAAGAAGATATGAATTCATCAGCACTAAACTCATCTCAAATCCAAAAAGATTGGAGTCCAAGCTTTAATAGTACAGGAGAAGATTCTTGCATTAATGGGTATAAAGCAGCAATAAATCAAGATTTCACTTTAGAGCAGCAAAGGCTAAATCCTTTAAACAGCTCAGGGAGTTTTTACCCATCATCAACAACATCGATACAAAGCTTATTTGAGCCTGATCCTCAATCACTTTTCAACGATCGAACCATCAACTACTCATCCCCTCAAAACTATGGCACCATCTTGAATGAATTATCACCTTCTTGGCCTAAACTTTCTCCCTTTCTAAAACCCTCATTGCACTTCTCTAACAATACACCCTTTTGGAATGCCTCAGCCACTGCGATAAACGATATTAGAGCTGATTTTTTACCGTCTTCTCAGCCCCAATTTCTTCTTCCAGCTTTTGAAGAGGAACCTAATTGCCCCAATCTCACCCCAAAGGTAAAGATGATGATGATTACGGAGTCATTGTTCATCAGTTTATTCATTGATAAGTGTTTTTGAACTAAATCCCTTAATGGGTATTTATATTTTCAGCCTAACAATGAAGAAATTCGAGACTCGGGGTCTCATGTGGTTAAGAAAGGAAGTGAACCACCATTCAAAAGGCCTCGAATTGAAACACCATCGCCATTACCAACTTTTAAGGTACAAATATTCCGATCAAGCTTTTGACTAGTGGGAACTTTGAGCTTTTTAGTCAAATTTTGTTTTCTTATGCTTTTCTTCTTCTTTTAATTTATAACAACGAGTGAATGATACCCTTGTTATCAGGTCCGAAAAGAGAAGCTAGGGGACCGAATAACTGCCCTTCAGCAATTGGTTTCACCTTTTGGAAAGGTGAGTCTTTGGATTTTTATGCTTCTCCAATTTTTGCAAAGAGTACAATGACTGTATAAATCTTTTACCAATTAGCTGTGTTTTTAATCCAAAGTTTCGAACTTTGCTTAAAATTTTGATCTAATAGTGTCTGTTTATATCAGACTGATACAGCATCTGTTCTCCATGAAGCCATCGAATACATCAAATTTCTTCACGACCAAGTCAATGTATGTAACCATAATTATCCTTCTCTTATAAGACTTATTCAGATTAATCTAAAATAATACCTTTAAATCATAATGATAAGCTATCATTTTGATATATATGTCTTGATTTGGCCAATGTTTACAGGCTTTAAGTACTCCATATATGAAAAATGGCAATCCTAATATTCATCATCAACAGGTACTAAACTATATAACTAAGAGGATTTTTTTTTGTTTTTTGTTTTTTTTCCTCTTTTAGGTTCTTCACTTTTACTCTAAACATATGTAATTGATGATATATGGCTTAAAAGATAAATTCTTCGTGTGGAATTTGATACATTTATTAATTAAAATATATAGGCTGCTGATAAATTGAAGGAACCAGAAGTATCAAAACAGGGTCTAAAGAGCCGAGGATTATGTCTTGTGCCCATCTCAAGCACATTTCCGGTAGCCAATGAGACCACAGCTGATTTCTGGACACCGACATTTGGAGGTACTTTCAGCTAAAAGAGTTTCAACCCAACGGGAACTTGATGAAAACTTCAATACAAAAAAAAAAGATTATTAGGAGCTGAATTGTTGTGCTAGCTGTACCAGTCTTGAGCGAAAAGCTAAAGCAAACAAAGAAAAGGAGGGGGAAAAAAGGGGAAGTGACCCTTCAAAGATGGAGGGGCAATGCTGGCCCAGCTCCAAGCTGAATGATGTAGGCTAGCAAATGATTAGAGACTCTTGAAGATATATTTATATAATAGGAATTTTGTATTTGTAATAACCCTAATTAAGTATTTAACTATTTCTAGGTAATTAAAATGTCGGTTAATCAAGCACAGGAACAAGTGCTAAATTTAGCCAAATATTAACATTGATTTAGAGATAATTTGGTGTTAATGAAGAGCTGGATTTAGCAGATTGGGGAAATAAGAAAGCCTTTTGTTCCTGTTGCAATATTTATAATCTAATATTAATTGTATTTGTGGATGTGTATAGAGAGCTGGCAAACCGCCTTTTATTACTATATGCTGAAGAAAAGAAACAGGAAAGAGAAAAAGAAAATAATTGTTATTGTACTCATTGGGATTGTTATTCAAAAATAGGAGTGAGTGGAGGTCATTTGATTGTTATTCTAATTGTTTTCATTTGTTTATATGTTTCGAATGTGCAAGTGGAAGTCAGAAGGCGGCCCACTTTTCCTGCTTTTAGGTTTCCATTCATTTTGTTATAATCTAATCTCTCTCAAAAATTATTATCTAAATTCAAAAAAAAATTGGAAAAATTATTATCTACTTCTAAAGTTTTATCTATTACTACTACCTTCATAAAGTTAAAAAATTATGCGATTTGTTTTATTTATTTTATTAATACAAATGTTTTTTTGGTTAAAATGAAATTAGATTATGAAAAAATGATAAAAAAAATTACTATCCATCTTTTAAGTTTGACTTATTATATTAGTAATTTCTTGTAAGTTTGATTTACGATTATTGTTTTAAAATTTAATAGAATAACTATATAGATTAATAAAGATAAAACAGCGGAGTATAATCATATAAATTTTGAATTTTATGAGAATACTAATATAATATATCAAATATAGTAATTTTTAAAAAAATTTACACTAGCGTGCATGTATCATGCTGTTATGGTTAAAAAATAATTAGTTTGACTGAATTTTTAAGAACAAATCAATAAAAAAATTATCATGTAAATAAAATAATTTGTATCCTGAATTAATTTAGCTCACCATATATGGAATATAGACCCTATTTTATATGCTTCGAGTACAATGGCCATATATTGATGGTTTTGAGTACAAAAACCGTTTTTTTTTCCTCCATATATATGGCTGAAAATTAATCTGCGGAAAATTGCCATTTTGTTGGTTGCTTTAGGAAGGAGTTTTCCCTTTATTTATAATCTTATAGATCCTCAATTGCTGCTAAACATGCCCACTTACATGATCATTTAAACTCAATCATTTGTGTTTTGTCTTTTGTGTAGATTTATGTCGTTGAGATCTTTGGCTTAAACACAGGATAGGAAGATAATTAATTGCGCATAACTTTATTCAGCAAAAATATGTCTGCTGCCTGTGCTGATTGCTGGAGTGACCATAAATACTGTTGTCTTTTAACTCACTGTTATTTAGTTGTCATGTTCAACCATTGAAGTAAAAAAAATCTTATTACTTAACTTTCCCTTTTTTGTGGGTGGGAAAGATTGAATTTTATTGATTGAAAAAAAAGAAAAGAAAATGTGGATTAGCTTTTCTTTCAGTTTAGTAATACTAATAAAATCTTGGAATTAAGAAATTGCGAATTCAAACAATGATCTTTAATTTGTTTAAAAAAAGAAAAGAAATTAATGTTTAAGTGTTTGTGCAGTTAATGGATTTAACTTTCACTCAAACCTATTAGATTTTGTTTCAGAATTTAAAAAATGAACACTTTTATCAGATCCCCAGCAGCTGCCATTTCGGCTTTGGGGGGTTTTCAAACCATAAAATAGCTTCTTTCTGCTTTGATGAAAATGATGTAAATTTATGCACTTTGACAAAAGGTGGAATGCAAAAGTATAATATGAGTCAGGCGGACAGCTTCAGCCATTCACCAAAGGCACTCCTTTTGCTCATTGTTGTATTGGCTTTGCAAGTTTCAAGCTCATGGATTGCATATATAGCTTTCAGTTTGTAGATCCCATTATTGTATAAGAAACAAAATTATATATTAAAATTATTTTTTATATAACAAATTTTAATTAATTTTATCCACTAATGAATATGTAAAAATCATCAGGTCTGGATAAATAAAATTCATGAAGGAAATAGTTTTTTTTTCTTTAATATATTCTTGGTATGTATATCATTAATTAATTGCATAATATAGTGGGTAGCTTCTTCCAATGAAACCCACATTTCATTTAACAAGATTTGAACTTGACGATGTTATACTAGAAATCCCCATCTGCTCCTATAAGATGTCACTTTGGGGCATATTTTATCACTTCAAAATGCAATTTAAATAATTGAAGCTAATATAAAGACATCATGATCACTTCGTTAAGTCAAAAGTATTGAATTCTCTATTTATAGGCATCCATTAATTTAATTCTGCATATGAAATGGGTATCTTAAACAAGTATTACAACACATTGATAAGTTGAATCATGAACGGAGCTGACGATAGAAATGTCGTATAGAAATACTATTTTTTTCAATATTTTTACATTAATTATATTCTATCATTTGCGCAATTCATGAATAAAATTATAATTGGATCCACACATATATATCGTAAACCTTAGGGCTTTGAAATTAATAAAAAGACATTCAAGCCTGTAAAGCAAATAATATTCATGGAAATAATGCAAGGGAACCAAACTGAAGAGTTCAATCAAGTTAGCAAAAATTTAAATAAAGCTTAATATTGAAGAATCCCTATGACAAGTGACTAATCATTATGAATTATGAAAGCACTTTAATAGCTAATATCTTGTGGATTTGGTATCCCTGCTTGGCACTTTCTTTATCATCTTTCTGTGCCTTTCAAAATGATCTGTTGGTGGGTATTATACCATAGCAAGCTTCAAGCATCAGGATCAGTACTCAAGTACTCAATGGAGAATTCAATTCTTAATAATTATTTTTTTCCCTAAAATAAGAACTAAGATATATATACTTTAATTAACAACATAAAAATAAAAGGAATTCTAAAAAGGAAAAGCATATATATACATCATTGTGATTTTAATAAAGTAATATGTGACTCTCATTTACAAGCTTTACTTTAATAGTGTACTTTCTTTTTCTTGTTTTGGCTAATCAAGGATAAAACTAAACAGTTGTCTTATGCTAGAAGTTTCCCCCTATGCTCAAAAGGGTTAATTCTTGTTTGCACCTTTGAATCTTATTATCTTGTAAGCCATTGACATACCAAAATATGTAGCTTTATTAGCTTTAAGGCACTCAAAAGATGATTGAAAGTACCTAAAAATAAGTTCTTCCATATTTATATAAATAAATATATGGTCAGCATGTGAGGAACTTTCTCATATACTTTTGTGTTGTCAATCTCTTTTGACCTTTCGTTGTTACCATTTCAAAACCATATATTCTCTTCTATCAAAAATAGTTCCAATTAATCCAAAACTCACTATGATTTAATTGGTAAAGAAGTATATTGTTGTTTCTCACTTTTAAAAAGGTAGCACCAATATAAAATTTAGAAACAAAAAATAAAGGAAGAAGAAAGCGAATTAATTTCTAGTCGATAATATGTGATAATTTGATCTAAAGCGAAGAAAATTCAGTTCACTATGGATTCTAAAATATTGTGGGGGAGAGTAACCATATTGTTACATTATCTACAGATGTGCATGGCTTAGTCCCAGCCTAAGATTTTAGAAGTGTTAAGATCTCACATAAAAGGGTATATGGGCAAAGTGCTTCTTATAATAACTAACACATTTAAACATAAATTTGTTTTTGGGATTGAGTTAGATCGGTTCAATTTTAGCGAAGTTCTGAAATTGACCCAACACATGATGCATGTCTGCTTCAACTTTTGTTTTCCTTGTAAGTCCCCCACACCCCACACCCCACAAAAAAAAGAGGAGGAACTAGAAGGCAATTACTTGGTAACAAAAATAGCTGTCTTTGAAAAATCCAAGAAGTAGCATCCATATTTTGGGCCACAATTTGTCAGAACAAATCATTAATTTGAAATAGAGAACCCAATTCCAAGTCCTAAAGGAGAGTGATCCCAAAAAACCTGAAGAGCAGCAAAAAGTAGATGACAAGTAATAAGAGATAGTACACTGTGAGCCACTGACCATATCCATAACTCAAATAGCTTTAAGAGATATGATGTACATAAATTTCAGCCCATGACTAGGATAAGATCAAATTGGACCACACAGCCCACAGATAATTCTGGTTTTGTACCTATGAGATACCACATAAACCTTATCTTATGCCACAATCTGCCCGGTTTCTATTAACGTGCCTTGAATTTTAAGGTTGCTAAAGTAAAAACCGAACTGAAACTAATATGAAAAATATGGTTAATAGAATAATTGGTTTCAAAATCTGACAGTTTTCGGTTTTTTTTTTCTAAAAAACTGACGGTTTTCTTGAACCAAAAATGTCCGATTGGATTTTTTTTTTTTGAAAAACAATCAATCCAGTCCATCATCGCCCCTACTAAATTTTCTGATTAGCAAGAAGCTACAAGCTCATCATACTTCAGTAGAAAATAAATGACATTTAAGATTAATGTCTAAAAATAATTTTATCATTATGATAGAAATAAAGCTCATGGCAACAAAGTAATCCGAAATGCACTATTATTATTATTATAGAAACTGAAATCTTTGCAGGAATGGAATAGAATTAAGAGTATGTATGATAGCAAGAACAATATGGGTTGGGTGAGAAACAAAATCAAGCAGTTCCCTTGAATTTCTTTGCAATGCCAGCAAAGTATTTCCCCTGATGAAAAGCCTGCTCAAGCTCTAGTTCAGAGGGCTGTCTAGAGCCATCCCCTGCATAGGTACCAGCACCATAAGGGCTACCTCCCTTCACCTTCTCCATCTCAAACATGCCGGCTCCGAATGTGTATCCAATGGGCACAAAGACCATTCCATGGTGAACAAGCTGTGTGATGGCAGTCAAGCTGCATTTTGTTTTTTTGTTTTTTTAAACAAATTGAAAATGCTTAAGCACGGTATCTAAGTAAATTTTCTATTTTTGTCTTCTCGTTCCACCGGCAAACTAAAATAAAACATAAAAGATGGGACGCATGGGGAAGAAAAACTTACGGAGTGGTCTCCTGACCACCTCCCTGAGAGCCAGTGCTGTAAAAAATACCTGCAGGCTTGCCTGCAAGTGCTTGTGTTCTCCATAAGCCTCCAGTAGCATCCATAAAAGCTTTAAATTGTGCAGCCATCATTCCAAATCTAGTAGGGAAACCAAAGAGAAAACCATCAGCCTCAGCAAGTTCAGTGGGTGTAATGATAGGTGCATCGCCTTTTGGTGGTGCACCCATCTTCCCAAGAACCTCTTCTGGCAGTGTTTCAGGTACCTGTCAATATACAGCGTACATTCAATCAGGCAACTCCAGTTCCATGTAAGAGAAAAAATCAATAATTTTTACAAGTAACAGAACGTGTCAAATATTCTCAAGGATTGTTAGATGAAACAACTAAAATTGGGACTCAACAAGTTTCAATAGTCCTGAATAAAGATAACAATGTAAGCTTTCAAAAGAAAGTTTATTCGGGAAAGGAAATCTATTTTTGGATAACCAGACAAAAAAATCTTGTTCAGCAAGAAAGAAACAGAATCAAATTCAAAATAAAAGGCAAGCAATCACATAAGTTCATTACATTCCTAGGCATAAGCAAAAGAAAAGAAGAAATGCTCTGACTCAACCTCTTCTCTTATGTTCAAACTAAGAGATGACTCCATTCAACTGAAATGATCCTAAGTTTGACACCATGCCAACAGACAATTTAATGACAAGACAAACAAGCATCTCAAACTAACATTAAAAAGCTAAGATTGCAAACAAATTACCAACCTGCCACAGTTTCACTTCCACTCCTTCCACAGATGCAGCTCCTTTCTTTATCTCTTCAGCTAGTTTTGCAACATGTCCATACATAGAATAGTAACTGCAATCACATCAAATAATTTCCCATTACCAATTTGATTCTAGCCTACTAAATATGAACTTAAGATATAGATCGTTCAGGGGGTGATGTAAACTGCATTTCCTAGTGGCATTATTTTTTTCTAGAATTTTGTTAAATAGTTTTGTTCAGGATGTTAACAAAGGCAATAACTTTTAAATGCCTGATACCATATTAGGATAATATGATCAACATAAACTCATCAATATACATGATAGGAATACATCCATATCAGAGAGCAAGAGATGCAAGAATACAATTTTTTTGCTTTGAAAGCATATCATGGCATTCAATACAGGATTTTTTTTTTTTTTTTCTGGAAGTGAAAAAGGATAACATGTAGATACGGATCCTTGTGTTGCAGGCCATGAAAAGGATATCCATTTGTAATGTTTTATGCAAAGTATACATGGCATGAACTAGTTTCAACAATCGTGAGTGCTGGGACCATATGCTCTAAAATCATGGAGTTAGTGCTAATTTCTCTCTCAGTGATAATTTCAAAGGGTAGGTCCAGTTTCACAATCACTTTGTTCTAGGTTAACACCAAATTATGAGCATAATACCCACAAGTTTTGTCAATTTCATTGTTTAATTCCCTTGCTACGTTTACTATACCTGAATCCTTCATGAGTTAGATATGCCTGAATTATTGCCATGCATTGCTATGAGTGGCAAACATTGAAAAACATGAATTTCACACTAGCATTGCATCTATAAAGTCCGGAAGAGAACAAAAAATAAGGACCCCCTTTAAAAGGAAAGCGGAGAAAATTTAAAAAGAAAAAAAAAAACTTATTTAGGCCACAAGTTTTTTAGATATAGCCATGTTGATGTAATTTCAAACCTTGTGGATAGGTAATCATACATATCTTGTTCATTGCCCAATCTCTATGTAGTTTCTTTTCCTTCTCAGTTTACTAATTGCATATAAAACTTAAAGGAATAACAATATGGCAATCCTGTGCCATTATTTCTGGCACATAGAAGGCACAGCATCTAAATAAATCCAGAATGATTGTAAATGTATCGTAAAGATCGAGATCGAGTGCATACCTGGTCAGTCCATATTGCAATCAAATCAAAATAAATCCAGAATGATTGTGTGGACTATTAGACATTAAAAGATTTTTTTAAAATGGGCTTCGTCTATTACTCTTATCTTGCCAAGAATGGGGGAAAATAGTCCATTCCTTTACCAATGAGCACACTGAGAAATTTTTTTTTAAAAAAATCCATCAATATCCGTTAATGAAATTTGATAATTTCCATAAATTCTGTGGTGAAATTTACAATTATCAAGATCATATGCAACCTAATAGTATAATCTTATCAAACAGAGTTTTCGAGAACAATTCATGATGCAAGAAAATTGAATAGAAAGAGTGAAATTAGCATTGACAATAAATAATAAGAAAAAAAAATCCAAAACAATGAAAAAAGTAAAACCCATTAATCACCAAAGTAAAATGAATCAAAATAAATCAAGAAATGAGCAGCTGAACATCAAGAAACAAGAAGAGGAAAAAAAATCAAGAACAGGGCAGAGAAAGAGGGGAGAAAAACAAGAATCCAAACAAGAAGAAAAAATATGATAATGCTTACATAACATAGACTTTTGTTGCCATGGAAAGAGGTATCTTGCTTTCAGCGTTAATGGGTTTTCGCTAAAATGTATCAGAAGAATAATAAGACGACTCTGAGAGAATGAGTGAGAGGGAACGAGAAGAAGTGCCCTTTATTTATGTTGGTGGACTTGGCTTGGCTTGGCTTGAATTTAGTTCATTAATCTTAAAAAAAATTTATTAGTCACTAATTACTCAATGAGTGTGCTTTCTTTAATTATTTTTAAATTGGGATTTGCTGGAAGCTGATGTCATACGCATTATCATTTTCATAATAAAAATTTTAACAATTTACTAATTTTGCATTTAGTTTTCTAATTAAGAATGATGATATATATAGAAAGACTTCTTTAACAGAGAAAAAAAAATGTCAATGATAAGCATGATTTCATGCATGAACGGAATCTTGCTTATGGTTATTCATTTAAAAAAAGAGAAATGGTAATTATAGTATAGAAAATTCCCAAAATAATTTTTATATAGTTCTTATTTTTAAAATATTTTTTCTCGTAAACCAATAGAGTAATAAATGTTATACTGTTATTTGAAAAATTGATTGTGATTAGCATTGCTTAAAAAGAAAAATACTAATAGAATAACCAATCCTAGTTATTGCTAAATTTTGATATTAATTGTTAGAGTTGAGTATTTTGTATAACAAATAGTTACACTTGCAATTCTATTTAGTGTCTGTTTCATTAACATTTACAATCAGTTATTAACTTTTAGTTTTAGTTTTTTTTTTGAAAGCTGAATTGAAAAATAACTTGTTAAACATCTATTTGAATTTTAATTTAATGATATTTTTTATTTACAATTTTTTCTAAGACATAAATGAATGAGAAATAAAAATGAGGTGATGTTTAAATTTCACACTTTAGAATTTTGTAACTGTATACCCAATAATTGATAATAACTATTAATATCTTCTAACTAGTAGCTAAATTAAATGAATTAAGGGTGAAACTTATTTTTTAATATATTTTTATATACATTTACATTCTTTAATATGGTCAATAATATATACACTAATGCTCTCTATTTCATTATTTATTAATTCGATATATGAATGAAGATATGAATCTAATATAAATTATCAAATAATAGCTATCATTTGATTAAATAAAATGATAAAAATTGCATACACGTAATAATACACATATGGACCTAATCCTTTGTAAATATATAGTGGATTAAAAATGGGTAATTGATATTATTAAAGAAAATAATGCTTCTAGACGCAACAAGAGAGTTGATACATCTCATCATTTGTTAGAAGGTCACAGATCATTGACTTTGCCTAATTATTTTACACAGAAAGTGGGATAGTTATGGTGTGTATAATAAAGCACCCAAGAGGATGGGCTTCCAAAATTATTTCTCCTCTCTTCTGCTTCAACAGGGGAAGTCGAAAATCTATAAATGACTTGGAATATAAGTTAGACTTGCATTAATTTTTTTTTTTTTTTTAAAAAACCTCCATCTTAACAGGGTTATCTTTGAATGATTTTAAATTGGATTTAATAATTTTAATTCTTTAAAAATGATTTAAATTATTTTAGAATTAGTTTATTTATAATTATAAATTATTATTATTATTATTATTATTATTATTATTATTATTAGCGATGTAGAATTCTAATTTCAATATAATTTTTCAAGTATAATCGGTCGGGTCTAGAGAGATAATAACGATTCAAATAAATCAACTGAATTATATTAAGCAAGTATATGGAATTACGGATAGTTTGTACCAAGTCGGTGCTTTGATTAATCTCAAAATGCTCGTTCTTAGAAGTGAGGGAGCAAATTTGGAAGTTAAATATTTACTGTAATTTGTTAATATTTTAAGAAAATTTTCTCTAATTTGTTCATTTAGAAAAATACCCTAATAAAGTAAACCCCAACCCTAAATGAAAATTACCCTAATAAATTGAGTAAACTACTATTAGAATGTCTTAGCCACCCATGCTGAGGGTGAAAGTTACATAAAGTAAGTTCACCTATAAAACATAAAGTTAAAAAAAAAAAATTAATGGCAGACTGCTATTGGGTCTTGATCTATCAACTATTTAACAAGTAAATTAATAATTACTGCTGAAAAGCAAGAGGTCAACTAGTAAAACAATCCATAACATAAACACAAGTCTTTCATTATTAAGGTCATTTTCTCTACTACTCTTTTCTGTCAAAGAGAAAAATTATTAACGATGAGATTCAATTTATTTATTTTTAATAGATATATTGCTATATAGTCTAGAATTTACTCTCAAGCTAATGGGCATCCTTTCACATGTTTGTTATTTTTTTGCCAATTAAGAAAGAATGCGAGCATCATGGTGTCTAAATCACCAACAACTCGATTAGTTAAAGTAATTTAAATTAATATGAGATAATGTTCTCATTTTAATATTAAGAGCCCACATGGGGTCATGTTAATTAATCAGAGCTGTTAATTGTTTGGCAGGAAAATCTAAAGAAAGTATTTCCTTTAAGTTTACTTTTCTTTCTCATTTTTTCACATTATTTAAAACTAAAGTTAATAATAGACATTTCTTACTTAAAATATATTGATCCGCAAATAAATTTAAGAAACTAATTCAATTGTAAAATAATGATTATTTCGCATACATAATATTTTATGAATAAAATATAAATATAAACTATTAAATTTCTTATTTTGTTAATATATTTTTAATAAATATAAGGATATTTTTAAAAATATATAAATAAATTATATCAATTAAAATTTCTAAATCTATATAAAATTTAAAATAAACATATTCTTTATGGAACAGAAATATTAGGAATATCAATTATGAAATTAACACCCTTTGTCCTGAAGTATGTTTAATTATCATCTAATACCAAGAATCCACACCTATCATTTCCATTTACTCCTTATTTGCAGTAATCATAAGCTTGCCATTATAATAGCAAAGGCCCAATAAATACAATTATTATGCGATTTCCTACTTTAACTAATGTTAATTAATTTATTTACTTTTTTATGTTGAACGTGATCACTAAACCATAATTATTTTGAAAAGACAGAATTATGAGCGAATATTTACTTGTTCTAATTCATCTTTAATTTGTCCTGTTTTCTATGTACATGAGTGCTTTTGAAGCTTGTCTCAAGCTCAAATCTTTCCTTGATTGCAAACTTACGTTAGTCAATTCTAAACTTTATATATTGCTGAAGGAAAAATAAAATTTCTATTTCCTTTGTCTTGATTTGTTGCCTTCAAATATGTTGATGAGCCTTCTCGAATCCGAATCTAGAAACTTAAAGTGAAAAAAAAAAAAGAAGATTTTTTGTGTACTTATTTAATACCGTTTGAATTATGTAATTTTAACTCGATTTAAAAAATACTGAAATTTTAGAGTTTTTTTTATTGGTTTTGTAATTGGACTGAGTTCATCTGAAAGTAATTTTTTATTTTTCACCTGGACAGAAACATTATTGGCCGAATCATATAAATTTTGTATTAACTTCTTTTTTTTTTTCTCTTTACTTTTTGTGATTGTATGCAATTGAATAATTTTCATAACAAATTATTATATGAGAAAGATTTAACTTACAAAAAATGCTAGCAACCTTCTTCATAATAGTTTTTTTACCTCTCTTAATTATTAAATATAAATAATACATACCCAATAATTAAAAATATAAATAATAAATACCCAATTTTTAATATTATAAGTCCAAATAAAAAAATATAAAAAAGCGTGTCATCTAACTAAAAAGAAAATAATATAACTAACACCCATATTTAAACTATAAGGATAATTAATACACATCACTGTGGCATAACAAATTAGTGCTATATAAAGCTTGACAAATTTATATCCAAATAATTTGCAGTGATATCAGTTATAAGCTCTTTATCGATTTATATTATTGTTATTGTATTGAGTAATGTGATAAAATTTTATTCTTTTAATGATAGTATATTAATTATAAGAGGGTAAGAGGAAACAATAACAAATTTGTCAATTGATTTAAGCATGAAAATTTAACTCACTCTTCCAATTCTTCTATTTTAAATGATTAATTTGATTCAAAAGCAATTAATTGATCGACTATAATATTACAGTTAAGCATGTATTAAATTATACAATCAAAACAGAAATTAAAAAAAAAAAAAGAAAAGAAAAATTGAAATGATAGAAAATTCAGCAATTATTGTAAATGCTTAGTTAGGACCCAGAAGAGACTGAGAAGGAAAAATGGCTTGTGTTCCACGAATGCGAGGGTGGGAAGGAGGATGGGGCCATCCCATCAGACCAATTTTGCTTTGCTTAGATGGATCAAACGTCTTATTTAAATAATATTAAAAACCTGAACCTTCTACTCCACAAAACAATCATGCCCTTCTTAATTTGGCTTTTCTTTTTTCTTTTTTTTTTCTTGGTGGTTGGTTGGTGTGTTGCCCTTTGAGAGAATACAATTATCATTTTTTTTTTTTTGCCTTCACCACTAGTAACACCAATTTAAGCATTACTTAGCTTCTCAGTTCCCACTCTTCATTCTCTTTTTCAACAAACTCAAAGAATTCAACACTGTTTGGTCAACTTATAAACAGTACCCCAGTCATGGCCACTTGAATAGTATAGGAAAAAGTAAATTGATTGGCACATAACGTTTTGTTCCATTTAAAAAAAAAAAAAAATGAAGTTCAGATGCCTTTTCATTCAATTCCAAAAAAACTGAACCAAATCGAAATCATATCCTACCTACAAAAACTACGTGATTGTAAGGTCTTAAAAAAGCCAAAACAGAGGCTGAAAAGAGCTCAAAACCAAAATTGAAATTTTTTTCCTTTTTACGTTCAATTTAATACATTAAAAAAAATTATTATTTCAATTTTTTATTTATTCGGTTGGTTTTCATTTGTAACCATCCATCGATGTTCACCTCTGAATTAGGCTTTACCTCAAAAAGCCCACATTAACAAGCACATGCTAAGCCCAAAGAAGGGCATATTTGGTCCATAATAAACCAGTAGCCAGACTTAAGTATTGTTTAATCCACGTCGGGCCCAGATGATGTTTTGCAATGTGTCCTTTCTGCTTCTGCATATTGAAAAACAAAAAACAACAATCAAAGAAAAAAATGCTAATTATAATTAGCTTTAAAAGCATCTGACAATACTCAGTTATCTCATCAGTTGGTGTTAAAGAGAGAAAAACCTTCAAAAATAATTTTTGTTTTTTTCTCTCTTCAAAATTTTCTCTCATCACAGATCAATAAGATGGTAAATATTAGAAATGGAGCGTTGCCCTAGGAAAAAATATTATGTAAAAAAAGAATATGTTAGTCTGCAATCACTGCTTAGTTGGCATTGGTATAATAGCAAGATTCGAAAATCAATATAAGAAACACACCGAAAATTAGATTAGTGGTTTGTCTCTAAGCATACCTAGAGAATCTTAGCATAGATTCACTAATTTCCACATATAAGAGAAGCAATTTATCAAGTCATTTGCTTTTCCTAATCAATCAAGCAGAACACACCCGCGTTTATTTGGCGGAAACTGCCCCATCGATCAGCGCACACAATTTTCAGCTAAACTCTTGTTCTCACTTTCCTGGGTGACAGATAAATTCCTTGATGACTGTCTTTGTCAAATCAAATAAAGGAAGAGATAAGAGTTAAAAAAGAACATTAAAATACAAAGAATAAGCATTTGGACATAATAGGCTTCTAAAAATTCCATCAATAGCATGTCAATAAAAGAGAAGGTGAAGTAAAAGAATGAAACTTTACTTCCTTGAGTAGACATTCACTTTAGCTTGACACTTCTTTTCACCAGCTATTCAATTCCACGCATGCCCACATTCTACTGACCACACAAAGAATAAAGCTTGTCTCATCTTGTACCCAAAATAAATTCTGATTCAATATGAGCCTTAATATCAATAACAAAAACAAAACAAAGTTCAGCTGCTCACCAACTTTAACAATTAAAAGTCCTTGTAGTGGGCATTAATATTAGGCCAAGTCAAAATTAGCTAACAGAGGCGGCTCCTTGGATTCAGCAATATAATAATTTCATACTGAATGCCTCTGCTTCTACTGTGGATCAACAGAATCCACCTACCAACTACTATATTACCATCTTGCAAGATTATCAGGTCAATTAACAAACAAGCGTGGCATCCATCTCCCATCAGTATTATACTGAATACCTGTCAGAAAATAAATCAGAAATTAGCCATTTTAGCCTTAGCTTGCCAACATGAAGGCCCTGTCCTTCAGAACTTCAGCCATTTAAATCTTGCGACTTAAGACTCAAACTCAGTTCAGCTCCTTGAAACCTGCAGTACAAGATGCTCTACTACAATGGCGAGCAGGATTTTTTTTTTTGTCAGACCACAGACATGGTCAGCCAGCGGATAGGATTTCACATGCATATGAAGATGGGAAGAATGCAGCTTACTCAAAACCTGCTCTGTTAAACTTAGCCTCTAGATAATATAATACAATGACATCTCTTGGTCAATGATAGAACACAATTCACCACAATTTCAAAGGCAGCAACTAACTTGCAAGATAAAATGCAAGAGCAATCACTTTCAACACTCAGGCTCAGCAATGAAAAATGCCCATGAAATCATTAACAAATATTAGCCTGTTTCACAATTGTAAGATTATTGGATTATTGGCCTCAGGTGAAATCAATCTCAAAACCCTGAACTCAGCTCATCCATACAAGCACCAGTTTTTAAAATTTCAAGGGATAATTAATTTTTAGCATAAGCCCAATGGAAAAGAGCCATCCGAGAAAAAAAAAAAAGGAAAATTTAGAAATAGCGAACAGGTCGGCATATTAAGATGTGTAGCGCAAAACGAAAACCGCTTCATGCTTTTCATCTAGAAAGAACTTCGTAATATCCTCCATAGCACAAAATATAAGCGATGGCCACCTATAGTGTGCAAGTTCTGGTCATAGACCAGCTAATAAAAGTGCAGAGCTGCCTCATGTAGGTTGAATTGCCTCAACGTAAAAGTAACGCGAGATAAATCAGCAGAATGATTAATTAAGCAGCAACAAAACTAATCCACCCAAACAAATTCATCTCACTGAACTCTTTCCTTCTGGAACACAATTTCGGCTGAGTTACTAAATCAACAGTTCAAAATTTTAAAAAATTAGCCTCCGTAGGACTAAAATTTTCTTCCCATCAAAATTTCTCCAACCCGTTAAAAACCATTAAAGCCCTCAGAGAACCATATAAATCATAACTTCATTAATTTAATCCAACAAATAGACCCTGTTTCAGACAAGGACTCCAAATAGTAGGAGGTTATCATTCAATACATAATACACAGAAGCAGAGTATCCTTCACAAGATTTAAAATACATCAAAAATTTAAATGAATCCACACTGCAGCCATGATTTTAAAGAAATTCTGATCATTCCAAAGCATGCTATCTCCAAGGTCAGACTGTAAAATTAACCAATAACAAGCTTGAGTCCAACCCGACCCAAACTTTGAGCTCTCATGGGGTCAACACAAAAAAATATACTATGTTTAATCAGGAACACGGAACATGCATTATTGCTCTTCAGCAGGCAGAAAGGACAGTACTATGATGAGGTAAACTACTCGAGCGCACACAAAATTGGTGCTCATTCAATTCAATGGCTGTGAAAACTCTCAAGCAAGCTTAAAAGTATTCAATATTTAATGCAAACAAACTACTTTCCTTCTGCATTTTTATAAATTTAATATCTTAAAATCATAGTTTAACTCTCATATCACATAGAACTTATGATTCTGATAGCGTTTCTTCTACCGCCCAATTGAAACACCACAAGTTATTTTGATGAAAAAGGAAGAAAAAAATTGAAGAAATTTAAAGACAAAATTTTCTAGATTGAGACAAATTACAGTTAAAGAACCAATTTGAAACCTCTGAACTACAACAGTTTGAATTCAGAGATTGATTTATTGAAATGTACAGAATTCAAAAAAAAAAAGGAAAAAAGAAGGGAAACAAGTCCGCGTCAAACTAATCCTCTTTCTTTCATTTGTACACAGAGCTATCCAACAAAGCAGAGAACCCATTCAAGAAAGGAACAAAACCCCCAAAACCCCCCAACCCACCTTCATCCATAACAGACAGCGACTCTCCATCACTCCAACAAGCGACAACCACTTAGAGTTTGCACCAAATTTGAAGCATTCCTCATTATCTTCTCATTCTCATCCTCCATCAACCCCAGGCACATCTCTAAAACCCCTTCTCTCTTGGCTTCCCCAAATATTTCCTCACTGTACGTACACAAAGTATTCAGAGTGAAAAGCCCACATTGAACCCCTCTCCCACTCCCATTCCTAATCACCTTCACCAACACTCTCACACATCCACCAATCCTCCCCATCTCCTCTCTCCCTTCCTTACACTTCACCAACACACTCAACACTTCCACCGCTCTCTCCAGTCCCATCTCGCATATCCGCACCAAAATGGGCACCGCCCCGCATTCCACAGCTCGCCTTCTGTTATCCGGAAAATAACAGATTGCATACAACGCCGTTGCCGCTTCTTTCACTTCTCTTCCTTTTCCATATTTTAGTAGCCTCACCAATGCTTGAATTGCATTTGGGTAAGCCCCAATTGTCGCTTTGTTTACTTCTACTACAGCCAAACTGGTCAAGATAGTGCATCCTATGGCACGGCTGTCGGGGGATTCAGCCCGGAGAACGGTGACGACCCGGCCAATTGCGCCTTCCGCTACTAAACCCACCTTATTATCATCATCAAGGGAGAGGTTGAGTAATAAAGAGAGGGCTTTCTCTTGGAGAGATGACTCGGGAGAGTTGACGCAGTTGAGAACAGCGGACACGGCTCCCGACTCGGTCAGCTGGCGGCGGAGGGCAGGGTCGAGTTTGGTGAGTCTAGTAAGCCGGGAGAGAGAATCGAGCTTGGAGTTGAAAGGAGAAGACGGAGAAGTGAGAGTGGAGATTAGGGTTTGAGGCTCTGGTTTCGGGGGTGATGAGTTAGACTGTGAATTTGAAGGGGAAAAGAGGGTATAATTGGAAATCAGACTTCTAAGAGCATGGTTGGGGATGAGTAGTGGGTGTTCGGGGAGAGGTAGTTTAGAAATCGGACAAGAACGGTGGCCGGAGTCGAGCCACCGTTGAATGCAGGCGCGGTCGAAGGTGTGACCCGAAGAGAGGATTACCGGGTCGGACATTATTTCGAGAGAAATCGGACACTTGAAATCGTCGGGGAACTGTGTCGCCATTTCCTAAACTCTTCCGTGTTTTCTCTCTGTAGAGATGAAATTTTTAACTTTCTCTCTCTATAAACTCGGGGAGGAAGGAAGGACGAAAGGACGGAGAAGGAGGGGTTTTATGAGGTTTTTGGAACTGCTTGGGGGAGGGAAGCTGAGGGAGATAACTTGCGCTGCTTTGCTTCTTTGAGGCTTTCTAAGCAAGTGAATTGGCTGTTTTAACCTCATGCTTGGCCTATATTTTCGAGGCGAATGCCTTGGCTTTTGGAAAATGGAGAGAGTGGCATTTAAGGAATTATAATTCACGATTCTGTTTGGCTACTATTCCTTTAAATTTATTAATTTATTTACTCTCCCTCTCTACTCGCTATTTTAATTTTTTTGTCTTTTTTTTTCCATTCCCCTCTATATTATTTTACCATTTTTTTTCTCTTTTTATTTTCAATTTTTTCTTTTAATCTTAATATATACACACGTACTTTTAAATAAAAATAAAAATTTGCTAATCAAATAATTTAAAAATTAAAAATTTTAACTTTAATATTGAGCCGGATTAATTTTCATAAAAAAACATTAATAGATTAATGTATTTAATTAATTTAATTTTATGATAGGGTCATATTTTATTTTATTTTTAAACTTTTTTTATCAGATGACATTTTGAACGAAATGTTTGAAATTATTATAAGGTGTTACAAAAATAAATTAGACTGTTTTTTTATTTTTTACAAATTATTTTTTTACTTATAAAAAAATAAATATTTATTTTTTTAAAAAAAACAGTTTTTAAAATTTAAAATAATTTATTTAAAAAAAAATTATTCCAAATCAAAGGTAGTTCCTGTTGTGTCGGTCACTTCGGCGAACGAAATTTTGTTTTTTTTTTTTTTTTGAACGAAGGAAAATTCTGCTTTTAAGTGTGAAAGTCTTGATTCTTAATGACTGGTGAATAATGGCGACGGAAGCCGTATAATTCCATTCCAAAGGGGTAAAAGTGGAATCTCACTCTTTCACTTTAGCTTCCTGTCAAACGTTCCGTTTGCCTTTCAAATAACGCAATTAATAAGAGTAAAAGATTTTCCTAATTTATATCATATTCATAAATAAAACCAATGGAATGGAATCAAATAATAATATAATTTATAGTATATCTAAAAATTTAGAATTGATTTAATTTATAAATCTACTCTAATGAAATATTATTTATAATATATGTATAAGTTAAACTATATAAAGTTTGTCTACAATTAGATTTTATAATATAATAGATGGATTACTTCTGAGTTTAAATTATTCAAATTTCAAATGAATTCAAACTATCTATTATAAATGTAATTGTGACATTTCATATGAAATATCAATTAAATTCAGAGTATTTAACGTGATATTGCAAAACCAATAAAAAAACTCTATAATTCCAATATTTTTTTAATCGAGTTAAAAATACAAAATTTAAACGGTATCAAATAAGTAAAGAAAAAAATCTTCATTTTTCTAAAAATATTTAAATAATAAAAAAATTATACTAAATATTTGTTCTAAATTGAATTATATCGAATTAAGTTGCAATAAACTGAATTCGATTCAAAAGAATATGGATAATACAAAATGAAAATTTGAAAAAATTCCAAATTCTAATGAAATTATGGCATTAAATTAATTTAAAAATTTTGTCACGGGAAGAGAACGGAGCTATGGATGTGTAGTTAATATCTTGGAATTACGACAATGCCAAATTCTAAGTCAATTCTGCAAAAAAAAAAGTCAAAATTATGGTCTAAAATTTAATTGACACGTTTCATTCTTCTTCTTATTCTTATTTTATTTATCCTTAATTTCCTATTTTGAAAACTTCTCCCCTTTAATATTTCTTAAAGTCAAAGATTTTCTAATTCCTCCGTCCCAACTTGATAATCTAAAGAATAATTACTGCAACGTATTAGACTTCCTATATTTAACAAAATTTCTTCCTTTTTGCCTTTTATATCAATTTTCTATAAATATCTTTTTTGATATAATTAATTAAGTACATATACTTTTTATTTTTAATGTTATGTTGACGTATATAAGTGCATGAAAGTTGTAAGAATATTTGTCCATTTACCTTAAAAATAATTCATTATTCGGAAAAGAAAATTACTTCCATTTAATTATACTAAAAATTCAAGTATTGAAATTTATAAAGTTTTAAATTTTGAGTATAGAAAATAAATTGACAAATTTTGTGAAGTCTAAAAGGATTGAGAAATCTTTAGGTTAGAAAAAATTGAAGCAAACGGAGAGCATACTGATATTTATATATTTCATTCGTGCCAACAAAAAAATATATTGACTTACATTTTTTAGATGTTTCAAAATTCAGCATCCATATTCGTTTTAAAAATATAATTATTTGTTAATTAATTATTTATTATGTATCTATTTAATGCGTCTTGTTATCAGCAAAAATAACTTATTAATTCTTAGTTTTTCGATAATACACACTTAATTAATGTATGAATGTTTTTAATAAAATGTACAATTACAAATATATTAACTATATATATATATATATATATATATATATATATATATATATATATATATATATATATATATATATATATATATAATAGGAGTAGATTTCTGTTTTCATGAGAGTTATAAGGTGTGAGATAAGAAATTAATTTATAAGACATAAAATAAAATTCATTTTCAAAAGAAAAGAAGAGGTAAATTATTTTCACATCATGAAATTTGATTGAATATACTAATTTATTCACTCATTTTCAGAAAATACATTATGGAGTCGATTAAGTTTGGTTCTGTAAACTAAAAATGCTTTTCATTACTTTTGAATAGAATATTTCATTAGTCAATTAAAATCTTATTAAAACAGTTAAAATTAGTTTTACAAATACTAAATATAATTTTTTGATATTTTATTAATTTAAAAATAATGATAAATTTAATATTTTGGCATCAAGATAATGATATTAAAATATTTTTTGATATTTTTTTTAAAACAAAAAAGGGATAAATTTGACATTTCATTTATCAGTAAAAAAAATAAATATAATGACTAAATAGTATATTAAATTAAAATATTAGAGTATTTTTAAAAATATATGGATGAACTAGAATATTCAATCCATCTTAAGGAGTGAGAGTTATTTAACCAAATCTAAATAAACAAAAAAATAATAAAAGTTTCAAACTTGATCCAACATTACCAACAATTATTGAAACTAAACTTGACGTATAAGGAACTTAATTTATTATTATTCAAATTTATTTATGTGAATATGGCAATTGATTATAAGATAATTATAAGACTTAAGACTATAACCATAGTCATGGAAAGACTTTTAGATACGTAATTATACATAAATAGGAATGGGATTAATTAATAAATTAATGCAATAGGGGACAACATCATCGCTCATTAATTAAAGTTAAATGCCCCATTAAATGAATTCCCAACTGTCTTAAATTAAAAAACAAAAAATCATGATAAATGAAAAAAGTGTTTCTATCACAATGTGAAAGCGACATTTATTCTCAATTCAAATTTTCATTATATATATTTTTTTTCAGCCGATTCCAATTCGGTGCATTTTTTATGATAGTTATTTTTTTTTTCAAAAAGTTTTTTTTTCTTCGTTTGTGAATTGGTTGTGGTTTAGATAATTTATTTGTTTTTATTTTCCCCTAAAACAATAAAGTAAGTGAATAACCGCACATTTGAGCTGGGGAAAATTAATTAATTTCATATATTCACTAATTAAACCTGATTAATGCCTTTTATTTATTGATTTCTCACCATGTTAAAAGAAAAAAAATTGTAGTTATGAGTTTAATATTTTTCAAAGTAAAAATTAAGAACGAAAATTTTTTACTTAAATCTTTATTATAGATCAACCTCCATGATTTATTGTCACGTAAAAAAAGAAAAAATAATAATTTTTATAATCAAATTCATAGAAATTACTTACCTTAATTCTATTTGATCTATAACTTTATTAAAAAATCAAACTAATAAAAAAATATCATATAAGCAAATTAATAACTATTTTATCTAAGTAATGGTCTATCACTCTATGCATAAATAAAGGAAATGAACTAGATCTAAGTAATTAAAAATTATCCCAAATTTATATTTGCAAGTATATAAGAATTAAAAGTGAAAAGTTATAACCTAAAGTCCATCCGAATTTATATACTATGAATGAATTTATTGTGATATCTAAAAAAATTAACATTACATTTATATATTTATAAAGTAAAAATTTGTGGCTGAGGCTGAGCTATACAAAAAGTGATGGCATAGATTTATTTTGGGGTTGCAAATATATAAAAAAAAATGTAGAAAAAGTAAAAAACAATTAATACTTGTCATGGGATAAAATGAGGGATTGATGCTTAGGAGAAAGGATAAAAAAGTAGTCGATGGGGATGATTTGGAGGACAGAGGGAGACACAAGATTAAGACAGGTTGAGCAATCTCTGCCTCTTGTTTAAGGTTAAAAGCCAACGAAATGGAGCTGACGTGCTCATGAAAACAAATAGGAAACTGTCAACTGACTTGCTCTTCCTTTTACCTTAATAATAACAATAATAATACATAAAAAAGAGCCCAACGGGTCGAAAGGGAAGAAAAACAACCCACTTGAGTGTCATGCATATGGCAGTTGGACCGTTTATCCTAATCCAGGAATATGAGTTGTTGTTTTACCTAATATTTACACTAGTTCAAACTTATTAAAAGAAAAAAAAGAAAAAGAATATTCGACCTCAAATTAATTAAATAACAATATTATAAAATATACTGTAAATTTTGTATGAATATCACAACTTTTTAGTTTGTTATTGGTATGAGGTTTGTGATTGCTTTTTGATTTGCCATTTGTATACGGAACTCAAAAAGTCAGATTTTCTTGCATAATATAGTCAGATGTCAAGATTCGGATCCTCGTATATTTGTTAAAAGAATTATGGACCAATTAATGGGGGCTGTATGTATTTAACAACAATCATACCCACTTACATTAGATAAACCTTGCTTAAATGGATGGACAAACCTTTACCATTTGAGCTGCTCAATGCTCGTGCATTAGGCGGCTCAGTCTAATGTAATAGGGAGGGCCGAGTCAAATTCAATTTTTGATTTGACATATTCATCCCTTTTTCTTTCTTCAAAAAATTATTATTTGGTTTAATCTTGTCTTATAAAATCGGTAGTAAAAGTTAAAAATATAAAACTTTTAAAATAAAATAATAAATTTATAACTGTGATATAATTAATTTCAAATTACGGTATAAATTCATCAAATTCTAATAAAAACAATTTTAATTTGTGAATTTCCATGCATTAGTAAAGATCAATACGATGTCTTACAATGTGATTCTTTACACAGGTCATGATTGAAAATCATCTACATGAGCCCCAAAGTGTAATTAAACTACTAGCTACAATAATATGAAAAGTTGATTAAAAATTTTTTTTTTTAAGCAGATCCAAATGATACAAGTCAATTTAAATTTCAAACACTTGAGTAGAAGTAGATATCTAGCGAGCCTCAAAGATAGTTATAGTAACATCATTTACAGAATTACTAGTTCCTCCAGTGGTTGATGGGTCTCCACTATTGTAAACTCTCTTCATGATAAACGCAGGTTGCTTCGGCGAGGCAAGAATTGTATCGTTACTCAGCATGAAAACTACAGCAGACATAGTTGGCCTATCCACTGCTGATTCTTGCACGCATAAAAGCCCAATCTGGATGCATCTAAGCACTTCATGTTCTGGGTATGAATCACCTAGGGATTCATCTACCATCTCTAAGGCCCTTCCTTCTCTCCACAGCTCCCAAACCTAAGACAACACCAACTTCTTAATTAATTATGTCATGTTATTAAGATAAAAAAATTTAAAATTAATTAATGAAGATTGTGATTGATTATCTTACATATCCAACTAAATTTGAAGATGTATTTTCATCATAGTAGCTGCTATTTTTTCTACCAGTGATGATCTCTAATAGTAAAACCCCAAAGCTGTAGACATCGGATTTTACTGAAAATAGACCTTGCATAGCATATTCTGGTGACATATAACCACTGCAATACCACAATGAATAAGACATAGGCACAATTAAATTTTTTGAATTGGACTGGCCAAGTTAGCGCATTAAAATTTATATTCAAGTCAGTAAAACTAAAAACCCAGTAGGTATTCAGTGTAAGAGACAATCCAACATCAGAAATTTAAAAGAAAAAATAAAATTTATAATTGTGGTTGAGCTAATTTTATATTGATTTAAATCATTTTAAAATAAATAACAATTTCACAGTTATCAAACTTAATGGCCCCGTGACAAGTGGTATCAGAGCCGATCCAGATCCGACTCCGATGTCTCGCCAAGCACCCCGGGTTTAGGGCATGCAGGGGGGCCTACTGTGACGAGGGCGTCACAGGATTGGGTGGAGGAGAATGTCACAGACTTCAATCCCACATCGGATAGGTGAAGGGAATGAGTCCTGGCTATAAGCGGTGGCGCTGCACACCCCACTAGATCGGTCTTTTGGGGAGAGAGTAATGACCCCGTGAGATGCATGTAATTCTGATATGAATAAATCTATATTTTACTTACTATGTCCCAACAACGCGGTTTGTATTTGCTTCGATTTGGTCGACTCCAAATATTCTAGCCATGCCAAAATCTGAAATTTTTGGATTCATTGATGCATCCAACAAGACATTGCTAGCTTTGAGATCCCTATGAATAATTCTTAATCTTGAATCTTGATGAAGATATAAAATCCCTCGAGCAACCCCACAAATAATGTCATGCCTCATTGACCAATGTAAAAGCGATTTTTTTGCTTGATCTGGATCAGCATAACATATAGTTCAAAATGAATAAACTCCCATGTTTGAAGCAAACATCTTAGATTTTTAATTCATATATTTGACTTAAACTCAAAGCCTCACAATTTTATAAAAAGATTTTGATGACATTAAGCTATATATATCTCATAAATTTTTTTTATTTATGCCCAATATGTGTATATATATATATATATATATATATATATATATATATATATATATATATATATATATAAGCCGAGTTTACAACTTATTGTGTATTAAATAAATAATTTTATATTTATCAAGTAAGAATAAATTCTTTTATATAGCAATATATTATTAATTTATTCAGTTCATAAATGAAAAAAATATATAAATCTCATCCAAATAAGAAAATTTCAAATTCTACTATCATATCCATCTTAGATTTTGGAAGAGAAATATATATTGAGAATAAGGACATACCAAAGATAAAAGTGTCCAAGCTTTTATTTGGGAGGAACTCGTAGATAAGCATCTTCTCCTGATCTTGGATGCAATAGCCAAGCATCCTCACAAGATTCCTATGCTGCAGTTTTGCAATTAATGCAGCTTCATTCTTAAACTCATTATTCCCTTGTCCAGAATATTTTGATAGTCTTTTAACTGCTATTTCCTTTCCATCAGGTAGCATGCCCTGAGAAATATTATCTAATTAACTTCATGTTACTCAAGAGCTCACATCTAAAAACCTAAAAGAACAAAAAATTTCACAGATAGAGACTTTCCTAAATAGACAGAAGTTAAAAATGATCACGGATATTACAGCACCTTCAAAAGTTTGGAGGTGGCCATGGTATATATATTCGTATGATAAGAGGATCTCTAATGCATATGATAAGGCATGTCATGCGAGGAGGGCATAATACATATGATAAAAAACATCTACTGTTTATTTAGATTATACTCTTTATTTTAAAGAGTCATTTCATAAAAGTGATGTTTAATAAACTTTCTATCTTTAAAATTTATATTAGAAAATGAATTTGTTTATAACAAATTTTACTTTTTATTTTAATTGTAATTAATATAAATATATTTTCTATGCATATTATATCTTTTTATTGGTGTATTTCTCTAAAATATTTTTCTCTTACTTTTTTTTAATAAATATTAATTTATATGAGATAAAGTAAAATGAAAAGTAAAAATAAAAAGAGTCTATTGAAATTGTAATTTTTTTACTCTTTATATCTAAAGATAGTCTTTAAAATAAATAATAATATTGGAGATGCTTTAATCGGATCTCAAATAGATTCCGTATTTTAGTTATATTATTTATTTTAAAAAGTCATTATATAAAAAAAAGTGTTCAATATAGTTTCTATTTTTAAAATTTAGAGTAGAAATCTAAATAGTCAAATTTTATTATCTATTTTAATTGTAATTAATGCATTTTCATTTTCTATATATGTTTTATCTTTTTATTGGTATGTTTCCATAATTATATTTTTCTTTTTTCTTTAAATAAAAGTTATTTACTTTTTTTATAAATATTATTTTATATGAGATAAAGTAAAATGAAAAGTAAAAATATAAAAATCTATTGGACTTACTCTTTATATTTAGAGATGCTATAAAATATTTTTTTATTATACCAAATATATTCTTTAAAATAAAAAGTATTGAATATGCTCTAAGAGGTGTTAGAGTCCAATCTTATACTACTTCAATATCTCACCATCTTTGATGAGTGTTTTATGTGATTGAATGATGATGAATGAACAACGATTCTGTATCGGAAATTTACAAGATGATACAATATATATATATATATATATATATATATATATATATATATATATATATATATATATATATATATATACACTTAATTAAGCATGTCTTTTGAGATTGAAGGAGAGTTTACCTTATACACTGAACCAAAACCACCCTCTCCGAGCTTGTTATCATCTGAAAAATTATTTGTAGCTTCAGCAATGGCACTCAGATCAAAGCATGGTAGATCTGAGATTCCACCTTTATCATCATTTCCTTTTCCACTTTGAGAATCTTGTTTGAAACTAAATATATATTTGTTACGTCGGCGTCTATCTCTAGCTGCAATTATCATTATAAATTAAATTGTTGTGATTCATTTATTTATAAATTATAGATTTAATAATAAAATATTACATAAAAAAATTTCACAATTTTTTATAATATTTTATTAATGACTTAGTTTATGAATCATGAATCCCGTTTAATAAGTAAAAAAAAAAAAAAATGGCGGCAAGGAATTGCTTACCCTTTCTTTTCATCCTTACTAAACAATATATAACGAAAACTGAAAGAAATGAAACTACGGCGACAGACACTATTAGTATTGCTTCCACTCCTTCATTGGCAAGAGGAACTTTCGACTTTCCATATTTAGCTGCCACGTTATTGGGAAATTAAAGAGAAACATAAATAAATAAATAAATTAAAAAAGAAATGAAAAATAAAGGAGGAAGTGCTCATCGAAGCATTTAATTAGTTTATAATCAATTAGTGTATATATCAAGATTGGAAAAGGGGTATTTAACTAATTATGTTATTAATTGTTTTTTAATTGTAGGGCCACTGAATTTATAAGTATTTATTAGTATATTAGTGCTCGTAATTAATTATATAATACTCAACCTCAAAGATCTCAATAGTGACGTGATCCTAATCCTTTCTAATGAATCACAAAAATTAAATGATTATTAATTAATTTCAGAAACTATATATATAATAAATTTATGTCGTTGAGTTAAAAAAAAAAAAATGCAAAATAAAGAAGGTACTGGTTAGCAAAAATGGATGTATTAGTATTACCTAACTCTGCTGCATCCACTCTAACAAAGATGTCCTGTCCCACACTTGAATAAGTTCTTGTGTCTATCAAATCTCCATACCAATTCAAGCACCCAATCCCCCTCTCATCTGCACTTGTGTAAGCCATGCACGAACAATTCCTCAAGCACTCTTCCTTGCATTCCTTCAAGCTCAACCCCATGTCCGCACGTGCATTTGTTGTGTCCGGCACCCTCACACGTGTCAGCCTCACAAACCCCTCCCCACTTCGACACGTCGACACGCCGACTTTTCTGACACAACCACCCGACCCGTCTCTCAAGAACCAATCCCGTGGCGATTTGGGCTCGAACCCGGGTAAGCACTTGCATATGAAATTATCCGAATCGTACGGGTCACAATTACTATTCTCACCGCATTCACGGTAGTTATCACACGGTTCTTTTGGTGCTGACCAAAACCCGATCCATTTACGGTCGTGATCATTCCACGTGGCCCGTTGGACGATTCCTGATTCGTTCACCATCATTCTTGAGAAAATTGAGGCTGAGGCATTAATAATAGCATACGTGATGGATACCTCATCCTCGTTGTTTACGAAGGAAGCATTAAATATGTAGTTCCGGGTCATTTCGGGCACTCCGCTCCATCTTTGTCCGGTCCATGGCCCGCCCCGCCACCACCTAACCGGACCCTTGTAGAGAAACAACTGAGGAAATCCAACCGGATCAATTCGGTAGAAAATGTTACCGGTTCCAGGATCATCTTTGGATTTCCACGAAGAAAGGAACCAGTTCTTGCCGGTTCTTCTGTCGAGGCCAAGCTTCATTAAAGGAAGCATAGTGTCTGTAGGATAATCAAAGCTTTGCCATAAGATTCTATTGCTATCATCTTGCTGAACCAAAACAAGATTCCCTGAATCAAGAAGCTGAGCCTTGGAATTATAATTGGTCGATAATGACGAAGAAAAATTGGCAACGGCAGACCAGATAGGAACAGTTTGGTTTTTCTCGTATAGAACAAGGTTACCTTGTGTGTTGATGGTGAGAATTCCTGAGGTATCATTGATAGGATTATCCCTATTTGCCACCCAGACAACGGTTTGTTCCGAGACTTTGTGATACCAAATTCCCACGTAGCGGCGAGTAGAATTGCTTGGGCTAAAGAACCCGAGTGCGAACCCTTGTCCCTTAGAGACTATAATATCGCCATCTTTGATGGGTTGAGTTGGAGTTATGGTGTCGTCAACGGATATGCAGATGTGGAAAATATGGAAGAGAAGCAATAAAACAAGAGACTCTTTTACAGGGTTCATGTTAGCTAGAAGATTGAAGAATAGGATTGTTGATGCGGTGATTAGGCTGTGGGCAACACTTATCTGTCCAGCTGTATCATTGTAGTTGGGGTTTTTAATGATATGAACTACCTAATAATTAAAACTCTGAAACCTCCAGCAAAAGAAACCGCTTTAATTGGCTTTAATTTCAAACTCCTGGAAATGAGAGGAAAATGGTGGAAGATTATATATATGTGTTACTCACTCATATAAGCTATTTGTGTGGTTGTCACAAGCTCCTTAAATGGTCCCAATTTTTAATTTTGATATCTAACCGAATTTTTATTGTTAGCCTGATTTGTTCCTCATATAAATTGATCATAGTACGTACCACTCCAAGATTTTTGCATGTAAAAAAAATTTAAATATAAAATTATTTGTAAAAATAAAACTATTTTTTTGATAGGGTCATAAGCTATATATTAATTTAATTAGGATTGAGTTTGAATAGGAAAATTTATTTATTTTTTAGTAGAGAGGAAAATTTCTTTTTCATTTAGAAGTCTCTTGATCAAGGAGCTTACTATTATCACACTTCTAACTCCTAAGCCTCATTGTCTGCATATATAGCTTCTCATTGCATTGTGGGTATACCAGACCACCTAATTTCCATTCCCAAATCCAGCCCTCCACTTTGGAACTAGACCGTGTAACAGTAATTGTGGGTAACCTTTCAGGGTTGACCCTAAATCATTGATAGGACTCTCTCAGTTTGCTACCCAAACAACACAGTTTTTTTTTTTCTGAATTTTTTTACACCAAATCCCAAGACAACGGTATTTTGATTTTCCTGACGCAGGAGGTGAATTCAAAAATTAACTTGAATAGGGAAAAGTGTAGTCCACTGGTAAAATTTTAATTGCACTTTAAAATATTGATTTTAATCTGTGAGACTGATTAATATTTTAATAACAATTAAATTGTTAGCAATTATATAATAATACATTAAAAATAAAATATAATTGTTAACAATTATATGAGGAACATGATATAATTATATAATTATTAGCAATTATATAGTTATATATAAAATATGCAATTATATAATGAAATGATTATATAATTACTAACAATTATATGATTATATATGAAATATGCAATTATATAAATAAACATAACAAAATTTATATAATTATCAATAATCATATAAAGGAACATAAAAATAATATATAATTGAACTGTCAGCAATTATATGAGAAATATAGTAAAAACTATATAATTGTTAGTAATTATATAGTTATATATAAAATATAATATATAACTGCTAGCATTTACTAAATTAGAGATTATATGGTCTGACCTTCTGCAGAGGGTTGGTTTAACATATGGTACTTTATATATGGTGTCTAGCGAAGTGCACAATTGGAATGGGAGATTTTATTGCATGATTCATATATAGCTCACATTGTTTTGCAGGATAGGAATAGGACGCAGGTTTATGATTGTTCTATTTTTTCAAGAATCTTAAGCATAAAGATCATCAATATTTCTTGTCTAAATCTAAATAGACTCGATCATATATGTTCATGAGATAAAACTCTACTTAAAACTTTGTGAAATTTTCTTTTCTTTTTTTTAGTGACATTTTATCATTAGTTTCATCTTTGAAAAAATTATAATCCTAACCTAATCAAGTATCACTTGTATGCTAGAAGTTTTTTCCTTTTTTTTTTATTAAAGAATTTTTTTTTAAATCAGTACTTATTAATAAACTGAGCTAGTAAAACACACAAATTTATTATAAAATCCATTATTTTTTTAATGCTGATTAAAATTTATTGGCTAAAGTTCCCAAATAAAGATATGGGAACTGAGGCTATCATAGTTCCCAATAGATACCGGCAAAAGAGTCGTCGCATGAGACTAATGACTTCACTGTGAATTATAGTCTACCAAGTGGCAGATATTTTTCGTTCTGTCGCTATTGAATTCTTTTCTAAATCGAATTCTTCGAAAATTATAATTTAGTAAAACTGATGATGACTCATCAATTAATGGAAAATATTTTTCTTGCAATGAATACTATATAAAACTGATGATGACTTGTTTTTTTTTTTTTAATTTTTAATTTTTTATAACAAAAGAGTAACTTTATTAAACAAAATGGAGTACATCCTAATCGAGTAAGGGTTCAATAAACACTACTCACGGATCATTGTTCGTAGTTATATCCCTATTAAAACAAAACCCAAATATTTGCAAAAACGCCCCTCATGGATCATTGTTTGCAGTTATATCCCTATTAAAACGAAACCCAAATATTTGCAAAAACGCCCCTCACGGATCAGCGGTCACCGGTTCAGCACAGGCAACCAGGAATTCCTCCATTTTCCTTTTGATTTCACCTTGATTTTGAAATCTACCTTGAAGAGCGAAATGGGTTTCCAACAAGAAAAACAACATGGAGAGTAGAGATAGAAGCCAAAGCATGGAATTTATGGGCGAAAATGACAGCTTTAATGGATGACATCTGAAATTTCCAAATCTCATCTACCAGGTAAGTGGTCTATTCTTCCAGTAATATAAAGTAAATTACAAATTCTTATTATTACATTTGACCCACAAAGCAGTGAGTGAGAGTCTATAAGTTTATCGAGTTACCAAACTGGTGACTGGGACCTCATTTATAGAAGATGATCCTTGGTCATGATATGCTACTGAGTTGGAATTATTGCTAGATGTTCTGAAAATGAAAGCAGGTTGTTTTGGAAAGGGAAGAGCTTTTTCGCTACCCAACCCAATGTGAATACATCTTAAGGCTTCATGGGTAGAATATGATCCTTCCAATGATGAATCAACTATCTCCATTACTTCATTTTCTCTCCATAACTCCCCTCAGTATGCAAGGTTCGAAGCATTAGCATAGAAAAAATAGGAAACTTTTCAAAAATATAAAATATGTAGATTTGAAACTATGGCTCTCACAAAGTTTCAATTTCTCACATGCCCCATCAAACTCAAGGAAGATTCTTCTTGATGAGTGTCATTGTTCTTCCTACCACGGATCATCTCTAGTAGAATTACACAAAGCTAAACACATCAGATTTTATTGAAAATTTTCCAAAATAAGATTAAAAGCGCTCAAGTTCGGGTTATAAATGCTATTGATTTGAGGTGCTCGGATGATCTGATACATATAGTGATCAGTATGATTTAAGCTTGGGTTATGAGCGTTTATATTTTAGAACTCACATCCAGATAGTCAGACTTAAAGTTTTTAGATGGAAATGAACTAAAAAGTATTTAGTAAATTGAAAACCAGTGATATGTTGAATATGGATATGCATTTGAATTGCGCTTTTTTAATAGTTGTGATTCTTGGAATAAATGAGATATGTAACATCTCGAATGCACGTTATCTAGTATGATCACGTTGTATATAGCATGATATGTATATTACATAATATTGGTACGACATTACATAATAATATGTAGAATATATATATATATATATATATATATATATATATATATATATACCATTAAATATTAAGTTGCTTAGCATGTGGTTCCTACATGCAACATGTAGGTGTGGAGTCGATAGACAAGGGTTGATCTAAAGAGTAACAAGCTTAATCAAAAATTAGTCAGAGTAAACCCAGTTTTGGGTTGATTTTTATACATAACATTTTTATTATTCTTTTTATATATGTCATAGGTTATGAGACTGTTTGTAAATATCTTTATATTAAGAACATGTAATTGAATTTTATGATGTATTTTGTAAACATGGAGCTAGTGGAAGCCCAAGCTTATTTTATTTATAATATCGACCTTTTGGATTAAGTTTAATGCATGGTAATTTTATAGTTTGAATGAATGTTTCTATTTTAACGTGATTTTAAATAAAAGTGTTTTAACTATGAATTTTTTTTTACTTTAACTGATTTTCTACATAAATGTTTTGTAATATTTTCCCATATAGTTGGAGTCTTCTTACTATATCAATGGGAAATGTAGCTCCATGTAGCCATTGAATACTGAAATACTACATAAATGTTGTTACACATTGAATACTCTAGTGACATGTAGCAAATGCAAAAGAGAATCACATAAAGTTAATTTATTATCTATTGGAATTTATTCATAGGGATTTTTAGGGATGAAGTGTTATGTTGTGAAAATTGGGTTAGTTTCAATCAAAATGAATAATTGTGCAAAAAATTAAGACATAAAAATTTTCAGGTAGTTGATGGAGTCACAAATGGTTTTCATTAAAAACTAATTTCCTTATACTCTTAGAGTTTTGGTGATATAATTTAAAGCACAATATATCATTAAAATAAATAACCCGACAATAGCTATTAAATAGACAATAAAGGGAACACTAGAATTTAACGAGGTTCGGCCAATTATGGCTATGTCATCGGACACTACTAAAATAATATTTAATTATTTCAAAGAAATATTACACAGTCAAATATTACAAGAGAGAGAAAATACAACCAATTTTAGAAGTAAATGATTGATGTTTGGGATGAATTGTTAAGAGGGGATGAAACATTTTTTTATAGGCTAATATTTTTCTTCCTTACTCTCCCACTTCCGATGTGTAATTGAGAGATTGTCAAAATTCAATAAATCTCTATCTTGATGATCTTACAATCCCAAATAAATATTCTCTAAACTCTTATTTTACAAAATTCAGTAATGTCTCTAAATGCATTTTGAAGTGCCAAATTTCAAATTCTAAGAATATTTATCGAGTTCAAACAATATTGGAATTTGACACTTGTATCAACTTTTGTTGTCATATTTGTAGAATTTTCAGTAGTCAAAATCTTTTGAAATAGTATCTCACAATCTTCAATAATTTTCCATACAAAATGATATCGAACATCGATATGCTTCGTCCTTGTATAATAAACTTGATTATTTGCTAAACAAATAGCACTTTGAATGTCACAATGCACTTTGACATGCTTCTGACTAATTCCCAAGTCATTCAGCAACCCCTGAAATCAAATTGTCTCCTTAACAGCTTCTGAAACTGTCATGTACTTTGCTTCTATTGTAGACAAAACAATTGTTGACTGTAAGGTAGAGTTCCAACTAACCGGTGCCTTTTTAAGTGTGAACATATAACCGGTAGTAGATCGATATTTGTCTAAATCACCTGCGTAGTCAGAATCACAATATCCAACTATATACTGACCAATTTTCTCATCCCGCTCAAACATTATACCAACATCTGCAGTATTCTAAATATACCCCAAAATCCATTTCACAGCTTGCCAATATCCTTTACCAGGATCATGCATGTACTTACTCACAACTCCAACTGCTTGTGAAATGTCAGGCCTCGTACATACCATTGAATACATCAAGCTATCAAAAATATTTGCATATGGAACATTTGCATATATTCTTTATTCTTTATCACTTTTCTACGATAAAGATGCTCTGAGCTTAAAATGAGGAGCAAGTGGAGTACTAATTGGTTTTGTCTTCTTATTTATCCTAAAATACTTTAGTACATTTCTCAGATATTGTTTATGAGTCAAACAAAGTCTCTCCAATTTTCTATCTCTGCATATCTCCATATCGAGAATCTTCTTAGCTTCTCCTAAATTTTTCATTTCAAATTCCTGATTTAGTTGAACTTTTAACTTCTGAATCTTTTCTTGATCATTTGAAGATATCAACATATCATCAACATAAATGAGAAGATAGATAAAGGAACCATCCTGTAGCTTACGCAAATATACACAATGATCATATTTACTTCTTATATATTTCTGCCTTATCATAAACTTATCAAATCTTTTGTACCACTGTCTTGGAGATTGCTTCAATCCATACAACGATTTGCTCAACTTGCACACCAAATTTTCTTTTCCAGCAACTTTGAATCATTTTGGCTGAGTCATGTATATTTCTTCTTCTAAGTCTCCATGTAAAAATATTGTTTTTACATCCAGCTGAACTAGTTTCAGATCCAATTGTGCTACCAAGGCCAATAGTACTCTAATGGAAGAATGTTTTACAATTGGAGAAAATACTTCATTATAATCAATTCTCTCATTCTGAGCATAACATTTAGCAATCAATCTTACCTTGTAGCGAATATCATTTTTTTCAGGAAATTTTTCTTTCTTTGCATAAACCCATTTACAGTCAATCACTTTCTTTCCCTTTGGCAGACTTGTTAGCTTCCATGTATGATACTTTTCAAGGGGCTGCATCTCTTCATCCATAACCTTTCTCCACTTTTCTTCTTCTAAATTTTGAATAGCTTTATAATAAGTGGAAGGAATCTCATCATCTACTGAAGATGTATAATTAGTCATATTTTCAAATCGAACAAGTTTCTTAATATTCATTTTCAGCTTTCGTAGTGCAATTGACTCAAGTTGCTAATGAGGTTCTTATGCTGAAACCTTTGCTTCTTCATCTGATCTATTTTCTATCATTAACTCCTTTTATGCCTTACGAGTAATTTTATCAGACTTTACAATTGTTGGATCAACAATTTTTCTTTTATCAAACTCCACTTGTTTGGTAGTTCCCTTCACCTGCTATGGAGAACTATCTGTCTGCTCATCTGTTATCTTTTTTAACATGATAGACTCATCAAAGATAACATATCTACTAAATATTATTTTCTTTGGCTTTAAGCACCATAAACAATATCCTTTAATACCAGAGGATATTCCCATAAAGATAACTTTTTTTGCTTTTGGATCTAACTTCGATTCCTTAACATGATAGTATGCAGTGAAACCAAACACATGTAAGAAATTATAACCTATAGCAAGTTTACCATACCACACCTTCAAAGGTATTTTTCTATTGATAGCAGTTGATGACAAACGATTAATGAAATGATATGCGTATGTTACAATCTCAGCCTAAAGCTGTCTGCCCAATCCAACATTAGACACCATACATCGAACTTTCTCCAGTAGAGTTCGGTTCATGCGTTCAACCACCCATTCTGTTGTGGTATATTTCTAACAGTGAAATGTCAAACAATTCCTACATTTCTGCAAACTTTCATGAAGGGATCACTTGTGTACTCTTTGCCATTATCTGTTCGAAGGCACTTGATCTTTCTGCCCGTTTGAGTTTCCAACATCTTCTTCCAGATGAGAAAAACTCCCAAAATTTCATCATTTGTCTTCATTATATACACCTATACTCTTTTTGAACAATCATCAACAAAGATAACATAGTAATGTTTACCTCCCATTGAAGCAGTTTTGGAAGGACCTCATATATCTGAGTGAACACAATCCAGAATACCCTTGGTATCATGGATTGCAGTGCCAAACTTCACTCTTGTCCGTTTCCCTTTGATACAATGCTCACAGAAGTCTAATTTGCAGGTTCGTATTCATTGCAATAATCCTTAATTCACTAGAGGTTTCAAGAATTTTTCACCTCCATGCCCCAAGCGCATATGCTACAAACTGGTTGTTTCTAGCTCCTGGTCATCACTAGAAACTGCTGTTGTTATTCCAACGACTGTATTGCCTTCATAGTAATACAAGTTGTTGCTCCTTCGAACTCCTTTCATCACCATAAGTGCTTCAGATATAACCTTAATTACTTCATTTTTAATGACTATAGTGAAACCCTTTTTTCTAAAGATTCCCATAGAAATGAGGTTTTTCGTCAAACTGGGCACATATCTTACGTCTGTCAGAGTTCTAATTAATCCATTTCGATTCCTCAACCGGACTGAATCAATTCCAGTTGTTTTGCAAGGACTGTCATTTGCGGTATAGACAATTCCACCTTCAATTTTTTTAAAATCGAAAAACCATTCCCGATTGGGACGTATATGGTAGTTACAGCCTGAATCTAGGATCCAAGCAATCGAACTGTTTCTTGATGACATCAATGCTAATGAAAAGTCTGAATCATCACATTTAGCTACATTTAAATTTGAAACAACCTTGCTTTTGCCAGATTTACTTCTCAACTTAGGACAATATTTCTTCCAATGCCCATTTTTTCGACAAAAGACACATTCATCTTTGCTCACTTTAGACTTTGATATGTCTTTTTTTCCCTTGTTCTTATTTTTCGAACAGACTCTTACTATCAAAACTTCTGCTGCTCCACTGGTGCTATTTTTCTTGTTTTTTCTCCTTAATTCATAGCTATATAGTGCAACACATACTTCACTAAGAGACACATCAACTTTTCTATGGAGTAAAGTAGTTTCTAGAAACTCAAACTTCTCAGAAAGGGATCCCAACAACATTAGGATCAGATCTTCATCTTTAAAAGTCACATCCAAATTCATCAGATCTGCTACGAGTTGATTGAAATTGGTGATGTGATCATTCATCATGGTATCAGGAATATATGTGAATCTGAACAACCTTTTCTTCATATGAAGCTTATTTTAATTGCTATTTTTCCAGAATTTTTCCTCTAGTGCCTTCCACAATTTATTTGCAAAAATTTATTTACAAAAGACATACTTATGCTCTCTGGACAGACACGATCAAATTGTACCACATGTCAAACGATTGATTGTTCTCCATTCCTTCTCATCTGTACCTTCTGGCTTTTCTCCCTCAATGGCAATGTCTAAACATTGCTAAAATAAGCCGTCTAGAACTTCACCGTGCCACATGCCGAAATGGCCTGTACCATAAAAAATCTCCACTGCAATTCTTGTATTTGTCACAATTGTTTTCATCAAAATTGATGAAGTAAAAGTTGTTGTGTCCATTGTGGATTTTTATCCGTCTCTTACCATTTCTTCTTCAAGAATATTTAATAGCTTTCAAATGCAGAATACCCAAGAATCCAAGGAAACCTTTCTGATATGTAAGATCAGCTTATGCCGCAACCATAGAGCATATAATTCAGTAACCTTGGCTCTGATACCAATTGTTGTGGAAATCGGGTTATTTTATACCAAAATGAATAATTGTGCCAAAAATTAAGACAAAAAAAATTCTTAGGTAATTGCTGGAGTCACAAATAGTTTCCTTTAAAAACCAAATTCTCTAGACTCTTAGAGTTTTGGTGACATAATTTTTCTCAGATAATTTAAAACACAATATATCACTAAAATAAATGACCAAACAATAGCTACTAAATAGACAATAAAGGGAACACCAGAATTTAACGAGGTTCGATCAATTATGCCTACGTCATCGGACACTACTAAAATAACATTCTACTATTTCAAAGAAATATTACAAGAGAGAGAGAAAATACGACCAATCTTAGAAGTAAGGGATTGCTGTTTGGAATGAATTGTTAAGAGGGGATGAAACATTTTTTTATAAGCTAATATTTTTCTTCCTCCCTCTCCCACTTCTGATGTGGGATTGAGAGATTGCTAAAATTCAACATGTTATACCGTTGAATTACTCACTATGTCCCAATCACTCTGTTTGTCTTTTTTGAATTTGGTCAACTTTAAATATTTTAGTTGCCAAAATTTGCGATTTTTGGATGCATCTCTTCATCCAATAAAAGGTTGCTACGTTTTAGATCCCTAAGGATAGTTTTCAATCTTGAGTCCTAGTGTAGATATAAGATGCCACGGGCAATCTCAGTTATAATATTCAAGCATTTCCTCCAGTCCATATGTTCAACTTTGCCTAACAAGTAAGAAGTCAAAAGCCCATGTGAAAATGATAGAAACAGAACGAACGTAAAGAATTTATGTAGGACAGGCCATCCTTTGCCACATATACCTATTAGTTTTGTTTATACCCAGTGTTTTTGTAAATGAGTATAAACAAGAATATGATACCTAATTCAATAGCACCAACACCTTAACATAGAACATATTATCACCCATATAATCTAATGTGTCCATTAATTTCCCATACCATGCCAAGCATTTGCTCCCTTTGCCACCATTATTTATGCTTGCACATGCAGTGCAGGAACAATTCCTCAAACATTCCTATTCACACTCCATAGGGCTCACATTGATGTGCAACCAAGCTGCAGCAGAAGTATCATAAATTTTACATTTTCCACTTTCATAAATCCTTCTTTCTGTCTGCACTGCGAGGAAGATTTTGGTGCCTTCTCGACACATACTCCCGATGCATCTCTTAAATCCTGGTCCCTTAGGGATTTGGGTTTGTACGTAGGCAAACATTAACATTCAATACACCAGGATTTCTAGTATTACATTTGCCATATGCTCCGCATTGTGCATACAAATTACATAGGTATTTTAGGGACATATCAGAACTCCTTCCATTGGCTGCTGGAGATGCTAAAATCTCATATCGGGAAAAATCAACAAAAATGGGCAACTTATAAGACTCAAGGAGCTAAACTAAAATGCCTCAGGACATTTTGAATAAAAGACATCCCCAACAATTTTCAAATTCACAAAATCCACACTCTTTTCATTTGCAATGTATTGGACCCATCAATTTCAACATGGTATCATAGTTAATTGCCTTACGACTCTTGAAAATCCAATTGATTTAAGAGTATAGGCCCAAATAATCCAAAATGGAAATCTGAGACATCTGAAACTTAAAATGGATATGTGGCATCTGAGATTTAAAGAATACAAGCCCAAACAAAACAAGTATGGTATGGAGACTTGAGACATCTGAAACTCAATTAATACAAGTCCATGACGTAAAAATGACGACAAGTCACAATTGAACCCATTCAGTTGGACTTGAGAGGAGTGTTGGAGATGCTAAAATCCCACATCGGGAAAACTCAACAAAAATTGGCAACTTATAAGACTCAAGGAGCCAAACCAAAATGTCCTAATAAAATGCATTCCCAACAATTTTCAAACTCATAAAATCTACATTATTCTCATTTGCAATGGATTGGACCCATCAATTTCAATATTGACCATTGACTTCATGCCACTTAGCCACTTGATCAATCATGAAGTATACACCATTACTCTTATGACAATGGGAGGATCTTTAATTAGATGGATAAAGTATACTTCCTCTTCGTTGTTAAAATAATTGTAGTTGTATGCATTGGAAATATCCTCCACGGCCATGGGAAGGTTCGCCAATGAGGTGTTGAAACCTTGTATAGAAAGATTTGTGGTCTGCCCCTTGGGTTGACCTTAACTGAGTACTTACACGTTCTTGGGTCATCTTCTGATCTCCAAGAGGTTAAGCTCCACTCAAAGCCAGTCTTCTTATTCAGCCCAAGTCTCATGCCATGTATAAGGGAATTGGTAGGACAATCAAAGCTTTGCCACACAATGCTTCTACTTCTTCCTTCTAGCAAAACCAAATTTCCTTATCCAAGAGTTGAGCTACATAAGAACCACCATCTTTGACTGTAACATTTGTAGACCACAGTGGAACATTTTGGTCCACTGATAGGATTATTTCTGTTCGCTACCCACACCACCCATTGTTCTGAAACTTCATCGAACCAGATTCCAAGATATCTATAACTGTAACTCCGGGCCTAAAGAACCCAAATGCAAATTTATTTCCTCTGGAGATTAGAAGGTCATGTTCTTTAGAGGTTTTGTTAATTGGTATGATATCAAAGGAACAGCGTAGTGTGAATTGAAGGAATAGAAACAAATGCTGCAAAAATTGTTCCTTGGCTGCCATGGTGCCTTTGAATTGCCTACAGTATATTTTGCATGGGCTTTTGACATCTTTTGGATGTTCTTTCATGAATACCTAAGGGACTTTTTAGAAGTTACTGATTTCTTTGAATAATGTTATCTATTAATACAAACTATTTCCTGAAGAACTTTTCCCCTCCTAAATAATTATTTTTTATATTGAGCAGAATGAGAGGGGTCAAAGTTATTTTTCTACCGTGAATATAGGATATGGTGGAATGATGCTGACAGCCATGTGTTTCCCTTTTGTTTATGAAATTCATCTGAGCTCAACCAAGCCCAAATTTGAATTTTACAAATCTCTTCTTTGATAATCTTAACTATGAGTAGAATTTTAGGAAATGAAGAGACAAGATAAAGGATGGATAAAATGCTTTTAACATTTCAGAAGATTAAAGCACATATTTATTGAAATATATTATTGTTGTTTGACATTTTCTTTTATCAATAATGTTATATGTAAACATTCTTTTATGAAAAATAGAGCTAATTTATTGACTTGTATGGATTTCTGCATGGAAATATTTCGGATTTTTGTGCATGTTTATAGAAGGATAGTGATAAAGGAGAAATTAAATGCAACGATGATGAGTTTTTTTTTTTTCTTATATCGAAAATGAAAATTGACACAGATAGCCTAGTGGATATCTATACGTTGTTGAATCACAAGCATCTTGTATCGGATAGCATAGTCTGTATATAATTGAACACATGCAGCTTGTATTTTAGTTTTCTTCTCTTTGATTACCTGTTTAACTTTGTTGTTGTCCTGAGCAATATTATTTTTACTGCCAAGATTCAGAACGAAAGAATTCAAAATCTATAAGCTTATATCTATTATAGGCCCTCCTTAGTTGTTGTAACTTGGAAGATTCCATATAGTCACTCTCATACTTTCTAGCAACATAGTATAATTCAAACAAGGACAGTGTCACATGATCATGAGGGGGTTTTGCCATATTTATGATAATTTGTGAGTTTAACTTCTACGTTTTATAATTGGTAAATTTGCAACTTAGAGAAAATTTTGTATCTCTGATGCATCAGTTGTAGTGTTAATTAGAGGCCTTAGCATTTATGAGTTTCAAATTCTTTTATTATCATATTTGTATAAGATGATCATATAACAAGATACATTATCAATATGGTGTAGCTCACTTATCAGAGAAGTATATTTGTATATATTAATTCACTCATTCACGCACATATTTGTAGCTCGCTTATCAGAGAAGCAGATTTGTATATATTAATTCACTCATTCACACATCATTATGCAAGTGCTATAATGCCAATTTTTCACTCATCACCACGCACCTCTCTGCTTCCATTTTTATGTCCTTTTTGCTATCTTTTGTATTTAGAAACCAGGTGAAATAATGTGGTTGCACTGGAGAGAGAGGAGAAAAATGCAAAAGCCAACAAAAGCCCTACTATTGATTCCATTCTTCTGCTTCTTGCATGCGAAGAAAAATTGAGAAAGAAAAATATAAGTAGAGATCACCCCAAAAGAAGGATTACAAAGAGCATTGGGTAACTTTCAATTTTTCTGCTGATTTGTTTTGACATTTTTACCTTTAATCTCCAATGAGGTGGACAAGGCAATGTTTCAAATATTTGTTTTAATTGCTAATATGATATCTTTACCCCAATGTTGCTCTTAAAATTCCTATAGTTATTATTACAAGTAAATTTGCTAGAATCAATATTAGCGAGCTAAAACCCTAGTGACTGTAACCTCATTGATAGAAATTGATCTTCCCTTCCCCACTTCTACTGAGTTAGCGTTGCTGCAAGATGTTCTATAAATGAATGCAGGTTCCTTTGGAGAAGGAACAGCCGTCTTGCTGCTCAACATCAGAACAACTTCTAACATAGTTGGTCTGTCCAAAGCATTTTCTTGAACACATAAGAGCCCAATTTGAATGCATCTCAAAACTTCATGGGGAGGATATGACCCTGCCAGTGATGAATCAACTATTTCCAATATTCTATCTTCTCTATATACCTTCCACACCTGTATGCTTCATATCATTAGCACATGGGGGACAAAGCGTTACTAATAAATTATATACTAGATAGATCTGGCTAAGGTTTCCAAAGAGTTTTCATCACTTACATGTCCTATCAAGCTCAAGGAAGGATCCTCATCATGAAAGCTATTGTTCTTCTTGGCACTCACAATCTCCAACAGTATGACCCCAAAACTAAACACATCCGATTTTACAGAATATTTTCTAAATAATGCATACTCCGGAGACATATAGCCACTGTACAAGAAAATTATTGAGAATATACTTAATATTTATGCCAATTTTTTCATGAATATGCACTGTTACTAAGTATTTCATGATCCTATACTTACTATGTTCCAACCACTGTTTGTCTTATCTTGAATTTGATTGGTCCTGAATATTCTAGCCATGCCAAAGTCTGAAATTTTTGGATTCATATTTGCATCTAGTAAAATGTTGCTACATTTCAGATCTCTGTGAATGATAGTCAATCTTGAGTCCTGGTGAAGATATAAGATCCCACGGGCAATTCCAGTTATAATATCGAAGCGTTTCCTCCAGTCCAAGAATGATTTTCTTGTTTGATCTACAACAAGATTTGAGATTTTTTTTAATATTTGTTAGGGTTAATGTATAATGATGTAGTCTATGTTCCTCAATCATATCTCTTTTGAAACAGTTTACAATTAGACAGTCAAGAATACACAAATGAATATATGCATAAAGATACTTACCAAAAAGAAATGAATCCAACCCTTTGTTTGGCAAATATTCATAAATTAACATTTGTTCTCCTCCCTCAATGCAGCATCCTAGAAGTTTCACAAGATTCCTGTGCTGAAGCTTTGCAATCAACATAACTTCATTTTTAAATTCTTCTATCCCTTGCCCTGAATTTGTGGATAAGCGTTTTACAGCAAGTTCTTGACCATCAGATAGCTGACCCTGAAATCATTGTTAGAAGATTGAATTTTTTCAGAACAAATTAATTCAGAACTAGTTTGCTCATGCAGTTGCTGAATCTCACTGCCAAATAAACCAATCGACCTCAGGATATAATCTGTATTCAGATATTGTATAGAGAAATCACCTTGTAAACTACACCAAAACCACCCTGGCCAAGTTTGTTGGCTGGAGAAAAATTGCTAGTGGCTGCAACAATGATGCCAAGATCAAAAAATGATATGTCTCTAGGATGACTGCTCTGCCTGAGCTCACTTGCTGCCAAAGTATTCTTGTAGCAGATTGAACCATATACAGGATCAAACAGTCTTTTTTCTCGTTTATTCTTCAGTACTGTCCTTCAACAAATAGATAAAAGACTAAATGATTAATCTTCTTCATTATAGGGTTTCATAGTGCTTAAAGAGCCATTCAGTTTAAGAGAAATCCCCTCATCTCTACAAATAGGTAAAATAGTTAAAATAGTCCATTGGCACTTAGTCCATTGAGTGCCATTGATCATCTTGAAACAATAGTGATTTTCAAATTTTCATTAAATAAGTTATTTTTAATGTACTTAGAAAGGGAGAGCAGAGTATAGGTTTGTTCATTACCTCTCTTGTTCCTCCTCCTAATCCATAAATAGGCTAATATGATAATTGTAAGCCATGCTGAAGTGACAGAAAGTATTAGAATCTTCATATCCTTTATGAGAAAAATATTTGATTTTATGGTATTTTCAGCTGCATCAATGGAAAAAGAATATACCATTAGTTTAAAAAAAAGGCCGAGGGAGAGAAATCGTAATTTTCCTGTAGAAGGCTTCAAATAAAGATGCAAAAGGTCAAGGCATGATTGATAGAAGAGAACAAGTATTCTATTTGTGCAGTGCAGGCTATGCATTTTGACATATAACACCCATAACTTCTGTTTACGTTATGTGATTCTGAAAATTCATACAGCGGAAATATATATACCTAATTCAAATGCATCAACCCGAACATACAGATCAAATCTGCCATCCCCATGATCCACTGTGTCTATTAATTCCCCATACCATGTGATACAGCCATTTCCTGATTCATCATTATCTACGGTTGCATATGCAGAGCAGGAACAATTCGTCAAACATTTCAATTCACACTCCAGATGGCTCATATTCATGTGCAACCATGCTACAGAAGAAGTGTCCGGAATCTTGACATTTTTGACTTTCAAAAACCCCTCACCATGTCTGCACACTGAGGAAGACTCCATTCGCTTCCTAACACATCCTCCTGATGCATCTCTTAGATTCCACTCCCTCGGGGATCTGGGTTCATAACCAGGTAAACAAGAACATTCAAATGCATCAGGATTGCCAAGACTACACCTGCCATAGGCACCACATTGTGCATACAGATCACAAGGGTATTTCGGCACTGACCAAAACTCTTTCCATTGGTCATCACTCTCACTCCACCTTAGCCACTTGAAGTGTCCTGAATGATCCACCATTGGTTTTATGACAATGGAAGCATCGTTTATGGAGTAGGATGTGTATGCCTCTTCTTGATTGAGAACAAAAGTATAGTTGTATATATTGGAGAATTTCCTATATGGCCATACGTGTGCTCGCCACTTGCGCTCTGAGCCCTTGTATAGAAAGATTTGTATAATTGTGCTGCTTGGTTCTTCTTTAATCGAGAATTCTCCTATTCCTGGGTCATCTTCTGATTTCCATGAGGTTAAGCTCCACTCTAGGCCTGTCTTGTTATTTCTCCCAATTCTCATTCCTGGTAGATGGGTATCAGTGGGATAATCAAAGCTTTGCCACACAGTTCTTCTACTTCTACCTTGGAGCAAAATCAAATTTCCTGAATCCATGAGTAGTGCAACAACAGAATCAGTGACTTCACGTGAAACATTTGTGGACCAAAGTGGAATTTTTTGGTCAGGATCATTATAGAGAACGAGGTTCCCATATTGGTTTACTGATAGAAACCCTGAAGAACCATTGATAGGATTATTCCTGTTTGCTACCCACACCACAGATCTTTCTGAAATGTTGTGGATCCAAATTCCAAGATATCTGTAACTTGAACTGCCAGGAGTGAAGAACCCGAATGCAAACTTGTTATCCTTGGAGGTCAGAAGGTCGCCTTCTGTGAAGGTTTGGTTTGTGGTAAGGATATCAAGCGAATTGCATGATGGGAATTCAAGGATTAGAAGCAAATAAGGCAGAAAATGTTTCGTAGCAGCCATGGAGTTCGGCTTTAAATCTAAAAATTCGTGTGGATGTCAAATTTAGTGATGAGAACGGATATATTTTCTTTTTCTTTTTCTTTTTCAGACACAGAATTAAGTTTTTGACAAATTATCAATTTGTCTGAATATTATAATCTCTAAGTGTGTTATAAAATAGTATTATTGTCTACTATTTCTTTTCTTTAAACAGTCTCTCAGCAATTTTTTGATGAATTGCTGAGCTCATTATATTGAATTCATGGAAATAGTTGGATTGATTTTTGTTTTATATTTATGTAAGAATAGAAATAATGGAGAATCGTAGTTGCTATAAATGGTTTTTGTCTTGTAGTGCTCAGTCAACTTTGATACGCTGTGGAATCAGTCTTTGTGTGCCACTCTTTTCTTGTCCTTCATTTCTTTCTTTCTTTTTCTTTCCTTTTTTTTTTTCTAACCCAAGCCGGGGATTTCTTTGAAAAACCCGAGCACAAAGTTGTTATTATTATTATTATTATTTTCTGGTATATTAGGATTGATAACGATTGAACTCTTGACCTGCTGTACTAAGAGACGTAGGCAAGGATTGAGAAAATTTTATATTTTCGATGCATTAGGAGGAGTGACACTTACATGCCTGAGCATTGTATGATTTTCAAATTCTTGTCTAATAATATTTTTATAAGATGCCTATATTATATAAAAAGGTAACTATCTATATGGTGTAACTCACTTATCAGAAAAATATATTTCTATACGTTGATTCCCTCTTTCACACTCATTATCTTTAGCAATAACGTATGGTGCAAGTGCTAATTCCAATCGACACCAATTCACTGCCACAGAACCCAAGTTTCTCAGTATCTCAGCTTCCATTTTTATGACTTTTTTGCTATGATTTGTATGTGGAACCCGGTGAAAGATGCCCTGATCAGAAGGGAGAAAATGCGAAAGCCAACGGAAAGCCCCTCTATTATTTCCAATCTTCTGTTTCTCGCATTCCAAGAAAAATTGAGAAAGAAAACTAAGTAAAGATAACACTGGAACATGGATTACAGACTATTGGGTAAGCTTTTATTTTCCTGCTGATTTGTTTCAACATTTTGACCTATAATCTTCAATGAAGTGCACAGGGAAACGTTAAATATATATATATATATATATATATATATATATATTAAAATCTAATAGAATATCTTTCGCACTATGTTGCTTAAGGAATTCCTATACTTTTGATTTACATGTAATTAGTGAGTAATTCTTAGCGAGCTAAAACCCCAGTGACTGTAACCTCATTGATAGAACTTGATCTTTCCTTCCCTACTTCTACTGAGTTAGTGTTGCAGCAAGATGTTCTATAAATGAGAGCAGGTTCCTTTGGAGAAGGAACAGCTATCTCGCTACTCAACATCAGAAGAACTTCCAACATAGTTGGTCTGTCCATGGAATTTTCTTGAACACATAAGAGCCCAATTCGAATGCATCTCAAAACTTCATGGGGAGGAAATGACCCTTCCAGTGATGAATCAACTATCTCCAATTCTCTATCTTCTCTATATAACTTCCAAACCTGTATACTTCATAGCATTAGCACATATGGAGGATGAACCATTTATACACTAGATATTTCTTCACTTACATGTGCTATCAAGCTCGAGGAGGGATCCTTTTCATGAAAGCCATTGTTCTTTTTGGCACTCACAGTCTCCAACAGTATGACCCCAAAACTAAACACATCGGATTTTACTGAAAATTTTCCAAATAATGCATACTCTGGAGACATATAGCCGCTGTACAAAAATTGTTGAGAATAAACTTAATATTTATACCAATTTATTCACAGTAAACAACTAGTGTCTCATCCTTTACTTACTATGTTCCAACCACTCTGTTTGTCTTCTCTTGAATCTGATCAGCCTTGAATATTCTAGCCATGCCAAAATCTGAAATTTTCGGATTCAGATTTGCGTCTAGTAAAATGTTGCTACATTTCAGATCCCTATGAATAATTGTCAACCTTGAATCCTGGTGAAGATATAATATCCCACGGGCAATTCCAGTTATAATTTCAAAGCGTTTCCTCCACTCCAAGAATGATCTTCTTGTTTGATCTATAACAAATATGTAGTCTGTGAACCTCAAGCATGTCCATTGGAACAGTTTACAATTTGACGACCGGGAATATACTTACGAATATATGCATTAACAATACTTACTGAAAAGAAATGAATCCAATGCTTTGTTTGGCAAGTATTCATAAATTAACATTTTTTCTCCTCCTTCGATGCAGCATCCTACAAGTTTCACAAGATTCCTGTGCTGAAGCTTTGCAATCAGCATAACTTCATTTTTAAATTCTTCTATCCCTTGCCCTGAATTCTTGGATAATCGTTTTACAGCAACTTCTTGTCCATCAGATAGCTGGCCCTGAAATCATTGTTATAAAAGTCATTTTTCTTTGAGCAAATTAATTCACAACTAGTTTGCTCATGCAGTTGATGAATCTCACATTGACAAATAAATCAAACGCATGCAATGATGCAAACACATAGCTCTGAAAATCTAAGCAGTATTCAAACATTTTATACAGACACTACCTTGTAAACTAGTCCAAAACCGCCCTGGCCTACTTTGTTCGCTGAAGAAAAATTATTAGTGGCTTCAACAATGGTGCTGAAACCAAAAAATAATATGTCTTGGGGACGACTGCTTTGATTGAGCTCACTTGCCACCATAATATTATTGTAGTAGATTGAACCAGATACAGGATCCAATAGTCCTTTTTCCTGTCTGTTCTTCATTACTGTTCTCGAACAAATAGAAAACTAATGATTAATCTTCAATATTATTGGGTTTTGTGGTGCTTAAATAGGGAAGATAGTCCATTGAGTCCTTTAGATCATCTTGAAAACAACATTGATTTTCATTAAATAAGTTATCTTAATGAAGTCAGCAGAGTGGAAGAGCAGAGAGGTGTAGATAGGTTTTTTTCCTTACCTCTCTTGCTTCTCCTCCTAATCCATAAACAGGTAAATAAGATAATTGTTAGCCATGCTGAAGTGACAGAAAGTATTAGAAACTTCATTTCCTTTCTGAGAAAAATATTTGATGTTACACTATTTTCAGCTGCACCAATGGAAAAAGAATAGAATATTAGTCAAGGTAAAGGCAGAGGGAGTAAAAATTGTAATTTTCCTTTAGCTTCAGGATTCAAATAAAGAATTAAAACAGTAAGGCAACTATTTGTACAGTAAAGAATATGCAGTTTGACACGTAATGCCTATTACTTCTGTTTCTGATATGTGTTTCTGAAAATTCAAACAGAAGAAATATAATACCTAATTCAATTGCGTCAACACGAACGTAAATATCAAATCCGCCATCCACATGATCCACTGTGTCCATTAATTCCCCATACCATGTGAAACAGCCATTTCCTGATGCATCATTCTCTATGCTTGCATATGCAGAGCAGGAGCAATTTTCCAAGCATTCCAGTTCACACTCTAGATGACTCTTGTTCATGTGCAACAAACCTGCAGATGAAGTGTCTGGAAACTTGACATTTTCGACTTTCAAAAACCCTTCTCCATGTCTGCATACTGATGAAGATTCCATTCGCTTCCTGACACATCCTCCAGATGCATCTCTTAGATACCACTCCCTTGGGGATCTAGGTTCATAACCAGGTAAACATGAACATTCGAATGTGTCAGGATTGCCAGGACTACACCTGCCATAGGCACCACATCGTACATACCGATCACAAGGGTATTTAGGTACTGACCAAAATTCTTTCCATTTGCCGTCACTTTCACTCCATCTTACCCACTTATAGATTCCTGAATGATCCACCATTACTTTTACAATAAAGGAAGCATCTTTTATGGAGTAGACTACATGTGCCTCTTCTTGATTGAGAACATAAGTGTAGTTGTATACATTGGAGAATTTCCTATATGGCCATAGGTGTGCTCGCCAGTTGCGTTTTGAGCCCTTGTACAGAAAGACTTGTAGTACTCTGCCACTTGGTTCGATCTTAATGGAGAACTCTCCAATTCCTGGGTCATTTTCTGATTTCCATGAGGTTAAGCTCCACTCTAGGCCTGTCTTCTTTTTCTTACCCATTATCATTCCTGGTAGTTGGGTATCAGTGGGATAATCAAAGCTTTGCCACACAATTTTTCTACTTCTGCCTTGGAGCAAGATCAAATTTCCTGAATCCATGAGATGTGCAACAACAGAATCAGTTACTTCACCTGAAACATTTGTGGACCACAGTGGATGTTTTTGGTCAGGATCATTATAGAGAACGAGGTTCCCATGTTGGTTTATTGATAGAAACCCTGAAGAACCATTGATAGGATTGTTCCTGTTTGCTACCCACACCACAGATCGTTCTGGAATGTCGTGGAACCAAATTCCAAGATATCTGTAGCTTGAACTGCCAGGAGAGAAGAACCCAAATGCAAACTTATTATCCTTGGAGACCAGAATGTCACCTTCTCTGAAGGTTTGGTTTGTGGTAATGATATCAAGGGAATTACATAACAGGAATTGAAGGATAAGAAGTAAATTTGGCAGAAAATGTTTCTTGGCACCCATTGTTCTTTTTCATGGACTAAGCATTTTAGTTGATGGACTCGTTATATTTTTCCTTCTTTTTGAGATGGAGAAATGAGTTTTGACAAGTCATAATTTTTTTTTAGTACAAAAAGTCTGACTAGAGATTCGAATTCGAGACTTCACAGATCTGGTCACCAGACCAGTATCATTAAGCTTATTGGTACAAGTAATAATATTTATATGAATGATTTGTTCTTAGTTGTTTAAATATTTTTTTCTTTATTTTCTTATTCATCACAATTGGCTTTTTTTTTTTAGTCTAATATGTTAGCAGTCGATAGATGCATCAGCTCCAATATCTTGACCCCTAAAATTCAGAAAAAAAAAAAGAGAAGGAAAAGCAGTAGTCAAAGAAGGCAGAACTATTAAATAATATTATTGTTTAAAATTTCTTTTCTCTGATCAATCTCTGAATGATTTTGTGATAATATATTGAGCTCATTATGTAGAATTTACCCCATATTTCAATGAATGGTAGTTGGATTTTTTCTTTTTAAAAAAAATTATTTATGGAAGAATAGCAGTAAAGGAGAATCCTGAACGCTATATTGTCTGTCACACTTTTCTATTACTTGTTTTCTTTTTTTTTTTTTCTTTTTTTCGGTATGCTTTCTTACTCTCACCTTCCTCGGTAGCAACTTGAACTCGTAATTCTGATCTAAGTAGTAGTAGTAATAATAATAATAATGTTCCATTGCACAGAGATGAGTTCAAGAGAATCATATGGATTTAAAAACAAATTGAGTGAGTCCAAGAAAAGGGATTGAACTTAATATCCAACAGCCTAATATGAAAGGTAAAATATCTATTTTCCTCAATGCCAAAATTTAAATATAAAGGTAAAATATACACAACTTCCTCCATATTCATCATTATTTTCTGACAAAATTAGTAACATTAAAAATTTGTAAGTCATAATATTTTCCCATCTTGTTTATTTACTTGGTTCCTGTCCTGTACAAGGGATTAAGGGAAGATGTTCTTACTTCTTTATTTTCTGTTTATTAACTTTTGTACCTTTATTTTCTTTTTCCCAATTCCCAAATAAATGGTGAACCACTTTTCTCTTTATACAGTAGAGATTAACAGTACAAACTCCCTGCTTACTGTCATGTAATATTTCTGACCTCTTGTGGGAGCCTCTTCCGAATGAAGAGGAAGTAGGAGAATATTTAGAGCATCGGAAACATTTGTGATGGGCATGCAACATTAATTTGAAAATGTCCATGAGTTTTATGATAATAAAATAAACTGCTATGTATGAAGGGTAAATTCATTCATAAATCTAGTCTAAACAAAAATATAAAATTAAAATAATATAAACCGACAGTATTAAATATCACATGGATTGAAAAAATTTTACTTGAAAAAGTAAAAAAATAAAAAAAAATAAAAGATTATGAACTAACAATATTAAATATCACATGGGTTGAAAAATTTTATTTGAAAAAGAAAAAAATTAAATAAAAGATTGTTGATTATAAGAAAATTAAACAGAAGATAATTCATGAATTAATTATAGTGTAAAATTAGTAAATGAGACTATACCTTGGAACATATAGAAAAGAAAAGTGAAACTAATATTTTTTTTTGGGACAGTGGGAGTATTTATTTATTAGGACAAGAAAAAATGGTTTTTAGACTTTACTAGAAGATATTCATCGAAACAAACAACTAGTCAAAACTATCCTTAGTTCAAATCAATATAGAGGAAAAACACAAAATAAATATATAAACAAATGAAGAGGGAAAATCTTAGTGTCAAACTAAATCTTTTGTCTGCAGCAGGTTTCACTGTGTTCCAGATGGATAAATTCTTCAAGATTAACAAAATTCTATATAACTATTGAGAAGACCTTACATGTTAATGCCATGTTTGTAGTTGCTCAGACGTCCACTTGTAGGATTAAATGCAATTTTACAATTCATCATAATTGCAAGTTCAAAGTAAACTCTTATTCTGATCCTGATATGGGGCTTAACCGAATGCAAACATTTCTAAATTCAGCATTCACAAAGCAACATTGAAAACATTAAAAAAGGCCAATTTTTCCGAAATCAGAAAACCACCATGGCCGCCAAGAAACAATTTCTGCTTCTAATTCTCCAATTCACTTTATGTCAATCCCTTGATATCATTACCCCAAACCAATCCTTCAAAGAAGGCGACTTTCTAGTCTCCAAAAATAACAGATTTGCATTTGGATTTTTTTGCCCTGGCAGTTCAAGCTATAGATATCGTGGAATTTGGTTGCATGAAATTCCAGAAAAATCTGTTGTGTGGGTAGCCAACAGGAACAATCCTATCACTGGTCCCCCAGGAGTTCTATCAATCAACGAATTTGGGAACCTTGTTATCTATGATGATGCTGACGAAAAATTTCAACTACGGTCCACTAATGTTTCAGTTAAAGCAACTGATCCTTGCTTTGCTCAACTCTTGGATTCAGGGAACTTGATTTTGTTCCAGGAAAAAGAATTGTGTGTCAAAGCTTTGATAATCCAATCGATACCCAACTACCAGGAATGCTTAAAGAATTGTTCCTGCACAGCGTATGCAAGCATACAAAATGATGAATCAAGAAATGGCTGTTTGACATGGTATGGGGAATTATTAGACACGGTAGATCATATGGAAGGCCAATTGATCTATATGTTCGGTCGATTCCATTGAGTTAGGTACTGTATACTTGTTCTGTTCTTTTATTCTTGCTTTATCTTTTTCTACTTGATTTATTACTGTAATACTTTCAACTCTGATGCAGATGAGAAAACCATCAAATCAAATGTTTTCCTCAGAAAGGGGTTGAAGATTCTGATATCATCTGTCACTTTGGCATGGCTTACAATTATCTTTTTCGCCTATTTATTTATTAGGAGAAGGATCAGAGGAGGTAAAGAACAAGACTATCCATTTATCGTGATAATTATTTTTGAACAAAATATTGCAACATATCATGAAGAAGATTAATTGTTGGGCTTTGTTCAAGGGCAGTGATAAAGAACAAACGGTTCAAAAGGCTATTTGATCCAATATCTGGTTCAATCTACTACAAAAATACTTTGGTGGCAAGTGAGCTTAATGTCACGGGGCCATTACTCTCTCCCCAAAAGATCGATCTGGTGGGATGTGCAGCGTCACCCGCTTATAGCCAGGACTCATTCCCTTCACCTATCTGATGTGGGATTGAAGTCTGTGACATTCTCCCCCACCCAATTTTGTGACGCCCTCGTCACAGTGGGCCCCCCTGCCTGCCCCAAACCCGGGGTACTTGGCGAGACATCGGAGTCGGATTTGGGTCGGCTCTGATACCATTTGTCACGGGGTCATTACTCTCTCCCCAAAAGATCGATCTGGTGGGGTGTGCAGCGCCACCCGCTTATAGCCAGAACTTATTCCCTTCACCTATCCGATGTGGGATTGAAGTCTGTAACATTAGGCAGAGTAATCCTCCAGACATCGAATTCTTTGAACTCAGCACCATAGTTGCAACCACTGACAATTTTTCTCCAGCTAACAAAATTGGCCAGGGTGGCTTTGGCTCTGTTTATATGGTGAACTCAGCACCATAGTTGCACCCGCTTATAGCCAGGACTTATTCCCTTCACCTATCCGATGTGGGATTGAAGTCTGTGACATTAGGCAGAGTAATCCTCCAGACATCGAATTCTTTGAACTCAGCACCATAGTTGCAACCACTGACAATTTTTCTCCAGCTAACAAAATTGGCCAGGGTGGCTTTGGCTCTGTTTATAAGGTGGGCTCAGTTTACTTGTTCTTGCTCTACTTGGTCAGAGTTGGTTATCTGCAACAGCATTAGCAAACTAGCTATAACATTTATTAGACGAAGAAAATCTTCTACTTTACTCTGATTTCAGGGTCAACTACCTAATGGACAAGAAGTTGCTGTCAAACAACGGTCAAAGAATTCAGAACAAGGAACAAAAGAATTTAAAAATGAGGTTATGCTGATTGCTAAGCTTCAACACAAGAATCTTGTGAAACTCCTAGGATGCTGCATTGAGGGAGGAGAAAAATTGTTGATTTATGAATATTTACCAAACATAAGCTTGGATTCATTTCTTTCTGTTGAGTATTATTATGCATCAATTTAATATTAACCTAAATGAAAAAAAAATCAATAATAATTTTGATTTTCTTGTAGATCAAACAAGAAGATCATTTCTGGACTGGAGGAAGAGGCATAATATTATAATGGGAATTGCGCGTGGGATCTTATATCTTCACCAGGATTCAAGGTTGACAATTATTCATAGAGATCTAAAATGTAGCAACATATTACTTGATGCAGATTTGAATCCTAAAGTTTCAGATTTTGGGATGGCTAGAATATTCAGAGGAGATCAATTTCAAGAAAAGACAAACAAAGTAGTTGGGACATAGCGAGTATGGAATTTAAGAGTAGCTATTCATTCATGAATACCTGTGATGAAATTGGTATACATTAAGTCTACTTTAAATAATTTTCTTTTAATGCAGTGGCTATATGTCTCCAGAGTATGCTGTGTTTGGTAAATTTCAACAAAATCTGATGTGTATAGTTTTGGGGTCATATTGTTGGAGATTCTAAGTGCCAAGAAGAACAACGGCTTTCATGGAGGGGATACTTCCTTGATTTTGATAGGACATGTAAGTGATGAAACTTTTTTACCTATTTAATGTGTTTTGATGTTTCATCCTGTCTTTTCTAAAATATACGAGTTAATACATCCATAGACAGACAAAAAAAAAAATACACATATAAATTTTTCGAAAAATCATATAAATATCTAAACTGCTTATTTTGTTGCTTTGAAACATCTTTTGTTGATAAGGTACTGGTGTAGCGATGATTTTTCCGGGATCATGAGTTACAAGAACTATTGTATCGTTAGTCCGAAAAGTGTTTAAAAGTAACAAAATACAAAAAATATGATGCAGTTTTTTGAAATGTTGAGGTATCTGAATTTTTTTTCTTTTTTTTTTTTTTGTCAAATACAGATGCTTCCTTAACAATTAATCAAATTTGAGTGTTTGGCCCCTCTGTATTCTAATATTGCCAACCATAAACAGGTGTGGGAATTATGGAGACAAGACAAGGAGATGGAGATAATTGATTTTTCACTGGAATTGTCTTACCCTCCCTATGAGGCCTTGAGATGCATTCAAATTGGGCTGTTATGTGTTCAAGAAAATGCAGTGGACAGACCAACTATGTCAGAAGTAGTTCTGATGTTAAGCAGTGAAAGTACACCTCTTCCATCTCCAAAACCACCTGATTTCATTTTTGCAACATCTTGCACCAACTCTACCGTATTAGGAATAGGAAACGAAGGACCAAATTCTGTAGATCAGGTTACGATCACCAGCATTATAGCTCGCTAAAGATATTGGTTCTTACTGATTGCGTGTAATTTGATTTTAGGAACTTTGAAGCTACATTAAGAAAACTGAAAAAGATAAATTCTGTTTGATTTTTAAACAAATGCTCCTATTTAATAATTCTATTCTAATATAACCGCGAGTCAATTTAACTTTTAAATTAATGCTCTGTATGACCAATGAACTTGGAATTAACAACTATAAGAAATCTCAAAACAACAAATTTGAGGGATATTTCTCAGTTTAGTATAAATGGGAAAAAAAATTACCAATTGTCACTGTGTGATACGCTTGGTGAAAAATTTAACATTTCATTTCAGAACCAAACATATTGGGTTTCGTTCTCACTTCATCAGATCTTTATTGGAAGATGTTATATTAGTACTGGAAAAGATTTAAGGAAGCAAGAATCCAATGGATCTGTTGACAAAGATAGTGACTATCAACAAACTGAAGTTGTGTTCAATTTTAGTTGCGCTGCAAGAGTAATAAGACAAGAAAGACTATTGCATTGATCAAAATGTGAAAACAGATTGAAATCAATCTTCAAATGGGAGATTGTTGATTAAAATTACATGTATCAAAATGTGCAATAAATAATAGTTAAGAAAATGGCAAAGAGTAGTTGTCAAGCCAACAACACAAGAAAATTGAATGGACGATACATCATTTTGTTTAAAAAGAAGAAAAATCAATTAAAAATTAGTTGGCAAATGCATCTATAAGTAAAACACTCTTATAGATGCTTAAAATCAATTCAAGCGAAAGAGAAAAAGAAAAATTCAAAAAAAAAGTTTTAATGAGAGAAAATTGGAAGCAAAATTTTAAGGTATAATTGGGTTATGAGTTGCGAGTGTTTATAAATATTTCATAAATTTTTCTTTTTTTAGTAAAAAATTTGCAATAACCCGAAACATAGATATAATTGGCCGGACTCTATTATCAATTTTACATGTCTTATTATTTCATATATATTTCACTAAATATGATTATATAGAAATTTGAGTAATTTCTCAACAATATTCACTTCTTTAATATTCTTTAAGAAATTAATGGACAAAATAAAGTTTGAATTACTAATTATGTTAAATTCATAGTTTAAACAAGTTCGATGTCCCACGTTGGGTGGTCTGTTGTTAATTTGTTTTTCTTTTAAATTTTTATATACGTTCATGCAAATCATAGTTGTTAGACATATATTGTTGGCCAACTTTTAATTAAAGGTATTTGAGTCTTTATAATATTATATCTTTACTGTATTTATTTTTTAATGAAATGGTATAAATGTAATTTCCTCATTTTGTGTTATTTTTATTTTTTAATAATTCTTTTGTTGGCACTGTTGTTTTTTACATGTAAAATTTGATGCTAATATGTAACAGAATGTGACATTTGTTAATGTAATGAAAGTCAAATTTGTAGCAAAATATAATAGCGAAAGATTGTTGAGTAATGATATAAGCTAAGCAATAGTGTAATTGATTTGTCATTTTTTATTGATCCTGGATTTATTGCTTAATATAATTGATATATTTGAATACATATGAAATTGTAAAAATGGTTTTGAGAAGTAGTGATTGTATTGTATTTTTTAAATGATTTGAATATGGTTGCTTGGAGTGGTGATAATCACAAATTGGTAGTGTAACATTAAATGCATTGATTTTTGTTGTCCTATTTATAAATGATAATCATATCTTTAAAAAACTGTGTAACTTAAAATATATATGATTGTCTGAACAAAAAAATGATATACTCATTTTGTTACTAAACAGATTTCGTTTAAGGTTTTTGTCTTTGTTTTAAAATATTTGACGTTTTACAATTTTGCCTTTATTTAATAATTGTAGAAAAATAACTTTGTTTCTTTTAATTTGGGAATGTATAATAATAATAATAATAATAATAATAATAATAATAATAATAATTAGCGGAGATCTAAGCATAATATAATATTTTATCCATGTATTAAATACATTCTTTAATTATTATGCAATAACCTTAACCATAACTTAATTAGTATGGTTAAAAAATAATGTGTAACTTAAGTATAATTTGGACAATCCAATTCTATCGTCTCTCTCTTGACCTGTAGGTGATCTTATATTTCACTATCGTGAATTAGTAAGGAAAAAATGATTGAAAGGTAAAAATGATTTTCAAAACTCTGTTTGCAATTTCATATGTAGTGAATTTTAATTATAGTAAGGAATAATATCAGACATTGAACAGCGATAGCACTCCACTCCAATGAATTTATCACATCTCAATTTCAGGATCAATTATCTGAGGGACAGGTAAAAATGAAGTTGTGTTGGTTGCAAATGTTCAGCACGAGAATCTTGTCAAAATTCTTGGATGTTGCATTGAAGAAGAAGAACTGTTTGCATGACACCATAAATTACTTTGGACTCTAAGTTAATGTCTTATCTTATAAAAATAATAGATAATTGAAATAACTGTATATAATGCTCATTCATATATATAATAATGAATATAAATATAAATAAAACATAATGATATATTCAAATAAATTATATTTTAATTCTTATATATATATATAGTACATCACATGTTAAGAAAAAAAAATAAGACATATTAATTAATATGAACATTTATTTAAAAAATACATTATACCATTAATGCTAATTTAACATATAAACAATAATCAGTAGCATATTTTAATAAAATAAATTGAATTGTTTTTGTTAATAAGTACTAGCAACCAGTAACTACTATCGACTACCAGCTACTGATAATCTGCTATTAGAGCTATCCCAAATCAACGAACCGAAAAGGTCCTATGTTTGGCTAAAAATATTGCATGTAGCAAAGAAAATGAAGGGGAAAAATGATATGCAAAGAAAATAAGTGAGAGGTACCTTTAGCGAGCCAAAACGTTAGTGATTGTAACCTCATTTAGAGAATTTGATCCTTTCTTTGCTACTCCTAATGAACGAGTGCTGGTGCAAGATTTTGTAAGAATGAAAGCAGGTGGTTTTGGAGATGGAAGAGGGGAACTTTCACTACTTAACATCGAAACAACTTCTGACATAGTTGGTCTGTCCACAGCATTTTCTTGAACACATAACAGCCCAATTTGAACGCATCGCATGACTTCTTTGGGAGGATAAGACAATCCCAGTGAAAAATCAACTATCTCCATCACCCTGTCTTGTCTCCACAATTCCCACACCTGTTTATGATTCATATATTATATTAGAACACAGAGGATAAATCATTCAAATGGACAACTTTGTCACTTACATGTCCAATCAAACTCAAGGAAGTATCCTCTTCACGAAAGCCGCTGCTCTTCTCGGCACTTACAATCTCCAGCAATATGACCCCAAAACTAAACACATCTGTTTTTGTTGAAAATTTACCAAACACTGCATACTCCGGCGGCATATAGCCACTGTACAAGAAAATTTCTTGAGAATGAATTTAATAATTGTGCCAATTTGTTAAAGGACAATCACAATGATAAACTATTCCATCAACCTATACTTACTATGTTCCCACCACTCTGTTTGTTTTCTCTTGAATTTGATCATCCTTGAATATTCTAGCCATGCCAAAATCTGAAATTTTTGGACTCAAATTTGAGTCTAGTAAAATGTTGCTACATTTCAGATCCCTGTGAATGATATTCAACCTTGAATCCCGGTGAAGATATAAGATCCCACGTGCAATTCCAGTTATAATATCAAAACGTTTCCTCCAATCCAAGAATGATCTTCTTGTTTGATCTACAACAAGATATGGGATTTTTTATTTTTTTAATCTATTTGCTTAATCATCTCTTTTGAAACAATTTACAGTTAAGACAGCCAAGAATACACAGATGGATACGTGCACAAGAATACTTACCAAAAAGAAATGAATCCAAGGATTTATTTGGCAAATATTCATATATTAACATTTGTTCTCCTCTTTCAATGCAGCATCCTATAAGTTTCACGAGATTCTTGTGCTGAAGCTTTGCAATCAGCATAACTTCATTTTTAAATTCTTCGATCCCTTGCCTGGAATCTGTGGATAATCGTTTTACAGCAAGTTCTTGTCCTTCAGATAGCTGACCCTGAAATCATTGTTAGAAAGGGTCAATTTTCTCTGAACAAATTAATTTTGAACTTAGTCTGCTTAGCTGTTGCTGAATCTCACAGACAAACAAATCAACGCATCTAATGATGCGACATAGCTCTGGAAATCTAATTGGTATTCTAACATTTTATACTGACATTACCTTGTAAACTACACCAAAACCGCCCTGACCAACTTTGTTTGCTGGAGAAAAATTATTGGTGGCTTCAACAATGGTGCCGAGATCGAAAAATAATATGTCCTGGGGATGACTGCTCTGCCCTAACTCACTTGACACCAAAGTATTCTTGTAGTAGATTGAACCAGAGATAGGATCAAAGAGTCTTTTTCCCGGTTTGTTCTTTCTTACTGTCCTTGCACAAATTGAAAACAAATACTTAATCTGCATCGTTACTTTAATCAACATAGCAGAATTGAAGAGCAGGGTGCCATGGATAGGCCTTTTACTTACCTCTCTTGTTCCTCCTCCTAATCCATAAATAAGCGAGTAAGATAATTGTAAGCCATGCTGAAGTGATAGAAAGTATTAGAGTCTTCAAACCCCTTCTGAGAAAAACATTAGATTTTATGGTATTTTCAGCTGCATCAATGGAAAATGATCAGAAAAGGCAGGAGGAAAAAGGCAAATTTCCTTAGATTCAGAGTTCAAATAAAGAAGGTAAGGCAATATTGACAGCTGAGAATAAAATACCTAATTCAATTGCATCAACACGAACATACAGATCAAGTTGGCCATCCACATAATTCACTGTGTCAATTAATTCCCCATACCATGTCAAACAGCCATTCACTGATTCATCATTGTCTATGCTTGCATATGCAGAGCAGGAACAATTTCTCAAGCATTCCAATTCACACTCCAGATGGCTCATATTCAAGTGCAACAAAGCTACAGACGAAGTGTCTGGAAACTTGAGATTTTTTACTTTCAAAAACCCTTCTCCATGTCTGCACACTGAGGAAGATTCAATTCGCTTCCTGACACATCCTTCTGACCCATCTCTTAAATACCAGTCCCTCGGGGATCTTGGTTCATAACCAGGTAAACAAAAGCATTCAAATTTATGAGGACTGCCATGACTACACTGACCATAGGCACCACATTGATTATACACATCACAAGGGTACTCAGGTACTGACCAGAACTCCTTCCATTGGCCGTCACTATTACTCCACCTTAGCCACTTGAAGTGTCCTGAATGATCCAACAGTGTTTTTATGACAATGGAAGCATCTTCTATGTAGTAGACTACGTACGCCTCCTCCTGATTGCGAATATAACTATAGGTGTATACATTGGAGAATTTCCTATACGGCCATGGGTGTGCTCGCCAGCGAGGCATCAATCCCTTATGCAGAAAGATTTGTAGCGAGTCTCCTGCGTTGATCTTGATGGAGAATTCTCCCATTCCTGGGTCATCTTCTGATCTCCATGAGGTTAAGCTCCACTCTAGGCCTCTCTTGATATTTCTCCCAATTTTCATTCCGGGTAGAAAGGTATCAGTGGGATAATCAAAGCTTTGCCACACAATTCTTCTTCTTGTGCCTTGGAGCAAAATCAAATTTCCTGAATCCATGAGATGTGCAACAACAGAATCAGTTGCTTCACCTGAAACATTTGTGGACCACAGTGGAAGTTTTTGGTCAGGATCATTGTAGAGAACGAGGTTCCCATGTTGGTCTATTGATAGAAACCCTGAAGAACCATTGATAGGATTGCCCCTGTTTGCTACCCACACCACAGATATTTCTGGAATGTTGTGGAACCAAATTCCAAGATATCTGTAGCTTGAACTGCCAGGAGAGAAGAACCCGAATGCAAACTTGTTATCCTTGGAGACCAGAACGTCGCCTTCTCTGAAGGTTTGGTTTCGGGTAATGATATAAATGGAATTGAAAGATCGGAATTGAAGGATTAGAAGGAAATAATGCAGAAAATGTTTCTTAGAAGCCATGGTAATTCTCCGCAGTGAAGTTTAGTTTATGGACTTGTCAATGTTTAATTTGTTTGTTGCGGAAATGTGAATGGTTGACTTCTGAGGATAATGAATATTTTTTTCTTTTTCTTTTCTTTTTTTTTTCTTTTTCTGGGTCCGCAGAATGGTATTTTGAATTGGTGGATCCGTTTGGCATTTGACAAAAACGCAGAGGAGAAAATTTTATTTTTAATTTTTTTAAAATTTGAAAGTTACTTTTGAGAAGAAGAGATATTTTTTAAAAAATTAATTTTTTAGAGAAATAATTTATAAAAAATTTTAAAAAATGAATTAATTAAATAAATAAATTATAAATATATTTTTTATATATTTAATAGTAATCTCAAATACGGCCAAAATCTTAATAGCCACTGAATTAGTTATTTTCCACTTTTTGAAACTTTGAGGCCTTGGGAGAAAGGGAAAATAAAGGGAAGGAAAATATAAAAAAATTTCTACTTCTATTTATTTGGATAATGAGAGAAACTATGGTGAAAAAGAAAATTATCTCTTACTTTCTTCTCTTAATTTTCTCTCCCAATTGGAGAGAAAATGGAAAGAATTGGGAAGAAAAATGTACTATTTAAATAAAATTATTTTTTTATTTTATAAAATATTTATTATTCTATAAAATAAAGAATAAAATAATAAATAATAAATATTATTTTTATTTTCCTAACTCTTTATTTTACTTTAATCCAAATATGAAAAAATAAATAAATTTTATTTTTTCCTTTTGAGAAAAATAAAATTATTTTCGTCTTTATTTTCCCATCCCTCAAAAGAAAGTTCCCAAACAAGTGGTGAATAGCATAATCTTTAACTGCTTTCATTGTCTTCTCCATCACATTTGACCTTGTACAGATGGGCAGTAACTTGCATCCTAAGAGATATCTAACGTGGCAGAATTCATATCATACGGGTTTTCAATGTCATGTACTTAGACATGTAAAATAGATCGGTCCGGCAAGGTCGGAACGTTATGAAGGCAGGATCTTTTTTTCACCGTTATTTCTGGATTGTTATCGAGTTGGGTTTGGCATTTCAACTGTCGAGTCAAGTCAATTTCCCATTTAGTTATCTTATCAAATTAGATAACTAAGAGAACATATATACACATTTCAAGTTATAATTGTCAATAATATTAAATTTTCAATTATAAGTCTTTTTTCGTAATAATCATATTTTTGAACTCGAAGTTAAAATCGCTATGGTCGGTATGCATGTCGAAGTTAAGGTATTGGATTTGGCCGTGAAGCTGTTTGATGAAAGTCCTCAGAGATTTAATAGGGAAAGCACATGTACATATGATTCAGTTTAAGTCAAATATGGAGATCAATTTCAAAAAGGTAATAATAAGTATAGGTCTCCTTTCACAAAAATTTTATGATTTCATTCAAAATTCTAAATGATTTCCTCTAGAGTCATTTATGGCTTGACCGCGTTTATTTATACTCACAAATTTGGATTCGAAAATACTAACCTATGTTCTTTACATTTTTCCAGCATTCGATCATCGACATATGTCTTTGGACAGCAAAGCCACTCCCAATGACCTTAAATTGGTTAGCATCTCATAGTATTTACTTTGGTACTTGTTTCTTCTTCTAATTAATTTCATGTACTTTCCTGTGCTTTCTTGATGCTGTTTGCAAGATCTTACCAATCTTATTTGATGATTAGCTTCTAGCCTTCTACGTTTTGAAATCCAAATTGGGGAATATTCTTAGTTTGTAGTAAATTAAAAAAAATTACAAAAATATGGTAAAGTTTAGGGTAATTTTTAAAAGTATTTCTAAATTTGGGATTGTTTTACCGGGTTGGCAATGGGGGAAGGGCAAGTGGCACATTGAATGCCAGTAGTTTTTTTTTTTGGTTAATTATTTTATTGATTTTGCACTTAAAATGCATGCATTTCAACAGACATTTTTTCAATATAAAATAATTGATTTTGCATGAGTTAAACAATAAGATTTTTTATTGTTTTAATTAATTTCTTTATTTTGCACTTAAATGCATGCACTTGAAGTGGCGAAAAAAATATTCATAGAAACAAAAATATTCTTCCCAAATGGTCAGTGCGTTCGTTAATCCGTTCATAGAAATAAAAACATTTCATGCAAAAAAAATTGTTCACAAAGCTTAGTGCTCCAATTCAACTAGTGCATAAGGCTAATATCCTAGTTGATATCGCACACTGACTTTTAATTTGAATATTTGACTAAAAAATTATCCTAAGTCCAAAATTTTGTTCAAAATTATCTATGCAAAAATATCTTCTCTTATTTGAATCCCAACTAAGTTAACAAACTTTGAAGTCATATTATCTCTTTACTAGTTTCAATCACTACTACATACTCAGTCTCTATAGTAGATAGAGTGACAATTTTTTGTATCTTTGACATGCAACTAACAATTGTAGTTTCAACAGTAAATATATAACGAATGGTGCTTTTTCTTTGATCGACTTCATCTCTAAAGTCTGCGTCTATTGTGTCTTGTATTTTTAACTCTCATTTATTAAAGTATAAACACTTTTCTATAGTGTTTCGTAAATATTTCAAAATTCACTTGACTGTTTCCCAATAAATTTTCTATAGATTTAACATAAACTTGCTAACATTTCTATTGTATGGCTAATGTCTGATCTCGTATAGACCATAATGTATATCAAACTCTCAATAGTTGAGATATAAGGAATCTTAGCCATGAATTTTATCTCTTCCTTCATTTGAGGGGACTGATCCTTGGATAGGCAAAAGTGACTAGCCAAATGTGTGTTGACAGGCTTAACATCGCCTATGTTGAATCTCTGCAAAACACGGTTGATGTACTCTGCCTGAGATAACTACAAGAACCTTATCTGCTTATCTCTTGTGATTTGCATTTCAAGAATATTTTTTGCTGGACTCAAGTATTTCATGTCAAACTCTTTTGATAATTGTTGTTTCAACTTTCTGATATCATCCATATCTGAACTTGCTACTAAAGTAAAAACAATGTCAGTGTTGTATTTTTGAAAACTTTTCTTATGCATGAAGCCTCAAACTTTTTGTACCACTATCTTGGGACTTGTTTCAGGCCATACAAACTCTTCTTAAGTCAACACACTATATTATTCTTTCTTTTTTCTATGTAACATTCTGGCTAATGCATGTATATCTTCTCATCTAAGTCTTCATGAAGAAATGCAGTTTTCACATCCAACTGTTTAAGATGAAGATCTTCAATATCCACAATACTCAACATTGATATGATAGTATTGAGTTTTATAATAGGAGAAAAAATATCGGTGTAGTCAACTCATTCCTTCTACTGGAATCTTTTGACGACTAGTCAAGTTTTGTATCTCTTGAAACTATCATACACCCATTTGTCATGAAATGTTTTTTTCTCTATGGATAACTCAACTAGTTTCCATGTCTGGTTAGAGATTAGAGATTTCATCTCGTCTTTCATAACAAACTCCCATTTACTATCATTTTCAGTCTTACAAAGTTTTATCATAACATTCATGCTCCATTCCATGAGTCAACAACATAAGTTCATATATCTCTTATTAGGCATATGAGCCTGAAAAGACATTCTTAATACAGGAGCTAGAGTAGGAGGTTGTGGTATGTTGGATTGTTGCACATCGCTTTTTTTTTTTAACGAATTCTTCTGGTTGAGAACTTGTTACAATTGGTTCCTTCATGGAACTATCTAGGACATTATTTGCATATGCAAATACTGGCTCATTCTGTTTTGAGTTACTGACGATTGTTTTATGCATGTCTTTGTACATCACCATTTCGTCAAAAATCACATCTCTATTATGGATCATCTTCTTATTTTTGTCATCCCAAATACGGTAGTCAAACTCATCCTTGTCATAACCGATGAGAATACATTTCTTGGATTTGTGATCAAATTTATTCATTTTTTGATTGCTGATATGCTCATATGCTATACAACCAAAAAAATTTAGAAATAATAGTTTTACCTCTTTTTAACTCCATACCTCCTCTGGTATTTTGTCCTCTAATGGAATCAATGGTCATCGATTGATAAAGTAAGCTGCAATATTTACTACTTATGTCTAGAATTGTTTCGGTAGACCTGACTGCATACAAATGTTCCTGGCTCTTCACCATTATGTTGAAGCGTGTCTAACATGGTTCTCTCCATTCTAATTTTGTGCTCATAGTAAAACTTTTTGAATCTAGTATCTTCATATTCACCACCATTGTCGGTTCTCAACTTTTTAATTTTCAGACCTATCTTATTTTTAACCATAACTTTTCATTTCTTGAAAGCCTTAAACAATTCAGACTTATACTTTAGAAAGTAAACTCATACCTTCTGAGAGTGATCATTGATGAAAGTCAGGAAGTAGTATTTTTCACTAATGGATGAGACAGTTGTTGGTCTTTAAACATTAGAGTGAATGAGCTCTAACCTTTCTTTCTTTAAAGTTTTGCCATTTGTCTGAAAGTTGACCATTTTCTGCTTTTTAAGTATGCAATTTTTGCACATGTCTATGTCTATTGACTGTAGACTTGAAAGTTTTCCATTTGAATGCATAATCTTCACCATCTTTTCACTCATATCGCCTAGTCTTTGGTGCCATAAATTAGAATTTTCATTGCTAGTTGCTACTACGATTAAACAACGTGCTCTTATTGTCATGTAAAGAGTGTCATTCTTCTTGCCTCGAGCAACCATCATTGTTTCATTTGAAATCTTCCAATCATTACCATGGAAGATCGTAGTGTAGTCTTCCTAGCTAACTGCCCTATTGAGATTAAGTTTTTTCTCAAGTTGGGAATATATTTGATATCATTCAGTTCATAAATAGATCCGTTTAACTTAATCTTCACTACACCTTTACCAATAATAGCACAAGGTTGATCATCACTAATGTATACATTTCCAAAATTTCCGAAGACATTCATCTCAAATAATTCTTTTCTGTGAAGTACCATAGAACGATGCTTCAGAGTTTAATACCTAAGATTCCTCCTTGATCTCCAAAAAGTATATTAATGCGTCATCACCTCCTGAGTAGAAGTAATATTTACTTTTGCCTTTACTTTTTGGTCTTTTGATGCACTCTTGCACTAATTTTTATAATGTCTAGTCTTTTCATAATTCCAATATTCGACATTCTTTGAACTATAAAAATTACTGAAATTCTTGGATTTGGACCTTTTGTCATTTGATATACCTAGATAGTTCGATTTGCCACGTCCATTCCCTATAGTTGAATTTTTTTCTCTTGACTCTATATGCAAAACTAAAAAGGCTGATAATTCACCTGATTCTATTTGTCAGTTCTCTTCACTAAGAACTATATCACAAATATTGTAAAATTTTAACTTATTGTTTCTTAATGAGCTAGTCATAGCCATGACAATAACATTTCAGCTTTCTGGTAGAGAAGACAAAAGTATCAATGTTCGTCTTTCATCATCAAATTCAATTCCAAATGAACTCAATTGGATTGTGACTGTGTTGAGTTCATTGAGATGTTGAGCTACCGATGCATGTTCCGTCATTCGCAAATTGAACTAATGCTTCATCAGGTGTACTGTGTTTGAGGTTGATGGCTTCTCATACATACTGGATAGAGCCGACATAAGACCTACCTTGGTCTTTTTCTTTGTTATATTGAAAGCAACATTGCAGGGTAACGTTAATCGGATAGAGTTCATTGAGATGTTGAGCTACCAATGCATGTTCCGTCATTCGCAAATTGAACTAATGCTTCATCAGGTGTACTGTGTTTGAGGTTGATGACTTCTCATACATACTGGATAGAGCCGCCATAAGACCTACCTTGGTCTTTTTCTTTGTTATATTGAAAGCAACATTGCAGGGTAACGTTAATCGGATAACTCCGAGAGTTTGTATGTCGAGAAGATTTCAGTCTTTTTTTCCTTCATAGCCTCTAGCTTCTTTCTTGAGAGAGGTTAATACAAATTTCTTTAATACATATAATTCTCTATTTGTATTTTTCAAAAGGTAAAGTCCGCATAATCGAACTTCTCAATTTTTTCCTTTCATTTGTTTGTGTTTATCGCTCTCACTCGAATTTGACTTTCTCTATATTGTTTCTCATAATTCTTGTAAAACCAGCGTGTATTAGAATACCATTATGAACAAATCTGTATTGTCAGCCAAATTTATTATTTACAAACTTTATTGTTCACGTGGATAGTGATCACTCGAAAAAAGGACAGAAAAAATGCAATCAAGGCTCTGATATCATTTATTGAGAAATTACGTAAAATTTATATAATCAGATTTGTGAGAATGAAAAATAAATACGGAATAAAAATATATATATATATATATATATATAAAATTGATAACGAAATTCGACCAATTATGCATACGTTTCCGGGTTGCTGCAAATATTTCACTAAAAGAAAAAAAATTTATAAAGTATTTACGAACACTCTTAATTCACAATCTAATTACATCTTGAAAATTTTGCTTTCATTTTGCTCTCACTAAAGCATTTTTTCTAAGATTTTATTTTTATCTCTTGGATTGATTTTAAGAATATATTGGAGTGCTCTATTTATAGATGCAAAGTCTCCTATCTATATATTTTGCCAACTAATTTTTAATTGACTTTCCTTATTTTTTAATAAAAAAATGCATCGTCCACTCAATATTTTTGGATTGTTGGCTTGACAACCACTCTTTATTATTTTTTTAATTATCATTTATTGTACTTTTTGATGTATGTAAGTTTAACTAATAAATATTATTCGGGAAAATGAATTCTTTTAGAGGGAAACAATTATTGTTGGAACTATGACAAAACATTTTTATGAACATTTAACATCTTGTCTAGGAACTTTGGAGGGGATGAAAAATAAATTTTATTTTTTCTTTATATTTGGATTAAAATAAAATAATAAGCTTGGTCATGTTTGGATTAAAGTAAAAAAGAAGGAAAGAAGAATTGTGTTATATATTTACTATTTTATCCTTTATTTTATAAAATAATAAATATTTTATTATAAAATAAAAATAATTAATATTATTTGAACATATCATGTTCTGACGATGCATAAATGATAAAAGAGAGCGAAATAAATTTTTGTATTCAAAAATTAAAACTAAAAGGATTTATTTTCATATCAAAATTCTAAAGTAATGTTGTTGCTTATTACGGAATTTAATATAAAAATTAGCATAAATATCCAATGAAGCATTTGATGTCGAGATGGCAAGAAGTAATCAATTTTGAATTTACCAAATTTATTTCTCGTTGGTATTATGGAATTGTCGCCTAATTCTAAACTTTTTTTTTTGGGGTTCTAATCTGGGTGCTATTTGTCTTTGACTTTTGAAGCAGCCTTACAGTTGTTCAGGTTAAAGTGGTGTAATATTCAGAAATTGAATCATGGGCAAAACGAAGGGTTAGAAGTGTACATTAGATAAAAAGGTAATTTTATTTTAAACAGTAAAAATTTCCTCCTAGTCTCCTATATTTTTTCTCCAATTTGAAAAAAAATAATAGAAAAAAATAAAAAAATATTTTTCTTTTTTCTCTATATTTTTTTCTATTCAAATAAAATAAAATAAAAATTTCTCCATATTTTATCTAATTATTTACTCGAATTTTTGAGATAATATTTTGTCGCTGTTCCTGAACTTGTGGGATACGATACGCTCTACATTAATACGTACATCAAAGAAAAAGTTTACTAACTTGAAGGAATGGGAAATTAATATTTTTGACTTATTGGCTGCAGTTCTGTTGATGACGTATGTGGTTACGAAGCAATTTCTGAGCGTTGCCATAATTTCTATCACATCACATATTCAATTATTCGAAAACGTGATCTTGCAGAAATTGTTTGGGATTAGCATGCAACTTTGACCCTACCCATAAAAATTTAATTATTGAAGTAATTGTCGGTACACCTGTCAATTGCTCGGGTCAGATTCAGATTAATTACGGGACATTATTTTATAGATTATTTCGGATTTTAAATAATCAGATGAAATCATGTCATTTTTACTTTCAGTTTTTTAATATATATTAATAGTATATTATATGCTTTTAAATTTTAGAATATTTAATAGTTTTTAAAATAAGTATTAATATATTATATAAGAAATTGATATCATATTAAACAACTTAAAATCAATCTTAAAATCTCTGTATGTGAAATTTATATTTAAGAATGGATGAACAACTATATATATACAGTGTAAAATTGCTAATTTTCATTGAAGAAAGCTGTACAAATTAATGAATAGATTTGAAGTTAACGAGAGGAAACAGCAGTGACAGTCAAATCATTTATAGAACAGGATCCATCATTCTCCATTAGTGATGAGTTAAAACTGCTGCAAGACTTTCTGAAAATGAAGGCAGGTTGTTTCGGACAAGGAAGACTTGTTTCGCTGCTTAACATTAGAGTTACATCCAACATATTGGGTCTGTCCAATGCATCTTCTTGAACACATAATAGTCCAACTTGAATGCATCTCAATGCTTCATCATAGTTATGTAAGTACTCTTTCAACGCTGAATCAATTATCTCCAATGCTCTATCTTCTCTCCATAGCTCCCACACCTGTGGGGTTCGTTAAATTTGAATTTAGCATACAGATATTATAAGCAGACGATGTGAGATTTAGGACCAAAATATTAAAAAAAAAAAAAAAAAAGAAAAGACCCGAGAAGAATAACTGGCACGATTTATAAGAGATATGGATATCTAGACTTACATGTCCTATCAAGCTTAAAGAAGTATTCTCTTCAATAAAACCATTGCTTTTCCTGCCACTTACGATCTCTAACAGTATAACCCCAAAACTAAAAACATCGGATTTAATAGAAAATCTCCCAAACACTGCATATTCCGGCGACATATAGCCACTGCATTAAAAGAAAATAAAAACAGATAAATTTAATGATCGTTTATTCAATTTTATTTGATATATGTGTAAGAAAACTTACTAAGTTCCAACAACTCTTTTTGTCTTGTATTGAAATTGGTCACCTTTGAATATTCTAGCCAACCCAAAATCTGAAATTTTTGGGTTCATCTCTGCATCTAAGAGAATATTGCTACTTTTTAAATCTCTATGTATAACCCTTAATCTTGAGTCTTGATGAAGATATAAAATTCCACGAGCAATCCCAATTATGATATTGAAGCGTATTCTCCAACTCAATAATGAATTCCTTGTGTTATCTTCAACAAAAGTTTCATTTTCAATTAATACTGTATAGATTCATGAAAAAGGATATGCATATATAGATAAATAAAAAAAGATTTACCAAAGAGGAACGTGTCCAAGCTTCCATTTGGCAAGTACTCATAAATTAATATTCGTTCTTCTCCCTGAATGCAACATCCTAGAAGTTTCACAAGATTTCTATGTTGAAACTTTGCAATTAACATAACTTCATTTTTAAATTCTTGCTTTCCTTGGCCTGAACTCTTAGATAATCTTTTCACAGCAATCTCCTGTCCATTAGCTAGCTGACCCTGCAAATCATATTCAATCAATTTAAAGCCAATCTAACTTGATTAGCAGCGAGGCAATGAAATCTATAGAAAATCTTGAATTTTTAAGATTATAACCTTTTTCTTACCTTGTAAACAGAACCAAAGCCACCTTGTCCAATTATATTAGCTGGAGAGAAATTGTTGGTGGCAACTAACATGGCATTTAGATTGAAAAAGACTAGTTCTGTTTGCCTTCTACTGTAATCAAGCTCATCTGGGGTTAAGCCATCTTTGCAACCACTGATAGGATCAATTGATCTTCTATTCCTTTTGCTCTTCCCTGCATTTTGCAATTTGAAGGTCATAGAACTTCCACATATTTCTGCATGCAAATGCACAGAACAGAGAAGAAAGATTGATTCTTTACCTCTTTTCCTCCTCAGCCACAAATAGAGAAAAATAAAAATGACAAACCATGCTGATACTACAGATAATATTAGAATGGCCAGCATCCCCTTCATTTTAAGAAACCTGTTTGATCTTCTTGCATCCTGAGCTGCATAGAATGGCAGTCGAATAAATACTCACTCAATGACAGCTGAAATCAACGGCAAGCAATAGTAGGGTACCTAATTCGAGTGCATCGACACGAACATATAGATCATATCCATAATCTACATGATCTACTGTATCAATTAATTCCCCGTACCATGACAAGCAACCAGTGCCTTCCCCTGGAATTGGTATACTTGCATATGCAGAGCAGGAACAATTAGTCCTGCATTTATTTTCGCAGTCCGTTTGAGTCATACTCGAACCAATCCACACTGCTGCTGAAGTATCAGGACTCTTAACGCTTGCCACTTTCAGAAACCCTTCTCCCTTCCCACAAACTGACGAAGTTTCCAGTCTTTTCCTGATGCACCCAGCAGACCCATCTCTCAAACGCCAGTCCCTTGGCGATTTGGGCTCGTACCCGGGTAAGCAAGCGCATTCATAGCTAGTAAAATTGTAAGGATCGCACAAACTGTTAGGACCACACTGCCCATAAGTGTCACATCTGTGCTTAGGTGCTGACCAGAACTCTTTCCATTGGCCCTCACTCTCATGCCAAGTAAGCCTTCTCAGCAATCCTGTCTCGTCCATCACCACTACTAGGATAACAGAAGAATAATCGATGAAGAAGGAGAAGTATATCTCTTCTGGGTTGTTAACAAAAGTGTAGTTGTAGACCTCTGCATATGATCTCCATGGCCATGGACCACTTCTCCAACTTATAATGTGGTTTCCCTTGTGGAGAAAAAGCTGAGGTGACCCATTTGGATTGAGCCTATACGAATAGTTCCCGGTTCCTGGATCACCTGCTGATCTCCATGAATTTAAGAACCGATCCATGCCTGTTTTCTTATCTATGCCTAGTTTCATTCCTTGTATCATGATATTTGTAGGATAATCAAAGCTTTGCCAAATAATTCTCCGGCTTCTATTTTGGACCAAAACAAAATTCCCTGTATCCAATAACTGAGCAGCACAAGCATCACCTCCAGCAGAAACATTTGCAGACCATACTGCAACTTTCCGGTGTTGGTCACTGTAGAGGACGAGATTTCGTGTTTGATCAATTGCGAGAATTCCTGATGAGCCATTGATGGGATTATTCCTATTTGCTACCCACACAACAGTTTGCACAGGAATTTTATGGAACCAAATTCCAAGATATCGATAGGTCGATTTGCCAGGACTGAAAAATCCTAAAGCGAAATAATTTTGTTGGGAGATTAGAAGGTCCCCATCTTTGATGATCTGATTTATGGTTATGGTGTCTGTAGAACAAGTACAAACTGAGAAATTGCAGATCAGGAGCAATGATTGAAGAAAGATTACTGTTTTAGCATCCATGACTTTATGTTGGAGTTTTGGACAGCTTTCAATTGCCAGTTTGCGTTGAAATCTGATGGATGAAATTTAGAATCTTTTTTCTCAGTGGAGGTGGATTCTAACGTCATTAACCAGCTCGGAACCTTTCTTTTCCTTTAAAAAAGGAAAATAAAAAACCAGCTTGGGAGTTGAAGCGTCAGTATTCAAGACATTGAAATAAGACAAAATAAATAAAGTGTTTTTTTTGCTTGGAGTTAAGTTGGTATTGGTCAAAGTCAAAGATATTTAAGTTTGATTGGATATTACATTTGAAAAAAATGCTTTTACAAATTTTTTTTTATTTTAAAATTTTTTGAGTTTTAAAAACTGTTTTTGGAGAGAAGCAATTAAATAGATATTTTTTCTAGAAGCAGATTTGAAAAAAACAGTTTATAAAAAATTAAAAAAATCAGTCAATTAAATATATAAATATTTTTACAGAATTAAAATTTATAAAATATATATAAATAAAGAAAATTACAGAAAATTATTGCGTTTGGGAAAAATATTTTTACAGAAAAAAATTTATTTTTAATTTTTTTAAAATTTTGAAAATTGCTTTTGGAGAGAAACAGATAAATATATATTTTTTTCAAAAGCAGATTTATGAAAAATAATTTATAAAAAATTTAAAAAATCAGTCAATTAAATCAAAAAAATTATAAATATGCTTTTTAGACACCCAACAGCAATTCCAAACACCTCATACCGTATGTAAAATTTATTCACAAGAATAACTCTTACAAGTATAATGAATTAAAAAAATGCTTGAAATATTAACTAAAATTTACGTTGTAAATATTTGTTTAACTATATTTTTTTTTATGCAATTAGATGATTATGCTATACTTTGTTATATTTACTAACTAAATATTTCCTTTTGATGTAACGGGAGTAGATTATATATATATATTTTAAAGCTACATGATTAAGATTGTAAAGTCAAAGATATTTAAGTTTGAAAAGATCATTCATATTTACTCATAATTATAAAAAGACTGTTAGGAGAATTTCTTTGCTGTGGTTGCTGATTTGGTCAACTTTTTTACATGATTCTTTCTCATGTGCAATTATTTGTCAACTTGTTTGCGTATTATTATTAAATAATTTTCTTTGTTTTTACAAGATATAATTTTTAAAAGAAAGAATTAAAAAATAATGATGTGGACAGATCAGTCACTGTCCAAGTCTGGTGGTCCCCATTGAATAATAAATCTCTTGAATATTGTGAGAAATTACTCTGTCAGGCTATATATATATATATATATATATATATATATATAAATGGATATTCTTATATCATATCTTATCATATATTATTCTAATTCTTAATGTGTATAAAATATACAAAAAATACATGTGAATAAGATCGTGCTGGTTTTGTGGGTCTGAAGAATATGAGGATCCGCCGCCTTGTAATTATTGATATATTTTATATGTAGTGCATGGCGGATTAAATATCATAATTTATTTAAAAGGATTTATTAAATTTTTATTTTTTAATTTTTTTATGACCCATTTTAATCTCAAAAACATGTAAATCCTTCTTCATCGATTATTTATAAGAAGGCATTTTTGCTTCGAAGATTTAGAAATACGGTATTCACAAGAAGAACGACTCCTGTATCTTTAGCATAAACACAAACACCTGGTGCGCGAACTAATGTATACTATTTCTGTTTCAGCTTATGGAAAAAATCCCCAAACAACCTAATAAAATGCAATAAATAAAACAAGATTTCATAGTAATGTCAAAGAAAACGAAATGTCTCGTTATCTAGCACTCATATCTCAGAAAAACTCCGAAATTAAGTGTCAGACATAGAGAGCAGATGTTTGAAACTGGGATTTGGCTTGATAATTTGCGAGTTAGGATTGTGGTGATGGTGACTTGATTTATAGAGCATGATCCTTCTTTCCCTCCCTGTGAGTTGGTATTGCTGGAATATGACCTGAAAACAAAAGCAGGTTGTTTGGGAGAAGGAAGAGGTGTATCACTGTTCAACATCAGAATAACCTCTAACAATATGGTTGGTCTGTCCATCGCATCTTCTTGTACACACATAACATCCCAACTTGGATACATCTCAGGACTTCATCAGTCTTATAAGTACCTGTCAGTGAAGAATGAACTATCTCTAATGCTCTGTCCTCATTCCACAATTCCCACACCTGTATCAATGATTCATAGGATTACTTAAAACTTGCTGCAAATACATTATTATAGTAAAAACTATGGCATCGATACAATAACTCTTTGTCATTTACTTTCCCAATCAAGCTTAGATGATTAATGCCATTGTTCTTCCTGCCACTTATAATCTCTAATAATATGATTCCAAAACTAAAGACATCAGATTTTGCTGAAAATTTTCCGAACACTGCATACTCTGGCGACATGTATCCTAGGGTGTGCAAAACCGAAAACTGAACCGAACCGAATCGAATTCGGTTTTGTTTATAATTATTTATTTTGATTTATAGTAGGATAAAGTCATGAATTATGAAAATTTATTCTAATTTATGTTAACTAGTTGTGATAATTGATTTTAATTTATAAAGTTATGGTAATAAAATTTAATTTATGATAATTATGGTAGTTGATGAAGTAATTATCATGCCAATTTATCATAATTTATGTTATTTTATCTTAATTTATAGTAATTTATAAATTTATGGTGTAATAATAATAATAATAATAATAATAATAATAATAATAATTTATATAAATTTAATTAATTAATTAATTAAGAAAACCGATTAAACCGAATTGAATCGAACCAAAATATTTCGGTTTGGTTAGATTCGGTTCTAAAAGTTATTCAATTCGGTTCAATTTTCATAAATAAGTATTGGTTCGGTTTGGTTTTTATGAATTCGGTTCGGTTACCGAATGTCCACCCCTAATGTATCCACTGCACATGAAAACATGAAACATAATCACTCCATTTTTGTTTTCTGATTTTGAGACAGTTTGGTTAGTTATGTCAAATATATATCATTACAAAACTCTTTTTCTCTATTCAATCTATTTACTATGTCCCCACAACTCTACTTGTCTTGTCTTCGATTTGATCTTTTTGAGTAATCTGGCAATGCCAAAATCTGAAAATTTTGGATTCATCTCAACATCCAATAGAATATTGCTGCTTTTTAAATATCCCTATGAAGAATTCTTAATCTTGAGTCTTGTTGAAGATATATGATTCCATAAGCAGTCCTAACAATAATATTGAAGCATTTCCCCCAGTCCAGCAAGGACCTTTTAGTTTGATCTGTTTTGAAAGATAAAAAATGAAAAGGTTTTACTCAATCATAACTTCTTCTGTACGCATATCTAAACAATCATTTGGTCTTGAAAACACTTGTCAAAAGAAATGCTTCCCAAAAATAAAGGAGTTCAAAATTAAGTTTGGCAAGTACTCATATATTAATATCTGTTCTTTTTTCTGAAAGCAGCAACCTAGTAGTTTGACAAGATCCCTTTCATTTCAAGAAAGCTGCTTGATCTCTTTGCATTCTCAGCTATGCAAGTCGAAAAGAAACAGAGTATTACTATGAAAGAAAAGCCTTCTTCTCAAGTTGGATAATGTCTAACAATTTGATTTTGAAGTTAATATGAAGAAAGAAATTACCTAATTCAAGAGCATCAATACGAACATAGAGATCATAGCCGATTGTCACCTAAGAAATTTCTGGTGTCAATTAATTCTCCATACCATGCTAAACAACTACTTGCATTCCCATGGATATAAATGCTGCACTCCATGTGTGTCATGTTCATGTGCACCCAAATGGCTGCTGAATGTATCAGGAATCTTAACACACTTAATTTCTACTTTTATAAATCCTTCTCCATTACCACATACTGAGGAAGACACTTGTCGTTTTCTGATGCATCCACCTGATCCATCCCTTGATTATATGCCAGTTCCTTGGGTGCTTGAGTTCGTACCCTGGTAAACAATCACATTCAAATATATTTTAGAATGTTAGGATCACACTTGCTATTAGCACCATATTGCCTACATAAATCACACCGATCCTTTGCCAACTTATGTTTTCTTATATTTTCGTCAATGCATTAAATTATATTAGAAGAAAATTTATGTTTCAACTTTCTAGAATAGTATATATATATGTTTTTTTATTTGAAAACATTGATATCTTTTTTTCAAGTAATGTTTTCATGTTAGACACAGTTATGCTTGCGACCTCTCCCTCTACATATTATTCCTTTTTTAAATTATACATTTGCTTATTTATTCTAAAGTAAACGATCTTTAATGTGTTAATCTATGGCAGTGTAAGTTGGAATTCTCTCTTCAAGCTGGGGATATAAAAAAATAAGAGGTAATGAATTCCATTGTTGCAAGAATTGGCAAGAAGACTCAAACTTGGAGACAAAAGTAGCTATCTCAGGCTAGAAGAGAGTATTGATAAAGATTGTTATCATAATATTTCTTTTAGGGAACTCATCCTTTTGAGACTCATTAATTTGAATGGTTGGATCATAATCTTTTCAATGAATTATTTTGATCCTATGGTTCATATAAATTTGCGCCTCTGTTGTCGCAAAATCATTATCAGAATTCTTTTAACTTAGTTTTCAATCATATATAAAATCTTCTGTTAATTTATAGTAATTTTTTCTTTCCTTCATTTTTGCACATAAGTTCTTTACGAAATGCTCCATTCATTCTATTTTTTGCAAATACTATCAATGGTCAACATCTAATGAAGATCATAGAGTCCAGGGAAGTCACCTGAAGCTAGCCCAATAAGATGAAGAACTAAAGCCCAAATCAAAGTAAAAAGGCTTACCAAGAAGAAAGGAATCCAAAATTTTATTTGGTAAGTAATAAGTATTCATAATATTAATAAATCATCATCATCATCATCATCATCATCATTATTATTATTATTATTATTATTATTATTATTATTATTATTATTATTATTGTTATTATTATTATTATCTCTTTTCTCCAGCAACCTAGAAGTTTTACTAGATTCCCATGTTGAAGACTTTCCCAAGTAAAAAGACTTCCTTCTTTGGTTCTTCAATTCCATGCCTAGACTGTTTAGACATTCCTTTTACAGCAATGCCCTACCCATGAGACAGTTGACAATTTGCTTATGTTGAAGTAGAAAAAGTATATTTTTTGAAATAGGGATTTTGCTAAACAATTTGTTGGGTTGTAATCTTTTTGAGATTCATTTTCATTCGTTGGATCATAACACGTTGTCGCAAAATCATTATCATATATAATTCTTAACTTACTTTTCAATCATATAAAATCTTATGCAAATTTATAGTGTGGCAATATATCCAAAATTTCTTCACATATGTTGTCGGTCTATCTAAATTTATTTGTTGAAAAAAGAAAATTTCTTCTGAATTTTTATTAAGCTTTCATTTTGGTGGTCCACGTCTAGTAATTTTCTCTAGAAAAGACATGACCATCAGTAGAAAAATTTGCAGAGGCCATTGCTTTAATACCAGAAAATACTTTAAGAGAAAAAAGGGAAAAAGCGCTAGACAATCAATGATCAAGCTTAGACCTGTAGGAATAATGCTTCGTTACCATGTTAATGGAAACAAAGCAAACTGAATGAAAAATGAAAACAGAAACAGTAGCAGTGAACTAAAGGGGAAGATGAATAAGAAGGCTACTGTGCCAAAAACATTTGTGAGAATGATGTTATTGTTGAGTACAATGAATATTTTATTAAATTGAAAATATTATAAAGAAAACTTTCAACTCTTACGATCATTCAATATTCACAAGACTATACTATATATAAGATTTGTAATTTTTTTTTTTCACTTTTTGATGTGTTTGTAAACCTTAGAAATGTGTTTATATATAGGCATAAGAACGAATCCTCACCATACATTTATTCAAATTCACACTATACATTTTAAGAGGAAATAGTGGTAAATGTACCTAATTTATCAACAAATTAATAGTGATGAGTGTACCTTATCTTTTAACACATATTAAGAAGTTTCTAACAATTAAACCAAATTAGTGATTATATTTAACAGTTATATAACAAGGAACAAAGAAAAATATTTGTAATGAGAATATTGTTGGGTAATTATCGAGTTAGGACATCAGACATTGTGATTTCATTTATGGAGCAAATTCCTTCTTCCCATCCCTGTGAGTTGGTATTGTGACGCTCCACTTATATATTAGAGATAATCCCACATATATAAGAAAGATGTCACAACCTTAACTCGATAAATCTGTTTGAAATATTTTTTTTTCACTTTAAAATAACTTAATCTATTTATTTATATTGGTTTAGGCATTGTTCTAATTAGCAATATATAACTCCTTATATTATATATACATATGGCACCCGATTAGGTTACACAATTATTTACATACACAATATTAATATATGAGACATGTCTACCACACCATATACATAGTCAAACTAAACTAAAAAAAATACTAAAATAGATAACCAACCCTCTAACTATGCTTCTTGTGTCTCTGCTGATATGGGCTTGGACTTCTTCCTGATCAACTCCACTATCTACTATCTACAACTTCAATTCCTGCGTGAGAAGAACCCACGCTAAGCTACCTCTAGTTTAGTGGTATATATAAATATTAAAATTTTCTCCAAACAGTCACACAAATGCATGTATCAAATAAATTCATGGCACATCACATTTTATTACATATTTATCATATAAAATAAATAAATATATAATATAAAAGAATAAATATAACAACTTTATTCAATAATTAAATTGCACCAACTCATGTAAGCATTTTATACTTTGCTACTTACATCAATTAATAGATTTTCATATCTCATTCTATGATTTATTAGCCCAAAATCTCGTTTCCGGACTGTCCGGATACGGGGTGTGAAATAGGGGCGCTCGCGGAGCTTAAGCCACCCTACTCACTATAATCTCAAGTCAAGGGCGCTCGCGGAGCTTCAGCCACCTTGACCTAGTAAAATCATTTATCTGTGTAAATAGGAACAGGGGCGCTCTCGGAGCTATAGCCACCCTGTCCTTAAATCATATCAATATCGGTACCGAACTTCCCCCTAATGGTGCACCATCTATCCTATGTCAGTCCTCAGGTAGAGAATTGGGCAATTAACATCATTAATTACTTGTTTCTATAACCAATACTTATTTCATATTAACATAATGATATACGCATAATTTATTTCAACACTATATAATAGCATGATATTTTATTAAATTTTAGCATAATGTTAAGTTCATAGTTAATAACACTTCTATAATATTAAAATATGCCATAATATATTATTTCATCATCGTGATAAATAATTCATGTCATGCACATACAATCATGCATAAGGGGCAAACTAGAATAATTATATGTACAAACCTCGATACAGTTTTTCTTTTCCAAAATATAAGCTCATAGCTTGCTCACTTCTGTTGTTCTTCTTGTTGTTGAGATCCTAATTTAAAAATATAATTAATTAATACTTTGATAAAATATTTATTCTTAATATACTACAATTTTTTTAAGCTATAACAAGACCTCTAAGGACTGTTGGATCAATAAATTTTTCTACACTTATCCAATTTATCTGATTCTTGATCCTAATTAAATATAACATGTAAAACTAAAATATACTAAAATTTCAGAATTTTTGAACAATTACATAATTTTTGGTATAATTTTAAACATTGCCCTGTTTTCTGCTCTTAGGCAGTCTCGAGGTACTCTAGGTAAAAATTCATATCTTTCAATGTGTAGCTTCAATTATTCTGAAAATTTTTATACAGATATATAAGTTAATTTGGAACATTTTTCATGTTTAACTCATTTCCAGATTCGATCTCTAAGATTCTCAAATATTAGAGGATCTATAACTGGTTCAATATAGAGTATCAACCCGACCAGTTCCATTGTTCAGTTCATAACTCACAAAATACATGACATTTTAAGGTGAAACTTTCATATAAATTTAGATAAGACATAGAATTAAAACTTTTAAGTTTTGAACTTTGGCTAATTCGATCTAAAAATAGGTCAAATATAAGGATGAAATTACTGGAGCTGCACAGGTACCAGAATACAACTCAATCAAGGAACAACTATGATTCATTTCACTATAACTCAACCTACACAGGATATATTTATACGAAATTTTTCAGAGACCTCAATAACATATATACCTACAACTTTTATGTTCTACAAAACCTTAGATTAAGCTACTAAGATGATCAATTTTTATAAAAACCGTAGGTAATTTAGTTAATACGTCTCTCTGAACCAGTTTCACCCCAATAACCATATATTTTCATATACTCAAAATCATTCAATAAAATTTGGCAGAAAGATACACAACACATAGATGAACAACTTTTATGTTGAATACATCCCCAAATTCGATTCTCAAGATAATCAAAAATAGAGTGCAATATCTTGTAAATACATAACCTAAAGAGTTCTAACAACACAATAATCATGGGGAAAATGTTACTTACCAAAATCAGATTTATTTGGAGCAAATTTTGTTGCAAATCATGAATGAGAGGATGAATATTTTGAACTGATATGGGGGAAGGAAAAGGGATGAAGAAGAAGAAGAAAAAGAAGAAGAAGAAATGGCCAAATAAGTCTTCAGCCCCCTTTTTTCCCGTTTTTTGTCTTTTTTTTTTCTCTGCTGACCATTTTACTATTCACTTTTCTGTTTTTTTTTAATTCTTATTATTCTTATTATTATTTATTTATTTTTACTTCATTTATTTATTTTCACATTTTTACTTATTACTAATTTCTTTAATTTTTTACCAAAAATACAATTTAATTATGTAGTCTAATTTAATCAAATTTTTAATCTCTTTTATCTATCATATTTTTTCTATTTATACCACATACTTATTCTAATTAAACTCTAATTAGTGGACGTTACAGGTATTGCTGGAAGATGCTCTGAAAACGAGAGCAGGTTGTTTAGGAGAAGAGGTGCATCACTATTCAACATTAGAATAAGCACAAACTTGGTTGGTATGTCCATTGCATCTTCTTGAACGCATAACATCCCGACTTGGATACATCTTAGGGCTTCATCAGACTTATAAGAACCTGTCAATAATGAATGAACTATCTCTAGTTCTCTCCCTTCATTCCACAATTCCCACACCTGTACCAGTGATTCTTTAGATTAGTTGAAACATGATGCAAATGCATAATGAGTATAAATAATGGCCTGAAAACAACTACTTTTTATCACTTACTTGCCCAATCAAGCTTAGGGAAGGATCCTTTTGATTAAAGCCATTGCCTTCTTGCCACTTATAATTTCTAATAATATGACTCCGAAACTAAAGACATCATATTTTACAGAAAATTTTCCGAACGTTGCATACTCTGGCAAAGTATATCCATTGTACAAGAAAAACATGAAACAAATTTATTCCAATTTCTTTTTCTGATTTTGAGACAGTTTTGTTAGCTATCAAATATGTCCATTACAAAATTCTATTTCTCTAATTATTGATCTACCTACTATGTTCCCATAACTCTATTGGTCTTGCCTTGGATTTGATCATTTTTGAGTAATCTAGCCATGCCAGAAATCTGAAATTTTTGGATTCATCTCACCATCCAACAGAATGTTGCTGCTCTTTAAATCCTTATGAATTTACCAAAAAGTCCCTTCACACAATTGGATGACAAAATAAGCCAATATCCAGTCATCTTAAGTTGCCATGGATCCCTTAGAATTAAAAAAAAATTAAAATATCATTTTGATAACAAAATTTCAGATAATGTACATATGAATAGTTGGACATGTTTAGTATTCTAAATTTTCGAATATAAATGAGATTTTCATTTCAAATATGAGTTTGATAGCTAAAACATTTGATAACATGATTCTAATTTATGTATAAGGATTTATAATATCTCAAATTTGTTGGAATTTGAAATTTTTTTCTATTTTTTTAAATAAAAAATTTTATAGTTTTAAAAATATTGTCAACAAAATTAAAACAAATTTAAAAATAGAATTTTGGTTTCATGCTCATATCAAAAAAAAAAATATTAGAATTCCAAAACACCAATCTAAAAATATGATTTCATTTCCCATAGAATCCTATTCTTTTAGTATACCAAACATGCCAATAAATTAATTTGTTAAAATTTCAACAACCCCCATATTAATACACTTCTAAATTCTTATTTTTACATACAAATTTGTTGTTTTAAACCTTAAAAAAAAATTTCAATGTTAATCAGTTTAATATACAACTAAAAGCTTAATGGAACAAAAGTTCATTTAAAGAGTTGGATACAATAAAAATGAAAAATTTAAAAGCACAAATTGTTTCACTTATATCTCATTGATAAGCCACAGTATATGCATATATAAACAAAAATTTACTAAACACATAACTAATTTATTAAAAAGGGAAAACCATCTTGGGGTTTTTCAATTATTATAATTGTTTTCTTTGAACTTTTATTAAGTCTCTAAATAATAATTTTAGTACATGTTGAATTCAAGATGTGACTTAAAGGAAAAAAATAATCATAATTCATGGCCAATGTGTATCATCAGGGGTCCTGAGCTCCTTTTTTAATCCATATGGACTAAAATTAAAATTTTGGTACCTAATGAAACACAATAAATTTCAGAGATAAAATAGAACAAAATATAATAATTGAGCAACTTAATATATATATATATATATTGTTGTCCTTAGATGAAGGCATCAATTGTTGAAAGTAAATCTGAAGCCTGGCTAGATTCTTTTACCGTTTTGGGCCTAATAATGGTCCACCATTCACTTTGCATGCGAGCATTATTATTACAAAAGAACAAGGAAAAGCTAAGAATAAGACAGAGCGAGCATAAATCGGTTTTAACCTAAGTGACCGAATCGAATTATAATGTGTTACTTCGAATTGATAGTCGATTAGATAATTAGGACAGATTCGGTAACGTTAGCTGAAAACCGAAATTGACGGAAAGTTGATGTGTTGCGTTTTGACCAAGTGAAATGAAGCCTTGTTTTTTAGCTTAGTCACTGTCGTTCTTCCACAGTATTTTGGTTATTTTTTATTTCTAGCTCTGCCTCTCTCTGCCGTCACGGTGTCTGTTGTCTGCCATGCGCCGCCGCTGCCTCACGCCATCCTGAGTTAAATGAATTCACGATAATACATAGATCGAAATTACAAGTGTGCCATTTCTCAGCCTGTATCTTTCTGAATTGTGACTCGGGCAAACTGTCAGCCTTGGGATCTCTACTCAGATTAGCTTGCTCCTAACAATCGAATCCACGAAGTTTAGTTGATTTTCTTTTTTTTTTTTTGAAACTAAATCTCTACTCTCTGTAATGTTGCTTGTTATAATTTCTGTTTTGGTCCAGATTTGGAAGAAATATGTATTTATCAATCTGTCTTTGTCTCCTCTACGTATCTTAATTTTTCAATTTCAGCATTCTTTTTTTGCTCCGTTCTGCTATCTAAGGGATTTACTCGGCCCTGTGATTTCCCCTAATTTGTTGAATTCAGTTCATTTTGGCCGATTACTAAATCCCTACAAAATGTTTCTGTTTGCTGCATTTTCTTCTAGTTCAACTTTGAGTAGATTGTTTTTGAGGGAATTGTCTTATCAGTTTGTCTTCTCTCTCCCTTCTTTACTCTATACTTGCCGTTTTTGCTTCTCAAATTCTTCTTTTCACAGTTGCCTGAAGTGATCTTTTTATTCTGGAGAATTTAGCACAGAGCAACTTGCAATTTTGGTGCATTTTAGGTTTAGCCTTTGATGCATCATCAATTTTATGTATTTATTTCGTGATAAATATTTTAGTAATCTCAAGGAAAGTATAAATTATAGCTATCATTGTTTAAATTTTGAGTTTGGTGATCAAGAGAAGGTGAGCTTGTTGCTTCATTTTTTTGGTCTGTTGTTTGATCAATGGATCTCAAGAAGGCATACAATTCATTGAAAATGTGGAACTCTTAATTTTTTTTTATTCAGTTTGATTATTTTTCATAAATGGCTGGCAGAGCCCCAATTCGGACGAACAGTTCTGACTTTTGCAATGATTGCCGATGAGGTGAGGATATAATAAGCATAATAGTTGTTTTGCTACAACAATAAGCAATTCGATGTTCATATTATCTGCTACCAGTGCACCAAAGTTGCACACCCTTTTAAGCATGTCAAGTAGTCACTGGAGCTTGAAAAATCTGAGCTTCGTTATGCAGCTAACTTTAATAATTTCTTAAGGCTATTTGTTTCAAATTCGTTGTGTTGAAATTTAGAGGAACAGTGTGATTATTTTGGTTCTTTGTTGAAAGGGATCAAAATGTGCTTAAAGTCTATTCCTTGACATTGGTATTTCTCACCCATGCATGAAAAAAGGGACGTTAGTGACATGGGATTTAACTGTTGAATTCTTGAACAAGGATAATATTTTAGAGCAGGATAGATTGTGTTTAAAAACCACTAACATTGAGGTGTTTGAGTGCTTTAAAAAGGTCTAGATTTGTTATAAGCTTCAGATGTTGAGAATCGAAAAATAAGCCAAAGCAAAAGAAAAGGATTGCATTAATATTGTGGGAGATTTGTCAAAGTAGCATAAAGCTTGTTTTTCTCATCGATGTTTATGCCAGAGTATATCTCTATTGTTGGAGCTGGTGTAATCTAATATGATGTGATCCCTTGGAGCATATCTGATATATATATATATATATATATATATATATATATCCATCTGATATAGGACACAGTAGTTGGCTTTTTGCTTGCTGGAGTTGGTAATGTTGACTTGTCTCGAAAGACAAATTATCTCCTTGTAGACTCAAGTATTCTTTTAAAAATCGGATGCCCTCTCATTTTTAGAGCAATATTATGTGAACATGGTTCATCTAAGAACTTTCTGACCTACTAAAATTTAAAATGTGACTGGTACTCCGTAGATTCTGTGCTCGAGTTCACATATTCAGTGCCACTATCATTATTTGATCATATTAGATATGCAGTTGGAGTATTTTATAGAATTATGGGCAGAAATAAGGTGGCATTTCATGCAAGGGCTTGACTATAGATTGGATACGAAATCACCTGCTATTCTGATTTACCATTTTGTGTGCAGATGCACTAAACCCAAAAAAAATAACAATGCTTAAATGACCATCTCAAATGACTTTTTTTCTTATATTTGTTTTGTGCTTTTGACTGTCACTTATGATACTTGTTTTAATGAGTATGACCTATTGACAGAACCATGCAGCTATATGATTATAAGCCATCCATATTTTGTAGCCAATGCATGTTTTGAAATATTTGGCAGATATTCTAAAGCTGATTTCAAAGTCATAGGTCCATTTGTGGAATTGTGTTGTACAAAATTAACTTGGCAAGTGTGTTTATAACAATCATTCGAGAAAATATATAAATTCTATTATGCCAATAGCTGATGACAGCATTTTATTGATGATTTATGCCTGATGTTAGAATTTGATGTTTAGGACTGCTGTCCATGTTTTCTATTTTTGTTAAGTTGCTGATTTGGTTAATTAGTTCCTGATTTTGTGGGATTAGTTTTTGATTTTCTGTTTCAATCATGGCTTAATATTAGGACCGTGATTTTAGTGATTTGGCTTAATATTTATTTGTAATTCTCTGCTGTCAATGAATTGAATCAGTTGTTCCATTTTCTTCTTCACTTTTTCTCTTCTTTAAACAACTAACACCGGATACAGATACCAGACATTAAATTGAAGCTGGTCCTCAAATTTTATTTTTGCAATGACATAACTTGTGCCAATTCAGGAACCATTTAGTGAGTGATTTTTATGTTAATATTATTGCCAAGAATAGGGTTGATAGAATATAACACTTGAAGAGAATTATTCCAATATTTGTTTTCTTTTGCACTTGATTTGTTAATGTTATTGAATTTGTAACCATCGAAACTTTTTTTTGTCTTGTAGAAACAACTGTTAAACAAATTGAAGATGCATTTAAGGGGTTCACGACATGGGAGGCTATTGCTATAGTGATGATTAGTCAATATGTAAGTTATTTTCTCTCTGTCTCACTTTCAGTCGATAACTTATCATGATTTTTTTTTGTTTTTCCTTTAGTTAATACCCTCACTTAAGCCTTTAACTGCTGATTACTGAATATGAAAGGGAACGGCCAATACTTTTGCATTCAATGACAGCTGTTACATAGCTCATGATTTTTGTTATGATAAATAGGATTAACAGTAAACCAAGTCCTATTATTTTTCTTTTTTCTTGTATTTATGCAAGAAAATTTAACTGGCCTGAGACCATGTTGGAGAATACTAATATTTATGGAATTGCTTGTGTAGTTTTGTTTGACTTGTGTACTTTGAAGTTGTACAATCGTGTCTCTGCTGTGTGTTTATTGATGCTTATTGGATGCAGGCATGGTACCAGCAGTCTCTAGGAACGAGGTTAGGGATATTGAGATCAATAAACAATATGATAAGGAATTCACAGCTAGGGGGCTAGTGCTTCAATGAGTAGCTTGACCAGCTTTTTAATTTAGTTACCATCTTGGAATCACTGTTGTTAGAATTGTCCGATTCTCAATTCGAATTGTCCGAATCGATACAATTCCTATATATAACGATTCGAATCTATAGTATGAATCGATAGCGAATCGCGTGAATCAATAGCAAATCGCAAAAATCGACCGATTCTATCAATTCATATAAACAAATAAATATTAAGCAAAGAGTGAGGAAACTTATAGATAAAGAAGGAGAAGACATAGAATCTACTAACTCTTCAAGCTCGGCTGCGATGTCTGCTAAGTCAAGCGAGTTAATGGGTTGAGTGAGGATCACAAGCGAGGAATCAGCGATGGCCTCCACGAGCTTGAGACTGATAGTAATCAATCTAAGAAATCAAGAAGAAATTTTATGAGAAGAAGGGTTCGGAAGAGGAATAATAGTGGGGTGTGCAGGTTTAACTAAAGGCCACAAAAGGGAATGATGGGGTGTTAGGGTGTCCAGGTTTAACTAAAGGCCATAAAGGGGAATGATGGGATGCATAAATGGAGGATACTCGCTAATATGCACAGGGGGTGGGATCAGGTATGGGATAGAGAAAGAGAAGAAGGAAAGTTATTGTATAGCTTGAGAGAGAGATTAAGAGAGTTAAACCCAATAGTAGAAAATAATAGACACGCAACCCATGATATTTTTCTCTAATTGCCATTAAATTTTCAAATTAATCACAAATATAATTTTTTTTATTAGGCATTTGACAAGTCACATTTGTTCCATATATATTCAACAGATTTTTAGAGAAATGTAATAAATTTGGACAATATGACTTTGAGAATTTTTATTGGCTGACATGCCTTTCCTTCCAAGTTCAGCCAAGGGGAATTTATTATTTTATTAGAAGTGCAGATTTTAAACTTTTATTTTTCTTTCTATTTAACTTAATAGTTTTTAGAATGATTAATTGAAGATGGATAATAGTGATACTTATATTATATGAATTGAATAATTTATTATTATAGTAATTAAATAGTATTTTTATGTTTAATCATTACTACATTTTAAAACTATGAAATAAATAATATAAAATATGTTCTTAAAAATAAATATATATTATTTCTAATTAATTATCAATTTAAACTGAATCTTACGATTCGATTCTCGATTCACGATTTACAAAATGACATTCGATTCTCGATACGAATCTCAATTCAACAACTATGCTTGGAATCCTTGTTCTGTTTTTTCTATGCTCTGAACCAGTGCTTCATGTCTCCACCATGCTTCTGCCTGCAGCATTTTTTCCAGATGGTCATTTCATCTAGTTTACTTATGGTATTGTGAAACTATTTGCCTCCCAATCAGAAATGACATGTGAGGCTTCTTTGGTGGTTTAATCATTAGACAGAGTTGCCTACTTTTTTCCTAGACTGATATCGGATTTAGTTTTCTCATCACTTTCACTAGATGTTGGAAACTTGGAACTCTATGATAGTCTATATGGTTGGGTAATTTTTTGAGGTGGTTTAATTCCATCCAATAGTGAGAGACAACATTTTCTAAATGCAACATTTTATTTCAACAATAACATTAGATAAAACTGACCAATCCAAAGATCTTGTTTCCTTGGCTTCTCTATTTCTCTGTCATGATTATAGAAGACTTCAGAAAACACATGGTCTATATTTTTTGTTTCCAACTTGTTCGCTATTAAGAGTTAATTCGTGATACCCTTTGATTATCAGGTAGCTAACATGATAAGGTTTTTGGTAAATAGCTACAACAAGCCAGTGCCTGCAATTCTAGAAATACCTTCAAAAGACCATCCATATGATCTAGCACAGGATTCCGTTCTATCCCGGGTGAAACACCTCTTCTCAGCTGAGTCAGTGGCATTTGGAAGGAGCTAAACTTCCCTTTAACTATATTGTGGAACAAATCGTATAGATTTATATCTAGAGATGCTTTTCTTCTTCTATTCCTATGTCAATTTTGCTGTTGCTATCTCGGAGTATGCTGTGGGATTTATTATGAATAAGTCATTCTAGAAAGAGAGTGAGCTGCAACTACTTTGATTTTATAGAAATGTCATCAACGGTCGAAATTTCATGATGTGTGGAAAACTAAACTTCACACGAATAAGCAGCTAAATGACTGGCCTGTAGAAATGGTCATTTGTATTAACGATTTATTTACCTTATGACGAAGAAATGTTAGGTAATTGATCTTTTATAAAAGCATCATTTGCTGAAAATCCCTCATAAAAATGTTAAAAACTGAGTGGCTGAAGACTGGCCTTGTAGTACAACTTTAACTTTTATTTCGTGTGTACGCACCCGCACCCACGCTCTCTCGCAAATTTAAAATTTATTTTATTTAAAAATGAAATTTATATTTTATATAAATTATAGCAAATAAGATAATTTCTTTACAAATGAATTCCATATTGAGAGTGAATAAATTCAATGAGATTGAACCAAATTGGGCTAAGATCCAATTCAAATTGTCTTATTTTATACAAGTGGAGGCGTGAAGAAAAAAAGAGTTTAATAAAAACTGTAATGGGTCAAAAATTCAAACCCAAGGGTCAAAAAAAAGAGTTTAATCACAACGTCGGTCTCCACCAAAAAACCAAAATAAATCGTTAATCAGTTTTTTTTTTTGAATTTCGCAAAAAAAGTTATTTAATGAAATAGCAAAAATAAAATTAAAAAAGAAAAAAAAATCAACAACGCATAATATAATAATCCCAAATAAAAATGAGCAACAAAGTCCACCAGTCAAAATTCCACCCAATGGTCCTTGCCCCTAAAAAATTTCTAATAAATATACAGTGAGTCAACGTAAATATTTTTTTTATTAAGGACACTGATTTTGCAGGTATGCAACTTAAAACAAAAACAATGCTTTCATTTCTTCTTTTTCTCCAGTTCACTTTATGTTTTTCCAAGGACACCATCACCGTGAACCAAACCTTCAAAGAAGGCGACCTTCTAATCTCTGAACAAAAGAATTTTGCTTTAGGATTTTTTAGCCCAGGCAGTTCTACCTATAGATACCTTGGGATTTGGTTCCATAAAATACCAGGGCAAATTGTGGTGTGGGTAGCAAACAGGAACAGTCCCTTTAGTGGTTTCCCTGGATATTTATCCATTAATCAACAGGGGAACCTTGTCCTTTACGGGGAGAATAATCCAGTTTGGTCCACAAATGTTTCGATGGAGGCAACTGATACTTTGGCAGCTAAGCTTTTGGATTCTGGAAATTTGGTTTTAGTCCAAGGTAGGAGTGAAAGAGTAGTGTGGCAGAGCTTTGATCATCCAACGAATACTTTTTTGCCAGGAATGAAAGTCGGGCTAAATCGAAAAACAGGTGTGAACTGGTTCTTGACATCATGGAGATCAGCACATGACCCAGCAACCGGAAACTATTCGTATCGGCTCAACCTCAGCGGCTCACCTCAATTTTTTCTGTACAGTGGCACAAAACAATATTGGCGAACTGGCCCGTGGCCATGGAAAGCATTTCCAGAGGTATACTACTGCAATTTTGTTGACCATCAAGATGAGATATACCACAATTGTTCTTTTTATGATGCCTCTATTATAGTAAGGCTAGTGCTAGATGAATCAGGATTTCTCAGAATGCTAACATGGCATCAAAGTGATGGCCAATGGAAGGAGTTCTCCTCAGTACCTAAGGATCGGTGTGACTTTCTCGGACAGTGTGGTGCATATGGCTGGTGTGATTCTAACACTGTTAATAGATTTGAATGCACTTGTTTACCTGGCTATGAACCCAAGTCCCCTAGAGAGTGGCATCTAAGGAATGGGAGAAGTGGCTGTGTGAGGAAGCGACTCAAGTCTTCCTCTGTTTGTGGGCATGGAGAAGGATTTATAAAAGTGGAAAGTGTTAAACTTCCTGATAGTGCAGCTGCAGTTTGGGTGGATATGAGCATGAGCCAAATGGACTGCGAACAAGAGTGTAAAAACAACTGTTCTTGCTCTGCATACTCATCCATACCTATTGCCGGGAATGGAAGCGCTTGTCTAGCTTGGTATGGAGAATTGATAGACACAGTAACTTATAAAGCAGACATGGGCCGTCATCTGTATGTTCGTGTTGATGCTCTTGAATTAGGTACTCTACTTCTTGCTTGGCACTACTTGAAATTGAGAACACAAGAGATCAATTAAATACAAACAATAATTTAACTCTTTCTTTTTGTGATCTTTCTGTTCTGTTGCTGTAACATATCCTTTCCCACTCGTAAGGAAAAAGTGTGACAAGATCAAACGGTTTTCTTGGAAAGAAGGGAGTACTGTCAACCCTGATACTGTCAGTTGCATCAGGATGGCTTGTCATTACCATAGTCTTCTACTTTTGGTTCAAGAGCAGAAAAAATAAGAGGTAAGAACATGCTCATCTCATTTCTTGTGGATTTTATCTGTATTTTATTCAGCAAATCCTTGTTAAATTGCAGCTATAGGAGCCCAATTAACCAGTTTATCTCGTAATCCTTAATCTTGAGTAGAAAAATTAAGTGTGAAACTAAATTGATTTCATTTTGTTCAAGGACAATAAAAAACAAACGGAACAGAAAGATGTTTGATCCTATAAATAGTTCTAATTACTTTGAGGGAGGAAGTAGCAGTCATCCAGATTTGATACTTTTCAATTTCAGCACCATACTTGCTGCCACTAACAATTTCTCTCCAGCAAACAAAATTGGACAGGGTGGTTTTGGAATTGTTTATAAGGTATAGTTTTCAAATTACCTCAGAATAGTTTATAAGGGGCGATTGATTTTAATGAGTACCATTTACTCTTGCAACATGATTTCGTTAGGGTCAGCTACCTGACGGACAGGAGATTGCTGTAAAAAGAATGTCCAACAGTTCAAGGCAAGGAACACAAGAATTCAAAAATGAAGCCATGTTGATTTCGAAGCTTCAGCATAAGAATCTTGTCAAACTCTTAGGCTGCTGCATTAAAAGAAAGGAGCAAATATTAATATATGAATACTTGCGTTTGGACTCATTTATTTTCGGTATTTCTTTTTCTATTTCCAGTATTCTATTTTATAACTTTACTGCTTCTCTAATTGGCGCTCCATTTATATATATGCACAAAAGTAATATTGAGGTTCAAAGACAAATAAAAATCATTTTCAATTTTTTTATCAGATGAGAAAAGAGGGTCATTGATGGATTGGAGAAAACGATTTGATATCATTGTTGGGATTGTCCGAGGGATATTGTATCTTCATCAAGACTCGAGATTAACAGTCATCCATAGGGATTTGAAAAGCAGCAACATTCTATTGGATGCAGATATGAATCCAAAAATATCAGATTTTGGTATGGCTACGACATTTCATGGCGATCAAATTCAAGGCAAGACAAATACAGTCGTTGGCACATAGTAAGTAGAATAATATTGAATACAGTAGGATCAACTAAACTCGGTTTTAACATAATCTAATTAATGGTTTTTATTCTTACACAGTGGATACATGTCACCAGAATATGCTGTTCTAGGAAAATTTTCTGTAAAGTCTGACGTCTTTAGTTTTGGGGTCGTAGTATTAGAGATTATAAGTGGTAAGAAGAGCAATGGCTTTAATCAACAAGATCCTTCCCTGAGCTTGATCGGACATGTAAGTGATATAATATGCATATTTGATAATTTGTTTGCTGCTTTTTAAAAAAAAAAAAAAATCTTTGTGCCATTTTAATTAGGTATGGGAGTTGTGGAATGAAGGCAGAGCATTGGAGATAGTTGATTCGTCTTTAACAGAGTCTTATATTTCTGCTGAAGCTCTGAGATGCATTCAGATTGGGCTTTTATGTGTTCAAGAAGATTCTCAGGACAGGCCAACCATGTTAGAGGTTATTCTAATGTTGAAGAGTGAAACACCTCTTCCTTCTCCTAAACAACCTGCTTTCATTTTCAGAACATCTTCTTGCAATACTAAATCACCAGAGGAGGAAGTAAGAACTTGCTCCATAAATGAAGTCACAATATCTGCCGTCCTAACTCAATAACTACCCAACAAAAATTGTCTATCTGAAGTAGAAATTAGTTGTTGGATATGGTTTAAGCATTTTGATGCACTCTTTTTTATTTTTTATTTTTGGTATAAATTGACACAAAACGTTAATGAAATGAAGTGATGTTCTCTAACTGTTCCTGCCATTCATGTGTATAGTGTTGCACATATTTTCGAAAAGAAAGTAACGCTTGGCAAAGACAGTCTTACAAAAAATCTCAGGCATTCAACATAACCGGTTGCTTGCTTAGACTTGACAAGTCGTATGAGTAACTAGTCTTCCAGTCAATCCTTCATCCCTATGAATAAAAATAAATAAATAAATCGCTTAAACCATATGAAACCAAATAAATTAAAAAAGAGAGAAAAAAAAAAACAGAATTAGTGTGGTTGGTTTAACTTAAGATGATCAAGGCAAATATTTCTTCCTTTTTCCCAACTCACAAGGATGGGAAGAAGGAACTTGCTCCATAAATGAAGTTACTCCGTCTACAATCCTTATTTGATAATTATCCAATATTATTTCATTACAAAGATTTTGCTTTCTTCCAAGCTATATAACTTTATAAATATTTGCCTAGAGCTGATTTTTTGAGAGTTAGTAAAAAAAAGAGAATGAGTAATCTGTGTTAAGCCACATGGTCCTTTTCTTTCTTGGTCCATTTGATCTCTCCATCCCATCTCCACCCACTTGAGCTTTTTCTTCTTCAGCCCTAGGCTTTCTTCAACCTTTTTTTTTAATTGTGCAAGAACGTAAGTTTTATTGGCTTATGTTGAAGTGTGATTCAAAATTTACCAAAGATTTTTCTTCAAATATTCTGTCCTCTCACTCACTCAGATTCAACGATATTTTAGATAGTATTGATAAAGCTCTTTAGTGAGAGAAAAACAGAGCATTCAAAATAGAGTATCTATAGAGGTGTAGAAGAAACATGAAAACTTTTATTGATTTTAATCAAGTGAGTTTTGATACAGAGTAGCTGCTATTTATACAGCTGAGTATAGTAGTTATTAATTCTACAACTTGCTTAACTAATCTTATCCGAATATAACTAATTTGTCTTTAACTCAAGTTAATCACCTAACTAGCCTAGCTAACGATCACGTGCATAATAGAACAGAGAGAGAGCTAGATAGCTGCTTAAAAATATAAGGAGAGAAAATAACTCCTTCAGCCCCCTTCAAGCTGAGGAGTATGTATGGTTAATACTCCCAGCTTGCTCATCAAATGCTTGAAGTTTGAGATATGTTGAGCCTTTGTTAACAAATCTGCAACTTGGTTAGCTGAACGTACGGGCAAAAGCTTTATGACTCCATCTGCAATTTTTTCTCTGATAAAATGGCAGACCAATTCAACATGCTTTGTTCTCTCATGTAGAATTGGATTGTGAGCTAAATTTATTGCTGAAAGATGATCATAGAATAACAAGGTAGGAGAAGAATGATTTTCTTGTAAATCTTTTAACAAATACAGTAACCATTGAATTTATGTTGCAGAGGAAGCAAGTGCCCTATATTCTACCTCTGTAGAAGATTTGGACACTGTTGTTTGCTTTTAAGATTTCCATGAAATTAATGAAGATCCAAGGAATATACACATACCTGTAATTGATTTTCTTGTTAATGAGCAGGTTGCCCAATATGCATCACAAAAAGCTTGTAACTTCAAGTTAGAATCACTAGAAAAAAATATTCCTTGGGATGGGTTTCCTTTGATATACCTTAGTACTCTTTGTGCACTTTTAAGGTGGAATTCTGTTGGTTTATCTAGAAATTGATTTAAAAATTGAATTGCATAGCTAATGTCGGGTCTAGTGTTTGTCAAATACAACAATCTGCCTATTAATCTTCGATAACATGAAATATTAGGTAATGGTTTATAATCTAAAATTGTGTGCCTTTGAATGGTACTATAGGTGTAGGGACTGATTTGCTATCGATAAAATTTATGTCTTGCAATATGTCTAGTGCATACTTTCTATGACATAAGTGAATCCCTTTGGTGGGCCTTGCTACCTCAAATCCTAAGAAAAATTTAAGAGATACCAGATCTTTAATCTTAAAAGCTTCATGTAAAAAATCTGTGATATGTTTTATTTGATTCATACTATTACTAGCTAGAATTATATCATTAACATATATTAATAAAGCAATAAAATCTGTACCATTGAACTTAGTAAAGAGAGAGGGATCTGACTTAGCTTGAGTGAATCCTTGCTAAACCAGTAAAGTTGTTAGTTTTGCATTCCATTATTTGCCAGCTTGCTTTAATCCATAAAGTAATTTTTGAAGCTTGCAAACTTTGTCTTTGCAATTGAGGCCAGAAAGAGGTATCTTGTAAACTTCTTCAGATAGATCTCCATACAAAAATGCAATATTAATGTCTAATTGCTCAAGATTCTAGTGTTTTGCAGCTGCTACAGCGAGAAGAACCCTTATGGTAGACATTTTTGCCACTGGTGAAAAAGTTTTAGTGTAGTCAACCCTTTTTTTTGTGTGTAACCTTTTGCCACAAGTTTTGCTTTGAATCTTTTAACGCTTCCATCATATTTATACTTAATCCTAAATACCCACTTACATCCTATAAGTTGTTTTCCTTTAGGTAAGCCTGTTAAAATCCCTTTGTTGTTAACTGCTAGTGCATGTAACTCTTCATCCATTGCCTTTTGCCATCTTGGGTCTTTAGCAGCTTGTTGATATGTTTTTGGTTCATAATCACATGAAATATTAATAGAAAAAATTATGTGTGTGTGTGACAAATTGGAACATGACACATACTTTGAAATAGGATAAAGAGACTTGGCATGCATACCAGGCCCATCAATCACTTGCAAATGATCTGATTCACTAGAATTACAGCAAGCAAGAAAACAATGATAATCAGCAAGGTAATTAGGTTGCCTTCTTTGCCTATTTGATTGTCTAAGATTTTCTTGTAATGATGATTGTGACTGAATAGATAATGAAGTTTGATTATTTATTTTTGCAGAGTCATTATTTACTATAGAAGCAGGATATGTGTCAGTAGGAGAGAAAATATCTCTTTCCTTCGATATATCAAACTTTGGTAAAACAAAAGTTCCTTTTGACTTTGTAGTTGTAGGGTATGGAAATATATTTTCATAAAAATATGCATTCCTAGATATTAAAACTTGATTAGTTTGCAGATTTAGTAGTATGAAACCTTTGGAACCTACTAGATATCCTAAATATATGCACTTGACAGCTCGAGGTTGTAATTTTGATATGTTTTGTGTCAATGTCGAGGAAAAACACATACATCCAAAAACCTTTAAATTACTAAGATCTAGTATTTTGTTATGAATGATTGTGAAAGGAGTTTTGTCTTGCAATAAAGGAGTTGGTATTTTGTTTATTAAGTGCATAGTATGAACTAGAGCATAACTCTAAAAAATGATAGGCAGATGACTTTGAAACGACAACGATCTAATGACATTTAGATATGTTGATGCTTTCTCTCAGCTATGCTATTTTTCTGAGGTGTACTTACATAACTACTTTGATGTTCAATACCTCTTTCATCATAGAAACTTGGCCAGTTGAATTCCTGGCCATTATCTGATCTTATCACTTTAATATTCTTAGCAAACTGTACTTTCACCATAGTATAAAATTTAATCAATGATGGTTTTACTTCTGATTTTGATTTCAAAAAATACACCCAAGTAAATCTCAAAAAATCATCCACTATAGTAAGAAAATATTGAAAACCATCAAAAAAACACATTGTTGGACCCCATATGTCATTAAGTATAAGCTCAAAACAACTGCTAGACTTAGATCTACTTAAGGGAAAACTACTTTTTTGTTTAGATATTTCACAAACTAAAGAATCATTTTTACAATTTATGGATACAATTCATGCAAAATATTCGTCCTATGCTTTGAGGGGTGTCATAATCTAAAGTGCCACTTATCATAATTGTTGACTGTGGTAGAATGTACTGTTGCATTTAATGTAGGCTTGCTAATGATTGAAAAATGATACAACCCTTTCTGTAATTCAGCTGAACCAATCATCTCCAAGTTGTGCATGTCCTGTATTTTGCATGAATTACCGTTAAAAATCACTAAACATGCATTAGTTGTAGTTAGTTTGCTTATAGAAATAAGATTACATATGAATGTAGGTGCAAGTAGGACATCATGCAATTTAATAGAAGGTGTCAATATTACTTCCCCTATATAAGTAACTAGTGCACGATTGCCATTTGGTAATGAAACAGAAAAATATGATACTAATTTAATATTTAGTAATAATTCTTCACTGCAAACTATATGATGTGAAGCCCCAGTATTCATAATCCAATCCACTTTATGATTATAAGAAGAAAAAATATAACATTTACTAGTTTCTTGTTCTGTGTGCTCTTGATATTGTGTAGGCATAGTTGTAGTCACAAGCAGTTGAAGATGATTGGTTTTCTTGAATTAAAGCCATTAATTTTGCGTACTGTTCTTTGGTGAAAAAACAATTTTCTTGCCCATCATTAGCCAATTGCTCATTAAAGCCAGTATGTTTTGAGGAATCTTCATTGTCAAGAACTTGCATATGATTTGCCCTAGCTGTTTGTTGCTTGCTAGTTGATCCATTACCCTTAAACTTGCTATTGCAGCCTTAAGGAAATTCGTGTTTTTTATAACACCTTTCTGCTATATGTCCAGTGATACCACAATAGGTACAAACTGGTTTCCTGTAATTGTACTCAGAAAAATTAAACTTCTTTCCTTGCACAACACCCTTTTGAGAATTATTCTTGGTATGTAAATCTTCAGTAAAATTTTTATTTGGATTCCTTATCCCAGCAACTTTGGTAGCAAACACATTTGACAAGCTTTCTTTGCCATCCATTCTTGGAATATGCAATTGTTTTTCATGTTGTATCACTAAGGAGAAAACTTTGTTGACATTTGGCATTGGCTCCATCAATAAAATCTGAGATTTTACAGTTGCAAAGTTCTCATTTAACTTTATGAGAAACTTGATAACATAATCAGTTTGTTGATACCCTCTAATCACTTCGATGACACTACAATGGCATGCTAGAACACACACACACAACTTGGCACAGGCCTCAAACTCATATATTCATCCCAAAGAACCTTTAATTTGGTGAATATTCTATTACCGATTTATTTCCTTGCACAAAACTTGCTATTTCTTGTTGTAGATCAGAGATCCTCAAGGAATCTTTCATTGCAAACCGATCATAAAGATCATTCCAGATCTCATGTGTTGTTTCCAACCAAATAACACTTTGCGCAATAGAGGGAGTGACAAAATTGATTAGCTAAGAAACTACCATAGTATTGCATCTTTCCCACATATGAAACAGAGGATCTGTTTCTGAAGGCATCTGAATCGTACCACCAATGAACTTCATTTTATTCTTTTGAACGCAACGCCATCTTCATAGAACGGCTCCAAAAATGATAGTTACTCCCATCTAAGAGAGCAGATACAAGAATGATTGAAGGAATCTCATTAGGGTGAAGAAAGTAAGGATTCACCAAAGAATCATCAATACGAGTCGTAGCTGTATTTGCCATTAAAAGAAAACTCAAGAAAAACTGGTCTAAAAGATTCACAAAGAAGATGTACGAGAATGAAGTCTCAAGGAAAAAACATGTACAAGAAATATGAAAGCTTTTATTGATTTTAATCAAGCGAGTTTTGATACAGAGTAGCTGCTGTTTATACAGCTGGGTATAGCAGTTATTAATTCTACAACTTGCTTAACTAATCTTATCTGAATATAACTAACTTGTCTTTAACTCAAGTTAATAACCTAACTAACTAGCTAACCATCACGTGCATAATAGAACAGAGAGAGAGAGAGCTAGATAGCTGTTTAAGAATATAAGGAGAGAAAATATCTCCTTCAAGAGCCATGAGATTTCACAGGGAAACATTGATTTCGAAAAATATTTAGTATTTTGTACTCTTCTGCTGTAAGTTAAATGTATTTCTTGATATAAAGAGATGCTTTAGCTTTAGTTGGTATATTGCTTTGTAAAGGTATGGTTGATCCTCATTTGAATGGTGAACCATTTTGATGTACCCTTTTTGAATATTTCATGCATAAATAGACAGAAAATATTAAAGAATTGGAGCGCTGCTTTATTATATCTTTCTCCAGTCTCATTTTCAGCAAGGGCTAGAGGCCCTTTATTTTCATATCTTTATATATGTTCATTTGACATTCAATTTCTCTTAAATTCTTTAATTTGTCAAAGTTTGAAATTATGATTGAGGATTCATGCATAATATTGATGAAGTTAGTATGAACAGATAAATATTCAAAGCTTAATACACATCATTCAAGCACCAAAATATGCATTTTGTTTTTCAAAATTAAACACAAATCAAGCCACGTAATCGTGTGTATTTATATTTATGTATGTTTCAATTTCTTGAAAATAATATAAAAATCCTTTTTCATAATAGATCAATTATTTCCCTTAATTGACATTTAATTTTTAAGGTTTTGGGGAATATATTGATTTTATTATATTTAATATCTAATAATATCAAATACTTTTATATATAAGTATCTATAACTTTAGTTTGATTGTACTTTAATTCTGACGGAAGTATTCGGTATAGTTTTTTTTGCTGAATTTTTCCTACTTCATAATTGGCTGCTTGATTTCTAAATGCTTGGTATTTAGACTATATAATTCGTTTTGAGTAGTCTTCGGGTCAATCTTTCTTTCTTATATATATGCATGGAAAAGTCCAAATTCCAAACTCTCTCTCTCTCTTTTCTTTTCTTTCCTTTATTTTTTCGTTAAGGATATGTCAGGTGATGAAAATTGATTTGATTGCCTTTCGAAAATTAAAAATGAAATTAAGAATAAGACTAAATTTCAATTCACTTCTATGCAATATCTAAATCTTTTTTTTTTAACACTTTCACTTCACTTTTATATGTAAAATACTGAAATATTTGATTTTAATATTTGTAATGTTAAATACTATTGAGGGTAACACTAAAACTCACTTAAACGATCATATGAACTAAAAAAAATTTAAAGTTAGTGGTTGGTTTTAACTTTATCTATTTCTTTTTTCAATTGAGCACTTACAATATTGAAATTGGATCAATTTTAATCCAACCATGAAGCTAGAGTTCCAAGTTTCCAACATCTAGTGAAAGAGATGAGGAAAAAAAAACTCGTTTATTTAAAACAAATTGAATATTTCCATCAATATTCATTAACGATTGAATATTGCTAACTTGTTTGCTATTAAGAGTTAACTTGTGATAACTTTTGATTATCAAGTAGCTAACATGATAAAGTTTTTGGTAGATAGCTACACCAAGCCAATGCTTGCAATTCTAAAAGGATTCCGTTCTGTCTCGAGTGAAGCTCCTCTTCTCAGCTGAGTCCGTGGCATCAGGAAGGAGCTAAACCTCCCTTAACTATATTGTGGAACAAATCATATAGATTTATATCTGGAGATGTTTTTCTTCTTCTATTCCTTTGTCAAATTTGTTGTTGCTGTCTCGGAGTTTGATGCGACACTTTTTATGAATAAGTCATGCAAGAAAGAGAGTGAGCTGGAAATATTTTGATTTTATAGAATTGTCATCAATGGTCAAAATTTCATGATGTGTGGAAAACTAAACTTCACCGATATTTTGTATGACGAATAAGCAGCTAAATGACTAGTCTGCAGAAATGGTCATTTGTATTAACTATTTATTTACCATATGACAGCAGAAATGTTGGCAGTTGAACATTTATAAAAGCATCATTTGTTGTTAATCCCTAATAAAAATGTTAAAAAATGAGTGGGCCGGTCTTGTTGTAGTGCAACTTTAAATTTTATTTTATGTGCACTCACAGACGCATGCAAATTTAAAATTTATTTTATTTAAAAATGAAAATGATATTTTATATAAATTATAGCAAATAAGATGATTTCTTTACAAATGAATTCCATCTTGAAAGTGAATAAATTCAATGAGAATGAACCAAATTGTGCAAAGATTCTATTCAAATTGTCTTATTATAAATAAGTGGAGTCGTGAAGAAAAAAAGGGTTGTAAAAAAAAATGTAATGGGTCAAAAATTCAAAACCAATGGTAAAAAAAAAAAGAGTTTAATCACAACGCCGTTCATGGCCAAAAAACCAAAATAGTTTGATTAGAAAAATCGTTAACCAGTTTTTTTTTTTTTTGAGAATTAAAAAGGAAAAAAATCAACAACCCATAAATAATATAATAATCCCAAATAAAAAGTAGCAACAAAGTCACCAGCCAAAATTCCCCGCAAGGGTCCCTGGCCCCTAAAATTTTTCTAATAAATATACAGTGAGGCAACGTAAATTTTTTTTTTTTATTAAGGCCACTGATTTTGCAGTTATGCAACCTAAAACAAAAACAATGCTATCATTTCTTCTTGTTCTCCAGTTCACATTAGGCTTTTCCATGGACATCATCACCGTTAACCAAACCTTCAAAGAAGGCGACCTTCTAATCTCTAAACAAAAAAATTTCGCTTTAGGATTTTTTAGCCCAGGCAGTTCTACCTATAGATACCTTGGGATCTGGTTCCATCAAATACCAGGGCAAACTGTGGTGTGGGTAGCAAACAGGAACAGTCCCATCAATGATTTCTCTGGATTTTTATTCATTAATCAACAGGGGAACCTTGTCCTTTGCGGGGAGAATAATCCAGTTTGGTCCACAAATATTTCTATGGAGGCAACAGATACTTTGGCAGCTAAGCTTTTGGATTCTGGAAATTTGGTTTTAGTCCAAGGTAGGACTGAAAGAGTAGTGTGGCAGAGCTTTGATCATCCAACAAATACCTTATTGCCAGGAATGAAGGTGGGGCTGAATCGAATAACAGGCGTGAAGTGGTTCTTGACATCATGGAGGTCAGAAAATGACCCAGCAACCGGAAACTATTCGTATAGGTTCAACCCCAGCGGCTCATCTCAATTTTTTCTGTACAGTGGCACAAAACAATATTGGCGAACTGACCCGTGGCCATGGAAAGCATTTCCAGAGGTATACCACTGCGACTTCGTTGACCATCAAGATGAGATATACCACAATTGTTCTTTTTATGATGCCTCTGTTATAGTCAGGCTAGTGCTGGATGAATCAGGATTTTTCAGAATGCTAACATGGCATCAAGGTGATGGCCAATGGAAGGAGTTCTCCTCAGTACCTAAGGATCGGTGTGACTTTCTCGGACAGTGTGGTGCATATGGCTGGTGTGATTCTAACACTGTTAATAGATTTGAATGCACTTGTTTACCTGGCTATGAACCCAAGTCCCCCAGATTGTGGCATCTAAGGAATGGGAGAAGTGGCTGTGTGAGGAAGCGACTCAAGTCTTCCTCTGTTTGTGGGCATGGAGAAGGATTTATAAAAGTGGAAAGTGTTAAACTTCCTGATAGTGCAGCTGCGGTTTGGGTGGATATGAGCATGAGTCAATTGGACTGCGAACAAGAATGTAAAAACAACTGTTCTTGCTCTGCATACTCATCCATACCTATTGCCGGGAATGGAAGTGGTTGTTTAGCATGGTATGGAGAATTGATAGACACAGTAACTTATAAAGCAGACATGGGCCGTGATCTATATGTTCGTGTTGATGCTCTTGAATTAGGTACTCTACTTCTTGCTTGGCACTACTTGAAATTGGTTGGCATGGTACATTGTAAATGGAAAGAATATGAATTTTGTAGACTTGAAAATTGTTGAAGAGTTTTTTTATCCAGTATTATAAATTGCCTTTTTTTTTTTTCTGATGTGGGATTGCTTTGAATCCAACACGCCGCTCAAGTCTAACTAGATTAGTCTAGTTGTGACTTGCTATCATTTTTACATTCTGGGCTTTTATTTATTGAGTCTTAAATATTTCAAGTCTCTATCTTTGCTTTGGTTTGACTTACACTCTTTGAATCTCAAAAACTATAGATCCATTTTTAAGTCTCAGATGCCTTAGGTTTAAATTTTACTTTGTCTGGATTTGTACTCTTAAATTTATTGGATCTTAATGGGTTGCGAGACTATTGGATCTAATACCATATTGGATCTGAGTTTGGTCCATTACAAATGGAAAAAATGTGAAATTTGTGGATTTTAAAATTGTTAGAAAAACCTTTTATCCATTATGCCTTTAGTATTATATATTATCAATTTTTCATTCTTTTTTCCGATTAGGGATTGCTTTGACTCCAACATTGAGAAAAGAAGAGATCAATCAAATACAAACAATAATTTCTCTCTTTCTTTATATGATATTTCTGTTCCGTTGCTGTTACATATCCTTTCCCACTCGTATAGGAGAAAGTGTGACAAGATCGAGCGGTTTTCTTGGAAAGAAGGGAGTACTGTCAACCCTGATACTGTCAGTTGCATTAGGATGGCTTGTCATTACCATAGTCTTCTACTTTTGGTTCAAAAGCAGAAAAAATAAGAGGTAAGAACATGCTCATCTCATTTCTTGTGGTTTTTATCTGTATTTTATTCAGCAAATCCTTGTTAAATTGCAGCTATAGGAGCCCAATTAACCACTTTATTTGGTAATCCTTAACCTTCTGTAGAAAAATTAAGTGTGAAACTAAATTGATTCCATTTTGTTCAAGGACAATAAAGAACAAACGGAACAGAAAGATATTTGATCCTATAAATAGTTCTAATTACTTTGAGGGAGGAAGTAGCAGTCATCCAGATTTGATACTTTTCAATTTCAGCACCATACTTGCTGCCACTAACAATTTCTCTCCAGCAAACAAAATTGGACAGGGTGGTTTTGGAATTGTTTATAAGGTATAGCTTTCAAATTACCTCAGAATAGTTTATAAGGTGCGATTCATTTTAATGAGTACCATTTACTCTTGCAACATGATTTCATTAGGGTCAGCTACCTGACGGACAGGAGATTGCTGTAAAAAGAATGTCCAACAGTTCAAGGCAAGGCATTCAAGAATTCAAAAATGAAGCCATGTTGATTTCAAAGCTTCAGCATAAGAATCTTGTCAAACTCTTAGGCTGCTGCATTAAAAGAAAGGAGCAAATATTAATATATGAATACTTGCCTAACAAAAGTTTGGACTCATTTATTTTCGGTATTTCTTTTTCTATTTCCAGTATTCTATTTTATAACTTTACTGTTTCTCTAATTGGCGCTCCATTTATATATATGCACAAAAGTAATATTGAGGTTCAAAGACAAATAAAAATCATTTTCAATTTTTTTTATCAGATGAGAAAAGAGGGTCATTGATGGATTGGAGAAAACGATTCGATATCATTGTTGGGATTGTCCGAGGGATATTGTATCTTCATCAAGACTCGAGATTAACAGTCATCCATAGGGATTTGAAAAGCAGCAACATTCTATTGGATGCAGATATGAATCCAAAAATATCAGATTTTGGTATGGCTACGACATTTCATGGCGATCAAATTCAAGGCAAGACAAATAGAGTCGTTGGCACATAGTAAGTAGAATAATATTGAATACAGGAGGATCAACTAAACTTGGTTTTAACATAATCTAATTAATGGTTTTTATTCTTACACAGTGGATACATGTCACCAGAATATGCTGTTCTAGGAAAATTTTCTGTAAAGTCTGACGTCTTTAGTTTTGGGGTCGTAGTATTAGAGATTATAAGTGGTAAGAAGAGCAATGGCTTTAATCAACAAGGTCCTTCCCTGAGCTTGATCGGACAAGTAAGTGATATAATATGCATATTTGATAATTTGTTTGCTGCTTTTAAAAAAAAAAAAAAATCTTTGTGCCATTTTAATTAGGTATGGGAGTTGTGGAATGAAGGCAGAGCATTGGAGATAGTTGATTCGTCATTAACAGAGTCTTATTATATTTCTGCTGAAGCTCTGAGATGCATTCAGATTGGGCTGTTATGTGTACAAGAAGATGCTGAGGACAGGCCAACCATGTTAGAGGTTATTCTAATGTTGAAGAGTGAAACACCTCTTCCTTCTCCTAAACAACCTGCTTTCATTTTCAGAACATCTTCTTGCAATATTAAATCACCAGAGGAGGAAGTAAGGACTTGCACCATAAATGAAGTCACAATGTCTGCTGTCCTAACTCGATAACTACCCAACAAAAATTGTCTATCTGAAGTAGAAATTAGTTGTTGGATACGGTTTAAGCATTTTGATGCACTCTTTTTGATATTTTTTTTGGTATAAATTGACACAAAATGTTAATGAAATGAAGTGATGTTCTCTGACTGTTCCTGCCATTCATGTGTATAGTATTGCACATATTTTCGAAGTAACGCTTGGCAAAGACAGTCTTACAAAAAATCTCAGGCATTCAACATAATCGGTTGCTTGCTTAGACTTGACAAGTCGTATGAGTAACTAGTCTTCCAGTCAATCCTTCATCCCTATGAATCAAAATAAATAAATAAATCGCTTAAACCATATGAAACCAAATAAATTAAAAAAGAGAAAAAAAAACCAGAATTAGTGTGGTTGGTTTAACTTAAGATGATCAAGGCAAATATTTCTTCCATTTTCCCAACTCACAAGGATGGGAAGAAGGAACTTGCTCCATAAATGAAGTTACTCCGTCTACAATCCTTATTTGATAATTATCCAATATTATTTTCATTACAAAGATTTTGCTTTCTTCCAAGCTACATAACTTTATAAATATTTGCCTAGAGCTGATTTTTTGAGAGTTAGTAAAAAAAAGAAAAAAAAGAATGAGTAATCTGTTTTAAGCCACATGGTCCTTTTCTTTCATTATAAACCAGAATTGGCCCATTTGATCTCTCCATCCCATCTCCACCCACTTGAGCTTTTTCTTCTTCAGCCCTAGGCTTTCTTCACCCCTTTTATTTTTAAATTGTGCAAGAACATAAGTTTTATTGGCTTATGGTGAAGTGTGATTCAAAATTTACCAAAGATTTTCTTCAAATATTCTAACATGATTTGAGAGAATTGGAAAAACTTCTTATTAATCGATTGAACTTTACAAAGCTACTTAATTCTATTTCTAGAATATAAAAGTAACTGCTACTAATAACTCCCTTGAAATCAGGAGGATGACAAAAATCTACTACTAGTAATCTCATAATAACTTAAGTACATGCAACTTATCCAAGCTACTGTTCGTGGAATGAAAAGCCTTATAGCTTCTAGCTGCAGCCTTACTGCTCCTTTGACAATCTACAATTACTTGACAATAAGCTACTGCTCGATGGTGCAGTGAAGGCTCTGCTTCAATCGCTACTGTTGTTGTGGCAGCTGGAGCTGGTACAATAGCTATAATACCCCCCCGCAAGCTAGCAGTATACAGGTTGTGAACTCCAAGCTTGGACAGAAAAGCTGTGAACTGTGGAAAAGTATGAGCTTTAGTGAAGAAATCAGCCAACTGAGCTTTGAAAGAAACAGACAACAAGTGAAGTATTCCATCCTTTATTTTGTCTCGAATTAGATGGCAATCCAGTTCTCGAATTAGATGGCAATCCAGTTCAATATGTTTTGTTGGCTCATGGAAAACCGGGTTGTGAGCTATATGCATGGCAGAGAGATTATCACAATACATCAAAGCCAGTTTAGAATGGGGAATATGAAGATCTTTGAGCAGATATATTAACCATTGTAATTCACAAGAAGTGACTGCCATAGCTCTGAATTCTGCTTCTGCAGAAGATTTCGAAACTGTAGATTGCTTTTTAGATTTCCAGGAAATAAGAGAAGATCCCAAGAAAATACAGAAACCAGTAATTGATCTACGAGTAAGAGGACATGATGCCCAATCTGAGCCAAAAAAAGACTTAAGCTGCAAAGAGTCAGTGGAGGGGAAATGAAGACCCTGGCCAATTGTACCTTTAAGATATCTTGAAACTCTGTGAGCAGCTTGAACATGAGAAATATTTGGCTTGTCAAGATATTGACTAAGTTGTTGAACAACTAAAGCCACATCGGGTCTAGTATTTGTAAGATACAAAAGTTTACCAATAAGTCTTCTGTAAGAGATAATGTCATCTATCAATGGGGCTGATGTCGAAAGAGACTTAGGAACCATAGGTGTTTTTGCTGTTTTACATCCAAGAAAACCATTCTCCTCAAGCAGTTCCAGTGTGTATTTTCGTTGACAAATATTGATCCCTGACTTATTTCTGGCAACCTCAAGAGCCAAGAAGTATTTCAGTTTGCCAAGGACTTTTATTTTTGAAAACCTCATGCAAATAGGCCTTAATGAGTGAAATTTCAGTGATAGAATCACTTGCCAGTATGATGTCATCAACATAAACCAACAAAACAATAAAGGAAGTGGCTGTGGTTTTTGTGAACATGGAATGATCAGATGAAGCTTGACAAAAACCTTGGTGAAGAAGAGCTTCAGAGAGCTTCGAATGCCACTGTCTACTAGCTTGTCTCAAGCCATAAAGAGACTTCTTTAGTTTACAAACAGCATTTGGAATAGAAGAATGGTAATCCTGTGGCAGCCTCATATAAACTTCTTCATTCAAATCTCCATGAAGAAAAGCATTGTTAATATCCAATTGTTCAAGATGCCAATTCTTCACAGCTGCAACAGCCAATAACACTCTAATAGTTGTCATTTTAGTCACTGGGGAGAAAGTATCAAGGTAACCAACCCCTTTCTGTTGAGTGAAACCCTGAGCAACAAGTCTAGCTTTAAACCTTTAAACCGAGCCATTTGCATGATATTTAACTCTATACACCCATTTACATCCTATGGGAGTTTTACCAGGAGGTAATGAAACAATATCCCAAGTAGAATTGATTTGTAAAGCTTGCAACTCAATGTCCATGGCTTGTTTCCATTCTGGGAACTTTACAGCTTGTGAATAAGATTTTGGTTCAGGTGGTAGGTTTTAGAAATAGAAAACAGTCGATGAGAAGGGGCAAGGTTATTATAAGAAAGTACTTGAGAGAGGATGTGAGGAGTACCTGGCTGTGAAGGGAGAGTGCCTGAAGAGAGATTAGTTTGCTGTAAAGTCTTGGCTAAGGCACAATGGTATTCCTGCAGATAAGAAAGTGGTAGTCTATTTCTGCTTGATCTTCTTAAAATGGGAGATAAAGAGGGTATGTCAGGTGCTAAGGTATTATTTGGAGGAGTATGTGTTACAGGTGTAAGGAAAGGAGGTGAATCAGTATGATCATAAGGTAAAGGAAAGACAAAAGAAGAAGAAGAAGAAGCAGTTGAAGTTGATGAATAGGGAAACAAATGTTCACAAAAGGTGACATGTCTGGAAATAAGAATGGTATTAGAATGCAAGTCAAGCGATTTAAATCCCTTAGTACCAATTTTGTATCCAAGAAAAACACATTTGTGGGCTCTACTATCAAGTTTAGTTCTGTTTTGAGTAAGAGTGGAGGCATAAGCCAGACAACCAAAAACTTTGATATGAGATAAGTCAGGTGGTGCATCATATAGTTTTTCATATGGAGTTTTGTTTTGAAGAACTGGGGTGGGTAATCTATTTATTAGATGAACAGAGTGAGAACAAATTCTGGCCAGAATTCATGTGGTAAGTGGCTTTAGAATTTAAGAGCTCTTGCTGTATTTAAAATATGTTGATATTTTCATTCTACCACACTATTTTGTTGTGGGGTTTCAACACATGAAGTTTGGTGTACAATACCGTTGTCATTATAGAACTGACTCATAACAAATTCTTGTGCATTATCTGATCGAATGCACTTTATGGTTTTATTGAATTGAGTTTTTACAAAGGTACAAAAATATTGGATGTGCTGTCTAGTCTGTGCCTTTGTCTTCAAAAAGTAGATCCATGTAAATCTACTAAAATCTTCAACTATGGTCAAGTAATATCTAAAACCTTTCAAAAAAGGCGCATTAGGCCCCCAAGTGTTCAAGTGAACTAAATCAAAATAACCTATTGAAGTACTGGAACTAACGGGAAAAGACAGCTTTCTATGCTTGGCATAGTGACAAATATCACAAGCCTTATTGTGCTGGCTAGAAACTAAAGGATTAATGGACTGCAATTGTGGGACACGCTTGAAGGAGGCATGCCCCATTCTATAATGCCAAAGAACAAAGTCAACTGGCTGTGTGGTACTTAAGCAAGAAAAGTTGTTGTTGATGTGTGAAACAGGAATGCTCATTGTATATAAGCCTTGACTCATCTCAGCTATACCAATCTTCTTCGGGGTCTGTAAGTCATGAATAACATAATGATTATTAGTGATCAACAAACAACAGTTATTTTGTGATGTAAGTTTGCTGGTAGAAATGAGGTTGTAACAAAAATTGGGCACATAAAAGGCATTGTATAGGATAAGTTCTGGTGTTAGCTGTATTGTTCCAGTATGAGAAAATTTAATGCTTAAGCCATTTGGTAATTTGAAGCTGCAATCTGCAAGAGGGGTCAAATTCACAAAAAAAAGACATAGAACATGCAATATGATCTGTGGCCCCAGTATCTATAATCCATAAGGACAGAAAAAGCTTTGCCACAAGTTGAAAAATCTGCATGTGTGTTCCTTATCATATCATGCATGGGAGTAAGTGATTGGCTAGCAGCTGAAGTTGTGACTGTTGCAAATGAATTATGAGTCTGCTGATTATTGAATTTTTTTTTTCTGTTGAATAATAGCTATTAGCTAATTATACTCCTCTTTGGTCGGTGTTGGATTATTGTTTTGTTGATCATAAATGGATGAATCAGATGCTATTGAGTTATTTATGTCATTTGATGTTGATCCTCCTTGAATTTTTGCTTGATTAGCATAGGACAGTGACCTTTGTCTTGGCTTCATTCCTGGTGGAAAACCATGTTTCTTGTAACATTTATCCTCCACATGCCCTAACACACCGCAATAGGTACACAAAGTTCTTTTCACACTGTATCCATACTTGTTTAGTGCTTTGCAAATTGAAGAAGAGTACTGTTGTTGCTTAAAGTGTGTTGAACCAAAATCTTTATCCTTAAAAAAATTGCCTCTTCCTGCACATACTGCATGTTGATTGGAACTTTTGCAAAAATTGCCTCTTCCTGCACATACTGCATGTTGATTGGAACTTTTGCCATCAAGACTCAAAAATTGTCTCTCATGTTGAATAACTAGTGAGAAGACCTTATTTATGGCTGGCAGAGGATCCATAAGCATTATTTGTGATCTTACTGTGCTAAAGTTTTCATTTAAACCTTTAAGAAATCTCAGTACATAGTCAGATTCTCGGTTCTTCCTGACTACATTCAAAGGTCCACAGGTGCAAATAGGATTGCATGAACAATTTGGTATAGGCCTCAGATTTGTCAATTCATCCCATACGATTTTTATTTTTGTGAAATAATCAGAAACAGTCAACTGACCTTGAGATAATGAATGAAATTCATGCTGTAAGTCAGCAATTCGAAAAGCATTTCTTGTGAAAATCTATCTTTCAGATCAGTCCACACATCTACTGCATTGTCAAACCAAATCACTGACTGTGCAATAGAAGATGACAAAGAGTGAATGATCCAAGAAAGAACCATGGTGTTGCACCTTCTTCATGCCTCATGAGTTGCATCTGATGACACCGGTACCAGTATCGATCCATCGATGAATTGAATTTTGTTCTTGGAAAGAAGAGCCATTCGCATTGCACGACTCCAGGAATGATAGTTTGACCCAGAGAGAATTGGTGTTACCAAGACTAAGCTTGGATTCTCATTAGCATGCAAATAGTAGGGACTAGAAGGTGTTTATTCGATCCTTAAAGCCATTTCACTAAAATTTTCTTATCAACCAAACAGAGAAAAAAAAAACAATGGAAAAGGAAAGAAATTGCTCTGATACCATAACAAGATTTGAGAGAATTGGAAAAACTTCTTATTAATCAATTGAACTTCACAAGGCTACTTAATTCTATTTATAGAATATAAAAGTAACTGCTACTAATAACTCCCTTGAAATCAGGAGGATGACAAAAATCTACTACTAGTAATCTCATAATAACTTAAGTACATGCAACTTATCCAAGCTACTGTTCGTGGAATGAAAAGCCTTATAGCTTCTAGCTGCAGCCTTACTGCTCCTTTGACAATCTACAATTACTTGACAATAAGCTACTGCTCGATGGTGCAGTGAAGACTCTGCTTCAATAGCTACTGTTGTTGTGGCAGCTGGAGCTGGTACAATAGCTGTAATATATTCTGTCCTCTCACTAACTCAGATTCAACGATATTTTAGATGGCATTGATAAAGCTCTTTTGTGAGAGAAAAACAGAGCATTCAAAATAGAGTATCTATAGAGCTGTAGAAGAAATATGAAAACTTTTATTGATTTTAATCAAGTGAGTTTTGATACAGAGTAGTTGCTATTTATAGAGCTGAGTATAGTAGCTATTAATTCTACAACTTGCTTAACTAATCTTATCCCAATATAACTAATTTGTCTTTAACTCAAGTTAATAACCTAACTAGCCTAGCTAACCATCACGTCCATAATAGAACAGAAAGAAAATAACTTCTTCAGCCCCCTTCAAGCTGAGGAGTATGTATGGTTAATACTCCCAGCTTGCTCAATACATGCTTGAAGTTTGAGATATGTTGAGCCTTTGTTAACAAATCTGAAACTTGGTTAGCTGAACGCACAGACAGAAGCTTTATGACTCCATCTGCAATTTTTTCTCTGATAAAATGGCAGTTCAATTCAACAAGCTTGGTTCTCTCATGTAGAATTGGATTGTGAGCTAAATTTATTGCTGAAAGATTATCACAGAATAACAAGGTAGGAGAAGAATGATTTTCTTGTAGATCTTTTAACAAATACAGTAACCATTGAATTTATGAGCTATGTAACTTAAGATGATCAAGGCAAATATTTCTTCCTTTTTCCCAATTCACAAGGATGGGAAGAAGGAACTTGCTCCATAAATGAAGTTACTCCGTCTACAATCCTTATTTGATAATTATCCAATATTATTTTCATTACAAAGATTTTGCTTTCTTCCAAACTATATAACTTTATAAATATTTGCCTAGAGCTGATTTTTTGAGAGTTAGTAAAAAAAAAAAGAATGAGTAATCTGTTTTAGCTACATGGTCCTTTTCTTTTATTACAAACCAAAATTGGCCCATTTGATCTCTCCATGCCAACATAACCCTCTCCTCATTCTCAAAGGCAACAATTTAAGAAACCCATCCAACTCCAAATTGGCAAATAGGCATGAAGAAGTCGAAGAAGTTGAACACAGCCGAATTAATTACCAGATTCTAGCGGCCGACCCATTTCATATTTCCTGCCCATCAGACGGGGTCCAAGCTTTCGGATTTTGAATTATAGGCAGTTGCAATGATCTAGACGAGGAAATCCGCCAGTGCACACCACGCGTTCGACGAAAGGATGAAGAGATAGAGAAAGGATAAGAGTTGAGAATGGGATTTGATGAGCTGAATACCATGAACTCTGTATGTCAAGGAACCCATATATCTCATTGCTCGTCTGTTTTTCCCTATGATTGGCGAAATTTTAAGGGAGAAAGGAACAAATTGGATTTTGAAAGGATGAAGAAAGAGAAGTTTCTTTAGTTTTGGAGTCATATTATTAGAGATTATAATTGGACGAAAGAGCAATGGCATTAATGCAAGGGATCCTTCCCTAAGCTTATTAAACAAAGAGCACTCGCAAGTAAGGACAGAAAATTGTTGATTCATGCCATTAGTTGCACTACTAATTATACATTTGCTGAATGCTTAGGTAATCCTATGAACCACTGATACAGGTGTGGAAATTGTGGAATGAAGGCATAGCATTAGAGATTGTTCATTCATCACCGATAGGGTCTTATAAGTCTGATGAAGCCCTGAGATGTATCCAAGTTGGGCTGTTATGTGTACAAGAAGATGCAATGGTCAGACCGGCCATGTTAGAGGTTATTCTGATGTTGAAATTGAAGAGGTGATACACCTCTTCCTTCTCCTAGGCAACCTGCTTCATTTTTCAGGTCATTTTCCAACTCAGAGGAAGTGAAGGAAGGATCTTGCTCTATAAATCAAATCATAATGTTTACCACCCTGTCCCTCTAATCATCTAAATTAAAATTACATGAAAATTGATAAAATTAATTGGAAGTGAATTTTAAATTTATAAAATGTCAAAATCATCATGCTCTTTTTCTTTTTTATTGTCATAATATTTTTTTTTTTTGCATTGCCATGTAACTTTTAAATAAGATTATTTTTATTCACATGCTCAAACGCCATAACAATATTTTTTATTTGTATGATTGTTTTAAATATTTATACTCTTAATTTTTTTTTGAAAAAAAAAAAGAAAAAGAAAGACACGTCTATTAATAGAAATACAAAACAGTATTTTTGAAAAAAATGAAAACGAGCAACAAAGTCAACCAGCCAAAATTCCACACCAACAAAGCCCCTAAGGATTTTCTAATGAATAAACAGTTAGATGACTTCAATTTTTGATTAATAGGCTAATGATTTTTCAGCCAAGCAACCTAAAACAAAAACAATGCTTTTATTTCTTCTTATTCTCCAGTTCACGTTAGGCTTTTCCAAGGACACTATCACCATCAACCAAATCTTCAAAGATGGCGATCTTCTAATCTCTAAACAAAAAAAATTCGCTTTAGGATTTTTTAGCCCGGGCAGTTCTAGCTATAGATACCTTGGTATTTGGTTCCATAAAATACCAGGGCAAACTGTGGTGTGGGTAGTAAACAGGAACAACCATATCAATGATTTCTCTGGTTTTTTATCCATTACTCATCAGGGCAACCTTGTTCTCTGCGGGGGGAATAATCCAGTTTGGTCCACAAATGTTTCGATGGAGGCTACGGATACTTTGGCAGCTAAGCTTTTGGATTCTGGAAATTTGGTTTTAGTCCAAGGCAGGACTGAAAGAATAGTGTGGCAAAGCTTTGACCATACAACAAATACCTTATTGCCAGGAATGAGGATAGGGCTGAATCGAAAGACAGGTGTGAACCGGTTCTTGACATCATGGAGATCAGCACATGACCCTGCAACTGGAAACTATTCTCTAAGGGTCAATCCCAGCGGCTCACCCCAAGTTTTTCTGTACAACGGCACAAAGCAGTATTGGCGAACTAACCCATGGCCATGGAAAATATTTAAAGATGTATACAACTGCAACTTTATTAACCTTCAAGATGAGATATACTACAATTGTTCTTTTTATGATGCCTCTATTATAGCCAGGGGAGTGCTGGATGATTCAGGATTACTCAGAACTCTAACTTGGCATGAAAGTGATGGCCAATGGAAGGAGTTCTTTTCAATACCTGAGAATCCGTGTGGTTTTCACGGACGGTGCGGTGCATATGGCTGGTGTGATTCTAACACGGTTTATAGATCTGAATGCACTTGTTTACCTGGTTTTGAACCCAAGTCCCCCAGGGAGTGGCATCTGATGAATTCGGAAAGCGGTTGTGTGAGGAAGCGACTCGAGTCTTCCTCTGTTTGTGGGCATGACGAAGGATTTATAAAAGTGGAAAGTGTTAAACTTCCTGATGCTTCAGCTGCAGTTTGGGTGGATATGAGCATGAGCCAAATGGACTGCGAACAAGAATGTAAAAACAACTGTTCTTGCTCTGCATACTCATTCATACCTATTGCCGGGAATGGAAGTGGTTGTTTAGCTTGGTATGGAGAATTGATAGACACAGTAACCTATAAGGCAGACGTGGGCTATGATCTGTATGTTCGTGTTGATGCTGTTGAATTAGGTACTCTAATTCTTGCTCGGCACTACCCAAAATTGAGAATACAAGAGATCAATCAAATACAAACAATAATTTAACTCGTTCTTTTCTTCTTGTGATGTTTTCTGTTTCATTGTTGATACATGTTCTTACCCCACCTCGTGTAGGTGAAAGTGTGAGAAGATCAAGCACTTTTTTTGGAAAGAAGGGACTACTACTAACACTGATATTGTCGGTTGCATCAGGATGGCTTGTCATTACAATAGTCATCTACTTTTGGCTCAAGATCAGAAAAAAGAAGAGGTAAGAAATATGCTCATATAATTTCTTGTGGTATTTGTTTGTCTTTTGTTCAGAAAATCCTTGTTAAATTGCAGTTGTAGGAGGAATTAAACTTTTTATTTGGTAGTAATTGTGAATTTCGCCTTCAAAAGAACATTAAAGTTTGAAACTAAAATTTGATGTCATTTTGTCGAAGGACAAGAAAGAACAAACCGAATAAGATATTTGATCCCATATATGCAAATGAACTTGAAGGAGGAAGTAGCAGTCATCCAGATTTGATACTTTTCGATTTCAGCACCATAATTGCTGCCACTGACAATTTCGCTTCAGCAAACAAAATTGGACAGGGTGGTTTTGGAACTGTTTATAAGGTAAGCATCTTGTCGTAGTGGTTAAGGGAATGACTTTGATATGTGAAAAAGGCAGCTTTCGAGTTGAATTTAAAGCAACAATTTTATTTAGCTATGGCAATTATAGCAAAAGAAAACGAAATTGCATGAAAAGGCAACGGTTCAATGAAAACATTTGCTGCTAAGAAATTTTTGCAAAATATCTACTATGCATTAGTATTCTCTACCAAGTTATGTTGGAATTTTAAATACAACAACGTTACATTGGTTGTTTATTAGCACCATTTACTCTTGCAACATGATTTTGCTAGGGTCAGCTACCTGACGGACAGGAGATTGCTGTAAAAAGAATGTCAACCGGTTCAAGGCAAGGAATCCAAGAATTCAAAAATGAAGTCCTGTTGATTTCAAAGCTTCAGCATAAGAATCTTGTCAAACTCTTAGGCTGCTGCACTAAAAGAAAGGAGCAAATATTAATATATGAATACTTGCCTAACAAAAGTTTGGACTCATTTATTTTCGGTATTTCTTTTTCTATTTCCAGTGTTGTATTTTATAACTTTACTGCTTCTCTAATTGGTGCTCTATTTATAAATATGCACACACGTATTATTGAGGTTCAACGACAAATAGAAATCATTTTCAATTTTTTTATCAGATGAGAAAAGAAGGTCATTGATGGATTGGAGAAAACTATTCGATATCATTGTTGGGATTGCCAGAGGGATATTGTATCTTCATCAAGACTCAAGATTAACAATCATCCATAGGGATTTGAAAAGTAGTAACATTCTGCTGGATGCAGATATGAATCCAAAAATATCAGATTTTGGTATGGCTACGACATTCCATGGAGATCAAATTCAAGGCAAGACAAATAGAGTCGTCGGCACATAGTAAGTAAAATGCTCTTCCAAGCCCGACGACAAAGTAAACTCAGTTTTAACATAATCTGATTAATGGTTTCTATTCTTACACAGTGGATATATGTCACCAGAATATGCTATTCTAGGAAAATTTTCAGTAAAGTCTGACGTCTTTAGTTTTGGGATCGTATTATTGGAGATTATAAGTGGTAAGAGGAGCAATAGCTTTAATCAGCAAGATTCTTCCTTGAGCTTGATTGGACAAGTAAGAGATATAATACGCAAATTGATAAATTTGTTTACTGCTTGTGGTTAATTCTATAAACCATTTTATTTAGGTATGGGAGCTTTGGAATGAAGGCAGATCATTAGAGATAGTCGATCAGTCATTAACAGTGTCTTATAAATCTGTCGAAGCCTGAGATGCATTCAGGTGGGGCTGTTATGTGTACAAGAAGATGCAACGGACAGGCCAACCATGTTAGTGTTGTGGAAATCGGGTTAGTTTCCACCAAAATGAATAATTGTGCCAAAAATTAAGACAAAGAAAAATTTCCAGATAGTTGGTGGAGTCACAAATGGTTTCCCTTAAAAACCAACTTTCTTAGACTCTTGAGTCTTGGTGACAGAATTTTTCTAAGATAATTTAAAGCACAATATATCACAAAGTAAAAGACCCGACAATAGCTATTAAATAGAAATAAAAGGAACACCAGAATTTAACGAGGTTCGGCCAATTATGCCTACGTCCTCGGACACTACTAAAATAATATTTCACTATTTCAAAGAAATATTACAAAGTGAAATATTACAAGAGAGAGAGGAAAAATACAACCAATCTTAGAAGTAGAGAGATTGGTGGTTTTTGGGATGAATTGTTAAGAGGGGGATTAAGCCCTTTTATAGGCTAATGCTATGGTGGAAAATTGAAATCTTTCCGATGTGGGATTGTCATATTTCAACAAATCTCCACCTTGACAATCTCACAATTCCAAACAAACATCCTCTAAACTCTTATATTACAAATTTCAGTAATGTCTCCAAATGCGCTTCAAAGCGCCCAATTTCAAATTCTAATAACATTTATCAAGTCCAAACAAAGTTGGAACTTGACACCTGTCACAACTTTTGTTGTCATATCTGCGGGATTTTCAGCAGTCAAAATCTTCTGAAGAAGTATCCCACCATCTTCAAGAATTTCCCGTACAAAATGATATCGAACATCGATATGCTTCGTCCTTGTATGATAAACTTGATTCTTTGCTAAACAAATAGCACTTTGACTGTCACAATGCACTTTGACATGCTTCTGACCAATTCCCAAGTCATTCAACAACCCCTGAAGCCAAATTGCCTCCTTAACAGCTTCTGAAACTGCCATGTACTCTGCCTCTGTTGTAGACAAAGCAACTGTTGACTGTAAGGTGGACTTCCAACTAACCGGTGCCTTTGCAAGTGTGAACACATAACCGGTAGTAGATCGACGTTTGTCTAAATCACCTGCATAGTCGGAATCACAATATCCAACTATATATTGACCACTTTTCTCATCCCGCTCAAACATTATACCAACATCTACAGTATTCTGAATATACCGTAGAATCCATTTCACAGCTTGCCAATGTCCTTTGCCAGGATCATGCATGTACCTGCTCACAACTCCAACTGCTTGTGAAATGTCAGGCCTCGTACACACCATTGCATACATCAAGCTACCAACAGCATTTGCATATGGAACCTTTGACATATATTCTCGTTCTTCATCACTTTTCGGAGATAAAGATGCACTGAGCTTAAAATGAGGAGCAAGTGGAGTACTAACTGGTTTTGTATTCTCATTTATCCCAAAACGCTTTAGTACTTTTCTCAGATATTGTTTCTGAGTCAAACAAAGTCTCCCCAATTTTCTGTCTCTGCATATCTCCATACCGAGAATCTTCTTAGCTTCCCCTAAATCCTTCATTTCAAATTCCTGATTTAGTTGAGCTTTTAACTTCTGAATCTCTCCTTCATCTTTTGAAGCTATCAGCATATCATCAACATAAAGGAGGAGATAGATAAAGGAACCATCCCGTAGCTTGCGTAAATATACACAATGATCATATTTGCTTCTTGTGTATTTCTGCCTTATCATAAACTTGTCAAATCGTTTGTACCACTGTCTTGGAGATTGCTTCAATCCATACAACGATTTGCTCAACTTGCACGCCAAATTTTCTTTTCCAGCAACTTTAAATCCTTCTGGCTGAGTCATGTAGATTTCTTCTTCTAAGTCTCCATGTAAAAATGCAGTTTTTACATCGAGCTGAACTAGTTCCAGATCAAATTGTGCTACCAAAGCCATCAGTATTCTTATGGAGGAATGTTTTACAACTGGAGAAAATACTTCATTATAATCAATTCCCTCCTTCTGAGCGTAGCCTTTAGCTACCAATCTTGCCTTGTAGCGGATATCATTCTTATCAGGAAATCCGTCTTTCTTTGCATAAACCCATTTACAGCCAATCGCTTTCTTTCCCTTTGGCAGACTTGCTAGCTTCTATGTCTGATTCTTTTCAAGGGACTGCATCTCTTCTTCCATAGCTTTTCTCCACTTTTCTTCTTCTGAGCTTTGAATAGCTTCACAATAAGTGGAAGGAATCTCATCATCTACTGAAGATGTATAATTAGTCATATCTTCAAGTCGAGCAGGTTTCTTAATCTTCCTTTTCGGCTTTCGTAGTGCAATTGGCTCAAGTTGCTGAGGAGGTTCTTGTGCTGAAACCTCTGCTTCCTCATCTGATCCATTTTCTACCATTATCTCCTCTTCTTCCGTAGGAGTAATTTTATCAGACTCTACAATTGCTGGATCAACAATTCTTCTTCTATCAAACTCCACCTGTTTGGGAGTTTCCTCCACCTGCTGTGGAGAACCATCCGTCTGCTCCTTTGTTACCTTTAACATGGTAGACTCATCAAAGGTAACATCTCTACTAAAGATTATTTTCTTCGTCTCTGGGCACCATAGTCGATATCCTTTGATACCAGAGGATATCCCCATAAAGATAGCTTTCTTTGCCCTTGGATCTAACTTTGATTCCTTAACATGATAGTATGCAGTGGAACCAAACATATGTAAGGAATTATAATCTGTAGCAGGTTTTCCATACCACACCTCCAAAGGTGTTTTGCCATTGATAGCAGTTGATGGCAAACGATTAATGAGATGACATGCGTATGTTACAGCCTCAGCCCAAAACTGTCTGCCTAATCCAGCATTAGACAACATACACCGAACTTTCTCCAGTAGAGTTCGGTTCATGCGTTCAGCCACCCCATTCTGTTGTGGTGTATTTCTGACAGTGAAATGTCGAACAATTCCTTCATTTCTGCAAACTTTCATGAAGGGATCACTTGTGTACTCTCCGCCATTGTCTGTTCGAAGACACTTGATCTTTCTGCCCGTCTGAGTTTCTACCATCTTCTTCCATATGAGAAAAACTCCCAACACTTCATCCTTTGTCTTCATTGTATACACCCATACTCTTCTTGAACAATCATCAACAAAGGTAACATAGTAGTGTTTACCTCCCATTGAAGCAGTTTTGGAAGGACCCCATACATCTGAGTGAACATAATCCAGAATACCCTTGGTATCATGGATTGCAGTGCCAAACTTCACTCTCGTCTGCTTCCCTTTGATGCAATGCTCACAGAAGTCTAATTTGCAGGTTCGCACTCCTTGCAATAATCCTTGATTCGCCAGAAGTTTCAAGGATTTTTCGCCTGCATGCCCCAAGCGCATATGCCACAATCTGGTTATTTCTAGCTCATGGTCATCACTAGAAACTGCTGCTGTTGTTCCAACAACTGTATTGCCTTCATAGTAATACAAGTTGTTGCTCCTTTGAACTCCTTTCATCACCACAAGTGCTCCAGATATAACCTTCATTACTTCATTTTTAATGATTATAGTGAAACCCTTTCTCCCAAGGATTCCCATAGAAATGAGGTTTTTCGTCAGACTGGGCACATATCTTACGTCTGTCAGAGTTCTGATTGATCCATCACGATTCCTCAATTGGATTGAACCAATTCCAGTTGTTTTGCAAGGGCTGTCATTTGCTGTATAGACAACTCCACCTTCAATTTCTTTAAAATCGAAAAACCATTCCCGATTGGGACACATATGGTGGCTACAGCCTGAATCCAGGATCCAAGCAGTCGAACTGCTTATTGATGTCATCAATGCTAATGAAAAATCTGAATCATCACATTCAGCTACATTTGAATCTGCAACAGACTTGCCTTTGCCAGATTTGCTTCTCAACTTAGGACAATCTTTCTTCCAGTGCCCCTTTTCTCGACAAAAGGCACATTCATCTTTGCCCACTCTGGACTTTGATCTGTCTTTCTTTCCCCTGTTCTTATTTTTCAAACGACCTCTTACTATCAAAGCTTCAGCTGCTCCACTGGTGCTATCCTTCTTGTCTTTTCTCCTCAATTCAAAACTGTATAGTGCAGCACATACTTCACTAAGAGACACCTCAGCTTTCCCATGGAGTAGAGTAGTTTCTAGAAACTCAAACTCCTCAGGAAGGGATCCCAACAGCATTAGGGCCAAATCTTCATCTTCAAATGTCACATCCAAGTTCATCAGATCTGCTACAAGTTGATTGAAATTGGTGATGTGATCATTCATCGTGGTACCAGGAACATATGTGAATCTGAACAGTCTTTTCTTCATATGAAGCTTATTTTGACTGCTCTTTTTCAAGAATTTTTCCTCCAGTGCCTTCCACAATTTACTTGCAGAAGTTTCTTTACAAAAGGCATACTTCTGCTCTCTGGACAGGCACGATCGAATTGTACCACATGCCAAACGATTGATTGTCTTCCATTCCTTCTCATCTGCACCTTCTGGCTTTTCTCCCTCAATGACAATGTCTAAGCCTTGCTGAAATAAGGCGTCTAGAACTTCACCTTGCCACATGCCGAAATGGCCTGTACCATCAAAAATCTCCACTGCAATTCTCGTATTTGCCACAGCAGTTCTCGCCAAAATTGATGAAGTAGAAGCTGTTGTGTCCATTGTGGATTTTTGTCCGTCTCTTGCCATTTTCTTTTTAAGACTATTTAATAGCTTTCAAATGCGGAATACCCAAGAATCCAAGGAAACCTTTCTGATGTGGAAGATTAGCTTACGCCGCAACCACAGAGCATATAACTCAGTAACCTTGGCTCTGATACCAATTGTTGTGGAAATCGAGTTAGTTTCCACCAAAATGAATAATTGTGCCAAAAATTAAGACAAAGAAAAATTCCCAGGTAGTTGGTGGAGTCACAAATGATCTCCCTTAAAAACCAACTTCCTTAGACTCTTGAGTCTTGGTGACAGAATTTTTCTAAGATAATTTAAAGCACAATATATCACAAAGTAAAAGACCCGACAATAGCTATTAAATAGAAATAAAAGGAACACCAGAATTTAACGAGGTTCGGCCAATTATGCCTACGTCCTCGGACACTACTAAAATAATATTTCACTATTTCAAAGAAATATTACAAAGTGAAATATTACAAGAGAGAGAGGAAAAATACAACCAATCTTAGAAGTAGAGAGATTGGTGGTTTTTGGGATGAATTGTTAAGAGGGGGATTAAACCCTTTTATAGGCTAATGCTATGGTGGAAAATTGAAATCTTTCCGATGTGGGATTGTCATATTTCAACAGTTAGAGGTTATTCTAATGTTGAAGAGTGAAACACCTCTTCCTTCTCCCAAACAACCTGCTTTCATTTTTAAAACATCTCCATTAGACACTAAATCCCCACAAGGGGAAGAAAGAGCTTGCTCCATAAATGAAGTCACAATGTCTGCTGTTCTAACTCGATAGCCATCCAAGGAAGTTTTCGTTTCAAATATTTTGCTCTGTTCCAGGCTATGCATGGCATCTTTTTAGGAAGTGTTGGAACTAACTAATGTTAGGAAGTGTTGGAACAAATAAATTGTTGGGCTGCCATACCAGTGGGCTCTTATACCATGTAAGATTATGAATTGTGCTAGATAATTGTGGTCCATCGTTGTTCGATAATGGACAAACTTTTTTAAAGTTAGTTTATCCGTGATTATAAACCTTTGTTTCCTGTTTTATATATTAACGATGTGAAATTGTGTATCTAATACTCTCACTTAAGTGCAATTGATCCGGTCTAATTGTCATTCAATTATGAGTGGTTTTTCAATTTCTCCATACCATCTCCACCCACTTGAGCTTTTTCTTCTTCAGCCCTAGGCTTTCTTCAACCTTTTTTTTTTAAATTGTGCAAGAACATAAGTTTTATTGGCTTATGTTGAAGTGTGATTCAATATTTATCAAATATTTTACTTCAAATATTCTGTCCTCTCACTCACTCAGATTCAACAAGATTTTAGATAGTATTGATAAAGCTCTTTTGTGAGAGAAAAACAGAGCGTTCAAAATAGTGTATCTATAGAGCCATGAGATTTCACTGGGAAACATTGATTTCAAAAAATATTTAGTACTTTGTACTCTTCTGCGGTAAGTTAAATGTATTTCTTGATATAAAGAGATGTTTTAGCTTTAGTTGGTGAATTGCTTTGTAAAGGTATGGTTGATCCTCATTTGAATGGTGAACCATTTTGATGTACTCTTTTTGAATATTTCATGCATAAATAGACAGAAAATATTAAAGAATTGGAGCGCAGCTTTATTACTTCTTTCTCCAGTTTCATTTTCTGCAAGGGTTAGAGGCTCTTTATTTTCATATCTTTATATATCAAGTTCTTTTAAATTCTTTCATTTGTCAAAGTTCCAAATTATGATTGATGCATAATATTGACGGAGTTAATATGAACAGATAAATATTCAGAGCTTAATACACATTCAACCGCCAAAATATGTATTTTTTTTTCAAAATTTAACCCAATTCTTGTGTATTTATATTTATGGATGTTTCAGTTTCTTGAAAATAAAACCTTATATGTTGGAAATTCTTACAAAAATCCATCTCATAATAGACCAATTATTTCCCTTAATTGACATTTAATTTTAAAGATTTTGGGGAATACATTGATTTTATTATATTTAATATATAATAATATCAAATACTTTTATATATAAATGTTCATAACTTTAGTTTGATAGTCCTTTAATTCTGACTGAAGTATTAGCTATAGTTTTTTCGCTGAATTTTTACTACTTCATAATTGGCTGCTTGGTTTCTAAATGCTTTGTATTTACAATATATAATTCTTTTTGAGGAGTCTTCGGGTCAATCTTTCTTTCCTATATGCATGGAAAGTCCAAATTCCAAAAATTCTTACTCTCTTTTTTTTTTTTCCTCAAGGATGTTAGGTGATCAAAATTTATTAGAATGCCTTTTGAAAATTAAAAATGGAATTAAGAATAAAAATAAATTTTAATTCACTTTCTATGCAATATCTAAATCTTTTTTTTTTTTTAACACTTTGACTTCACTTTTATATGTAAAATACTGAAATATTTGATTTTAATTGTAATGTTAAATACTATGAAGGGAAACAATAAAAATCATTTAAAGGATCATATAAACTAAAAAAATTTTAAAATTAGTGTGGTTGGCTTTAACTTAAGATGTTTACGGCCAGTTGTTGTTTTTGCCTTATTTTAATAACATGCATGAATATGGATAGTCATAAAATATTATAAAAGTCTTCACATATACCAAATAATACAGTCCATCACTTTGACAAATTCCGAATGGTGACTTTTATATTATTTGACTTTGAACAAATTCAGTGCTTAATTCTTATAAGCTATACATAGTGTATATATATATATATATATATATATATATATATATATATATATATATATATATATATATATATAACTAGTTTTAATTTGACTGGAAAATTAAGATCGGGTTACATGAATAAATTTATAAACCAATTTAATTACGATCTATCATATTAATTTATATGACAGGTCTTGATTAGACTATATATGAATTTATTTATATATATGGATTGAAAATTACAGTAGTACTTTGAAGTCAGGAAAGTTCTGTAGAATTTGTGAACTGCTCACTTAAATTTATGTTGGATTTTAAATAATAGATAACTATATTTGATCCATAATTTTATTCATAGACTGAATCGGTAATAAAATGTAATATAAATAAATTAACAATCACTTTGTTAATTCATTCTTTTACTTAACCCACTAAATGTTTTATTTGATTTTATCTATTTGTCTATATATACACCAAGTTTATACTCCACTATCATTTTCAGAATTATTTTTTTAATATGAAAGTGTATTTTATTACATTTAGGGCTATCAAAATGTTTCATAGTGAGCTTGATAGTAGCCTGGTGATAGATATCGTTACTGGAACTCCAGTTGTTAGAGGTAGTAGCCACTTGACTCAAGAACTACTTAACAGGGATTGGAATATATCAATGCAACACACCAATAGAAGAGCTAATACATGTGCAGATTCTATGGCCCATTTTGCTGCAAATCTTATGGTTGGTTTGCATGTGTTTACCCAGCCCCTGTGTGCCTTCTAGAAAAGCTTGCTGATGATGGTAGGACTATTTCTTCTAATGGTCCAGTCTTAGAATTTTTTTTTCCTTGCTTTAGCTTCCGATATATACAAAAGATATGATAAGAATCTAAATAGGAATTTGCATGAATGAGTAGTTTGAGTACTCATCATCCATCCAATGGTTTGAATTCAAATGTTAATGTTTGAATGAGAGGCCAGAAATCTTCAAATCTATGGGTAACTTGGAATATTTATTTTAAGGAGTTCACGACAAGAGAGGATATTTGAAGCGGATCAGACTTTGGAATACTTGCAGAGCTGGGACAGGAAAATGGGTGTCATGGGTGCGCTGAAGCCTCGTGTGCGTGACACAAATGTGGCTGATGCTCCTGTCGTGGGCGCGACGAAGTCAGATCTACGGGCGAGCATGTTTCGGTCACTGGCGTGATGTAGGGTGTGTGTGCGCAGCTTCCTGTAACAGTCGTGACACCACGTCACGGGCATGACGTGCTCTATTCTGCAGATTCGCAATTTTTATCTATTTTTGTCCTGTTTGGTTTTTTATTTCTGGTTTGAATAATTAGGGTTAATGTGTGACGCTAAAAATATGTTCTTTTCATTATTGTTGATCAAGTTTTTAATGTCACTGAATAAAGGACCCAAATTACATTCCAAACTTCAGTATTTCCAAGTGAAATCAATGAATTTTGATCATAAATTTGTAAATTTTTATGTCACCTACACCAAACTGATCATTTCCCCGAGTAGCTTGACCAACTTTTTAATTTAGTTAACATCTTGGAATCCTTGTTTAGTTTTTTCTTTGCTCTGAACTGCGCTTCATGTCTACACCATGCTTCTGCCTGCAGCATTGTTGCCAGATGATAGTTTCATGTGGTGTACTTTTGGTATTGTGAAACTATTTGCTTCCCAATCATAAATGATATGTGTGAGGCTTCTTTGGTGGTTTAATCATTAGACAGAGTTGCCAGCTTTTTTCCTAGACTGATATCGGATTTAGTTTTCTCATCACTTTCACTAGATGTTGGAAACTTGGAACTCTATCATAGTCTATATGGTTGGGTAATTTTTTGAGGTGGCTTAATTCCATCCAATAGTCAGAGACAACATTTTCTAAGTGCAACATTTTATTTCAACTGTAACATTAGATAAAACTGACCAATCCAAAGATCTTGTTTTCTTGGCCTCTCTATTTCTCTGTCATGATTATATAGAAGACTTCAGAAAACACATGGTTTGTATTTTTTTTTTTTTTTTGTTTCCAACTTGTTTGCTATTAAGAGTTAACTCATGACCCCCTTTGATTATTAGGTAGCTAACATGATAAGGTTTTTGTTAGATAGCTACAACAAGCCCGTGCCTGCAATTCTAGAAATACCTTCAAAAGACCATCACTACATGATTAGTATTTAATATCTAGGGAATTTAGCGACAAATTCCGACCGTCACTAAATATCAAGGGATCAAGAACAAAAATGCAAGAGAATTAAAGAAATAAAAATTTGATCACAAAAATTGTTACATCTTAGTATTGTAAAAATGGTGTCATTTTGTGTTTTTGCAATAAAAGAAGGCAAATCCTATTCATTTCTCCCTAATACCGCCCTCACAACACGAACTTTTTTTATGGGAGGAAGCTCAAAATTGAAGCTTTATTGGTTCAGCTTCAAAAAGATCAGTGCGGACATTCATGCTGCCCTCATTGTTGAGAATCTTATGACATGCCACCATGGGCTTTCACTGTAAGATGCTATTCATTTTTGCCCACTATCCCATTAACATTTCCTAATCTCTCCCCTGACGATGCGGTCGACCATAATTGCCTTGTCCACTACTCTTATATTGCCCTTTGCAGCAACCATGTCCTCTCTTCTTTATTCCTTCTTTCTTTGTTTTTTGCTCTTATTCATGTCTCGTTTTTTAAATTTTTTATTCATTCACTAAAATAACGACAAATTTATATTTTGTTGCTAATTTTTAATTTTATTATTTATTATTAATTAAATATTAAATATTAATATATTAAATAATATATATTATTTAGATAAATAAATATGTTATATAATATAAAAATATAAATATTTATTAATATAATTATAATTAAAAATTCAATATTTTAAATTAAACTTAAACATATAAATAAAATGGATTTTTAATCTGTCACTAAATTAATGAGGGATTTGTGATCCTTAATTATGATCCAACACAAGATTCCGTTCTATCACGGGTGAAACACCTCTTCTCAGCTAAGTCAGTGGCATCAGGAATGCGCTAAACCTCCCTTAACTATATTGTGGAGCAAATCGTATAGACTTTAACCTAGTGTAATCCAACTCTTAAAACCCCTGAAACTTTCCTGTTGTTTGTTCCATAGACGAAACCGTTAACATGACTCCATTTGTATTATAAGATTGACATGTCTCACATGCATGGAGGGAATAAAGACCAAAAGGGCAAATAAGACCCTCAAGTATACCCTAAATTAAAGTACAACTTGGATCCTAAATTATGACTCGATACAAATCATACCCTAAACTTTAAATAAGATGCAATTAAGCCCCTTAAAACCCTATGTCGTATATATCACAGACAAAACTCATAAATTATCAATTGAAAATATTAATGTATTTATAGTAGCATGATGATCAAAAAACATTTCAAAAAGGAAAATTTGTCATTTCTTGAATAAAAAAAAGAAAAGAAATTCCTTGAATGTAAAGGGAAAAAAGTGTATATTTTATTTTTGAACCAAACTTTGATTTATTGGAGTTAATTTTTGGAGAGAATGGAGCACTCCCTAAAGGTCCAATTCTATTCACTCCATCAGAAGTGAAGTTAACAAAATGAATAGTGATTTGAGACATTTAATTGTGGACTGTACTTCTTGAATTTGTTGGTGCCACTAGTAGGCATTGAAGCCCTCATGATCACGACAGAGCAAAAGGCAGAGAGCTTAGTAAAAAGGGCATTTGGGTAGTGAATTTGAAAACATTAGTAGCGTCGACGTGCATTCCTTGCTTGCATTGATGATACTTAGTTAAGTGGGTAGATGACTAGATGGGATTAGTCTACTAATTTTGTACTTTTCTTTCTCTCTTATAACCCCCTAACACTCTTTTGGGTGTTTGGAATTCCTGAGTGTCTAAAAAACAGATTTATAATTTTTTAGATTTAGTTGACTGATTTTTTAAATTTTTTATAAACAGTTTTTTTCAAATCTGCTTCTGGAAAAAATATTTATTTACCTGCTTATCTCTAAAAACATATTTGAAAACTCAAAAAATTTTAAAATAAAAAATTTTCTTAAAAAACGTTTTTACCAAACACAATACAAAACATACCATTTGACTATAGAAGCAGAAGCAAAAGCAGACATGATCTTCCTCCTTCTCCTTTGATTTCTTCATCCCCTTAATGAATCTAAATTTGATGAATTTCATTTATTTCTTGATTTTTTTTCCAAAGAAAATGAAGGGAAACGTTTTAGAATTTCCTCTCTCACTTTTTTTTTTATAATTTTTTTTTCTGATTTTTATTTTATTAACATCTTGAGTTATACAGGTGTGCAAAAAGTTTATATACATGTTTATGTATTATTTTTTATGGATTTAAAAAAACTTGCATCATAGATTTTTTACTTATCTCTATCCCTATTAGAGAGTTCTTGAATTCTACTAAGTTGAAATAAAAATTGTTTGATAATATGCAAAGAGAGAATTGATGAAAGATGGAAGTGAGTAGATATCGATATTAATCTGTTTCAAGTGTAGAGATGGGAAATGACATGTATCAGCCTTTTTATTGGCAATTGTATCGCAGTTTGTCTGCAGGATATATATAAGAAAGTTTTTTAGGGTATTATATATACCTGGTTTAAAGTTTAGAAATATAATTGTAATTGGTCATAATTTAGAATTCGAGTTGTACTTTAGGATATAATTGAGGGGCTAATTTGATATTTTGACTTTTTTTCCCTCTATGCATGTGAGACACATCAGTCTTATAATACAAACTGAATTAAATTAACGTTTCCGTTTTATAGTATAAATTGAGTTATTTTAACAGTTTCTGTTTGTGCGACAAACATCAAGGGGCTTTAGGAGCTCATAAGTATTTGGGTCAAATTTTAAGAATTTAATTATACTTAGCCGAAGTATAGAGTTCTAGTTATAGTTTGAGATATACTTTAGGGGACTAATTTGCCCTTTGACATTATAAAAATTATAGCAAATAAGATGAATTCTTCACAAATGAATTCCATCTGGAAAGTGAATAAATTCAATGAGAATGAATCAAACTGGGCTAAGATTCTATTCAAATTGTTTAATTTTAAATAAGTAAAGTCGTAATTTAAAAAAAAAAAAGAGTTTAATAAAAAAGTAATGGGTCAAAATTTCCAACCCAATGGTCAAAAAAAGAGTTCAATCACAAACGTCGGTCACGACCAAAAAAACCACAATAGTTTGATTAGAAAATTCGTTAATCAGTTGTTCTCTTTTTTTTGAATTTCGCAAAAAAAAAGTTTATATACTGAAATATTAAATAAATTAAAAAAGAAAAAAATTTTCTAACAACCCATAATATAATAATCCCAAATAAAAATGAGCAACAAAGTCCAGCAGCCAAAATTCCACACAAGGCTAAAACTTTTCTAATAAATATACAGTAAAAGCCAACGTAAATTTTTTATTAAGGCCACTGATTTTGCAGTCATGCAACTGAAAACAAAAACAATGCTTTCATTTCTTCTTGTTCTCCAGTTCACTTTATGTTTTTCCAAGGACACCATCACCGTGAACCAAACCTTCAAAGAAGGCGACCTTCTAATCTCTGAACAAAAGAATTTCGCTTTAGGATTTTTTAGCCCAGGCAGTTCTACCCATAGATACCTTGGGATTTGGTTCCATAAAATACAAGGGCAAACTGTGGTGTGGGTTGCGAACAGGAACAGTCCCATCAGTGGCTTCTCTGGATTTTTATCCATCAATCAACAGGGGAACCTTGTTCTCTGCGGGGAGACTAATCCAGTTTGGTCCACAAATGTTTCGATGGAGGCAACAGATGCTTTGGCAGCTAAGCTTTTGGATTCTGGAAATTTGGTTTTAGTCCAAGGTAGGAGTGAAAGAGTCGTGTGGCAGAGCTTTGATCATCCAACGAATACTTTTTTACCAGGAATGAAAGTCGGGCTGAATCGAAAAACAGGTGTGAACTGGTTCTTGACATCATGGAGATCAGCACATGACCCAGCAACCGGAAACTATTCGTATCAGCTCAACCTCAGCGGCTCACCTCAATTTGTTCTGTACAGTGGCACAAAACAATATTGGCGAACTGGCCCGTGGCCATGGAAAGCATTTCCAGAGGTATACTACTGCAATTTTGTTGACCATCAAGATGAGATATACCACAATTTTTCCTTTTATGATGCCTCTATTATAGCAAGGCTAGTGCTGGATGAATCAGGATTTCTCAGAACGCTAACATGGCATCAAAGTGATGGCCAATGGAAGGAGTTCTCCTCTGTACCTAAGGATCGGTGTGACTTTCTCGGACAGTGTGGTGCATATGGCTGGTGTGATTCTAACACTGTTAATAGATTTGAATGCACTTGTTTACCTGGCTATGAACCCAAGTCCTCCAGAGAGTGGCATCTAAGGAATGGGAGAAGTGGCTGTGTTAGGAAGCGACACAAGTCTTCCTCTGTTTGTGGGCATGGAGAAGGATTTATAAAAGTGGAAAGTGTTAAACTTCCTGATAGTGCAGCTGCAGTTTGGGTGGATATGAGCATGAGCCAAATGGACTGCGAACAAGAGTGTAAAAACAACTGTACTTGCTCTGCATACTCATCCGTACCTATTTCCGGGAATGGAAGTGCTTGTCTAGCTTGGTATGGAGAATTGATAGATACAGTAACTTATAAAGCAGACATGGGCCGTGATCTGTATGTTCGTGTTGATGCTCTTGAGTTAGGTACTCTACTTCTTGCTTGGCACTACTTGAAATTGAGAATACAAGAGATCAATTAAATACAAACAATAATTTCTCTCTTTCTTTATATGATCTTTCTGTTCCGTTGCTGATAACATATCCTTTCCCACCCGTAAGGAGAAAGTGTGACAAGATCGAGCGGTTTTCTTGGAAAGAAGGGAGTACTGTCAACCCTGATACTGTCAGTTGCTTCAGGATGGCTTGTCATTACCATAGTCTTCTACTTTTGGTTCAAGAGAAGAAAAAATAGGAGGTAAGAACATGCTCATCTCATTTCTTGTGGTTTTTATCTGTATTTTATTCGGCAAATCCTTGTTAAATTGCAGCTATAGGAGCCCAATTAACCACTTTATCTCGTAATCCTTAATCTTCAGTAGAAAAATTAAGTGTGAAACTAAATTGATTTCATTTTGTTAAAGGACAATAAAGAACAAACGGAACAGAAAGATGTTTGATCCTATAAATAGTTCTAATTACTTTGAGGGAGGAAGTAGCAGTCATCCAGATTTGATACTTTTCAATTTCAGCACCATACTTGCTGCCACTAACAATTTCTCTCCAGCAAACAAAATTGGACAGGGTGGTTTTGGAATTGTTTATAAGGTATAGTTTTCAAATTACCTCAGAATAGTTTATAAGGTGCGATTCATTTTAATGAGTACCATTTACTCTTGCAACATGATTTCATTAGGGGCAGCTACCTGACGGACAGGAGATTGCTGTAAAAAGAATGTCCAACAGTTCAAGGCAAGGAAATCAAGAATTCAAAAATGAAGCCATGTTGATTTCAAAGCTTCAGCATAAGAATCTTGTCAAACTCTTAGGCTGCTGCATTAAAAGAAAGGAGCAAATATTAATATATGAATACTTGCCTAACAAAAGTTTGGACTCATTTATTTTCGGTATTTCTTTTTCTATTTCCAGTATTCTATTTTATAACTTTACTGCTTCTCTAATTGGTGCTCCATTTATATATATGCACAAAAGTAATATTGGGGTTCAAAGACAAATAAAAATCATTTTCAATTTTTTTATCAGATGAGAAAAGAGGGTCATTGATGGATTGGAGAAAACGATTCGATATCATTGTTGGGATTGTCCGAGGGATATTGTATCTTCATCAAGACTCGAGATTAACAGTCATCCATAGGGATTTGAAAAGCAGCAACATTCTATTGGATGCAGATATGAATCCAAAAATATCAGATTTTGGTATGGCTACGACAGTTCATGGCGATCAAATTCAAGGCAAGACAAATAGAGTCGTTGGCACATAGTAAGTAGAATAATATTGAATACAGGAGGATAAACTAAACTTGGTTTTAACATAATCTAATTAATGGTTTTTATTCTTACACAGTGGCTACATGTCACCAGAATATGCTGTTCTAGGAAAATTTTCTGTAAAGTCTGACGTCTTTAGTTTTGGGGTCGTAGTATTAGAGATTATAAGTGGTAAGAAGAGCAATGGCTTTAGTCAACAAGATCCTTCCCTGAGCTTGATCGGACAAGTAAGCGATATAATATGCATATTTGATAATTTGTTTGCTGCTTTTTAAAAAAAAAAAATCTGTGTGCCATTTTAATTAGGTATGGGAGTTGTGGAATGACGGCAGAGCATTGGAGATAGTTGATTCGTCGTTAACAGAGTCGTATTATATTTCTGCTGAAGCTCTGAGATGCATTCAGATTGGGCTGTTATGTGTACAAGAAGATGCAATGGACAGGCCAACCATGTTAGACGTTATTCTAATGTTGAAGAGTGAAACACCTCTTCCTTCTCCTAAACAACCTGCTTTCATTTTCAGAACATCTTCTTGCAATACTAAATCACCAGAGGAGGAAGTAAGAACTTGCTCCATAAATGAAGTCACAATGTCTGCTGTCCTAACTCGATAACTACCCAACAAAAATTGTCTATCTGAAGTAGAAATTAGTTGTTGGCTACGGTTTAAGCATTTTGATGCACTCTTTTTTATTTTTTATTTTGGTATAAATTGACACAAAATGTTAATGAAATGAAGTGATGTTCTCTAACTGTTCCTGCCATTCATGTGTATAGTGTTGCATATATTTTCGAAAAGAAAGCAACGCTTGGCAAAGACAGTCTTACAAAAAATCTCAGGCATTCAACATAACCGGTTGCTTGCTTAGACTTGACAAGTCGTATGAGTAACTAGTCTTCCAGTCAATTCTTCATCCCTATGAATAAAAATAAATAAATAAATCGCTTAAACCATATGAAACCAAATAAATTAAAAAAGAGAAAGGAAAAAAAAAACAGAATTAGTGTGGTTGGTTTAACTTAAGATGATCAAGGCAAATATTTCTTCCTTTTTCCCAATTCACAAGGATGGGAAGAAGGAACTTGCTCCATAAATGAAGTTACTCCGTCTACAATCCTTATTTGATAATTATCCAATATTATTTTCATTACAAAGATTTTGCTTTCTTCCAAACTATATAACTTTATAAATATTTGCCTGGAGCTGATTTTTTGAGAGTTAGTAAAAAAAAAAAAATGAGTAATCTGTTTTAGCTACATGGTCCTTTTCTTTTATTACAAACCAAAATTGGCCCATTTGATCTCTCCATGCCAACATAACCCTCTCCTCATTCTCAAAGGCAACAATTTAAGAAACCAATCCAACTCCAAATTGGCAACTAAGCATGAAGAAGTCGAAGAAGTTGAACACAAAGCCGAATTAATACCAGATTCTAGCGGCCGACCCATTTCATATTTCCTGCCTATCAGACGGGGTCCAAACTTTCGGATTTTGAATTATAGACAGTTGCAATGTTCTAGACGAGGAAATCCGTTAGTGCACACCACGCGTTCGACGAAATGATGAAGAGATAGAGAAAGGATAAGAGTTGAGAATGGGATTTGATGAGCTGAATACCATGAACTCTGGATATCAAGGAACCCATATCTCCCATTGCTCGTCTGTTTTCCTGTGATGGGCGAAATTTTAAGGGAGAAAGGAACAAATTGGATTTTGAAAGGATGAAGAACGAGAAGTTTCTTCAGTTTTGAAGTCATATTATTGGAGATTATAATTTGATGAAAGAGCAATGGCATTAATGAAAGGGATCCTTCCCTAAGCTTATTAAACAAAGAGCACTCGCAAGTAAGGACAGAAAATTGTTGATTCATGCCATTAGTTGTACTACAAATTATAAATTTGCTGAATGCTTAGGTAATCCTATGAACCACTGATACAGGTGTGGAAATTGTGGAATGAAGGCATAGCATTAGAGATTGTTCATTCATCACCGATAGGGTCTTATAAGTCTGATGAAGCCCTGAGATGTATCCAAGTTGGGCTGTTACGTGTACAAGAAGATGCAATGGTCAGACCGGCCATGTTGGAGGTTATTCTGATGTTGAAATTGAACAGGTGATACACCTCTTCCTTCTCCTAAGCAACCTGCTTCCTTTTTCAGGTCATTTTCCATGTCAGAGGAAGTGAAGGAAGGATCTTGCTCTATAAATCAAATCATAATGTTTACCACCCTGTCCCTCTAATCATCTAAATTAAAATTACATGAAAATTGATAAAATTAATTAGAAGTGAATTAATATTTTTTTTTATTGTCATAATATTTTTTTATTTTTTTTGCATTGCCATGTAACTTTTAAATAAGATTATTTTTATTCACATGCTCAAACGCCATAACAATATTTTTATTTGTATGATTGTTTTAAATATTTATACTCTTAATTTTTTTGAAAAAAAAAAAAGAAAAATAAAGACACGTCTATTAATAGAAATACAAAACAGTATTTTTGAAAAAAATGAAAACGAGCAACAAAGTCAACCAGCCAAAATTCCACACCAACAAAGCCCCTAAGGATTTTCTAATGAATAAACAGTTAGATGACTTTAATTTTTGATTAATAGGCTACTGATTTTTCAGCCAAGCAACCTAAAACAAAAACAATGCTTTTATTTCTTCTTATTCTCCAGTTCACGTTAGGCTTTTCCAAGGACACTATCACCATCAACCAAATCTTCAAAGATGGCGATCTTCTAATCTCTAAACAAAAAAAATTCGCTTTAGGATTTTTTAGCCCGGGCAGTTCTAGCTATAGATACCTTGGTATTTGGTTCCATAAAATACCAGGGCAAACTGTGGTGTGGGTAGCAAACAGGAACAACCATATCAATGATTTCTCTGGTTTTTTATCCATTACTCATCAGGGCAACCTTGTTCTCTGCGGGGGGAATAATCCAGTTTGGTCCACAAATGTTTCGATGGAGGCTACGGATACTTTGGCAGCTAAGCTTTTGGATTCTGGAAATTTGGTTTTAGTCCAAGGCAGGACTGAAAGAATAGTGTGGCAAAGCTTTGACCATACAACAAATACCTTATTGCCAGGAATGAGGATAGGGCTGAATCGAAAGACAGGTGTGAACCGGTTCTTGACATCATGGAGATCAGCACATGACCCTGCAACTGGAAACTATTCTCTAAGGGTCAATCCCAGCGGCTCACCCCAAGTTTTTCTGTACAACGGCACAAAGCAGTATTGGCGAACTAACCCATGGCCATGGAAAATATTTAAAGATGTATACAACTGCGACTTTATTGACCTTCAAGATGAGATATACTACAATTGTTCTTTTTATGATGCCTCTATTATAGCCAGGGGAGTGCTGGATGATTCAGGATTACTCAGAACTCTAACTTGGCATGAAAGTGATGGCCAATGGAAGGAGTTCTTTTCAATACCTGAGAATCCGTGTGGCTTTCACGGACGGTGCGGTGCATATGGCTGGTGTGATTCTAACACGGTTTATAGATCTGAATGCACTTGTTTACCTGGTTTTGAACCCAAGTCCCCCAGGGAGTGGCATCTGATGAATTCGGAAAGCGGTTGTGTGAGGAAGCGACTCGAGTCTTCCTCTGTTTGTGGGCATGACGAAGGATTTATAAAAGTGGAAAGTGTTAAACTTCCTGATGCTTCAGCTGCAGTTTGGGTGGATATGAGCATGAGCCAAATGGACTGCGAACAAGAATGTAAAAACAACTGTTCTTGCTCTGCATACTCATTCATACCTATTGCCGGGAATGGAAGTGGTTGTTTAGCTTGGTATGGAGAATTGATAGACACAGTAACCTATAAGGCAGACGTGGGCTATGATCTGTATGTTCGTGTTGATGCTGTTGAATTAGGTACTCTAATTCTTGCTCGGCACTACCCAAAATTGAGAATACAAGAGATCAATCAAATACAAACAATAATTTAACTCGTTCTTTTCTTCTTGTGATGTTTTCTGTTTCATTGTTGATACATGTTCTTACCCCACCTCGTGTAGGTGAAAGTGGGAGAAGATCAAGCACTTTTTTTGGAAAGAAGGGACTACTACTAACACTGATATTGTCGGTTGCATCAGGATGGCTTGTCATTACAATAGTCATCTACTTTTGGCTCAAGATCAGAAAAAAGAAGAGGTAAGAAACATGCTCATATCATTTCTTGTGGTATTTGTTTGTCTTTTGTTCAGAAAATCCTTGTTAAATTGCAGTTGTAGGAGGAATTAAACTTTTTATTTGGTAGTAATTGTGAATTTCGCCTTCAAAAGAACATTAAAGTTTGAAACTAAAATTTGATGTCATTTTGTCGAAGGACAAGAAAGAACAAACCGAATAAGATATTTGATCCCATATATGCAAATGAACTTGAAGGAGGAAGTAGCAGTCATCCAGATTTGATACTTTTCGATTTCAGCACCATAATTGCTGCCACTGACAATTTCGCTTCAGCAAACAAAATTGGACAGGGTGGTTTTGGAACTGTTTATAAGGTAAGCATCTTGTCGTAGTGGTTAAGGGAATGACTTTGATATGTGAAAAAGGCAGCTTTCGAGTTGAATTTAAAGCAACAATTTTATTTAGCTATGGCAATTATAGCAAAAGAAAACGAAATTGCATGAAAAGGCAACGGTTCAATGAAAACATTTGCTGCTAAGAAATTTTTGCAAAATATCTACTATGCATTAGTATTCTCTACCAAGTTATGTTGGAATTTTAAATACAACAACGTTACATTGGTTGTTTATTAGCACCATTTACTCTTGCAACATGATTTTGCTAGGGTCAGCTACCTGACGGACAGGAGATTGCTGTAAAAAGAATGTCAACCGGTTCAAGGCAAGGAATCCAAGAATTCAAAAATGAAGTCATGTTGATTTCAAAGCTTCAGCATAAGAATCTTGTCAAACTCTTAGGCTGCTGCACTAAAAGAAAGGAGCAAATATTAATATATGAATACTTGCCTAACAAAAGTTTGGACTCATTTATTTTCGGTATTTCTTTTTCTATTTCCAGTGTTGTATTTTATAACTTTACTGCTTCTCTATTTGGTGCTCTATTTATAAATATGCACACACGTATTATTGAGGTTCAACGACAAATAAAAATCATTTTCAATTTTTTTATCAGATGAGAAAAGAAGGTCATTGATGGATTGGAGAAAACTATTCGATATCATTGTTGGGATTGCCAGAGGGATATTGTATCTTCATCAAGACTCAAGATTAACAATCATCCATAGGGATTTGAAAAGTAGTAACATTCTGCTGGATGCAGATATGAATCCAAAAATATCAGATTTTGGTATGGCTACGACATTCCATGGTGATCAAATTCAAGGCAAGACAAATAGAGTCGTCGGCACATAGTAAGTAAAATGCTCTTCCAAGCCTGACGACAAAGTAAACTCAGTTTTAACATAATCTGATTAATGGTTTCTATTCTTACACAGTGGATATATGTCACCAGAATATGCTATTCTAGGAAAATTTTCAGTAAAGTCTGATGTCTTTAGTTTTGGGATCGTATTATTGGAGATTATAAGTGGTAAGAGGAGCAATAGCTTTAATCAGCAAGATTCTTCCTTGAGCTTGATTGGACAAGTAAGAGATATAATACGCAAATTGATAAATTTGTTTACTGCTTGTGGTTAATTCTATAAACCATTTTATTTAGGTATGGGAGCTTTGGAATGAAGGCAGATCATTAGAGATAGTCGATCCGTCATTAACAGTGTCTTATAAATCTGTCGAAGCCCTGAGATGCATTCAGGTGGGGCTGTTATGTGTACAAGAAGATGCAACGGACAGGCCAACCATGTTAGAGGTTATTCTAATGTTGAAGAGTGAAACACCTCTTCCTTCTCCCAAACAACCTGCTTTCATTTTTAAAACATCTCCATTAGACACTAAATCCCCACAAGGGGAAGAAAGAGCTTGCTCCATAAATGAAGTCACAATGTCTGCTGTTCTAACTCGATAGCCATCCAAGGAAGTTTTCGTTTCAAATATTTTGCTCTGTTCCAGGCTATGCATGGCATCTTTTTAGGAAGTGTTGGAACTAACTAATGTTAGGAAGTGTTGGAACAAATAAATTGTTGGGCTGCCATAACATTGGGCTCTTATACCATGTAAGATTATGAATTGTGCTAGATAATTGTGGTCCATCGTTATTCGATAATGGACAAACTTTTTTAAAGTTAGTTTATCCGTGATTATAAACCTTTGTTGCCTGTTTTATATATTAACGATGTGAAATTGTATCTCTAATGCTCTCCCTTAAGTGCAACTGATTCGGTCTAATTATCATTCAATTACTAGTGGTTTTTCAATTTCTCCCTACCATCTCCACCCACTTGAGCTTTTCCTTCTTCAGCCCTAGGCTTTCTTCAACCCTTTTTTCTTAAAATTGTGCAAGGACATAAGTTTTATTGGCTTATGTTGAAGTGTGATTCAAAATTTACCAAATATTTTTCTTCAAATATTCTGTCCTCTCACTCACTCAGATTCAACAAGATTTTAGATGGTATTGATAAAGCTCTTTTGTGATAGAAAAACAGAGCGTTCAAAATAGAGTATGTATAGAGCCATGTGATTTAACTGGGAAACATTGATTTCAAAAAATATTTTGTATTTTGTACCCTTCTGCTGTAAGATAAATGTATTTCTTGATATAAAGAAATGCTTTAGCTTTAGTTGGTGAATTGCTTTGTAAAGGTATGGTTGATCCTCATTTGAATGGTGAACCATTTTGATGTACTCTTTTTGAATATTTCTTGCATAAATTGATAGAAAATATTAAAGAATTGGAATGCAGCTTGATTGTATCTTTCTCCGGTTTCATTTTCTGCAAGAGCTAGTGGCTCTTTATATTTGTTCATTTGAAATTCAAGAATTGGAGCGCAGCTTTATTACTTCTTTCTCCACTTTCTTTTTCTGCAAGGGTTAGAGGCTCTTTATTTTCATATCTTTATATATCAAGTTATCTTAAATTCTTTAATTTGTCAAAGTTTCGAATTATCATTGAAGATTGATGCATAATATTGATGGAGTTAATATGAACAGATAAATATTCAGAGCTTAATACACATTCAAGCGCAAAATATGTATTTTGTTTTTCAAAATTTAACCCAATTCATGTGTATTTATATTTATGGATGTTTCAGTTTCTTGAAAATAATACCTTATATGTTGGAAATTTTTACAAAAATCCATTTCATAATAGACAAATTATTTCCCTTAATTGACATTTAATTTTAAAGATTTTGGGGAATATATTGATTTTATCATATTTAATATATAATAATATCAAATACTTTTATATATAAATGTTTATAACTTTAGTTTGATTGTACTTTAATTCTGACTGAAGTATTAGCTATAGTTTTTTCGCTGAATTTTTCCTACTTCATAATTGGTTGCTAGATTTCTAAATGCTTTGTATTCACAATATATAATTCTTTTTGAGGAGTCTTCGGGTCAATCTTTCTTTCCTATATGCATGGAAAGTCCAAATTCCAAACTCTCACACTCTTTTTTTTCCTCAAGGATGTTAGGTGATCAAAATTTAATTGAATGCCTTTTGAAAATTAAAAATGGAATTAAGAATAAAAATAAATTTTAATTCACTTTCTATGCAATATCTAAATAAACTTTAATTCACTTCAACTTCACTTTTATATGAAAATACTGAAATATTTTATTTTAATTGTACTGTTAAATACTATGAAGGGTAACAATAAAAATCATTTAAAGGATCGTATGAACTAAAAAAAATTTAAAATTAGTGTGGTTGGCTTTAACTTAAGATATTTACGGCCAGTTGTTGTTTTTTCCTTAGTCTAATAACATGCATGAATATGGATAGTCATAACATATTATAAAAGTCTTCACATATACCAATTAATACAGTCCATCACTTTGACAAATTCGGAATGGTGACTTTTATATTATTTGACTTTTAACAAATTCAGTGCTTAATTCTTATAAGCTATACATAGTGTGTGTATATATATATATATATATATATATATATATATATATATATATAAACTAGTTTTAATTTGACTGGGCAATTAAGATCGGGTTACATGAATAAATTTATAAACCAATTTAATCACAATCTATCATATTATGCAAAATAATTTATATTTTTATTTATATGACAGGTCTTGATTAGATTATATATGAATTTACTTATATATATGGATTGAAAATTACAGGAGTACTTTGAAGTCAGGAAACTTCTGTAGATAGCTACAACAAGCCCGTGCCTGCAATTCTAGAAATGCCTTCTAAAGACCATCACTACATGATTAGTATTTAATAGCTAGGAAATTTAGCGGCAAATTATGACCGTCACTAAATAGCAAGGGATCATGAACAAAAATGCTAGAGAATTAAATAAATAAAAAATTGAATAAATAGAGATGGATTACTAACAGATTAGTGTCAGATAATTGCGTCGCTAATGTTGGTTGCTATATTTGCCAACATGAATGGCAACAGAAATGTGAGCTATTAGTGACAACATTTTAGCGACGGAAAAAATATGTCACTAAAGTTGGCATCAGTTTTTCACACCCGCAGAATTTATTGATGTAAAACTATCTATCACTAAATTAGTGACAAATTTAAATTATAGACGGATTATTTTCCGTCAGTAATTTAGCTACATATTAAAGTTTCATCAATAAAATTGCAATGATTTATTTTTTGTCAGTAAACTAGTGATAGTTTTTATTTTATCGCTAAAATAGAGAAGGATAGTTATTCCATCATTAAATTTATTTTATTTAATTTAATTTAAATAAAATAGCGACAACTTTAAATTTTGTCACTAATTTAGCGACGGATCTGTTTTTCTGTCACTAAAGTAGAGAATAGTTAAAATTTGTCACGGATTTATTTTTCGGCACAAAAATTGCTACATTCTAAAAATGGTGTCATTTTGTGTTTTTTGCAATAAAAGAAGGCATATCCTATTCATTTCTCCTTAATACCGCCCTCACAACACGAACTTTTTTTTTATGAGAGAAAGCTCAAAAATGAAGCTTTACTGGTTCAGCTTCAAAAAGACCAGCGCAAACATTTGTGCTGCCCTCCTTGTTGAAAATCTTATAACCTGTGTCACCATGGGCTTTCACTGTAAGATGCGATTCATTTTTTCCCACTATCCCATTAACACTCCGTAATCTCTCCCTTGACGATGCGGTCGACCATGATTGCCTTGTCCACTACTCTTACATTGCCCTTTGTAGCAACCATGTCTTCTCCTTTATTCCTTTTTTCTTTGTTTTTTGCTCTCATTCATGTCTCGTTTTTCAAAATTTTTATTCATTCACTAAAATAGTGACAGATTTATATTTTGTTGATAATTTTTAATTTTATTATTTATTATTAATTAAATAATATATATTAATATATTAAATAAATATATTATATAATATAGACAAAATAAACATTTATTAATATAATTATAATTAACAATTCAATATTTTAAATTAAACTTAAATATATAAATATAATGGATTTGCGATCCATTGCTAAATTAATGACGGATTTGTGATCCTTAATTATGATCCAACACAAGATTCCGTTCTATCACAGGTGAAGCACCTCTTCTCAGCTAAGTCAGTGGCATCAGGAATGCGTTAAACCTCCCTTAACTATATTGTGGAACAAATCGTATAAACTTTGACTTAGTGTAATCAAACTCTTAAAATTTGATCAAGATACATATTAGCCCCTGAAACTTCCCTGTTGTTTGTTCCACAGACGAAACCATTAACATAACTCCATTTGTATTACAAGATTGACATGTCTCACATGCATGGAGGGAATAAAGACCAAAAGGGCAAATAAGCCCCTCAAGTATACCCTAAATTAAAGTACAACTTGGACCCTAAATTATGACTGGATACAATCATACCTTAAACTTTAAATAAGGTACAATTGAGCCCCTTAAAGCCCTGTCATATATCCCACAGACAAAACTCATAAATTATCAATTGAAAACATTAATGTATTTATAGTAGCATGATGACCAAAAAACATTTCAAAAAGGAAAATTTGTCATTTCTTTCAAAAAAAAAAAAAAAGAAATTCCTGAAATGTAAAAGGAAAAAAGTGTATATCAAAATGAATACGACATTTAATTGTGGACTGTACTTCTTGAATTTGTTGGTGCCACTAGTAGGCATTGAAGCCCTCATTTATCACGACAGAGCAAAAGGCAGAGAGCTTAGTAAAAAGGGCATTTTGGGTAGTGAATTTGAAAAAATTGGCAGCGTCGACGTGCATTCCTTGCTTGCATTGATGATATTTAGTTAAGTGGGTAGATGACTAGATGGGATTAGTCTACTAATTTTGTACTTTTCTTTCTCTCTTATAACCCCCTCGCACTCTCTCTTTGACTGTAGAAGCAGAAGCAAAAACAGACATGCTCTTCCTCCTTCTCCTTTGATTTCTTCATCCCCTTAATGAATCTAAATTTGATGAATTTCATTTATTTCTTGATTTTTTTTCCAAAGAAAATGAAGGGAAACATTTTAGAATTTCCTCTCTCACTTTTTTTATAATTTTTTTTTCTGATTTTTATTTTATTAACATCTTGAGTTATACAGGTATGCAAAAAGTTTATATGCATGTTTATGTATTCTTTTTTATGGATTTAAAAAAACTTGCATCATAGATTTTTTACTTATCTCTATCCCTATTGGTGAGTTCTTGAATTCTACTAACTTGAAATAAAAATTGTTTGATAATATGCCAAGAGAGAATTGAAGAAAGATGGAAGTGAGTAGATATTGATATTAATCTGTTTCAAGTATAGAGATGGGAAATGACATGTATTAGCCTTTTATTGGCAATTATATCGCAGTTTGACTGCAGGATATATGAAAGTTTTTTTAGGGGATTATACATACCTGGTTTAAAGTTTAGAAATATAATTGTAATTGGTCATAATCTAGAATTCGAGTTATACTTTAGGATATAATTGAGGGGCTAATTTGATATTTTGACCCTTTTTTCCCTATATGCATGTGAGACACATCAGTCTTATAATGCAAACTGAGTTAAATTTACGTCTCCGTTTTATAATATAAATTGAGTTATTTTTAGGGGCTCATAAGTATTTGGGTCAAATTTTAAGAATTTAATTATAGTATAGAGTTCTAGTTATAGTTTGAGAAATACTTTATAAATTCAATGAGAATGAATCAAACTGGGCTAAGATTCTATTCAAATTGTTTAATTTTAAATAAGTAGAGTCGTAATTAAAAAAAAGAGTTTAATAAAAAAAAGTAATGGGTCAAAATTTCCAACCCAATGGTCAAAAAAAGAGTTTAATCACAACGTCGGTCACGACCAAAAAAACCAAAATAGTTTGATTAGAAAAATCGTTAATCAGTTATTCTTTTTTTTTTTGAATTTCGCAACAAAAAAAAAAGTTTATATACTGAAATATTAAATAAATTAAAAAAAAATTCTAACAACCATAATATAATAATCCCAAATAAAAATGAGCAACAAAGTCCACCAGCCAAAATTCCACACAAGGGTCCCTGCCCCTAAAAATTTTTCTAATAAATATACAGTAAATTTTTTATTAAGGCCACTGATTTTGCAGTGATGCAACTTAAAACAAAAACAATGCTTTCAATTCTTCTTGTTCTCCAGTTCACTTTATGTTTTTCTAAGGACACCATCACCGTGAACCAAACCTTCAAAGAAGGCGACCTTTTAATCTCTGAACAAAAGAATTTCGCTTTAGGATTTTTTAGCCCAGGCAGTTCAACCAATAGATACCTTGGGATTTGGTTCCATAAAATACAAGGGCAAACCGTGGTGTGGGTTGCAAACAGGAACAGTCCCATCAGTGGTTTCTCTGGATTTTTATCCATCAATCAACAGGGGAACCTTGTTCTCTGCGGGGAGAATAATCCAGTTTGGTCCACAAATGTTTCGATGGAGGCAACAGACGTTGTGGAAATCGGGTTAGTTTCCACCAAAGTGAATAATTGTGCCAAAAATTAAGACAGAAAAATTTTCAGGTAGTTGGTGGAGTCACAAATAGTTTCCCTTAAAAACCAACTTCCTTAGACTCTTAGATTCTTGGTGACAGAATTTTTCCTAGATAATTTAAAGTACAATATATCACAAAGTAAAAGACCCGACAATAGCTATTAAATAGAAATAAAAAAAAAACACCAGAATTTAACGAGTTTCGGCCAATTATGCCTACTTCCTCGGACACTACTAAAATAATATTTCATTATTTCAAACAAATATTACAAAGTGAAATATTACAAGAGAGAGAGGAAAAACAACCAATCTTAGAAGTAGATGAATTGGTGTTTTTAGGATGAATTGTTAAGAGGGGGATTAAACCCTTTTATAGGCTAATGCTATGGTGGAAAATTGAAATCTTTCCGATGTGGGATTGCCACATTTCAACAAATCTCCACCTTGGCGATCTCACAATTCCAAACAAACTTTTTCTTTACAAATTTTAGCAATGTCTCCAAATGCGCTTCAAAGCGCCAATTTCAAATTTTGATAACATTTATCAAGTCTAAGCAATGTTGGAACTTGATACCTGTTACAACTTTTGTTGCCATATCTGCGGGATTTTCAGCAGTCAAAATCTTCTGAAGAAGTATCCCACCATCTTCAAGAATTTCCCGTACAAAATGATATCGAACATCGATATGTTTCGTCCTTGTATGATAAACTTGATTCTTTGCTAAACAAATAGCACTTTGACTGTCACAATGCACTTTGATATGCTTCTGACCAATTCCCAAGTCATTCAACAACCCCTGAAGCCAAATTGCCTCCTTAACAACTTCTGAAACTGCCATGTACTCTGCCTCTGTTGTAGACAAAACAACTGTTGACTGCAAGGTGGACTTCCAACTAACCGGTGCCTTTGCAAGTGTGAACACATAACCGGTAGTAGATCGACGTTTGTCTAAATCACCTGCATAGTCGGAATCACAATATCCAACTATATACTGACCACTTTTCTCATCCCGCTCAAACATTATACCAACATCTACAGTATTCTGAATATACCGTAGAATCCATTTCACAGCTTGCTAATGTCCTTTACCAGGATCATGCATGTACCTGCTCACAACTCCAACTGCTTGTGAAATGTCAGGCCTAGTACACACCATTGCATACATCAAGCTACCAACAACATTTGCATATGAAACCTTTGACATATATTCTCGTTCTTCTTCACTTTTCGGAGATAAAGATGCACTGAGTTTAAAATGAGGAGCAAGTGGAGTACTAACAGGTTTTGTCTTCTCATTTATCCCAAAACGCTTTACTACTTTTCTCAGATATTGTTTCTGAGTCAAACAAAGTCTCCCCAATTTTCTGTCTCTGCATATCTCCATACCGAGAATCTTCTTAGCTTCCCCTAAATCCTTCATTTCAAATTCCTGATTTAATTGAGCTTTTAACTTCTGAATCTCTCCTTCATCTTTTGAAGCTATCAGCATATCATCAACATAAAGGAGAAGATAGATAAATGAACCATCCCGTAGCTTGCGTAAATATACACAATGATCATATTTGCTTCTTGTGTATTTCTGCCTTATCATAAACTTGTCAAATCGTTTGTACCACTGTCTTGGAGATTGCTTCAATCCATACAACGATTTGCTCAACTTGCACGTCAAATTTTCTTTTCCAGCAACTTTAAATCCTTATGGCTGAGTCATGTAGATTTCTTCTTCTAAGTCTCCATGTAAAAATGCAGTTTTTACATCTAGCTGAACTAGTTCCAGATCAAATTGTGCTACCAAGGCCAGCAGTATTCTTATGGAAGAATGTTTTACAATTGGAGAAAACACTTCATTATAATCAATTCCCTCCTTCTGAGCATAGCCTTTAGCTACCAACCTTGCCTTGTAGCGGATATCATTCTTATCAGGAAATCCGTCTTTCTTTGCATAAACCCATTTACAGCCAATTGCTTTCTTTCCCTTTGGCAGACTTGATAGCTTCCATGTCTGATTCTTTCAAGGGACTGCATCTCTTCTTCCATAGCCTTTCTCCACTTTTCTTCTTCTGAGCTTTGAATAGCTTCACAATAAGTGGAAGGAATCTCATCATCTACTGAAGATGTATAATTAGTCATATCTTCAAGTCGAGCAGGTTTCTTAATATTCCTTTTCGGCTTTCGTAATGCAATTGGCTCAAGTTGCTGAGGAGGTTCTTGTGTTGAAACCTCTGCTTCCTCATATGATCCATTTTCTACCATTATCTCATCTTCTGCCATAGGAGTAATTTTATCAGACTTTACAATTTCTGGATCAATAATTCTTCTTCTATCAAACTCCACCTGTTTAGGAGTTTCCTCCACCTGTTGTGGAGAACCATCCGTCTGCTCCTTTGTTACCTTTAACATGGTAGACTCATCAAAGGTAACATCTCTACTAAAGATTATTTTCTTCGTCTCTGGGCACCATAGTCGATATCCTTTGATACCAGAGGATATCCCCATAAAGATAGCTTTCTTTGCCCTTGGATCTAACTTCGATTCCTTAACATGATAGTATGCAGTGGAACCAAACACATGTAAGGAATTATAATCTGTAGTAGGTTTTCCATACCACACCTCCAAAGGTGTTTTTCCATTGATAGCAGTTGATGGCAAACGATTAATGAGGTGACAAGCGTATGTTACAGCCTCAGCCCAAAACTGTCTGCCTAATCCAGCATTAGACAACATACATCGAACTTTCTCCAGTAGAGTTCGGTTCATGCGTTCAGCCACCCCATTCTGTTGTGGTGTATTTCTGACAGTGAAATGTCGAACAATTCCTTCATTTCTGCAAACTTTCATGAAGGGATCACTTGTATACTCTCCGCCATTGTCTGTTCGAAGACACTTGATCTTTTTGTCCGTCTGAGTTTCTACCATCTTCTTCCAGATGAGAAAAACTCCCAACACTTCATCATTTGTCTTCATTGTATACACCCATACTCTTCTTGAACAATCATCAACAAAGGTAACAAAGTAGTGTTTACCTCCCATTGAAGCAGTTTTGGAAGGACCCCATACATCTGAGTGAACATAATCCAGAATACCCTTGGTATCATGGATTGCAGTGCCAAACTTCACTCTCGTCTGCTTCCCTTTGATGCAATGCTCACAGAAGTCTAATTTGCAGGTTCGCACTCCTTGCAATAATCCTTGATTCGCCAGAAGTTTCAAGGATTTTTCGCCTGCATGCCCCAAGCGCATATGCCACAATCTGGTTGTTTCTAACTCCTGGTCATCACTAGAAACTACTGCTGCTGTTCCAACAACTGTGTTGCCTTCATAGTAATAGAAGTTATTGCTCATTTGAACTCCTTTCATCACCACAAGTGCTCCAGATATAACCTTCATTACTTCATTTTTAATGATTATAGTGAAACCCTTTCTCCCAAGGATTCCCATAGAAATGAGGTTTTTCGTCAGACTGGGCACATATCTTACATCTGTCAAAGTTCTGATTGATCCATCATGATTCCTCAATTGGATTGAACCAATTCCAGTTGTTTTGCAAGGGCTGTCATTTGCTGTATAGACAACTCCACCTTCAATTTCTTTAAAATCGAAAAACCATTCCCGATTGGGACACATATGGTGGCTACAGCCTGAATCCAGGATCCAAGCAATCGAACTGCTTATTGATGGCATCAATGCTAATGAAAAATCTGAATCATCACATTCAGCTACATTTGAATCTGCAACAGTCTTGCCTTTGCCAGATTTGCTTCTCAACTTAGGACAATCTTTCTTCCAGTGCCCCTTTTCTCTACAAAAGGCACATTCATCTTTGCCCACTCTGGACTTTGATCTGTCTTTCTTTCCCCTGTTTTTATTTTTCGAACGACCTCTTACTATCAAAGCTTCTGCTGCTCCACTAGTGCTATCCTTCTTGTCTTTTCTCCTCAATTCATAGCTGTATAGTGCAGCACATACTTCACTGAGAGACACCTCAGCTTTCCCATGGAGTAGAGTAGTTTCTAGAAACTCAAACTCCTCAGGAAGGGATCCCAACAGCATTAGGGCCAAATCTTCATCTTCAAATGTCACATCCAAGTTCATCAGATCTGCTACAAGTTGATTGAAATTGGTGATGTGATCATTCATCGTGGTACCAGGAACATATGTGAATCTGAACAGCCTTTTCTTCATATGAAGTTTATTTTAACTGCTCTTTTTCAAGAATTTTTCCTCCAGTGCCTTCCACAATTTACTTGCAGAAGTTTCTTTACAAAAGGCATACTTATGCTCTCTGGACAGGCACGATCGAATTGTACCACATGCCAAACGATTGATTGTCTTCCATTCCTTTTCATCTACACCTTCTGGCTTTTCTCCCTCAATGGCAATGTTTAAGCCTTGCTGAAATAAGGCGTCTAGAACTTCACCTTGCCACATGCCGAAATGGCCTGTACCATCAAAAATCTCCACTGCAATTCTTGTATTTGTTACAGCAGTTCTCGCCAAAATTGATGAAGTAGAAGCTGCTATGTCCATCGTGGATTTTTGTTCGTCTCTTGCCATTTCCTCTTTAAGACTATTTAATAGCTTTCAAATGCGGAATATCCAAGAATCCAAGGAAACCTTTCTGATGTGGAAGATCAGCTTACACCGCAACCACAGAGCATAAACTCAGTAACCTTGGCTCTGATACCAATTGTTGTGGAAATCGGGTTAGTTTCCACCAAAGTGAATAATTGTGCCAAAAATTAAGACAAAGAAAAATTCTCAGGTAGTTGGTGGAGTCACAAATGGTCTCCTTTAAAAACCAACTTCCTTAGACTCTTAGAGTCTTGGTGACAAAATTTTTCTAGATAATTTAAAGCACAATATATCACAAAGTAAAAGACCCGACAATAGTTATTAAATAGAAATAAAAAAACACCAGAATTTAACGAGGTTCGGTCAATTATGCCTACTTACTCGGACACTACTAAAATAATATTTCACTATTTCAAAGAAATATTACAAAATGAAATATTACAAGAGAGAGAGGAAAAACAACAAATCTTAGAAGTAGATGGATTGGTGTTTTTAGGATGAATTGTTAAGAGGGGGATTAAACCCTTTTATAGGCTAATGCTATGGTGCAAAATTGAAATCTTTCTGATGTGGGATTGCCACATTTCAACAACAGATACTTTGGCAGCTAAGCTTTTAGATTCTGGAAATTTGGTTTTAGTCCAAGGTAGGAGTGAAAGAATAGTGTGGCAGAGCTTTGATCATCCAACGAATACTTTTTTGCCAGGGATGAAAGTCGGGCTGAATCGAAAAACAGGTGCGAACTGGTTCTTGACATCATGGAGATCAGCACATGATCCTGCAACCGGAAACTATTCGTATAAGCTCAACCCCAGCGGCTCACCCCAATTTTTCCTGTACAGTGGCACAAAACAATATTGGCGAACTTCACCGTGGCCATGGAAAGCATATCCAGAGATATACTACATCAACTTTGTTGACCATCAAGATGAGCAATACCACAATTTTTCCTTTTATGATGCCTCTATTATAGCAAGGCTAGTGCTGGATGAATCAGGATTTCTCAGAATGCTAACATGGCATCAAAGTGATGGCCAATGGAAGGAGTTCTACTCAGCACCTAAGGATCGGTGTGACTTTCTCGGAAAGTGTGGTGCATATGGCTGGTGTGATTCTAACACTGTTAATAGATTTGAATGCACTTGTTTACCTGGCTATGAACCCAAGTCCCCCAGTGAGTGGCATCTAAGGAATGGGAGAAGTGGCTGCGTGAGGAAGCGACTCAAGTCTTCCTCTGTTTGTGGGCATGGAGAAGGATTTATAAAGGTAGAAAGTATTAAACTTCCTCATACTTCAGCTGCAGTTTGGGTCGATATGAGCATGAGCCTAAAGGACTGCGAACAAGAATGTAAGAACAACTGTTCATGCTCTGCATACACATCCGTACCTATTGCCGGGAATGGAAGTGGTTGTTTAGCTTGGTATGGAGAATTGATAGACACAGTAACTTATAAAGCAGACATGGGCCGTGATCTGTATGTTCGTGTTGATGCTTTTGAATTAGGTACTCTACTTCTTGCTTGGCACTACTGGAAATTGAGAATACAAGAGATCAATCAAATACAAACAATAATGATGCCACTCGTGTAGGAGAAAGTGTGATTTTTTCTGTTTCACTGTTGATACTTGTTCTTTCCCACTCGCGTAGGAGAAAGTGTGAGAAGATCAAGCGGTTTTCTTGGAAAGAAGGGTGCACTACCAACCCTGATGTTGTCGTTTGCATCAGGATGGGTTGTCATTACTATAGTCATCTGCTTTTGGCTCAAGAACAGAAAAAAGAAGAGGTAAGCAACATGCTCATCTCATTTCTTGTGGTATTTGTTTGTCTTTTGTTCAGCAAATCTTTGTTAAATTGCAGTTGTAGGAGCAATTAACCTTTTTATTTGGCAATAATTGCAAATTTCGCCTTCAATAGAACATTAAAGTTTGAAACTAAAATTTGATGTCATTTTGTCGAAGGACAAGAAAGAACAAACCGAAAAAGATATTTGATCCCATATATGCAAATGAACTTGAAGGAGGAAGCAGCAGTCATCCAGATTTGATACTTTTCGATTTCAGCACCATAATTGCTGCCACTGACAATTTCGCTTCAGCAAACAAAATTGGACAGGGCGGTTTTGGAACTGTTTATAAGGTATAGTCTTCAATTTATTGCAGAACTGAATGCATGACTTCTCTGCCCCACTGCGTAATTGCTTATGGTTGCAATGATCAATGATTTAAGCATCTTGTCGTAGTGGTTAAGGGAATGCCTTTGATATGTGAAAAAGGCAGCTTTCGAGTTGAATTTAAAGCAACAATTTTATTTAGCTATGGCAATTATAGCAAAAGCAAACAAAATTGGATGAAAAGGCAACGGTTCAATGAAAACATTTGCTGCTAAGAAATTTTTGCAAAATATCTACTATGCATTAGTATTCTCTACCAAGTTATGTTGGCATTTTAAATACAACAACGTTACATTGGTTGTTTATTAGCACCATTTACTCTTGCAACATGATTTTGCTAGGGTCAGCTACCTGACGGACAGGAGATTGCTGTAAAAAGAATGTCAACCGGCTCAAGGCAAGGAATCCAAGAATTCAAAAATGAAGTCATGTTGATTTCAAAGCTTCAGCATAAGAATCTTGTCAAACTCTTAGGCTGCTGCACTAAAAGAAAGGAGCAAATATTAATATATGAATACTTGCCTAACAAAAGTTTGGACTCATTTATTTTCGGTATTTCTTTTTCTACTTCCAGTGTTGTATTTTATAACTTTACTGCTTCTCTAATTGGTGCTCTATTTATAAATATGCACACACACACGTATTATTGAGGTTCAAAGACAAATAAAAATCATTTTCAATTTTTTTATCAGATGAGAAAAGAAGGTCATTGATGGATTGGAGAAAACTATTCGATATCATTGTTGGGATTGCCAGAGGGATATTGTATCTTCATCAAGATTCAAGATTAACAATCATCCATAGGGATTTGAAAAGTAGTAACATTCTGCTGGATGCAGATATGAATCCAAAAATATCAGATTTTGGTATGGCTACGACATTCCATGGTGATCAAATTCAAGGCAAGACAAATAGAGTCATCGGCACATAGTAAGTAAAATGCTATTGCAAGCATGACGACAAACTAAACTCAGTTTTAACATAATCTGATTAATGGTTTCTATTCTTACACAGTGGATATATGTCACCAGAATATGCTATTCTTGGAAAATTTTCAGTAAAGTCTGACGTCTTTAGTTTTGGGATCGTATTATTGGAGATTATAAGTGGTAAGAGGAGCAATAGCTTTAATCAGCAAGATTCTTCCTTGAGCTTGATTGGACAAGTAAGAGATATAATACGCAAATTGATAAATTTGTTTACAGCTTGCGGTTTTTAATTCTATAAACCATTTTATTTAGGTATGGGAGCTTTGGAATGAAGGCAGATCATTAGAGATAATCGATCCTTCATTGACAGTGTCTTATAACTCTGTCGAAGCCCTGAGATGCATTCAGGTGGGGCTGTTATGTGTACAAGAAGATGCAATGGACAGGCCAACCATGTTCGAGGTTATTCTAAAGTTGAAGAGTGAAACACCTCTTCCTTCTCCTAAACAACCTGCTTTCATTTTTAGAACATCTTCATTAGATACTAAATCACCACAAGGGGAAGAAAGAGATTGTTCCATAAATGAAGTCACAATGTCCGCTGTTCTAACTCGATAGCCATCCAAGGAAGTTTTAGTTTCGAATATTTTGCTCTGTTCCAGGCTTTGCAAGGCATGTTTTTAGGAAGTGTTGGAACAAACTAATGTTAGGAAGTGTTGGAACAAATATATTGTTGGGCTGACATACCAATGGGCTCTTATACCATGTAAGATTATGAATTTTGCTAGATAATTGTGGTCCATCATTGTTCGATAATGGGCAAACTTTTTTAAAGTTAGTTTATCCCCGATTATAAACCTTTGTTGCATTTTCATAAATTAACGATAAGAAATTCTATCTCTAATACTCTCCCTTAAGTGCAACTGATTCGGTCTAATTATCATTCAATTACTAGTGATTTTCAATTTCTCAGTACCATCTCCACCCACTTGAGCTTTTCATTCTTCAGCCCTAGGCTTTCTTCAACTTTTTTTTAAAAATTGTGCAAGGACATAAGTTTTATTGGCTTATGTTGAAGTGTGATTCAAAATTTACCAAATATTTTGCTTCAAATATTCTGTCCTCTCTCTCACTCAGATTCAACAAGATTTTAGAAAGTATTGTTAATCATGATTTTTTTTTTCTTTCTTTTAGTCAATACCCTCACCACTTAAGACTTCAACTGCTGATAGTTGAATATGGAAAGGAATGGTCAATACTTTTTTCATTCATTGACAGTTGTTACAGAGCAATGAAAAATTTTCATTATATAAAATGAAAATATTACAAGAGTATTCAATAAATATCTCTTACAACCCAAGAAATTATCCAAAAGTACTTTCACCCAAACCTCTCTCACTAATGAACCACCCAAAACTTTCTCACTAATGAATCTTTCTCTTACAAGAGAAAATATGAAAGAACGAAAGAAATAAGAGAATTTATATTGCTTTGGGATGCTTTGGATGAGAGAATTCATGACTATTTATAGCTAAAACAATGACTAAATTTGTAGTCATTAAATCACCCATAAATTTAAGGTCATTAAGTCACCAATTGATTTATGGTCATTAATCTATCAACTTAGAATTTTTATTTGGATGAGAGAATTCATAACTATTTATAGCTAAAACAATGGCTAAATTTGTAGTCATTAAATCACCTATAAATTTAAGGTCATTAAGTCACCAATTGATTTATGGTCATTAATCTATCAACTTAGAATTTTTATCACATTTAATGTAGTTCTCTTAATTGTTATACACTTGTATATAAATTAAGCTACAAAAAAATATTCATAAATCTCCACCTTGGCTTAAGTTATCCATAGTGTCATCTACTGTTGTTTTTTTCTCTAAGTGAACTATCTTTTTATTATACCAATCAAAGTCAAACAATGTCTAAACTTGGTTGTTGGAACTGGTTTGATTACCATATCTATTGAATTGTCCGTTGTAGATATCTTATCTTCTTGAACATTTCCTTTCTCAACCACATCTTGGATAAAATATATCCTAATATTAATGTGTTAAGTTCATTCATGATGCATTGGACTTTTTGTCAGATGTATGACACTTTGATTATATTGTTTATCTCTTTCAATTGTATACTTAATTTGTCGATTAATCCTTGTAACTAAATAGCTTATTTCACTGCTTCAGTTCCTGCAACATACTCCACTTCAGTTATAGACAAAGCAACAATAGACTGAAGATTTGCTTTATAACTGATAATACATCCACAAAGAGTGAAGACATATCTAGTGAGTGACCTTCGCTTATCTAAGTCTCTAGTATAATCTAACTCGATTTAGCCAGTAATTTTTCCTCCAACATCTTTGAATTTTCCATAAACCAAGCTCACATCAGTAATAACTTTTAAGTAGTGCAAAATCTACTTTACAGCTTGCCAACAAACTTTGCCAGAATTTTCCATGTACCTGCTGACCACATTAACAACGTGTGTAATGTCTGGTCTAATGTATACCATGGCGTACATGAGACCACCAACTAAACTAGCATAAGGGATATACAACATCTACTTTATTTTGTCCTCAATTTATGGTAATAATGCAACTGAAAGTTTGAAATGAGCTGCTAATAGAGTGCTAACAAACTTTGAATTCTCCATTGTAAAACGTTCTAATACCTTCTCTATATACTTTTTTTGTGATAGAAATAATGTGTTTGCTTTTCTATCTCTGTATATCTCAATTTTAATAATTTTCTTTGCAGCTTTTAAAATCTTCATTTCAAACTTTTCACTTAATTGCGCTTTCAATTTGTTGATTTCTGACATGTCCTTACAGGTAATTAACATGTCATTAATATATAGGAATAGATAAATGAAATACCTATCCACATGATTTTTGAAATATATACAACTATCATATTTAGTTCTACAGTAGCCATTTCTAATCATAAAAATATCAAACCATTTGTACCACTATTTAGGAGATTCTTTTAAACCATACAAAGATTTTTTTAACAAACATGCATAATCTTTTTTAACTCAAACTTCAAATCTCTCAGGTTGTTTTATATAGACTCTTTCCTCAAGATCACCATGCAAAAAAAATGTTTAGACGTCTAGTTGTTCAAACTTTAAGTTGAAATGAGCAACAATGACAAGTAGAGTATGGATTGAGTTGTATTTCATCATTAGAGAGAAAACTTCATTGTAGTTGATGTCTTCTCTAATTGTGTAACATTTTGCAACCAAACAAGTTTTAAACCTTGCATATTCAACTCCATGGATTCCTTCTTTCTTCTTGAAAATCCATTTGCTTCCAACAATCTTTTGATCCTTTGATTTCTCAACAATTTTCTAATTGTGATTTTTGTGAAGAAATTTAACCTCTTCCGTCATTGCATATATCCATTAGGTAGCTTCTTGGATATTGATAGCTTATTGGTATAATTGATGCTCATTGTCGTCAGCAACATTAAAGCATAAGCTTATATGAGGCTCATTATTGTCAACAACATTAAAAGCATAAGCAACCATATATGCATAACCATACCTTTGGAGAGCTTCAATCTCTCTCCTATGTCGATTTCTAGCCAATTGATAGTGTTGCAATTATTTCTTATTTGTTTCCTCAATTGGATGATTTTTTTCTTCATCTTCTTAGTCCTTTGAGTTTTGCCTGGATGACTTCACCTCAAGCTCCACATTCTTTCTAGATTCCTTATAAGACTTAAGCATCTCAGCTTTATTGAAATTCATATCCCTACTAATGATGCATTTCCTTTTTTTGGACACCATAACTTGTATCCTTTTACTCATTCAAGATACCTAAGAAAAATGCACTTTTTGGCCTTTGGCTCAAACTTGCCTTCATTCACATGAGCATAAGTATGACATCTAAAAACTCTTATATTTTCATAACTAACAAGAATATCCGACCATACTTCTTCTAGAGTCTCGAAATTGATTGCCGATGATGGACATCTATAAACCAAATAATAAGTTGTGTTAATAGTTTCAGCCCAAAACCCCTTTGATAGCCCAACATTAGAGAGCATGCATCTTGCCCTCTCTATCAAAGTTATGTTCATTTGTTCTGTGAGCCCATTTTATTGTAGAGTGTGTTTTACGGTATGATATTTGATAATATTGTGATCTTTGCATAATTTGTTAAATTCTTCTCCGTAAAACTCCAAACTGTTATTTCTTCTCAAACCTTGATATGCTTTCCAGTTTGCTTCTCAATCAAGGTTTTCCATTGTTTGAATTCGACAAACACTTCATCCTTATATTTCAAGATGAACACCCAAACCTTTCTTGAGTAGTCATCAATGAAAGTTAGCATGTATCTGCTACCACAGTGAGAATAAACTTGAGAATGACCCAATAAATCTGAATGAATATAGTTTAAAATGCCATTCGTTCGATGGATCGCCATATTAAACTTCACCTTAAATTATTTTCCAATGCACAATGCTCACATAAGTCTATTTTTTCGGTCTTCTGGATGCACAATAAATCTTGTTTACTCAATTTTGCTAGACCTCTTTCACTGATATGCCTAAGACACATATGCCATAACGTGGTGACATCACAATCAGAGGTTGAAGTTACCGCTGTTGTACCTGTAATTGTGATTCCTTCCAGTATGTAGATGCCATTAACATTCCTTTCTTTCATCACAATAAGAGCAACTTTTGAGACTCGTATGACTCTACCTTTACCTTTGTAACTATAGCCATTTGAATCAAGCATGCCCAAAGAAATTAGGTTCTTCTTCAGCTCCAGAACGTACTAACATCTGTCAATTTTCTCACAGTTCCATCATACATTTTGATCCTTATCATAGTGATACCAATGATCATGTAGGTTTTGTTATTTCCTAATAAGACTTTTCATCCCTCTAAGGGTTAGTATGAAACAAACCATTCCTTATTGGGAATCATATGGTATGAGTAGCCCGAATCAATGGCCCATTCATTTTCTGAGTCATGTTTTGAGACTGTAAGAACATCCACACTATTTTAGCCATCTACTACTGTTGTATCTCCAGATTTAGAAGTTTTCTCCATTCTTTTGGATTTATTTTCCGAACATTTTTCTTTTGTCTGTCTTGGAGTTAAGATTCAATATTAGTGGCAATGAAAAGAGGTAAAGAGAAAAAAAGTAGAAATTAAGAGAGAAAAATAAGAAATTTAGAAAAAAAAAACTAGAAGAGATTGAGAAAGAGATTAAAAAGATAGAACTTGAGAGAGAAATTTAATATTCATTCATTTGCTTACTTTGTATATTTGTTACATGGCTATATATAATGAAAAACGGATAACAACTCATCAATTTCCACCTTATTGCTACCAATTATAAGATCACATTTCTAAAGCTAGGATTCCCTCCAAAATTACTAACAAACTTACAAATAGGTTGCTAACAAAATTTTCACTTTTTTGGTAGTATGGTTGCTTGAGGAAGGAGTTATAGTTGATAAGATACTGGACTAATTTTGTCAATGATAAAAAAAGGTGCATAAAACTTTGCATAAATTTTGAGACATTTTCGCATAACTACTAAGTTTTGTCTATAAGGTTTCAACTTTAAGTAAACATAATCTCCAACGGAAAACTCCCTCTCTATTCTTTTCTTATCAGCCAGTTGCTTCATTTTGTTTTGTGCTTGAAATAGTTAATTATGCAACAACGATGCCATATGATGTTTGTCCTTTGAGAACTTTTCCAAGTTGCCACTATAAGCTTCAATTTGGGGTAGGAAATGAAAATAATATGCTTTGTACCCATAGAGAGCTTGGAATGGAGTCATGTGCAAGTTGTTGTAGTAAGTAGTATTGTACCACCATTCTGTTAGGCTTAGCCACTTTGCCTAGATTGTTGGCTTATGAAAGGTCATTCATCTGAGATAACATTTTATGCACTGATTGACGCTTAGTCTGCCCATATGTTTGGGGGTGGTAGGAAGTTGAAAGTTGAAGTTTAGTCTGCAGGAGTTTGAAGAGTTCTTGATAGAAGAGACTGGTGAATATTTTATCCCTATCAGAAGTTATAGTAGTAGGCATCCCATATAGCTTAAAGATATAATCCCAGAAAGCTTGTGCTATTTTTCAGGCAGTGAAAGGATATGTCAAATGAATGAAATGAGCAAATTTAGTAAACATGTCTACCACTACCAATATGGCATCTTTCATATATGACTTAGGTAATTTTTCAATAAAATCCATAGAAATGTGTGTCTAGGAAGTGGCTGGGACTGGTATAGGTTTGAGCAGTTATGGATAAAACACTTGTTCTCCTTTGCATTTTGACAGATGTCACAATGTGATACCCACTACTGTACTTCATTCTTCATGTTAGGCTAGTAAAACGAGGTTGACAGCCTTTGATAGGTGCCTATCACGCCTGAATGCCCTCTAATAACTAAGTTGTGAGCCATCAAGAGTAAGTTGGATTTTAGTTTGGTAAAAGCACCCATAAAATTTTTTTATAGTATAACAAGCCTTATTGTAGGGAAACATTTGGTATAGATGTGAGATCAATCATCAAGGCTAAATATATGCTTCTGGGAAACTCCATCAGTCTTGTAGCTATACCACACTCTTGAATCCATAGTGGAACAGTTGCTAATATAATTGCCAACTCTCTAATATGGCTAATGCCTTATCCCTTCTAGACAATGCATTAGCCACTTTGTTTTCTAACCATTTCCTATAGAGGATTTTATATCTAAGCCCCCAACAACTTTGTCACTCCATTTTTTTGTATGTAATTATGCAACCTTTATGATAAGATGTGCTTAATAAACTTATGGTCCATTTTGATTAAAAATTCTAAATAATCCAGATAATGCCTCCACTTGGATACTGCTAAGATGATTGCTAGCAGCTCCTTTTCGTAAATTGGTGGTCCTAAATGATTCTTTGATAAAGGTTGGCTAAGGAAAGCGAGAGGTAGCCTTCTTGAGTCAGGACAACACCAACACTTCTGCTACATGCAAGAGTCTCCAAAATAAAAGGCTTTTTTGAAATCTAAAAGTGCTAGTACAAAAGCTCTAGTCATAGCTTCCTTTAACTTTTCAAATGCAGCTTCAGCCTCAAAATTCCAAGTGAAAGCATCTTTTTTAAGCATATCAGTTAAAGGTTTGGCCATAGTGCCATAATGGTGCACAATTTTTCTATTATAACCAGTCAATCCCAAATAAGCCCATGAGACTTTTAAGATACTTAGGTTTTGGCCATTGAGTCATAACTTTAATTTTCTTAGGGTATATTGCTACACCCTATACATCAATGATATGGCCTAAGTATTCTACTTGGGACTAATATAATGTACACTTGGACATTTTGGCATATAGCCGATTCTCAGCAAATATTTTAAACGCAGTTTCCAAATGAGTTAAATGTTGCTCCATTGAAGTACTATAGTTTAATATGTCATCAAAAAATACTATGATAAATTTCCTCAAATAGGGTTGAAATATGTGATTCATAAGTGCTTGGAATGTTGTTGGTGCATTAGTAAGCCCAAAAGGCATGACCTTAAACTCAAAATGGCCATGATGGGTTCTAAATGCAATTTTGTATGTATCCTATGATCTGACCCTTATTTGATGATATCCAGACCTTAAGTCTATTTTTGAAAAGACCTTAGTAGTATGTAATTCATCAAGTAAATCATCAATGACAGGTATAAGAAATTTATCTTTAACAATAACTTCATTCAATTATCTAGTCTCTAAGGGGGAAAGACTGGGTTTCTCACTTAAGCCAGATGTTAGTTTATACTTCCATAATAGGTTATGTGTACCAAAAGTCTTAAAGTTGAGATAAAGGATTATGAGGAAGACCCATGAGATGAGATTTACAATGCACTCAAGCAATAACAAGATGTATCAGAACTTGAAAGGGGTATATTGGTGGTCAGGGATGAAGAAAAACATCACAAAGTTCATAACTATATGTCTTACATGTCAGCAGGTAAAGGCCGAACGACATATACCTTTAGGGTTATTACAAAAAATCACAATTCTGGAATGAAAATGGGAGAGAATCATTATGGATTTTGTGATTGGATTTCTGTTGATGTCGAGAAAATATGATGTTGTATGAGTGATCGCAGATAGGTTAACAAAGTCGACTCATTTCTTACCTATTCAAATAGACTATTCTTTAAACCAGTTAGCAGAGTTGTATATGAATGAGATAGTGCATTCTTATGTAGTTCCAGTCTCCATCATTTTGGATAGAGATTTGTGGTTCACATCTCAATTTTGGGATAGTCTACATCGAGTTTTGAGTACCAAGCTCAAATTTAGCACGATTTTCCACCTTCAAATAGATGGTCAGTCGGAGAGACTTATTCAAATCTTGGAAGACATGATGAGATGCTGCATGATTGAGTTTAAGGGAAGTTGTGATAGATATATGTCATTTATGAAGTTCATATATAACAATAGTTATCAATCTAGTATTCAGATGACTCCATATGAGACACTTTATGGTAGAAAGTGTCAGACACCATTGTGTTAGGCCACACTTAGTGAGAGAAAGTTAGTGGGGCCAAACCTAGTACAAGAGACAAAAGAGAAAGTGAAGATCATTTGATATTGAATAAAAACATCATCTGATAGACAGAAATCCTATGCAGACAACTCAAGAGAAAAGACGTGGAGTACTTAGTGGGAGATAAAGTGTTTCTCAAAGTATCTCCATGAAAAAAGGATCTCAGATTTTGGAAAAGGGGCAAGTTGAACCCTAGGCTCATTGGACCTTATGAGATCCTAGAGAGGATTGGACCATTTGCGTATAGACTTACCTTTCCATAAGAGTTGAGTAGGATACATAATATCTTTTATGTATCCATGTTGAAAAGGTATCAATTAGATCCTTCTCACATTATCACAGCTGAGAACATAGAGTTGAAATTGGACTTGACTTATGATGAGGAACTAATCAATATCTTATTTTGTGAGGTAAAATAATTTAGGATCAAGTGAGTTTCGCTGGTGAAAGTGCTATGGAAGAGTCATACAGTTAAAGAAGCAACATGGAAAAATGAGAAAGTGATGAGGGCATAATATCCTCAGTTGTTCTAAGATGTCATGATAGGTAATTTCGGGAATGAAATATCCTAAAGAGGAGAAAAATATAGCGCTAGGAATTAGGGCCTATAAGTTATGTTATTAATTAGTGAGAAATGGGGGAATTAAATGGAGTTTTGGAAAGTTGAGAGTTGTTGAAATCTGATATTTCACGTCGGTGAAAATGGCTGTCATGACTGTGAAAATCGGATTTTAGTACACAACCGTGATAAAATTATTCACGGCCATGAAGAGTTGCTTCATGACTGTGAAGGAGAGGCTCACACCCGTAAAAGAAGAGCTACGGTTATGAAGTCTGGGCAGACAGAGCATGTGAGGCAAACACATTTTTCTATATGTCATTCTCTTTAAATCCTTTCTCCACTCCTTGTTAACCAACCAAACATGCAAATTTCATCTTCTTCTTCCTCCAGACTCCATCTTCTTCCTTCAACTTCCATCGGAGAAACTTGGAAGATCAGTATTCTATAAGGGAAAAGTGAAAAAGAAAAGTGAGAAGAGGGAGGTTGAGAGTTTATAGGAAAGTTTGGTTTTTTCTTTTATGGACCTTGGTTCATTTTCCAGAGGCTAAAAGGGCATTTCTTCATCTTGTTAGGATTGGTAGAGAGTACTGGAAGTCTATCTCAATGGAGGACAAGCTTGAAGAGATCAAGCTTTAGTCAATCTCTATCCCAAGTGTAAAGTTTGTACACAACAACACTTAATTCAATTAGTTTGTATTTTATGTGTTATTTACTTTAAATGCATGACTTATATGATAAATGAATTGATAAATAGTAAAATGTGAGGTTAATATGCATGATGGGAAATCTTATAAACATGATTAGATTAACATGTGTTGAGGAACAATTCTGATTAATATTAAGGTTTAAAGATGATATGGTTATGATAGATATTTTGAATGCATGCTAGAATGTTGATCGGGTGGCGGCTGACATTGAACTATATTGAGTATTGAATGTGAAAATGACATGATTTGTGATGCTCTATTTTTCTGGAAAAATTTCAAATACATTGTTGTGACAACATTCTTATTATTGAAGCAGACGCGTTCACCGACAACTTCATGATTGGATTTGCTCCCGTGAAGGGGTGATCAAGGCCATGAATATGTGCTGACTCATGGGTTGAATCACGACTTGTTTCACAAGGAGGACTTCCCATGAAGTGGTGCTTCACGGGCGTAAAATTGTTTATGATGAAAAAATTACATATTTGGTTTTGAATCGAATTTGATTTGTTGTGAGACGGTAGGTCTCGGATGCATGCTTATAGCATGGTATGAAAATATATGTTATAAATATGATTGTAGAAATCATAAGATTTATATAAAATATGGTAACATTGTAAGCTTAATACTCTGACTAAGACTAGAGTTAAAATAGATGACATATCATTGAGGGAAGAGTTCGGTGCCAAGTGACCTGTATTGATCATATATTATGAAAGCCCAGAGGTTAGCAGACATAGTATCTCAATGGATTATATATTTAAAGGCTCAGAGGTTAGCATACATAGTATATCGGTGGATTATATATTTGAAGGCTTAGAGGTTAGCAGACAAAGCGCCTCAGTGGGTTATATTTTTGAAGGTCCAGAGGTTAGCAGACAGAACGTCTCGGTGTGTTATATATTTTATAATACAGAGGTTACCGGACAGAGCGCCTTGGTGGGTTATATATTTTACTACCCAAAGGTTAGTAGACAGAACACCTCGGTGGGTTAAGTTACACATATTTATTTTAGCCTAGTTATAAGTAAGTGGGTAAATATAAGATAATTAATAAATTTTATGGGTAATAAATGCTTGTATGGTTCTGGATGATGGTTGATATGTCATGTTGTGATGTGAAATATATATATATATATATATATATATATATATGATGACATGTCATGTAGTATACAAGTTAGTGCATATACAAATTTCGAGGTAAGTCGTCCTAATAGCTCAATGAGTATATCATGCATATTATGTATATGTTGATGTATGTTTTGCACGTTATTATATACCACTAGGCACGAGTTACTTAACGTATGGACTTTCCATATACAGATTTAAAGCGTAAGGGAGGACCAACAAAGGAAGATGCTCAGTGATCAGAATTAAGAATATACAGTCGGGGTGGGTGATACACTGTTGTATCTTATTTTTGGTCATTTTTACTATGGGCTGGGTAGTTATAGCTTTATATGCTGTAATTTAGAAACATGTAATTTTATAACTAATCATTTTGTAAAACTTTGGGCTTGTATATGCCCGTATGATTTGTATTAAACTTTTATTTTATTAAGCTCAATTTCATGATTTTAAGAATGCTTTTATTTTGTTAAATAATCATGACCATGTTGCATGAAATTTTTAAAAATTATGATGTTTTAACTCATGTGCATTGCAGTATCTTTTGGTATAATTGAGTTAGTTTTAATTATATCAAAGGGTGTTGCACAATCACATCGGCTGAACTTTTTTTGCCAAATCACACACATAAGTCCTTTGCGAACTTGGACCATGTAACTTTTTCCTGATGGGTTAGCTACCCTTGAAGCCAATTATCTGCCTTTTCACCAAATATTAGGTTGCTAATTCTACTTTTTAGGTTTCTGGAATATTGAAGTATTGAAAGTATTTTTGACACTTCCTCACAAAATTACGTGGGTTATTTCCATCGAAGGAATGAAGCTCAATCTTTGGGCCTTTAAGAAAAAAAATTCTCTTTCGAAGCTAGTGTCTCCTTTCTCTAGAGATCCAAAAGTGGGCAAAATTCCTTGATTAGTACTGTGTGAACTCTTAGGACTATGAGGCACTCCTATGGGTTCTTTGCCTTTCCCATTTTGAGATATTTGGTTTAACATATGCTTCATCATCCTTTTGAATCATGTCTTCATCTCCTATATTCATATTTGTTATGCATTATGTAGCTCATTCATTTGGGAGTTGAGCTTTTGGAGTTGCTCATCGAATTCTCTAGCTCGAGAATTTTCTACCATTGTATTTTTCTTATTTCTCGCCAGTTTCAGATTAATTAATGACTCGTCACCTGAACTCTTGCAATCAACTAATGGATAGCATTAGGCCGATTGGTCTTTGGTACCAAGTTGTCATGTCCTAGAGTTAGGATTCAATATGAGAGTGGTAATGAAGATAAGTGAAGAGAAGGGAAGTAGAAATTAAGGGAGGAAGAGAAGAAATTTAGAAAGGAAATTATAAGAGATAGAGAGATTAAAAAGATAAAACTTGAAGGAGAAATTCAATATTCATTCATTTGCCTGTTTTGTATATTCGTTACATGGCTATATATAATGAAAAAGGATAACAACTCATCAATTGCCACCTTACTGCTACCAATTATAGGATCCCATTTCTCCAGTTAGGATTCTCTCTAAAATTACTAACAAATTTACAAATATACTGCTAACAAACTTTTCATTATTTTACTTATTTAATTGAACTTTGTTATATTCTTGCTAAATTTGGTATATTCTCACTAGCATAACTTATGCCAGCTGCTGCATAACCTGCATCTGTATGCTTCTCGCTCCCTTGATTCCAAAAGCATCTGATTGCTTCTCACCAAGTTGGGCTCTTTTTGATTGCTTCTTATTAAGTTAGGTTCTTTTATTGCTAGTTTTAATGTTGGCCTTTTGAAGCTTATTGTTTCTGATTCTTCCATAGCCTTCCCCATTCCCTTCTCCTTTGATCCTTCTTCACTTCCTAGCTCATCATTCGTGACACCTTCATATGTCATTCCTTGTTACAATAATAACCTTTGAATTTTTCTTGGCTTTGATTTTATCTTGGACTTTGATCTGGCTTAACCATTAGTGGGACCTCTTTTTCTTGTCTTTTCCTTGTGACTAAACCTTCCACATATTCTTTAAATCTGTTTTTCGATAATCTCTTCTTCGATTCTTATGAATTCCATGTTGCCTTGACTTCTTTCATGGTAAGAGTATCACGATCATACATCATGGTATTGATGAAGTGCTCATAGAAATTTCACAAGGAACATAATAAGATTATTGCTTGATTTTTATCATCAATTTTGACATCTATATTTTTAAAATCAAGAATAATCTATTAAATTCGTCCAAGTGCTCTTTGATAGGTTTGCTTTTTTGCATTTGAAGAGTATAAAGTTGCTTCTTCAAATACAATTGGTTAGTGAGTGACTTGGTCATGTACAAACTTTTCAGCTTCAACCTTAACTTTGCTATCGTATGTTCATTAGAGACTTCTCGCAGAACCTCATCTCCTAAATACAAAAGCAGTGTATTATGTTCTTTCTCCATTATCTCATCCTTCTCTTTATCTGAAAAAAACTGGTAGAGCATCTCTACCCTTCAAAGCTTTTGCTAAACTTTGGTGTACCAACAGAGTTTGCATCTTTACACACTATAGATTGAAATCATTTTCTCCGTTAATTCTCTTCACATCGAATTTTGCGGTAGTCATAACTCTTATACAACCTTCAATTGTGAATAATAATTTAACTTATTTTTTATATGGATTGTCCACTTATTAGTAGCAATTATAGAGCATATAATAAGTAAATATTAATACCAAAGTCAAACTCTAATACCAATATATTTGACAGAGTGCCGATATGGAGAAAAATAAATAAACAAAAAAATGATTAATAACACAGATAAAAAATAACATAAGGATTTAACTTGATTCAACAATTTGTATGTGTCCACAATATGAGAGTAGCAAAAAAAATTCACTATATAAAAGAAGAATATTATACTAACTTCCAATAAATATCTATCACAACCCAATAAATTACCCAAAAACACTTTCATCCAAACCTCTCACTAATAAACTTTTTTCTCACAAGAGAAAATATGAATGAAAGAAGGAAAGAGAGAATTTGTATTGCTTTGGGATCTTTGGATGAGAAAATTCATGGCTATTTATAGCCAAAATAATGATCCCCACAAATTTGTGGTCATTAAGTCACTCACAAATTTGTGGTTATTAAGCTACCAACTAATTTATGGTCATTGATCTACCAATTTGACATTTTTATCACATTTAATGTGACTCTCTTAATTATTATACACTTGTTCATAACTTAAGCCACAAAAAAATATTCACAGCTTCCTTGAGTAGCTTGACCAACTTTTTAATTTAGTTATCATCTTGGAATCCTTGTTTAATTTTTTCTTTGCTCTGAACCGGTGCTTCATGTCTCCACCATGCTTCTGCCTGCAATGGTCGTTTCATGTAATGTACTTTTGGTATTGTGAAACTATTTGCTTCCCAATCAGAAATTATATGTATGAGGTTTCCTTGGTGGTTTAATCATTAGAGAGAGTTGCTACTTTTTTTCCTAGACCGATGTCATCAGATTTAGATTTTTCCATCACTTTCACTAGATGTTAGAAACTGGGAACTCTCGCTAAATGGTTGGGTTAAAATTGAGCCAATTTCAATATTGTAAGGGCTCAATTGAAAAAAAAAAAAGAAAAGAAAAAAAGCTCAAGTCAACAGTGACTTTTAAAGATAATTCAGGGTAAAAAAGGCATTCAACCCATAAAAAAGGGGTTAATTTAAATTTTTTTATGCAAGTTTTTTTTCTTCTCCTTTTCTATCTTGAACTTTGACAAATCCTGGTGACACTTGAATTTATATTTCCATCTTGTAGATGTATCTACTTTCTTCATGGATAGGTACAATCAACGAAAAGGACGAAAGTTCCATTCTTTTTTTTTTTTTGGAATTTTACAAATATTTAACTTTTGAAAAACCAGAGCAAGAAAATGCTAGTTCTTGAGCGAAATCAAGTTGTATTCCAAATTCCTCCGCCAGATTTAAATCCAAAATGCTGAGTTTCATTCCACTAGTTTGAATTCCAAAATGTTGTTTTCATTTTTTCTTGTTCTCCAATTCACCTTATGTTCTTCCAACGACACCATCACCATGAACCAGAGCTTTAAAGAAGGTGACTTTCTAATCTCCAAACAAAAAAACTTTGCTCTAGGTTTTTTTACTCCAGGCAGTTCTAGCTACAGTTATCTTGGAATTTGGTTCTATAAAGTACCACAGCAAACAGTGGTGTGGGTAGCAAACAGGAACAGTCCCGTCAGTGGTTTCTCTGGATTTTTGTCCATTAATCAACAGGGGAACCTTGTTCTTTGCGGAGAGAATAATCCAGTTTGGTCCACAAATGTTTCTGTTGAATTGACTGATCATACTTTATCAGCCAGGCTTTTGGATTCAGGAAATTTGGTTTTGGTCCAAGGGAGGAGTGAAAGAATACTGTGGCAGAGCTTTGATCATCCGACTAATACCTTATTGCCTGGAATGAAGCTCGGTCTGAATCGAAAAAAAGGTGTGGAGTGGTTCTTGACATCATGGAGATCAGCACATGACCCTGCAATTGGAAACTATTCGTATAGGCTCAACCCCAGCGGCTCACCTCAGTTTTTCCTGTACAATGACACAAAACAATATTTTCGAACTAGCCCGTGGCCATGGGCAGAATTTCGAGATGTATACTACTGCAACTTTATTAACCATCAAGATGAGATTTACCACAACTGTTCTTTTTATGATGTTTCAATTATACAAAAGGTAGTTCTGGAACAATCAGGATTACTCCGATGGCTAATTTGGCATGAAAGTGATGGTCAATGGAAGGAGTTTTACTCATCACCTAAGGATCGGTGTGACTTTCATGGACAGTGTGGTGCATATGGCTGGTGCGATTCTAACACTGTTGATAGATTTGAATGCACTTGTTTGCCTGGTTATGAGCCCAAGTCGCCCAGGGAGTGGCATCTAAGGAATGGGAAAAGCGGCTGTGTGAGGAAGCGACTCAAGTCTTCTTCTGTTTGTGGGCATGAAGAAGGATTTATAAAAGTCGAAAGTGTTAAACTTCCTGATGCTTCAGCTGCAGTTTGGGTGGGCATGAGTATGAGCCGAATTGACTGCGAACAAGAATGTAAGAGCAATTGTTCCTGCTCTGCATACTCATCCATATCTATTGCTGGGAATGGACGTGCTTGTTTAGCTTGGTATGGAGAATTGATAGACACAGTAACTTACAAGGTAGATATGGGCTATGATCTGTATGTTCGTGTTGATGCTCTGGAATTAGGTACTCTAATTCTTTCTTGGCACTTCCCGATACTGAGAATACAAGAGATTAATCAAAGAAAATTGTAACCCTTCCTTTTTTGTCATGTTTTCTGCTTCACTTTTCATACATGTTCTTTCCCACTCGTGTAGCAGAAAGTGTGAGGAGATCAAGCAGTTTTCTCGGAAAGAAGGGAGTACTGCCAACCCTGATACTGTCTGTTGCATTAGGATGGCTTGTCGTTATCATAATCATCTACTTTTGGCTCAAGAAAAGAAAAAAGAAAAGGTAAGAAACACGCTCATCTCATTTCTTTCTCGTTTCTATTTGTATTTAATCTGCGAAATGTGGTGAAATTGCGTCCGCAGAGGAGAATTAACTACTTTCTTTGGTAATCATTTCAAATTTCTACGTAAGAAAGAACAATAAATTTTGAACTAAAAATTGTTTTCATTTTGTTGAATGACAAGAAAGAGCAAATGGAACAGAAGGATATTTGATACTATAAATTGTTCGAATTACTTCGAAGATGCGTTTGAGGGAGGAAGCAGTCATCCAGATTTGTTACTTTTGAATTTCAGCACCATAATTGCTTCCACTGACAATTTCTCTTCAGCTAACAGAATAGGACAGGGTGGTTTTGGAACTGTTTATAAGGTATAGTCTTCAAATTATCGCAGAACTGAATGCATGACTTCTCTGCCCCATGGTGTGATTGTTTTTCCACTACCATTTAAATGATAAGGCAGAAACTGTTGGGATATAAGTTAAATTTGTAGCCATTGGTCTATAGCTGCAGATTAACAACCACTATATCTGCTCCCACTGTTTAAGCGCCTTTATGCATAATTAGAAGACCACCTTTAATAAGTGAAAAACATAGCTGTTTGAGCTAAATTTAGACAACAATCTCATTTAGCTATGCCAATTATAAGTTATAGCTTAAAGAGACATATTCTTACAGACAGACAACATTTTAATGAAAAAAATAGGCTGCCAGGAATTTTTTTTCAAAAGATCTATTTTGTTTTAGTATTCTCTCCCAATTATGTTGAAATTTTAAGTACATCAAGATTAAATTGGGAGTACCATCTACTCTTCAACATGAATTCATCAGGGTCAGCTACCTAACGGACAGGAGATTGCTGTAAAAAGAATGTCAAACAGTTCAAGTCAAGGAATCCAAGAATTCAAGAATGAAGTGACGTTGATTTCAAAGCTTCAACATAAGAATCTTGTCAAACTGTTAGGCTGCTGCGTTAAAAGAAAAGAGAAGATATTAATATATGAATACTTGCCTAACAGAAGTTTGGATTCATTTCTTTTCGGTATTCCTTTTTTTCTATTTTAAAAAATTGCAGCTTCTTTAATTTACAGTCTAATTATATATATGCACAAAGGTATTTTAAATAATTTTCAATCTTTGGTTTTCTATCAGATGAGGAAAGAAGGTCATTGATGGATTGGAGAAAACGATTCGATATCATTGTTGGGATTGCCCGAGGGATATTGTATCTTCATCAAGACTCAAGATTAACAATCATCCATAGGGATTTAAAAAGCAGCAACATTCTACTGGATGCAGATATGAATCCAAAAATATCAGATTTTGGTATGGCTGCGATATTCCATAGCGATCAAATTCAGGGCAAAACAAATAGAGTCGTAGGAACATAGTAAGTAGAATAACATTGTATATATGACAACCAACTAAACTCAGTTTTAACATCATCTACTTGATGTTTTGTTTTCTTACTCCAGTGGCTATATGTCACCGGAATATGCAGTTTTAGGAAAATTTTCAGTGAAGTCTGATGTGTTCAGTTTTGGGGTCATATTATTGGAGATTATAACTGGTAAGAAAAGCAATGGCTTCGATCAACAAGACCCTTCCCTGAGCTTGATCGGACAAGTAAGCAATATAATGTGTATATTGATAATTTGTTTTCTGCTTTTTTTTTTTTTTAAATTCTATGAACTATTTTATTTAGGTATGGGAGTTGTGGAATGAAGGCAGAGCACTGGAGATAGTTGATTCGTCATTAACAGAGTCTTATATTTCTGTTGAAGCCCTGAGATGTATTCAGATTGGGCTGTTATGTGTACAAGAAGATGCTAAGGACAGGCCAACCATGTTAGAGGTTATTCTAATGTTGAAGAGTGAAACGCCTCTTCCTTCTCCTAAACAACCTGCTTTCATTTTCAGAATATCTTCTTGCAATACTAACTCCCCACAAGAGGAAGAAAGAACTTGCTCCATAAATGAAGTTACAATGTCTGCTGTTCTCACTCGATAGCCATCCAAGGAAGTTCCCATTTCAAATATTTTGCTCTGTTCCAGGACACGCTAGGCATCTTTATAGGAAGTGTTGGAACAAACCAATGTTAGGAAGTGTTGTAACAAATATCTTAATTGTCGGACTGTCAAACCAATGGGCACTAGAACTTTTTTTTTTTTAAATTGTGCAAGAACATAAGTTTTATTGTCTTATGTTGAAGAATGATTCATAATTTACCAAAGATTTTTCTACAAATATTCTGTCCTCTAACTCACTCAGATTCAACAAGATTCTATTGATAGAGCTCTTTTTTGAGAGAAAAACAAAGCATTCAGAAAAGAGTATATATAGCCACGAGATTTCACTGGGAAACATTGATTTCAAAGAAATATTTAGTATTTTGTACTCCTGATATAAGTTAAATTTGTTTCTTGATATAAAGAGATGCTTTGGCTTTAGTTGCTGAATTGCTTTATACTTGTAAGTAAAGGTATGGTTGATCCTCATTTGAATGGTGAACCATTTTGATGTACACTTTTTGAATATTTCTTGCATAAATTGATAGAAAATATTAAAGAATTGGAATGCAGCTTGATTGTATCTTTCTTCGGTTTCATTTTCTGCAAGAGCTAGTGGCTCTTTATATTTGTTCATTTGAAATTCAATTTCTCTTAAATTATTTAATTTTTCAAAACTTCAAATTATGATTGAATATTGATGCATAATATTGATGGAGTTAATATGAACAGATAAATATTCAGGGCTTAATACACATCATTGAACCACCAAAATATGCATTTGTTTTTTCAAGATTGAACACAAATCAAGCCACATAGTCATGTGTGTTTATATTTATGAATGTTTCAATCTTGAAAATAATAATTTGTGCCGGAAATTTTTACAAAAATTCAATTAATAATAGACCAATTCTTTTCCTTAATTGACATTTAATGTTTTTTAGATTTTGGGGAATATAAATATTGATTTTATTATATTTAATATCTAATAAAATTTAAATTTTAGAAATCAAATAAAACATTGATTGGGTTATACAGTAAACAAAGTGATCGTCAATTTAATTATATTACATTTTATAATCGATTCGGTCTATAAATAAAATTATGAAACCAGTTTAGTTATCTATTAAATTTAAGTGAGCACTGAGCAGTTCACAATTTCTAAATAGCTTTGTTGACATCAAAGTACTATTGTAATTTTCAATCCAGATAAAGTTTATTTGTGAATAAATGAATTCATATATAATCTAATCAAGAACTGTCATATAAATAAAAAGATAAATTATTTTGCATAATATGATAGATTGTGATTACGTTGGTTTATGCATAGCTTATAAGAATTAAGCACTGAATTTGTTAAAAGTCTAATGATATGAAAGTCACCATTCCGAATTTGTCAAAGTGATGGACTGTATTGATTGGTATATGTGAAGACTTTTATAATATGTTATGACTATCCACATTCAAATTATTAGAATAAGGCAGAAAGAATAACTTGCCGTAAACATCTTAATTTAAAACCAACCACTAACTTCAATTTTTTTTTAGTGCATATGATCGTTTAAGTGAGTTTTAGTGTTACCCTCAATAGTATTTAACATTAAAAATATTAAAATCAAATATTCAGTATTTTACATATAAAAGAGAAGTAAAAGTGTTAAAAAAAATTTAGATATTGCATAGAAGTGAATTGAAATTTAGTCTTATTCTTAATTTCATTTTTAATTTTCAAAGGGCAATCAAATCAATTTTCATCATATCCTTGAGGAAAAAATAAAGGAAAGAAAAGAAAAGAAAAGAGAGAGGGAGAGAGAGAGTTTGGAATTTGGACTTTTCCATGAATATATATAAGAAAGGAGGATTGACCCGAAGACTACTCAAAACGTCTAAATACCAAGCATTTAGAAATTAAAATAGAAAGAATTCAGCAGGCAACCTATTGCTAATACTTCCGTCCGTCAGAATTAATGTGCCTCATCCATTCAGGGGTGGGTACATAAATTTTTATTAGGGGGGGCATAGCCAAGTACAATCAAACTAAAGTTATAAATATTTATTTATAAAAGTCTTTGATTTTATTAAATATTAAATATAATAAAATCATCAGTACATTCTCCAATCTCTTAAAAAATTAAATGTCGATTCACAAAATATAATAAAGGATTATTTTCAAGAAATTGAAACATCTATACATATAAACACACATGATTATGTTGCTTGATTTGTGTCTAATTCTTAATTTTTTTGGCATATTTTGGTGCTTGAATGATGTGTATTTTATTTAGGGTAAATTACTCTCATTCCTGAGATTTAGTTGAATATACTAGTTTGTATACCAATTTTTAGAAATATATTATAAAGTTACTAAGGTTTTGGTTTAATATACTATTTAGTCATTCTATTTATTTTTGCTGTTATAAATGAATAAAATATCAATTTTTTTTTTCTTAAAAAATACCAAAAATAATTTTAATCTCATTATTTTGATGCCAAAATGTCAAATTTGTCATTCCATTTTAATATATTTTTTTAAATTAACAAAATGTAAAAAAATAATTAAGGGTATTTTTGGTATTTAAAAGTTAATTTTAACTATTTAAGTAAGATTCTAATTGACGAATGAAATATTTCATTTAAAAATAATAGATGATATTTTTAGTTAATTGAATCAAATCTGATAAATTTTATAATGTATTTTCAAAAATTGATAGACTAACTAGCGTATTCAACCAAATCTTACAGAAGATCAGAGTAATTTATCTTTTTATTTATTAAGCCCTGAACATTTATTTGTTCATATTAAGCCCTTCAATATTATGCATAAATCCTCAATCACAATTTCAAATTTAGGGAACTTAAATAATTTATGAGAACTTGAATATCAAATGAACATATATAAAAAGCACCAGCTCTTGCAGAAAATGAAACTCGAGAAATATACAGTAAAGCTGTACTTCAATTCTTTAATATTTTCTGCCAAATTTATGCATGAAATATTCCAAAAGAGTGCATCAACATGGTTCAACATTCAAATGAGGATCAACCATACTTTTACTTACAAGTATAAAGCAATTCACCAACTAAAGCTAAAACGTCTCTTTATATTTGACTTACAGAAGAGTACAAAATACAAAATATTCTTGAAATCAATCTTTCCAACTGAAATCTCATGGCTCTATAAAAATCTCTATTTTGAATACACTGTTTTTTTCTCAAAAAAGAGCTCTACAAATACTGTCTAATTGAAACTGAGTGAGTGAGAGGACAAAGTATTTGTATAAAAATCTTCGGTAAATTTTGAATAACTCTTTAACTTAAGCCTATAAAACTTATGTTTTTGCACAATTTAAAAAAAAAAAAACAGAAAGAAATGAAAGGTTGGAGCAAGCCAAGACCTCTAGAAGAAAAAGCTGAGAGAGCGGAGATGGGATGGATGGATAGAAAATTCACTAATAATTGAATGACAATTAGCCCGGGTCAAAATGGCAACAAAAATTTAAAATAGTAGATAAACTAACTTTAGAAATATTTGCCCATTATGGATGGACCACATCTATCAAGCACTATAGCATTAGACGGATTGTTAACTCGTGGATCCAGTCTATATTGTATTATGAATTTTCTTCCTTTATACGTACGAAATAAAATAAAACGTTCACTTTTCTGAAAATTAAAATTTGGTAAACTAATGAATATAGAACAAGTTCATCAGTTATAATTTATATGTTTATTATTTTGAACTTACAGATTTATCAGTTATAATTTTCAGATTCATTATTTTGAATTTAGAAATTTATCATTCTAAACTTGCAGGTCATTGTTTATAAGCCACATATTCATCGTTTTGAATTTAGAGGTCATTATTTAAAAAAACTACAAATTCATCATTTAAAACTTATAGGTTCATCTTTTGTAACTTGTTGTTTCATTAATACAGGTTCATCATTTTTAATTTGCAAGTTTATCTTTTAGAAACTACAGATTTATCATGTAGAACATACAGATTCATCATTTAGATCTTGCAGGTTTATTATTTACAAATTAATCGTTTTTAACTTACAGATTTATTATTTTGAAATTATAAGTTCATCATATAAAATATACCGGTTCATTATATTAAACTTACACATTCATCACTTATAGATTCACTGTTTCTACCAAAATTTATCATCTTCAACCACCAATAACTCATTTTTCTCTCTCTATATTTATCATTTTTAGTTTAAATATTTTTATTTTTAACCATTTTATTCCATAAATATATCAAAACTAATATTATTCATCTTAAACAATAATAACAATAACTAAAATATTAAAAAATACTAAAAATAAAATTAAATATGCAATTTAAAAATTCTCTATAAAACAAATTTAAAATAGATAGAAAATATTTTCAAAAAAATAGACAGACAGAGAAGAAAAAGAGAATAATGATGAAAGAAATACTCGTGGAATACTAAAAATATGTCACACGTTTGAATTATTAAATAATACACTGCCGTTTTGAAATTAGGACCACGACACACAGTAAATACGAGTTCATGATATAATTTGTGGCATTAGGCCCCATGGGTTTGACAGCCCAACAAGATCTTGGATCCAACATTTCTCAACAGACTTGGACTGAATAAGAGAATAAGGCCCATAATTTTACAAAAGTTGCCAAAAGGCCTAAAAGATGCCTTGCATAGCCCGGAACATAGCAAAATATTTGAAATGAAAACTACCTCGGATGACTATCGAGTTAGAACAGCAGACATTGTGACTTCATTTATGGAGCAAGTTCTTTCGTCCCCTTGTGGTGATTTAGTATTGCAAGAAGGTGTTCTAAAGTTGAAAGCAGGTTGTTTAGGAGAAGGAAGAGGTGTTTCACTTTTCAACATTAGAATAACCTCTAACATGGTCGGCCTGTCCATTGCATTTTCTTGTACACATAACAGCCCCACCTGAATGCATCTCAGGGCTTCAACAGAGTTATAAGACTCAGTTAATGATGAATCGATTATCTCTAATGCTCTGTCTCCACTCCACAACTCCCATACCTAAATAATATGGTTTATAGAATTAAAAACCGCAAGCAGTAAACAAATTTATCAATTTGAGTATTATATTGCTTACTTGTCCAATCAAGCTCAGGGAACGATCTTGTTGATTAAAGCTATTGCTCTTCTTGCCACTTATAATCTCTAATAATATAACCCCAAAACTAAAGACATCTGACTTTACTGAAAATTTTCCTAGAATAGCATATTCTGGGGACATATATCCACTGTGCAAGAGTAGAAACCATAAATTAGATTATGTTAAAACTGGGTTTAGTTGGTAGTCATGTGTGCAATGTTATTTTACTTACTATGTGCCGACAACTCTATTTGTCTTGCCTTGAATTTGATCACTATAGAATATCCTAGCCAAACCAAAATCTGATATCTTTGGATTCATATCTGCATCCAATAGAATGTTACTGCTTTTCAAATCCCTATGGATGATTGTTAATCTTGAGTCTTGATGAAGATACAATATCCCTCGAGCAATCCCAACAATGATATTGAATCGCTTTCTCCAATCCATCAATGACCTTCTTTTCTCGTCTGGTAGAAAAACAAAAAATTGAAAATTATTTAAACCCTCAATAATACCTTTGTGCATATATATAATTACACTACAAATTAAAGAAGTTATAATTTTATAAAAGAGAAAAAGAAATACCGAAAAGAAACGAGTCCAAACTTTTGTTTGGCAAGTATTCATATATTAATATTTTCTCTTTTTTCTTAACGCAGCAGCCTAAGAGTTTGACAAGATTCTTGTGTTGAAGCTTTGAAATCAGCATCACTTCATTTTTAAATTCCTGGATTCCTTGCCTTGAACTGTTGGACATTCTTTTCACCGCGATCTCCTGTCCATTAGACATTTGACCCTGAAATCATCTTGAAAGTGTAAATGTTACTCATAAACAACCAATGTAATATTGTTGTATTTAAAATTTCAACAGAAATTGGTAGAGAATACTACTGCATAATAGATCTTTTGCAAAAATTTCTTAGCTTCAAATGTTTTCATTGAACCGTTGCCTTTTCATACAATTATGTTTGCTTTTGCTATAATTGCCACAGCTAAATAAAATTGTTGCTTTAAATTCAACTTGAAAAGCTGCCTTTTTCACATATCAAAGGCATTCTCTTAACCTTACGACAATGTTGGAGATGCTAAATCCCATATCAGGAAAACTCAACAAAAATTGACAACTTATAAGACTCAAGAGGGTCAAATCAAAAAGACTTAGGACATTTTAGTGAAAGGATCTTCCCATCAATTTTCAAACCCACAAAATTTACACTCTTCTCATTTACAATAGACAGGACCCGTCAATTTCACTCATAGATCATTGCAACCATAAACAATAACAAAATGGGGCAGAGAAGTCATGCATTCAGTTCTGCAATAAATTGAAGACTATACCTTATAAACAGTTCCAAAACCACCCTGTCCAATTGTGTTTGCTGAAGAGAAATTGTCAGTGGCAGCAATTACTGCGCTGAAATCGAAAATTATCAAATCTGGATGACTGCTACTTCCTCCCTCAAGCTCATTTGCATTTATGGGATCAAATATCCTATTCGGTTTGTTCTTTCTTGTCCTTGGACAAAATGACATCAGATTTTAGTTTCAAACTTTATTGTTCTATTGAAGGAGAAATTCATAATGATTATCAAATAAAAAGGTTAATTGCTCCTACAACTGCAATTTAACAAGGATTTGCTGGACAAAATACGAACAAAAACCACAAGAAATGAGATGAGCATGTTTCTCACCTCTTCTTTTTTCTGTTCTTGAGCCAAAAGTAGATGACTATAGTAATGACAAGCCATCCCGATGCAACCGACAGTATCATGGTAAGTAGTACTCCCTTCTTTCCATGAAAACTGCTTGATCTTCTCACACTTTCTCCTACACGAGTGGGTAAGAACATGTATCAACAGTGAAACAGAAAACATCAACAAAAAGAAAAGAAAGAGTTAAATTATTGTTTGTATTTGATTGATCTCTTGTATTCTCAATTTCGGTTAGTGCCAAACAAGAATAGTACCTAATTCAAGAGCATCAACACGAACATACAGATCATAGCCCATGTCTGCCTTATAGGTTACTGTATCTACCAATTCTCCATACCAAGCTAAACAACCACTTCCATTCCCGGCAATATGTATGGATGAATATGCAGAGCATGAACAGTTGCTCTTACATTCTTGTTCGCATTCAAGTCGGCTCATGCTCATGCCCACCCAAACTGCAGCTGAAGCATCAGGAAGTTTAACGCCTTCGACTTTTATAAATCCTTCTTCATGCCCACAAATGGAAGAAGACTTTACTCGCTTCCTCGCACACCCGGTTCTCGCATTCGTTAGATGCCACTCCCTGGGGGTCTTGGGTTCATAACCAGGTAAACAAGTGCATTCAAATCCATCAAAAGTGTCAGAATCACACAAGCCATATGCACCACACTGCCCGTAAAAGCCACACCGATCCTTAGGTATTGACAAGAACTCCTTCCATTGGCCATCACTTTCGTGCCATATTAACCATCTGATTAATCCTGATTCATCCAGCACTAACCTTGCGATAATAGATGCATCCTGGAAAGAACAGTTGTGGTATATCTCATCTTGATGGTCAACACAGTTGCACTTATATATGTCTTTGTATGTTTTCCATGGCCATGTGCTAGTTCGCCAATAGTGCTTTCCGTCATTGTATAGAAAAAATTGAGGTGAGCCGCTGAGGTTGAGCCGATAGGAATAGTTACCAATTGCAGGGTCATGTGCTGATCTCCATGATGTCAAGAACCACTCCACACCTGTTTTTCGATTCATCCCCACCTTCATTCCTGGCAATAAAGTATTTGTTGGATGATCAAAGCTCTGCCACACTATTCTTTCAGTCCTACCTTGGACTAAAACCAAATTTCCAGAATCCAAAAGCTTAGCTGCCAAAGTATCTGTTGCCTCCGTAGAAATATTTGTGGACCAAGCTGGATTATTCTCCCCGCAAAGGACAAGGTTCCCCTGTTGATTAATGAATAAAAATCCAGAGAAATCATTGATGGGACTGTTCCTGTTTGCTACCCACACCACAGTTTGCCCTGGTATTTTATGGAACCAAATCCCAAGGTATCTATAGCTAGAACTGCCTGGGCTAAAAAATCCAAAAGCGAAATCTTTTTGTTTAGAGATTAGAAGGTCGCCTTCTTTGAAGGTTTGGTTAACGGTGATGGTGTCCATGGAAAAGCCTAACGTGAACTGGAGAACAAGAAGAAATGAAAGCATCGTTTTTGTTCTGGGTTGCATGGTTGCATAATCAATAGCCTTAATCAAAAATTTACGTCGGCTTACTGTTTATTTATCAGAAAATGCTTAGGGGCAGGGACCCTTGTGTGGAATTTTTGCAGGTGGACTTTGTTACATGTGGAGGCCAACATTGCTCATTTTCAATTGGAATTGTTATACCAAGGATTGTTGGATATTTTTTCATTTTCATTTTTTCTTCTATTTCACTGTGTAAACATTTTCCTAGAAATTCTCTAATCAAAATTTTGTGCTATAGCTGCCCATGAGGATTAACATTTGAATTCAAACCATGGGATGGATGATGCGTATCATATATTTATAATGCACTATCATATTTTTTAAAAAAAAAAAATACACACACACTAAATGTAACATGATAGTGTAGTACTAACTTGGTGTATATATAGATAAAATCAAATAAAAAATTCATTTGGTTAAAAAAAAAGATTAAATTTCAGATTTTTTACCAAAATGCAAATTATCCTTTTTAAAGAAAATTAGATAATCGATCACGAAGGTACAAGAACACTGAATGATTTTTATTTAAAATTTCATTTTTTTTTTCAGTTTCGTGGTTAAAACTTGTCTTTTTAGAATGGTTAAAACAGATAATTGTCTCGTCAGAGAAAGGTACGAAGGACGAAGATTAGGACTTCTTTTAGCATTCAAAACTTCGAATTATATTTAATTTCATGGTTTTCTTGTGGACAGTAAAGTCTTGGCTTATTTATGGATTAAACCAATGGCAAATATGAGGTAAACAAAGTTATTATTAATTTAGTTACATTACATTTTATTACTGACTGACCAGTCTATGAATTCAGTCTAGTGGTATATTATCCAGAATCCAACCCAAATTTAAGTGAGCAGTTCACAAATTCTAAATAGCTTTCCTGACTTCAAACTCTTGTAATTTTCAATCTATTTAATGTTTTTTTTTTATGAATGGATGCTTGATTTATGAATTGATAACTTCATATATAATCTAATCACAACCTGTCATATGATAGATTGTGATTAAATAAGCTTATAAATTTATTCATGAACCCGATCTTAGATGTCCGTGTAAATTAAAATTAGATTATGCTATTTATAATTTTGACGAAATAACTATGTATAGCTTATAAGACTTAAGCATTGAATTTGTTCAAAGTCTAATATGCTATTTATAATTTTGACGAAATAACTATGTATAGCTTATAAAAGTCACCATTCTGAATTTGTCAAAGTGACTATATTATTTGGTATATGTGAAGACAATTATTTATATGATGACTATCCTCATTCATGTGATTAGAATGAGGCAAAAACAACTACTTGCCGTAAACGTTTTAAGTTAATTAAAACCAACCTCTAATTTTAAAATTTATTTAGTTCATACGATCGTTTAAGTGATTTTTAGTGTTACCCTCCATAGTATTTAACATGACAATTAAAAACAAATATTTCAGCATTTTACATATGAAATTGAAGTTAAAGTGTAAAAAAAATTAAAATAAAAAGATTTAGTATTGCATAGAAAGTGAATGGAAATTTATTCTTATTCTTACTTTTATTTTTAATTTTCAAAAGGGAATCTAATAAATTGTCATCACCTAACAAGCTTAAGAAAAAGAAAAGAAAAATGGAAAAGAGAGAAGGAAGAATTTTGGACTTTCCATGCTTATATATAAAAATTGTCCCCCAAGACTACTCGGGAAGAATTATATAGTCTAAATTCCAATCAATTAGAAGTCAAGCAACCGATTATTAAATAGAAATAATTCAGCAGGCAACCTATGGCCAATGCTTCAGTCAGAAAGAATTAAAGTGGCTCACCCATTCAGAGGTGTTAATAGAAATTTTTCTTAGCGGAGGCAGCCAAGTACAATCAAGCTAAAGTTATAAATATTTATATATAAAAATATTTGATTTTATTAAATATTAAATATAATAAAATCAACACATTCTACGAACACTTAAAAATTAAATGTTAATTAAGGAAAATAATTGGTCTATTATGAATTGGATTTTTATAAAATGTCCAAAATATAATGGGTTTTATTCATGAAATCGAAACATCTATACATATAAATGTTGAGAAATTACACAAATTTTCCTACAATCAAATTTGTGAGAAAATGAGATAAATGTGAAATAATAAAATACGTAAAATTTGATAACATAGTTCAGCTAATTATGCCTACATTTCCGGGCTACTGCAGATCTTTTATTGAAAATAAAAAAATTTACAAAAATTTACAATTCAGTTACACTCTAAAAATTTACTTTTAATTTACTTTCACTTGCTTAAATCTTGCTGTTTTAAAATGAGAAACTTTGAATGTCTTTTATAGTCACAAGATTGCAAAATTTTCAATAAAATTTTTTCTTTTTTCAATGATTTCAACCATTGAAATTGGTAGCCAAAATTATTGATTTTTAATAAATCTTCCACTTGAAGACTGATTTTAATATGTCTTCATACCTTGATTCATGCAACAACTTTTCTAGTTTTATTATTATAGCATACCAACTAAATTTGAACACAACTTCAGTTTGTCAATAGTCACTGTCTTTGTCAATATATCTGCGAGATTCTTGCTTCCTTAGATCTTCTCTAATACTAATACATAATCTTCTAATAAAGATCTGATAAAGTAATAATAAAGCCCATTATGTTTGGCTTTGGAATGAAATGTTGAATTTTTCGTCAAGTGTATTGCACTCTTACTATTACTATGCAAATTCCAATTCAATTAACAAACATTGAAGTCATATCAACTTTTTACTAGTTTTACTTACTGCTACATACTCAGTCTCTATAGTGGATAGAGTGACAATCTTCTGTATCTGTGACATCCAACTAACAGTTGTAGTTCCAACAATGAATATGTAGCCGATAGTTTTTTCGATGATCGACTTCTCCTCCAAAGTATGTATCTACATAATCTTGTACTTTTAACTCTAATTTACTAAAGTATAAATACTTCTCTGTGGAGCTTTGTAGATACCTTAAAATCTTCTTGATTGTTTTCCAATGAGTTTTTCTTGGATTTGACATAAACCTGCTGACAACTTCTACTGTATAGCTAATGTCTCGTCTCGTAGAGAACATAACATACTTTAATTCTACTGTATGGCATAAGGAACCTTAGGTATTAATTCTATCTCTTCCTTTGTTTGAGGAGACTAATCCTTGGATAGACAAAAGTGGTCGGCCAATGGTGTGTTGATTGGATTGGCATCGCTTATATTGAATCTTTGCAAAATACAGTTGATCTACTCTGCCTGAGATAACTGCAAAAACCCTTTTTGCTTATCTCTTGTGATTTGCATTACAAAAATCTTCTTTACAGAACCCAAAAGTCTTTCATGTGAAACTCTTTCGATAATTATTGCTTCAACCTTATGTTATTATCCATATCTAAATTTGCTACTAACATATTATCAATATAAAACAGTAAAATGATATAACTGGACTTATATCTTTTGAAGTAGCAACAGTAATCGGCATTGCACTTTTGAAAACCTTCATTGTGCATGAAACTGTCAAACTTTCTGTACCACTGTCTTTAGATTTGTTTCAAGCCATACAAACTCTTTTTAAGTCTACACACTATGTTCTTCTTTCATTCTTTTGAAAAATCTTCTGGTAGGTTCATGTATATCTCTTTATATAAGTCTCCATAATGAAATGCGATTTTTATGTCTAATTGTTCATGATGAAGATCTTCAATAGTCACAATACTTAACACTGATCTGATAGTATTGTGCTTCACAACGGGAGCAAAAATATCAGTGTAGTCTACTCATTCCTTCTGTTATAATCCTTTGACAACTAGTCTCTTGGAACCATCATGCTTTTTCTTTAGTTGGTACACCAATTTGTTATGAAGTGTTTTCTTCTTCATGGATGACTCAGCTAGTTTCCATGCCTGGTTGGAGATCAGAGACTTCATCTCATCTATCATGGCAAACTCTCACTTGCTAGTATCTCCAGTTTAACAAGCTTTATTATAGCATTTAGACTTTCCTTCATCAGTCAACAAGAGATAACTTATGTATCTCTTGTTAGGCACATGAGGCCGAGAAGACCTTAATATATGAGCTGAAGTAAGAGGTCGTGTTGTGTTGGATTATTGCGTACTACTTTGTCCAGTGAGTTCCTCTAGTTGAGGACTTGCTACAATCAATTCCATCACGGAATTATCTAAGACGTCATCTGCATATGAAAATACTGACTCATTCTGTTTTGAGTTGTTGGCGATTGTTTTATGTATGTCCTTGTACATTTTCTATTTGTTTAAAATCACAAATCTGCTAAGAATCACCTTCTTATTTTTGTCATCCCAAATACGATAACCAAACTCATCCTTGCCATAGTCGATGAATGTGCATTTTTTGGATATGCTACGCAACCAAAAAATTTTAGATATGATAGTTTTACCTCTTTTTGGTTCCATACCTCTTCTGGTATTCTATGCTCTAATGGAATCAATGACCCTTGATTATCAAGTAAGTTGTTGTATTGTTTGCTTTTGCCCATAACTGCTTTGGTAAACCTGACTATATACAGATGCTTCTAACTCTTTTTGTTAACGTTTGGTTCATACGATCATCTATACCATTGTATTGAGGCATGCTGACACGATTCTCTCCATTTTGATCTCGTGCTTATAGAAAAATTTCTTAAATCTAGTGTCTTCATATCCATAACCATTATCAGTTCTGAGCTTTTTGATCTTTAAACTAGCCTCATTTTCAACTATAACTTTTCATCTCCTAAAAGCTTCAAATATTTCAGACTTATGCTTTAGAAAGTAAACTCATACCTTCCAAGAGTGATCATCGATAAAATTCATGAAGTAGTATTTTCTACCAATAGATGAGACAGTTGTTGGTCCTCAAACATCAGAGTGGATGAGCTTTAGCCTTTCTTTCTTTGGAATTCTGCCACTTGTCTTAAAGTTGACCGTTTTTCTGCTTTCCAAGTATGTAATTTTCGCACATGTCTATTTTTTCTGACTGTAGTCCTGGGAGTTTTCCCTTTGAATGCATAATTTTCATTCCCTTTCACTCATATGGTCTAATTTCCAATGCCACAAATTGAGATTTTTATTACCAGTTACAGCTGCGATCAAACAATGTGCTCCTACTATCATGTAAAGAGTGTCACTCTTTTTACCTCGAGTGTCATTGCACCATTTGTAATCTTTCAATCATCACCATGGAAAATCGTAGTGTAGCCTTCGCTAGCTAATTGCCTTACTGATATTAAGTTCTTTCTCAGGTCAAACATATATCTGACATCCTTTAGCTCCTAAACAGATATGTTCAACTTAATTTTCACTAAACTTTTACCAATAATAGCACAAGATTGATCATCACCAAAGTATACCTTTCCAAGATTTTCAATGACATACCTCTCAAAGAATTCTTTCTATGAAGTAGCACGGAATGATACTCCAGAGTCTTACACCCAAAACTCCTCCTTGCTCTCCAAAGAGCATATCAACGCATCATCAACTCATAAGGTGGAAGTAATATTTGCTTTTACTTTGCTTTCTGATCATTCGGTGCACTCTTGCATTAATTTTTGTAGTGCCTAGTCTTCCCACAATTCTAACATTCGAAAGTCTTTAAATTATGGAAATTACTAGGATTTTAGATTTGGATCTCATATCCTTTGATCTTCCTTAGTAATTCAATCTGACATGTCCATTCCATTTGGTTGAATTTCTTCCTCTTGAATCTATATGCAAAACTAAAAAAGTTGATAATTCATCTGACTGTCTCCATCGAATCTTTTCACTAAAAACCAAATTATGAATATCGTCAAATTTCAACTTACTGCTTTCCAATGAGCTGTTCACAGCTGTGACAGTAGCATTCCAGTTTTCTAGTAGAGAAGACAAAAGTATTAATGCTCGTACTTCTTTATCGAATTTAATTCCAACAGAATTCAATTGGGTTGTGAGTGTGTTGAGTTCATTGAGATTTTAAGCTACCGTCAAACTTTCCGTCATTCACAAATTCAACGAACGATTCATCAGGTGCACTTTATTTGAGGTCAATGACTTCTCATACATACTGGAGAGAGCCACTATAAGACCCACCATAGTCTTTTTCTTTGCGATGTTGAAAGCAATATTGCGAGATAAACATCAATCAAATAACTCCGAAGACTTGTTTGTTGAGAAAATTTCAATTTTCTTTCTTCATAGCCTTTGGCTTTTTTCCTGAGAGATGTTGATAGAGACTTCTTTGAGACAAATAATCATTTATTTTTATTTTCAAAAAGTCAAATTTCGCACCATCAAACTTCTCAATTTGCACTTTTTCTTCATCTGTGGTTATTGCTCCTACTCGAATCTGACTTCCTCTTGATCATTTTTCATAATTCCTGCAAACTACCGTGTATTAGAACACCTCCTGGATAAATTGGTACCACTAACCAAAATTTACTATTCACAAAAATTTACTATTCACCAAAAAAACATCAGAAGAAACAAAATCAAAGCTCTGATACCAGTTATTAGAAAATTACACAAATTATTCTATAATCATATTTATGAGAAAGCGAAATAAATGCAGAATAATAAGACATAAAATTTGATAAGAGAGTTCGGTCAATTATGTCTATATTTTTGGACTGCAACATATCTTTTATTAAAAGAGAAAAATTTACGAAGTATTTAAAAACACTCACAACTCAATTACAACTTGAAAATTTGCTCTCAATTTTTTCTCATTTGCTCAAATCTTATTGTTTAAAATGAGAAACTTTGAGTGTCTTTTATAGACACAAGGTTGCAAAATTTTCAATAAAAAAGTTTTTTTTTCAATGATTTCGGCAACTGATTGACTTTTAACAATAAACACACATGATTATGTTGCTTGATTTGTGTTTAATTTTGATAAAGAAAAAATGCATATTTTGGTGCTTGAATGATGTGTATTTTATTTACTAAGCCCTGAATATTTATCTGATCATTTTATATTAATTCTTTCAATATTATGCATCAATCTTCAATCATAATTTTGACAACTTAAATAATTTAATAGAACTTGAATATCAAATGAACATATATAAAGAGCACTAGCTCTTGTAGAAAATAAAGCTCGAGAAAGATACAGTAAAGTTGCATTCCAATTCTTCCAATTCTTTAATATTTTCTGTCAATTTATGCATGAAATATTCCAAAAGAGTACATCAAAATGCTTCGCCATCCAAATGAGGATCAACCATACTTTTACAAGTATAAAGCAATTCACTAACAAAAGTTAAAGCATTTCTTTATATCAAGAAACACATTTAAGTTACAGCAGAACACAAAAATATTTTTGAAATCAATGTTTCCAAGTGAAATCTGATGGCTCTATAAATGCTCTATTTTCAATACTCTGTTTCTCTCACAAAAGAGCTCTATAAATACTATCTAAAATCATGGTGAATCTGAGTGAGTGACAGGACAGATTATTTGTATAAAAATCTTTGGTAAATTTTGAATCACTCTTCAGCATGAGCCAATAAAACTTATGTTTTTGCACAATTGAAAAGAATAAAAGAAAAAGGTTGAAGAAACCCTAGGGCTCAAGAGGAAATAGCTCCAGTAGGTGGAGATGGGATGGACAAATAGAAAATCCACTCAATTGAATGACAATTGACCAGGTCAGTTGCAGTTAGAGGAGAGTATTGGAGAAACAATCTCACAAAGTTAATATATTAAAAGGCGATGAAGGTTTATAAACGTGGGATAAATTAACTGCAAAAAGTTTTGTTCATTATGGAGCAAAGATGGACCATAATTAACAAGCACAATTAGGTTTGACAGCCCAATAAGATCTTGGTTCCAACACTTCCTAACATAGTGGAACTGAATATGGAAAAAAACCCATAATCTTACACAACAGAATAGGAGAAAAAAGCCTACAATCTTACACAATAGGAGAAAAATGCCCATAATCTTACACAAGTGGACAAGGCCTAAAAAGGTATATTGAATAGGCTGGAACAGAGCAAAATATTTGAAATGGAAACTTCCTTGGATGGCTATCGAGTTAGAACAGCAGACATTGTAACTTCATTGATGGAGAAAGTTCTTTCTGTCTCTTGTGGGGATTTAGTACAGCAATAAGATGTTCTGAAAATGAAAGCAGGTTGTTTAGGAGAAGGAAGAGGTGTTTCACTCTTCAACATTAGAATAACCTCTAACATGGTCGGCCTGTCCATTGCACCTTCTTGTACACATAACAGCCCAATCTGAATACATCTCAGGGCTTCAAGAGAAATATAAGACTCTGTTAATGACGAATCAACTATCTCCAATGCTCTGCCTTCATTCCAAAGCTCCCATACCTAAAAAATGGTTCATAGAATTAAAAACCACAAGCAGTAAACAAATTTATGAATATACACATTATATTGCTTACTTGTCCGATCAAGCTCAGGGAAGGGTCTTGTTGATCAATGGCATTGCTCTTCTTACCACTTATAATCTCTAATAATATGACTCCAAAACTGAAGACATCAGACTTTACAGAAAATTTTCCTAAAACTGCATATTCCGGTGACATATATCCACTGTGTAAGAAAACAAAGCATTGAGTAGTTTATGTTAAAAACTGAGTTTAGTTGGTCCTCATGCATACAATATTATTCTACTTACTATGTGCCGACGATTCTATTTGTCTTGCCTTGAATTTGATCGCCATGGAATATCGCAGCCATACCAAAATCAGATATCTTTGGATTCATATCTGCATCCAGTAGAATGTTACTGGTTTTCAAATCCCTATGGATGATTGTTAATCTTGAGTCTTGATGAAGATACAATATCCCTCGGGCAATCCCAACAATTATATTGAATCGTTTTCTCCAATCCATCAATAATCTTCTTTTCTTATCTGAAAATAAAAAAAAAATGCAAAAAATTGAAAATTATTTAAACCCTCAATTTACCATGGTGCATATATATAAATTACACTACAAATTAAAGAAGCTATAATGTTATAAAAGATACAAAGAAATACCGCATAGAAACGAGTCCAAACTTCTGTTTGGCAAGTATTCATATATTAATATTTTCTCTTTTCTCTTAACGCAGCAGCCTAAGAGTTTGACAAGATTCTTGTGTTGGAGCTTTGAAATCAACATCACTTCATTTTTGAATTCCTGGATTCCTTGCCCTGAACTGTTGGACATTCTTTTCACCGCGATCTCCTGTCCGTTGGATAGTTGACCCTGAAATCATATTGCTATTGTAAACGGTACTCATAAAGGACCAATTTAATCATGTTGTACTTATAACATGGGTGAGAAGACATTATACATAATAGATCTTTTGCAAAAAAATTCTTAGCATCATTTGTTTTCATTAAACTGTTGCCTTTTTGTAACTAGCCATAGCTAAATGAAATTGTTGCCTAAATTCAACTCAAACAGCTATGTTTTTCACATTTTAAAGGTAGTCTTCTAACTATCACATCAAGATGCTTAAACAGAGGGAGCAGATATAGTGGTTATTAATCTGCAGCTACAGACCAACGGCTACGATTTTAACTTCTATCCCAACAGTTTCTGCCTTGTCGTTTATATGGTAGTGGAAAAACAATCACACCATGGGACAGAGAAACCATACATTCAGTTCTGCGATAATTTGAAGACTATACCTTATAAACAGTTCCAAAACCACCCTGTCCAATTCTGTTAGCTGAGGAGAAATTGACAGTGGCAGCAATTATGGTGCTGAAATTGAAAAGTATCAAATCTGGATGACTACTACTCCCCCCCTCAAGCTCATTTGCAGCTGCCAACGTATCTTCAAAGTAATTTGAATCATTTATAGTATCAAATATCGTTCTGTTCCATTTGCTCTTTCTTGTCATTCAAAAAAATGAAAACAAATTTTAGTTTATTGTTCTTCTGAAGGCAAAATTCGAAATGATTACCAAAGAAAAAAGTTAATTCTGCTCCTGCAGCAGCAATTTCACCATATTTTGCAGATTAAATGCAAATAGAAACCACAAAGAAAAGAGATGAGCGTGTTTCTTACCCTTTCTTTTTTCTCTTCTTGAGCCAAAAATAGATGATTATGATAATGACAAGCCATCCTAATGCAACAGACAGTATCAGGGTTGGCAGCACTCCCTTCTTTCCGAGAAAACTGCTTGATCTTCTCACACTTTCCGCTACACGAGTGGGAAAGAACATGTATCAACAGTGAAACAGAAAACATCACAAAAAGAAAGGGTTAAATTTGTCTTTGATTATTCTCTTGTATTCTCAGTTGCAGGAATTGCCAAGCAAGAATTACAATACCTAATTCAAGAGCATCAACACGAACATACAGATCATAGCCCATATCTGCCTTAAAAGTTATAGTGTCTGTCAATTCTCCATACCAAGCTAAACAACCACTTCCATTCCCCGCAAGAGATATGGATGAGTATGCGGAGCAGGAACAATTGCTCTTACATTCTTGTTCGCAGTCAATTCGGCTCATGCTCATGCCTACCCAAACTGCAGCTGAAGCATCTGGAAGTTTAACACTTTCGACTTTTAGAAATCCTTCTTCATCCCCACAAATGGAAGAAGATTTTAGTCGCTTCCTCACGCAGCCGCTTCTCCCATTCCATAGATGCCACTCCCTGGGGGACTTGGGTTCATAACCAGGTAAACAAGTGCATTCAAATCTACCAACACTGTTAGAATCACACCAGCCATATGCACCACACCGTTTGTGATAGTCACACCGATCTTTAGGTTTGGACGTGAACTCGTTCCATTGACCATCACTTTCATGCCATATTAACCATCTAAGTAACCCTGATTCATCCAGCACTGACCTTGCTATAATAGAGGCATCATAAAAAGAAAAATTGTGGTATATCTCATCTCCATGGTCAACAAAGTCGCAGTAGAACTCCTCTGGAATTGCTTTCCATGGCCACGGGCCAGTTCGCCAATATTGTTTTGTGCCATTGTACAGAAAAAATTGAGGTGAGCCGCTGAGGTTTAGCCGATAGGAATAGAATCCAGTTGCAGGGTCATGCGCTGATCTCCATGATGTCAAGAACCACTTCACACCTGTTTTTCTATTCAGCCCGACCTTCATTCCAGGCAATAAGGTATTTGTTGGATGATCAAAGCTCTGCCACACTATTCTTTCGCTCCTACCTTGGACTAAAACCAAATTTCCAGAATCCAAAAGCTTAGCTGCCAAAGTATCTGTTGCCTCCATCGAAACATCTGTAGACCAAACTGGATTATTCTCCCCACATAGAACAAGGTTCCCCTGTTGATTAATGGATAAAAATCCAGAGAAACCACTGATGGGACTGTTCCTGTTTGCTACCCACACCACAGTTTGCCTTGGTATTTTATGGAACCAAATCCCAAGGTATCTATAGATAGAACTGCCTGGGCTAAAAAATCCTGAAGCGAAATTTTTTTGTTTAGAGATTAGAAGGTCGCCTTCTTTGAAGGTTTGGTTAATGGTGATGGTGTCCTTGGAAAAGCCTAACGTGAACTGGAGAACAAGAAGAAATGAAAGCATTGTTTTTGTTTTAGATTGATTGATTGCAAAATCAGTGGCCTTAATAAAAAAAAAAAATCTACACCGGCTAACTGTTTATTCAGTTCAGTACAAAATCTTAAGGGGCGAGGACCCTCGTGTGGAATTTTGGCTGTTGGGTCTTGTTGTTCATTTCATTTTCATTTGGAATTGGAATTATTATATTAAAGGTTCTTGAATATTTTTTTTCTTTTTTATTTTTCATTGTATCAACGTTTTTTCGGGAAATCAAATGAATTATTGATTAAGGATTTTTCTAATCAATCGTTTTCTTTCGGGCTGCTTTCCCATTGGATTTGAATTTTTGACCAGTTACCTTTTTTTTTTGTTAAACTCTTTTTTTTCCTTCACGACTCTACCTATATAAGATTAGACAATTTGAATTATCTTGGCCTAATTTAGTTGAATCCCATTGAATATATTTACTTGCAAATAAATTTCATGATGGAATTCATTTGAAAATTAATTCTTTTAGTTGACATAATTTATATAAAATGTAAATTTCATTTTAAATAAAATAAATTTTATATTTGGCTTAAATAAAGAATTCAATCCTAAATTTTTTGGTAAATTTTGAATCACTTTTCAACGCAAGCCAATAAAACTTATGTCTCTTGAAAAGGACAAAAAAAGGTTGTAAGAGAGCCTAGAGCACAAGAATGAAAAAGCTCTAGTGGGTGGAGATGGGATGGACAAATAGAAAACTCACCCATAATTGAATGATAAATAGACCGGGTAAGTCTTGTACAACAAAAGTTTATAACCATGAATAAACTAATTTTAAAAAGCTTTACCCATAATGGAACAATGATGGACCACAATCATCAAGCACAATGTCCTGGATCTTGATGAAGGAAATGGACTGGGAATAGCAGCCCAGAAGCACACAATGTAAAGGCCAGAAGAGGGAGAATTTAGCTTCGGCAAAGAGATCGATGAAGGACGACATAAGGAGGCCCAGCTCAATAGCAAAATGAAAACCCAGCTGAATGGAGTTGGAGAATCTTCTGATGGAGAAGAGATGAATGTTTAGAATTGAATAGGTGGCATCTTATTTGGCACAATGGCAGCATATTATTGGATAGGCATTGATGTAATGAGCTGTCATTTTAATTCTAAATTTGCTTGTAAATACAAGAGGTGTAAATGAAATCAGCATGCATGAATGAGAATTTACAGCTTGAATTTCCCTCTAAACATTTCTCTGTCGACTCTCAACTTCTCTGCTGCTATTTCCTTCTCTTTTCTGCTTGAATTTCCTTTCTTAATTGCTCTTCCCATCTCTATTCTTCTTCTCCAATTCTTCTTTCCTGTTGATTTCTTCTGAGATCATTACACACTACTCACAATCTTATATGGCACTGTAGCCCATTTGTTTGACAGCCCAACACTATCTTGGTTCCAAGCTCCAACGCTTCCTAGTTCCTAACATACTGGGACTGAATAGAGAAAAAAAACCCATAATCTTACAAAACCGAATAGGAGAAAAAAGGCCATAATCTTACACAAGTAGATCCAAGGCCTATAAACATACCTTGCATAGCCTGAAACAAAGCAAAATATTTGAAATGAAAATTTCCATGGATGGCTATCCAGTTAGAACAGCAGACATTGTGACTTCATTTATGGAGCAAGTTCTTTCTTCCCCTTGCAGTGATTTAGTATTGCAAGAAGATGTTCTAAAAATGAAAGCAGATTTGTTTAGAAGGAAGAGGTGTTTTACTATTCAACATTAGAATAACCTCTAACATGGTTGGCCTAATCTTCTTGCACACTAACAGCCCCACCTGAATGCATCTCCGGGATTCGACAGAATTATAAGACTTCGTTAATGACGAATCAACTATCTCTAATGCTCTGCCTTCATCCCACAACTCTCATACCTAAATAAAATGGTTCATAAATTTTTTTTTAAAAAAAAAGCAGCAAACAAATTATCAATATACATATTTATATTGCTTACTTGTCTAATCAAGCTCGGGGAAGGATCTTGTTGATTAAAGCCATTGCTCTTCTTACCACTTATGATCTCAAATAATGACCTCAAAACTGAAGACATCAAACTTTATCAAAAAAATTTCTAAAACTGTATATATTATGATTAGATTAGTCTACAAATTACGTATTAGACTGATTTTATCTAAGAATTTCTCCACCATTGCATATTGATTGTTAGATATTTTAAATTAAGATAAAATATTTATAATCTCTCATGAAAAGTTTTGGTGAAAAGTTATGATTTTTAATAAAAATGTGTGTCTATTTACAAAAAGACACATTGAGAAATTGTGTGATCTTTGATGAAAAGATATAACACTTCTCTTCATGAAAAATCATGACTTTTCATGTTCATGCCTATAAATAAAAGATAATGGATGGTGATCAAAAAGGAGAAAAAAAGGAAAATGAGAGAAAATAGTTTTTTGATGATTCAAAGTTTTTGCAAAACTTTGTCTCATTAGATTAAGCACATTCTACAAATACAAACATTTTGTTAGACAATCCTTGGAGAGCAAATAAGATTGTTGTTAGATTTTTTTTATATCCCAAAAATGATTTCATGTAATTATATTGCTCATAAAAGAGTCGAAATAATACTTTTAGAAAAGTGACATCACACCTAAAAGACATATTCAAGTTCTCTTATTCTACTTTGTTCTTACATTCATATTTTTTGATTCATATCTACATCTAGAATGTTAATGCTTTTCAAGTCCCTATGGATGCTTGTTAATCTCGAGTCTTGATGAAGATATAATATCTACGGGCGATCCCAGCAATGAAATCAGATCGTAAGCATGAGTAGAATACTCATTTAAGCAGTTGTACGTACAAATTAAGTTCTTAAGGTCAAAATTCATTGTTTTGATGCATTTTAAGCTGGTTTAAGATTTAAAGTAGTGACTGATTTCTATACAAGTATATTTTTACAGATATATATATGGCAGCTAGTGCTTATAGACTTAATAATAATGATGATCAAGCAATTGTCTAGATGATCATTTCAGGATTCATTGGTCAATTGAAGGGGTGGGGGGATTACTATATGACACCACAAAATAAGGAAACTATATTAACAGCTAAAAAGACTATAATCAAAACAGAAGATAATACTCAGGTTCAGACTCAAATAGATGATACAATAAATACTTTAATATATAATATTATGAAATATTTTATAGGAGATCCTATGCAATATCAGGAAAGAAATTAAGAAATTTTATTAAATTTAACTTGTCCGAAATTACAAGATTTTAGATGGTATAAGGATATATTCTTAACTAAAGTCTATACTAGGCTAGATTGTTATAATGATTATTGGAAAGAAAGATTTATTGCAGGTCTTCCTAAATTATTTGCAAAAAGAGTTAGAACTAAGTTAAGAAATGAAAATAATGGTATAATACCTTATGATACTTTATCATATAGAAATATAATTAATTATATAAATAATGAAGGTTTAGCTATTTGTTCAAATTTAAAATTAAAAGCAAAATTAAAACAAGAATCAACCTCTACTAGAAAAGAATTAGGAGATTTCTAACAGTATGGTTATGAAACTATTAGGGCTTCATCATCTAGGTCCAAAAAATATACAAGACAGAAGAAAACCCATTATAGGCCCAATAAAAGGAAATACTATTCTAGGCCCAAACAAACAAGCCAGAATAAAACTTATAAATCAAATTCATCATCTAATAAACAGAAATCAACTAAGAAAAATAATTTGAAACAAAGAGATATTGTAATTTGTTATAAATGTGGAAAAATAGGTCATTATGCAAGAAATTGTAGAGTTAAGCATAGAATTAATGAATTAGAACTATCAGAAGAATTAAAGATAAAATTCTAAAAATAATTATAAATGAAGAAGAATCTAATAAATTTGAAGAAAAATTATCTGATTATTCAGAAAATGATTTAAATATATTAAATGAAGAATATAATTCAGAATCTACTAGCGAAAATGATTGTGATTGTTTAGGTCCTTGTAATTGTAATAGTATAAATATGATAAATACTGAAAATGAATTTTTATTAGATATTATAGAAAAAATAGATGATCCAGAAATTAAGAAAGAATATTTATTAAAATTAAAAAATATAATAGGAAATACTTCTAAACCAAGAGATTTTAGACCTTATAATTTTCAAGAAATTTGTAATAGATTTAAGCAAACAAATAAAATTATTAAAATAGAAGATTTACAGGAAGAAGTTAAAAATATTACATTCAAATTAAAAGAAGAAATCAATACTTTAAAAGAAAAGGTTAATAAACTAGAAAGAGAAAATTTAGCTAGAGATTTAGAAAAGATATTGAAACATCAGGAAATGGAATCAAATGATTCAACCGATTATATAAATAGTATACAAAGAATAAATTATCAAAAGTGGTATGTTAAAATAAATCTAATCATAAATGATACACATTTAACTACTACTGCTTTAATTGATAGTGGAGTTTATCAAAACTGTATACAGGAAGGATTAATACCCACTAAGTATTATAAGAAAACATCAGAAAGATTACATACTGCAAGTGGTTTTAGATTAATAGTAAATTATAAATTGTCTATTGTTAATATATGTAATCAAGGATATTGTTTTAAAACTAATTTTATTTTAGTAAAAAATTTAAATACTAATATAATTTTAGGAACACTTTTCATAACTATGATATATCCTTTTACAGTATCAAAAAATGGTATAAGTACTAAAATTTTAGGAAAAGAAGTAATTTTTGAATTCTCATTTCCTATTAAAACAAAAGATATAAATTGGTTACAGGATAATAATATTCAAAAAATAAATATAATAAAAAACAAAAAACAACATTTGAAACAATTATCAAATGAAATTAAAATAAAAAAAATAGATAAGCAGATAGGTTCACCAGATATTCAGAAGGAAATAAAAGAAATAGAAGAAAAGTTTAAATTAGATGTCTATGCACCTATACCTAATGCCTTTTGGAATAGAAAGTAACATATAGTAAATTTACCTTATATAAAAGATTTTGATGAATCAAAAATACCAACTAAGTCAAAAGCTATACATATGAATTAGGAATTAGAAAAAACTTATCAATTAAAAATTATAGATTTTAAAAAAAATGATTGATTAGAGATTTTAAATCTTCATGGTCTTGTTCAGCGTTTTATGTTATGCACGCAGCAGAAATAGAAAAGGGTACTTCAAGATTAGTTATAAATTATAAGCCTCTAAATAAAGTTTTACAATGGATAAGGTATCCAATTTCTAATAAAAGAGATTTACTAAAAAAGTTATATGAAGCAAATATATTTTCTAAATTTGATATGAAGTCAGGATTCTGGCAGATACAGATTTCAGAAGAAGATAAATATAAAACTGGATTTAATGTACCATTTGGACATTACAAATGGAACGTAATGCCCTTTGGATTAAAAAATACTCCATCAGAATTTCAGAATATTATGAATGATATTATTAGACCAATTAGTTCTTTTTCAATTGTATATATTGATGATGTATTAGTATTCACAAATTCAATAAATCAACATAAGCAACATTTAGAGAAATTTTATAAGGTTATACATTCAAATGGAATGGCAGTATCTGAATCAAAAATGAAGTTATTCCAAATAAAAGTAAGATTTCTAGGATATGATACATTTCAAGGTACAATTAAACTTATTGTAAAAAGTCTAGAATTTTCTAGTAAATTTCCTGATAAAATTAAGGATAAAAAACAATTATAAAGATTTTTAGGATGTTTAAATTATGTTCATGATTTTTTTAAAGACTTAGGAATATTGTGTAAACCTTTGTATGATAGATTAAAGAAAAAACTCAAATCATGATCAGAAGAACATACTTATATAGTTAAAGAAATAAAATCTAGAGTCAAGAATTTACCTTGTCTAAGTCTACCTCATCCAGATGCATTTCTTATTGTAGAAACAAATGCTAGTGATAAATGTTTTGGAGGTATACTTAAACAAAATTATAATAATAAAGAAAGCTTAATTAGATATTATTCAGGATGCTGGAATAATACTCAAATAACTTATTCTACTATTAAAAAAGAAATTTTAAACATTGTTTTATGCATTAAAAAGTTTGAAGATGATTTATACATGAAAAATTCTTATTACGAATTGATTGTTTAGATGCAAAATATGTTTTAGAAAATGATGTTCAAAATTTGGTTTCAAAACAAATTTTTGTCAGATGGCATGCTTTATTAAGTAATTTTGATTTTGATATTAAATTTATCAAAGGAGAGAATAATTTTTTTTTCTGATTTTTTATCTCGTGAATTTTTATAGGGAAAATGAATAATTAACAGAATAACTCTAATAAGCAGATTCTTTTAAAAGCTACTTATAATAAGTAGAATAGTCCATCATCTTCATCAAGCTCATTTAGCTCAAGGCTAGCATCATTAATAAATCAAAACTCATTTTACCCGATAAGGCCAAGAAGCTCATCTAGCCAAATAAGGTCATCATTTACCTTAGCTTTGTTAAAACCATCAAGCCCAAGCTTGTCTACTCCAAGCCCATTAAAACCCTCAACTAGTCAAAGCTAGCAAAAGACAAATACTGGTTATGTGCTTCACCCAACCAGATTATTTGTCAAAACTCTTGATAATGAAGAAGTCTCTTTAGCTTCAGAAGGTTTTGTAAAACTTATATATTTTTTGTATCCAAAAGGTTTTCATTTTTCTGAATCTGATTTTTCAAGAACAAGAGAATATTATCAAAATATTTTTAATAGACTCTGGATCAGTCGAATTTGAACATAATTTTGATAAAATTGATCCAACAAAAATAGCCTATTCAAAAGTAAAGATTTTAGAGGTTTTATCTTCTGTTACGTGGAATCAACAGATTCACACCAATAAAAGATTTTCAAACAATTTTATTTTAACTACCTATAATTATTATGATTATCAAATGGCTTGGTATAAAACATTTTATTTACGAAATTATAATCATTCTTGGTTTTTCTATTTTTCAAATAAATTTACAGCTGAATTACCAAACTGGTTTTATATTTAGTTTTCATATTTTGGTAATTTAGTTGAAAATTTTCCTCAAGATGTTGCGATCGGTTACGACATATATTCAAGACATTTTCCATACGAAAAAAGTGTGAACAAGCTTTTAGTCAATTTCACTATAACATTCAGAGTATCATGGATCACCACCTGAACCTATTATCTAGATGAAGGATTAGAAATAAGACTCCCTACTCTATATAGGAAATTCAGAACAAAATGGTGAGACAACTTTAATAATATCCAGATAGATATAGATGCAGTCATTCAATATTTTTCTCCAACTCGAAATATAATTGAAGAAAAAGAAACTACAAAAGAATTTAAGAAATCAAAAGAAGAGATATTAAAAAGACTAGCTACTGCTTCTAATCCAAAAGAATTTCAAGATATTCTTAATGTCTATTCAAGTGAAGTAAACAGCTCCGGCGGCTCAGAAGACAGGAATCCAATTTTCAGCCTAGATTCACAAGAACTAGACTATAATTTTGAATTATAATCAGTCATGTAATTATATTCAAAATAATGTAATAAAAATATCAGCATGATGTAAAAAAAAAGTATCAAACTCAATTATCATAAACGACAATGTGACTCAGCAAAGCATTTATCAGAAAGGAATCTGCACCTAATTTTATCAACAAGTGTCGTCCATTTCTACTCAATTATCAGAAGACTACAAAGTGACTCAACAAACTTTATCAAGAAAGAATCTTCACCAAATCTTATCAACAATTGTCGACTATCCTCATCAGCAATCTCTTATCTATAAATACCTTACCTTTTTACTTTTGTACGCTGAGAGCAAAACCCAAAATTAAAAATTAGAGAAAAGAAAACTAAAACTCCTCTTATAATATCAACCTCCTTATGTTCCAAATCCCTTGATCTTCAATTTATATTTTCAAAAGAGTGCCAACATCTACTCAAAATTTTCCTGTATTATCTTCATAAACAGATTTTGATAAAGATATTTTATTTTAAATGAGTATGAGTTTTCTTGAATGTATATATATATATATATATATATATATATATATATCTAGTTTCTTATTATGTAGACCAAATAGATTTTGCTTAATTTTTCTTCTCAAGACCAGATACCTTGTTGTGTTTCTTTATCAAAATAGCATACTATAAATATACGTTTTCTTCTTTCAGTTTTCGATTACGGAATAAGATCAAAATTTTCTCCCAATCGAGTTATTAAGCTCTGCGTTAAAGTTGTACAGTTGGACCCTGTTTGTTTAGTCAAGTGATAATTTTTTCGCAATAGCTTCCTGCATCAAAGACTATATCCAAACAACAATATGTCAATAGTGTCATAATTTCAGACATCTAATTTAAGTTGCACCTCAAAAAAAAATAAAGTGAATTGAATCCAGTCTAAGCCTATGTCACTAAAAAACAAAATTCAAAGAATAGACAGAATTCATCTGCAAATTTCTTTTAAAACTATGCATAAAAATTAATATATTTGTCATTTTTTTACATAAACAATTTCAAAAAGAAGAAAGAAAGCTGTACTTTAGATGAAAGAAAAAGATAAATATAATAATTTTTTGACTAAATACAGAAGACGTTTGCAAAATGAATTTCCACTAATTTTTTTTGTGGAATTCATTCATACCAAACATAGTCTACAATATCTTGTCCTCCACGTGGTTTAGAGATATTATCTCTAGCGGGCTTCAAACTGTGTGATTGTTACCTCATTTAAGGAACAATTTTCAACTGGATTTGAGGGATTAAACTCTCTGCAATTTTTTCCCAGAATAAATGCAGGTTGTTTAGGATAAGGAAGAGTTGTTTCACCATTTAGCATGAGAACAACAATTGGCATGGTGGGTCGATCCATTGCATCCTTTTCCACACATAACAACCCAATCTGAATACATCTGAGTACTTGGGGAAAAAGAGCTGAATCTGTGGATTCTATCAGCCATGAATCAAGTATGTCTAACGCTCTGTCTTCTCTCCATAAATCCCACACCTGTTCCATTCGTAGCATAAAAATAAGATTATTTCTAGAAATGGTAAATTTAAATGATTATGATATTAGACCCTTTTCATTTTCTTACATGCTCAATCAAATTTAGTGATGGATCCTCCGGGAAAGAATTGTTGCTCTTCTTGCCACTTATGATCTCCAGCAGTATAACCCCAAAACTAAAGACATCAGATTTTGTTGAAAATTTTCCAAACACAGCATACTCTGGTGCCATGTAACCACTACAAGAGAACAAACACAAGGTAACCTTTAGTGTTTGTATATAGAATTGTACTTACGTCTCTCTGTATGGTATGCAAGCACACAAAACTTACTATGTTCCAACAACTCGGTGAGTCTCATCTTGAAATTCATCACCTTTGAATATTCTAGCCATGCCAAAATCAGAAATTTTTGGGTTCATATCCGCATCTAGTAATGTATTGCTAGGCTTTAAATCCCTATGGATGATTCTCAATCTTGAGTCATGATGTAGATATAAGATCCCACGAGCGATGCCAACTATTATATCAAAGCGTTTTCTCCAATCCAAAGCTGTTCTTCTATGATCTATAACAAAATTTTGGAAACATTTTGTTATTTAATATGGAGAGAATTCAACACTGCAACAATTTGGCAAGTGAGACAAACTATAAAGCAGGGAGATAGACGTTAAGTCTTACTAAAGATAAAATAGTCCAAGCTTTTGTTGGGCAAGTACTCATAAATTAACATTTGTTCAGCTCCTTCAATGCAACAACCTATAAGTTTCACAAGATTCCTGTGTTGAAGCCTTGTAAGCAACAAGACTTCATTCTTGAATTCCTCTATCCCTTGTCCGGAGCTCTGAGATAATCTTTTCACTGCAATGTCTCGCCCATCATGTAGCTGACCCTGAAATTATTATCACAACATTTAATCAAAATTTAAAAGTGATCAATTTAAACCATTAAAGTTAAACCTATTGCTCACTAAGAGATAAAAATACTTCTATGGGACATTACCTTATATACTGAGCCAAAACCACCCTGTCCAAGTTTGTTTGCTGGGCTGAAACTGTTAGTGGCAGCAGATACTATGTCTAGATAAAAAAATGGCATATCTGAAGGTTGCTTGCTTTCTGCAAGGTCGTTTGCCACCAATGTAGATAATAATCCTTTAGTCAATTTCTTCTTCACTGTCCTTAAAACACAGACAAAAAGTAATAACAAGTCATATATGATTTCTTAGTACCACCACCAGCCATCGTTTGAATAGGCTTTCACTAAGATGACAGCCAATAAGCCAAGCAAACAAATATTTAAGTTTTTGTCTCAAGATCCACACTCAATGTCAATAGCATGATAGGGAGATTATTGCACAACAGTTGGTCAGTGATACCAAAAGAAACTCTGGCTAGTTCTTTTGGTTGATGGGATTCATTGTTCTATTCTTGGTTCCCTAGCATCATAAATAGCTACTAAGTGAATTATTTACCTTTTCTCTTCTTCTTCTTCTGTAGCCAGAAATTGACAAATGCGATAATGAGAAGTATATTGAGAGCAGCAGATAATAGTGGAATGGCCAGCATCCCCCTTCTTTTCAGAAAACCTCCTTTTTCCCTAGCATACTCAGCTGCATTACGATAGAAATTATAACACAATATAAGTAATATGATAAGTGGACGATGAAATTCTTCAGAACAAATTCATGAAGTGAAAGCTCATTCTGGCAACATTCCATCTATCTTCCATGAATTTTAAATTGTTTTTTCAGCTAGAAAGTTATATTTTGACATCTGTATTAACAAATAGGATTTAATAAGGAATTAGATTATAAGTCAAGCATGTCTTTTGTCACATAAGATGCCACACCATTAATATGCTTTTTTTGTTGTGTGAAAGACAGATTGACACACACCTCAAGATTGGGAAATATGTATAGGTCAAATCACAAGTCAGATAATAAAATCACAGAAATTACTTACAATGGCATCGAACCAAGTACACAATATATTATATGTACAAGTGTTTTTCATTCATGGTTAATGGAAAGGCAAGAAGAAGAATACCTAACTCTATTGCATCCACTCGGACATATATATTGCGTCCCCCTGTATACTCTATTGTGTCCAATAACTCCCCGTGCCACGTCAAGCAGCCATAACCTTTCCTCTGAATATCCAAGCTTGCAAATGCATTACAGGAACAATTCCTTAAGCACAGTTGTTCACACTCTGTGATACTCAAGCTTGTGTTCACCAAAGCAGCTATTGAAGTATCAGGAACCTTTACAAGCTCTACCTTAATAAATCCTTCTCCATTTCTGCATGTTGATGTTGTTTGCTGTCGCTTCCTCACACATCCAGCAGAACCATCTCTTAGATACCAATTCTTTAAGGACGTGGGCGTGTACCCTGGAAGGCACATGCACTCAAGACTATCAAGATTATTAGAGTTCAATATACTATATGCACCACAATGTCCATAGATGTACTTGGGTTCTGAGCGGGATACTCTCCATTGAAAGGAACTATCATCCCAAGTAAGCCGCTGAATCAATCCAGAGTTCTTAACCACAATTCTTGAAAGAAATTCATCATCCAAAAGGAAAGTATAATATATTTCTTCTTCATTGTTAGCAGAAGTAGGGAAATAACCAGGCATTGGTGCAGGATCCCAAGGCCATGGACTGCTTCTCCAAATTCGGGTTAAACCCTTGTACAAAAAGAACTGCGGACAGCCATTAGGATTGAGCTTGTAGGACCAATCCCCTGTTCCTGGGTCATTTGCTGATCTCCAAGATGTTAAGGACTTGTATAAGCCAATTTTTCGATCCAACCCAATTTTAAGACCTGGAAGCATTGTATCTGTTGGATAATCAAAGCTTTGCCAAACAATTCGTTTGCTTTCATTTTGGACCAAAACCAGGTTTCCAGAATCTAAGAGCTGAGCTACACAACCCTCTGTTCTTTTTATTGAAATATTAGTGGACCACAGCGGAGATTTCTGGTCATGGTTATAATAAACGATAAGGTTGCCATCGTGGCTCATGGAAAGGACTCCTGAAGAATCATTAATTGGATTATTCCTGTTTGCCACCCACACCACAGTTTGTCCTGGCAGCTTGTTATACCAAATTCCAACATATTTATACGTAGAGTTGCCAGGGCTGAAAAATCCCAACGCAAAAGTTCCTTTGCAGGAGACTAAAGTATTGCCATCTGTGAGGGTTTGATCAGTGGTCATGACATCAACAGGATGACAAGACGAAAAGAGAACGACAAGAACCAAGAAGTTGAGAAGCATTTTTAGACCATCCATTGTTGATCACAGTGATAATTGCCTGCAAGTAATGGGCAGTTTTGCATGTTCATAGACTGCTTTTTGTTGACTCTTGCAAAGCAATAACAAGTAATAAACCAACAATGGCTAACAAACATGTTCGTTTGATAACCTTCTGGTATTAATGAACTGATTATTTTTAGACCACCAACAATAACTTTGAGAAAGTATAGTAAAAGTAATAGTAATAGTAATAGTAATAGTAATAGTTCTGAATGCTATGATGTTGACGTTTGTGTAATTGGAATATCTTTGGAATGTGGAGGTAATTGCGGAAGTTAAGGAAGAGAGAGGTGAGATAAGCAAAGTCTCAAAGGAAGGAAATTTGACATTAAGATGTCCTGAGCTATTCTTGATAAGAGTCTCCCTCTCAATGGTAGGTTGAATATGGAAGATAGAAGTGTTCAATGGGTAAGGAAATCTAAGAGGGGAATTTAACGAAGCTTTGGTGGAGATGCTAGAAATGATCTGTTGATAAATGCTTTTAGTATGTACACCTAAGTTCAAAATCTTTCTGAAAGAAATAGAAAAGAAAGCTCATAGCTTCTTCCAAGCTTCATAGCCCAAAGTTGAGGAGAATAATATTACTATGACATTTTGGAGAGTTGTGTGGGAAATCGGAAGGTAAGTAATGCATCACCATCTTGAAACGGACTGGTGGGTATGATTTGCACTGTATAATTACTGTAAGCTTATTGATTATGAATGAAATGAAACCTAGGATTTAGCCATTTAAGTGGATAGGTATAGACGTAATAGCAGGCTAGTGACTCGCATGGGCTACTATTAACACTATAAAGGTCTCAATTATGAGGAGAATTGTGGTCAAATAAATGCTAACAATGTGGTATTTGGTTATCATAAGCTGTATCAAAAAGAAATAGCAAAGCACAAAAATATACTGAATAGTAACTCCGCCCTATGTATAAAGAATGCCTACAGTTGAAACTTGAAACCATTTGTGCGTAAATATTCTTGGCCTGTAAAGGAGTTCATCCAGTCAAAGATTTAAGAGGCTGCTGGCTTATCCCTTACACAGTAGATTACTTATTCAAGTACTTGTCTCTCGGTATCTATCCATTTTGTTCCGTAAGGGCGGAGTTTTCTTGATTGCAAGGCTCTGTTTACAATTCGCAATAGTTGATCTCAAGCTGTTTGTAGTATTGCCTCAATGACTATTCTGACTAACTATTTTTCAATAGAAAACTAAAATTCAACTATTCTGTTTACCAGCATAACTCTAGTCAAAATTGATGGCAAGGCAAGAAAAATAAGTACCTAGCTCTTCTTCTAATTGGAGAAAAAAAGAAAATTACCTTCACTATAATTGCATCCACATCCTTATGCACAAACGAAGTGCTTCTGCCTTCCTTTCAGTGCAGCTGCAGACTAGTAGACTTGCAACTTGCAAGATCCAATTGCACAACGGGGTGGCCAAAGTATTATTAGTATTACAATAATTTGCCCATAATTGTATAATCTTGTCGAATTTTTTAATCTTATTGTTCCATTCCAATCATGTGAACCATATTTACATATATTTACAGTATATCTTTCATGATTCAATCGTAAATTATTATTTAAATGTATTTGCTTATGTTGGTAAGCTTAAAATTATTTATTTATGAGGTTTGACATATTTGTACTATTATCTTATGACTATTAGTCTTTTATATTTTATTTCTATTAAATTATTTAATCATTTTTTTAAATTTTAAGGCATTTATCATTAATAATAAAAAAATATATTTTTATTTATACAGATGTACTAGTACAATAAGTAAAATTTCAGATATAAATAGTAATTTTTTGTGTCATTTTACTACGATCTAACGTTTTTCTAACAAATAATTTAACGAAATAACATATTAATAGAATATAATAAAACAGATAAGATAAATTATATAATTTTTGAACCAAAACTAGTAGATCAAATTTTATGCTTAAATAGTAATTTTTTCAAAAAAAAAAAAGAACTGTAAGATAATTGTTCAAAAATCATATTGGTCAACATAGTACGAAGACGAGCCATCTAATTTATGATTAAAAACACCATTCACACATCTAAAAGGTTACCTAATTCTTTTGTTTTTAGGCTATAAGTAAAGCTCAATTAATTCATGACAATAGCTACTCCCCCAAATTATGCTTATTTTATAAGAAAAATTCATAGCGAGACATTTTTGGAGCAATATTAAATATTCAAATATCTAGTTTTTTATTTTTAATTTTTTAACATATAACATTAAAATTTTAATTTTTCATTTTTCATTTTTTTAAAACTTTTAATATGTACAAAAAAGTGAATAAACTTGATTATTCGTTTTAAAATACTTTTAGTGCAAAAACTGTACTTTTTAAGTTAAAAATTGATACTTTTGTAATAATCTACAATATGAGATTTTGCATCCATAACAGATGAAACAGAATCAATAGAGAATCTGTCATTTGAGCTGACCTGCGTTGGGTTGGGTGTAAGTTGAGTTACTCGAATTTTGATTCATATCTTCAATTTATAAATATCATCAATAATTTATTAATACTTAAAAAAGTAATGATGATAATTTTTATGATTAATTGGATTCATGGATGACTACACGTATCTGATTTGTATCTCATTTGAGAACTGAAACAGTTTCGATTTTGTTTTTGCCTGTAAACCAAGGGAGCAGAATGATGCCCATGTTCAGTTGGGCCCTTCAATCAAGTTGGTGGCTCGGCATGTATATATATTAGAGAAGGCCTGGGCTTGGATACTCTTTATGATTCAAAATTCATTTTCATCCTTTCTATGAGCAGCCAAATTCCAACATTTGGAAAGCCCAACACAATTGCATCCACACGAATGTACATATCGCGCCTCTCCGTATACTGCAATGCGTTCATTAACTCTCCATACCAGGTCAAGCAGCCTACTCCTTTCCTCTCTATATTTAAAGCTTGCAAAAGCTCTACATGAGCAATTCCTGAAGCACAGTGTCCCACAGTCTCTTCTACTCAAGTTCCTACTTAACAGAGCTGATATTGAAGTATCAGGAACCTTCACTTTCTCTATCTTGACAAACCTTTCTCCATTTCCGCTCATTGGTGATGTTTCCTGGCATTTCTTCGTGAAGCCTGCAGAACTATTTCTGATATACCAATTCTTGAAGGACACAGGCTCGTACTCTGGCATTCAAGGCCATCGACATTGTTAGAGTTCAAGATACTGTATGCACCACGATGTCCGTATACATACTTGGGTTCTGACCTGGATACCCTCCACTGATAGGAACTATTATCCCGAGTAAGCCGCAGCAGCAATCCAGAGTTGTTGACTACAATTCTTGTGAGAACAGATTCATCATCTATAAGGAAAGTGTAGAATATCTCATCTTGATTGTTAGCAGAAATAGCCGAATAACCTGGTGGTGGTTCTATGTTACAAGGCCATGGATTGCCTCTCCAATCCCGGGTTAAACCCTTGTACAGAAAGAACTGTGGTGACTGGTGAGCCAGTAGGTCAAGCTTGTACAACCAGTCCCCTGTTCCTGGGTCATCCACCGATCTCCATGATGTTAGGAACCTGTTTAAGCCAGTTCTCTTGTCCTACCCAAGTTTCAAACCTGGCAACATGGCGTCTGTTGGACAATCAAAACTTTGACAAACAATTTCTTTACTTTAATTATGGACCAAAACAAGATTTTCTGAATCTAGGATCTGAGCTATGGAACCCTCTGTTCCTTTCTTGGAAACATTACTGGACCAAAGATGGAATTCTTGCTCGTGATGAGCATAAAGAGCAAGGTTTCCATCTGTTGGAGATCCACGACTAAAAACTCAGGGAAAAAAGAGCAATCTATAAATGTTAAATGGGCTAAAGCAAAAAAACTCTCTGGCATTTTAGTAAAAACACTTCCACATCAATTTTCAAATCCATAAAATTAATACTCTCCCGGACCCACTTAATTTCAACATGATATCAAAGACCAATTGTCAAGCGGCCTATAGAGATTCAATTTAATTTAAGAATACAAACCTAGGCAATTCAAAATGGAGATCTATATGACTCTAATTTGATATGCAATCTCTGAAATTCAAATGTGGTGTTTGGGGTTGTTGTTGGGTGTCAAAAAAGCAATTTTAGATTTTTTTTAATTTAATTAACTAATTTTTTTAATCTTTTATAAACTGTTTTTCTCAAAACTGCTTATAGAAAAAATATTTATTTATTTGTTTTTTTCCAAAAACAATTTTTAAAACTCAAAAAAATTTAAAATAATTTTTTTTTTTTTCAAAAGCGCTATTGTCAAACGGATTCAAATAGTACAAATTCAAGCAAAAGTTGGACTTGAGAGAGAGTGTTGGAGATCCCTCATCTAAAAACTCAAGAAAAAAATGAGCAATTTATAAGTGTTAAGTGAGCCAAACTAAAATGCCCGAAACAACAATTTTAAAGTCCGCAAAATCCACACTCTTTTTATTTGCAATGAACTTGACACACTCAATCTCAACACCATCCATGAAGAGGATCCCGGAAGAATCACTAATAGGATTGTTCCCGTTTGCAACTCACACCCCAGTTTGTTCTGGTAATTTATGGTATCAAATGCCAAGAAATTTATATTTGGATTTTCCTTGGCTGAAAAAACCTGCATCAGAAATTCCTTCTCCAGAAAGTAAAATATTACTGTCTGTGATCGATTAATTCAAGACTATGGTGTCGATGGAGAGACAAGATAGGAAAAGAAGGATAAGAAGCAAGGAATTCAGAAGCATTAACAAAAAAGCAATGGAATTAAAACATAGGGAAAGACGATTAAAAAATTTATTCTACGTGTTACAGATTATTTATGCTCATTATTGAAAAGTGACAAACCTCCTAACCTAACAATATAAATGTCAACAAACGTTTTTGCATGTGGCAGACTTCTTATCAGAAAGACTTGGCCTCATATTTGGTGTGTTATAGTTTGCTAAAGAATTGATGTTTGTCGTTTTGGGAAGTCACATGTCCTGTGTTTGGATTCTACAGGGAGCCATATGATATAATTTTCCATACTAAATTCCAGGAAACCAATTCATCTCAAATCAAAGTCATAAATAGCATAGCTACCGATAGATTATCAAAAATCCTGACAGAAGCTTGAAATGTCACACATAATGAGAGAAGTAAGTCATCTTCATCTACAACGAGAGAAAGAGGAAATGGTTCAATAGCAGAAAGCTAATATTAGCGGCCCTCTAACAACGTGACAGTCATTTCATTAGAAATCAAATTTCCAATTGATGATGAATCTGTCTCGGAAAGACACCTTTCAGCATAGAAACCAGGTCGTCCGGGTTCAGGTAACAATGTGCTTTCAGAATCCAACATCAGAAGGACAGTTCCCATTGTTGGCCTCTCCTCTGGTCGCTGTTGGACGCATAATAGCCCCACCTGTATGCATCTTAGAACTTCAGAAACAGGATACTGATTCTCCAGCAATTCATCCACTAATTCCAAGCCCTTTTCTTCTCTCCATAACTTCCATGCCTAAAAACGATTTCAATTTATATGGAGTTAATGTTTAAGATAGAGGACATATAATTGTTGCACATGCTAACTGAAAAGAAGCAGTTTGGTTCTGTGCTTACATGCCCCAAGAGGTTTAGTTTGTGGTCTGGATGGAAAAATCCTCGGTTTTTCTTACCACTCACTGTCTCCAACACCATTACACCGAAGCTGAAGACATCAGATTTTAAGGAGAAGTGTCCATCTATTGCATACTCTGGGGGCATATAACCACTGGATAGTTCACCAGAAGGAAAATCTACTTCAGTAACAAAAATTTTTTAGAAAACAATTTGGAAATATCTGTCTTGTTTGCACTTACTATGTTCCAACTATCCTCTTTGTGTTCCCTTCTGTCTGATCCCCACCAAACATTCTTGCCATTCCAAAATCTGAAATTTTGGGATTCAGCTCACTATCTAATAGAACATTACTGGCTTTGAGATCCCTGTGAATTATTCTTAATCTTGAATCCCTATGCAGATAAAGAAGCCCTCTGGCTATTCCTATGATGATATCTGATCTCTTTTCCCAGGTGAGTGAAGGACGTGTTGCTTCATCTGCTCATTGGGTAGACCAGGAGATTACATATATATATATATATATTACACACACTAAGAAGCTTGGTGAAAAAAGTATAGAAAATATGTTAAACAAATACAAAGATACTAAGATAGTGAAAGCTGAGATACCAACCAAAAATTAAGGAGTCCAAACTTTTATTTGTCATGTACTCATAGATTAACATTCTTTCTTCTCCATGGATGCAACAACCGAGAAGCTTGACTAAATTCCGGTGTTGAAGTTTGGAAATCAAAATAACCTCATTCTTGAACTCTCGGAGGCCTTGTCCTGAATTCTCCCCTAATCTTTTCACAGCTACTTCCTGTCCAGATTGTAGCTCACCCTGAAGATTATTCTTTCAAGGTCAGCAAGGATTCTATTGGGAAAGGAATGTGGAAAGGCAGAAATTAGATTTCAAGAACACAGAAGAGATATGATAAGGGCAAAATTAACATTTTGAGAAAAACAAACTCTCATTGCTATGCATAAAATCATTTGACATTAGAGATAATAAATTGCTAAATGAGATGTTTCAAGATATTAGAAGTATGCATCTCTCAGATCGATCAGCCGTCTCTCTTGCCTATTGGATATATGACGCATAGCATATATTTGAGGCTTGAGAATCAATTAAGATAAAACAAAATTGTCAAAGACAATCATAACGGAAATTCACTTTTGCGAAATGAATTTTACCTTGTAAACAGAGCCGAATCCACCTTGTCCAATCTTATTTGCAACAGAGAAGTTATTGGTGGCAGCTTGGATAGAAGCAAATTCATATAATGGGAGCTCAAGGTCATCCCTATGATCTTCAACTCTGCTAACAGAGACGTCATTATCTGGTTGATCTGCGTTTAATATGAATAAGTAATTAATAAATGGACAAAAAATATTAAGATCAAACAAAAATGCAAACCAGAAAAATGCAGTTTTAGAAGATGAGTTACCAATATTTGTTCTCTTCATCCAAATAACAAAGCCAATAATCAAAACCATGATGACTACCGCTGAAAACAATGATATGGCTGCAGCAATTGCTATATCCTTTTTCTTAGCAGCAATATCAGCCTCCAAATCTAACAACCAAAACAAGGATCATAAACTTGATTAAATATTCAAGCACCATAAAGATATTTACAATAACAATGTCCTTGATCAAAAAGTGATCAAATCAGAGATTCTAACGGCCATGCCTCAATCCCAGCCCCACCTTAGGCTAGAACAGGAACGTTTGAACTTGATAATCAACCAAGCCAATGCATGATTTAATCTGCTGCCTTATAGGCAGAAGCGAATATGTATACAATAATTTGTTCAAATATCAATTGGGAAACATCAGTAATAATAAAATTTTACTCTTATAGAAGAGAGAGAATGAAAATAGCTCATAATCTTACCTAGTTCTGAAGCTGCCACTCTGACATAGAGATCTTGCCCGTATTCAGCTACTTCTCTTGTATCAATCAACTCTCTAGTCCAAGTCACACAGCCATTGCCAGTACCATTGATGTCCAACTTAGCATAAGCCATGCAAGAGCAGTTCTCCAAGCACTTGGCCTTGCAGTCTTTGACACTATTATGTACATGCACCAAATCTTCTGATGCATCAGGTAGTTTCATTCCTGAAAATTTTATAAAACCTTCTCCATTTCTGCAAACATTTGGATTCTTCGGAACACATCCACCTGACCAATCTAGCATTTCCCAGTCTTTCGGTGATCTGGGTTCAAAGCCCTTCATACATTCACAAATAATGGTGGAATTACTTGTGTTACAAATACCATAATCGCCACACAGGCCATAATTGTCACAGCGATCTCCTTGGACTGTGAACATGAGGTTCCAGCTAGAGCGTCTATTGTTCCATGAGAACTGCTGGATCAAGCCTGATTGACTCAAAACAAACCTTGATAAGATGTTGTTTGTGGATATGAAGGAGTAGTACAATTCATCATCATTTGATACGAACTTGGGTTGAAAAACTGGGTTTGCCAGGAGAGCTGGTAGACCACTAAAGTGAGTCCCATACCATGGTCCACTGCGAAACTGCTTGCTAGATCCCTTACGAAGAACAAGCTGAGGAAGTCCACGAGTATCCAAAGTATATGTATAGTTTCCTGAAGATGGGTCGCTTAAGCTTTTCCATGATGTCAGATGTCGACTCAGGCCATTTTTCCTGTTCCAACCAAGCTTCATGCCTGGTAACAATGTATCAGATGGGTAATCGAAACTTTGCCATATGTAGTTCTCAGTGTTGCCGTCCTCTGCATCTTTCAAAACAAAGTTTCCAGTGTCTAGTAGATGGGCTACTGGTCTTCTTGCTGCATACGATGAATTTGATGACCATATAATGCTTCCTGTTTGGTTGAACAGGACAACGTTTCCATCAATGTCCAATGACAAGAATCCAGAAGAATTGGTAAGTGGATTATCTCTGTTGGCTACCCAGACGACAGTTGGGACAGGGATATTCTTGTACCATATTCCTAAATAACGAAAATCTGAATTGGCAGGAAGAAAAAATCCCAGCTCAAATTTTCGACCTGGTGAGACTATTGTCTGGCTGTCATTAATGAATTGACCTAGAGTTATGGTGTGAGCTCCAAAAGAATTCCGAGAAAACAGAAGTATCAAGGTGCAGCAAACAGCCAGATAAAAAAGGTTTTCCTTCACTTTCCCCATAAGTTTCATCAATATCTGCCATTTCAGTACTTGAATACAAAGCTCAGGTCTCTACTCCTTTCCACTGTGGCAGACTCAATTTGAGGGGTCCAGCGTGCAGTTGACTAGTTGAATGCAAGTAAGATCTTAGTGCAGAAGCAGTTAGATGTTTTAGGCCCCAGTTTGACATTTTTTTTCTATCTGCCCGAATAGAATATTCAACTTCAATGTCCCTCTTATTCACAAAGCAACTGTACAGCAAGTGAAACTAAAATCTTGTCTTCTTTTTACTCGGATGCTTCAGTAGCTTTAGTTGCTTTCCACAAAATGCAGCCACAATATGACATTTAGACAATTATTGTGCTATCATAATCCATCTTTTGCAAGGAAAAAATTAAAATACTATTCGACTGATTAAGAATCCAAGACTTATTGATTTCTATGACAACATAAAAGGGAATACCTAACTACACAAATGAATAAAATATTAGAACTTGGATAGAGGCATAAAGCAATAGATCAGCTAATCAAGCGTAGAACTACCAATAGCAGAGATAAAAGTCAATAATATTTACTGGTTATCAAAAACTAGAGATAACATGTGGAGTGCACAGCTGGTACTAGTTAGCAGATGATGAGGAATAAAGATCTGGTATTATCAGCGATACAGGGGATTACAGTGTTAATGTAAAGTGAATGAAGGCTTTCACTTGATACCAGGCAGAGAAAAGGAAGATGACCTATTAGAATTTAGAACCAACCAAGCATTCATATCGTATTAATTTCAATGAATTATAGTAATCCACCGTAGACACCCTTTTTGCAGTCTCGTAATATTAGTTTACAAATTTATAGAGAAAATGAGATACAATTTACATTGAAGTGCAATAAAATCTGAAGACCAGTACAATCCTAACAATTGATTGTACATTCAACAGATGGAATTCAGGCCAGTATATCAGGCATACTTGACAAATTTCACAGTATATGGTTCTATAAAAGTCCCAAGGACGCCTCTTAATAGTTATTTTGTTCCGTGAATTTGATGCATCATTGTTAAATCAACATCTAACCCAGAAAAAAATTTCGACTTTTGACCTAACCCAGACCAAAACCTGTATATATACACAATCTGCATGAAATTTAACAAGACCAAGACTTGTATATACACAAACTAGCTGTTCCTGGTGGCGAAGCTCAATTTTGGAGGGGACAAATTGATAATCAAATGCTTTGTGACGAAAACATATACTGATAGCAGCCATATGCTTCTTTTTTATCTTCCTTGTAACAAAGTAACTGTGACTTCATTTGGAGTATAAGAATTTTTCCCAGTAGAAGATGAATCTGTATCCGTTAGAAACCTTTCCGTGTAGAAACCAGGTTGTTTAGGTTGGGGCAGCACTGGATTCTCACTGTCCAACATCAGTACAACTGACGACATTGAGGGTCTTTCTTCTGGACGCTGCTGTACACATAGCAATCCCACATGAATACTTTTCAAGATTTCTGATGTGGGAATCGGTTTCTCCATGAAAGCATCTCTTAGTTCTATGGGCCTTTCATCAATCCACGATCTCCATGCCTGAAATCAATTTTTGAAATTGGTATCATCCAAAAGAAAACTGAGAATAAAGAAATAAGCCTTTTGTCTATAAACTCACATGTCCCAAAAGATTAAGGTCATGGTCAGGATGATAAAATCCCCTGTTCTTCTTTCCGCTTACAATCTCTAAAACCAGAACACCAAAGCTGAAGACATCAGATTTCACTAAGAGACCATCTATAGCATATTCAGGAGACATATAGCCACTGCACAACCATTGAAAATAATATTAAATGAGGAGCTAGCATAGACAAAATGAGAGAGAAAGTGCAATTCATGTCATACATACTAAGTTCCAATGACTCTTTTTGTATTTCCTTCATTTTGGTCACCTCCAAATGTTCTTGCCAAACCAAAGTCTGATATTTTAGTATTCAACTCATCATCCAGAAGAATATTGCTGGCTTTGAGATCCCTATGAATTATTCTCAACCTTGAATCTCGATGAAGATACACAAGCCCTCGAGCAATCCCAACTATAATGTTGAAACGTTTCTGCCAATCAAGTGAAGTGCCCCTTGTTTGATCTAGACCAGTTCTGGTCATGTTAGGATAACGTATAGAATATCAGGCAAATAAAAGTGAAGGCTTCAGATTGAGAGTCACTAACTGAAAAGACACAAGTCTAAACTTCTCTTGGGCATATACGCATACACCAACATCCTCTCTTCTCCATGAATACAGCATCCCAAAAGCCGAACAAGATTCCGGTGCTGTAGCTTTGAGATGAAGATGACCTCATTTTTAAACTCTTTAAGTCCTTGTCCTGAATCTTTAGAGAACCTCTTCACTGCTATTTTTGCTCCTGATGGAAGCTCACCCTGTAGTTCATTATGGTCTAATTTCAACCAACAGACTTGAAGATGAAGCATTAAGAGAGAGAGAGAGAGAGAGAGAGAGAGATTCCTTTTTCTTTTTGAACTGCAATTGTCCAAAAAAAAAAGAACAAAAAAACAAAACCTTGTAGACTTCACCAAAGCCACCTTCACCAATTTTGTTTGCATAAGAGAAGTTGTCTGTGGCAGAAAAAAATAGTAACAATGTCATACAAGGGAAGTTGATCCAGGTCTTCCTCCCCAAAAGTAGGATTGTCATCAAGAGTATAGTTACTTGGTCTATCACCTGTCAAATCAGGAAAGATCAGATAGAATGTAATGGCATGTGCATCTGAGAACGGAAAAAATAAGAAGTTGATGTTTAGAGACTAATATATAAAATTCATCGGTTCATTTTTTCTTTTTTAACTTGCATCTGTTTTATACTAGCCTTTGTTTCACTTGCTCAATCCCCATGCAAATCTCTTCTATAGAAATATGCAAATTGTTATTTAGGAAGACAACTTTCCATCTTTAAATAATTGAGAATAAACTACTACTCTCTCGATTCATCTCTTTTTGTGCAGCAACAGTTCCATTAAAGCAAAATTCTGAGAAAATCATTTGTACTTTTAGCACGGATATTTCAATGTCACAACACCTATGTTAAACATTATAAATGGCAATAACCAAAGATCTTTGATGAGGAACAGACAGTAAGAGTAGAATGCAAGAAGCATGTGCCAAGTATCATGAAGAAAGTCACTCTTTTAAGGTTGAATATACCCATGAATAAGTAGAATAGGACATAAAATTAAATTTGAAAACAGAAAAGAAATGAACTTGCCACTAAACGACCATTTTAATCGCTATTAAGAAAAGAGTGAAGAAATGCATTAAAAAATGTTTTTTTTTTCTATATGGTTGTGTGATTCTTTAAAAAATTTCAGTATATGCATTCACTATCAATTTCAATCTGACATCTCAATCTAATAAATCCTACACATGTTGTTTGTCAAAAATAACGTCTTGTCAATATTAATGTCAGCTAAACACTTTATCAAACAAATATAAGAAATTGAAACTAAAACATGTAAACTGACCTTTAGGTGTATGAATTTCGGCACCTGTTTTTTTGGAAGTCCTCTTCCAAAAAACAAACCAAATGACTGTAACAAAAAGAACACCTGAAATTATTGATACCAAGATGATCACCACCCTTTGTATGTCCACTTTGGAATCCGCTGGCAAGATGGAAAATAAAACAATTCAAATAAATCAATTTGTTCAAAGTATAGTTTGGATTACAGCTTCAATTTCCGAAGACAAATGCTTGACTAAGCTAATGGTCCTTTGTTGCAATGGCATCTCCCTTCTATAACAAAACAGATTGGGATCACATTCTGATTTTGATTCTTGGTACCTTCTCATATTTACAGAATTTTTGCAACTGAGGGTTAGCTCAGTTACAAGTAATCAGAACCATAGGTTTGACGTCAGGTCCTCTTCATGGGAAAAGTGAAGACAAGAGCAGGAAAACTACTCTTCACAGGTTGAGTACAGGACAAATGGTAGAACACCAAAAAGAAAAAGTTCCTACTAGCTAAATTAATTGACACATACTTGGTCCAGGGATACTGTATGCTAATGTGATTTGAATCAAATTAAAGGACATAATGGAGACAAAAATAATTGTGTTAAATCCACAGAAAAAGCTTACCAAGATCAGAAGAAGCCATCTTTATATACAAATCTTGCCCACCTTCACTGTATTCTCTTACATCTAGCAAGTCTCCAAACCAAGCCACACAACCACTAACCTCAGTTCTAGCATAAGCCATGCAAGAACAATTGCTCAGGCATGCCTCCTCACACTCAACTGGAGTCAGAACTGTCTTGCTCACCAAAAACTGTGAATTATCTGGCAATTTCAGGCCCGAAAACTGCCTAAATCCCGCATTAGCACTACAATTGAGTGGTGTTCTTCGAACACATCCACCAGATGAATCGAGGTCGTTCCAGTCTTGTGGTACTTTTGGCATGAACCCTGTTGGGCACCGGCAAAGAGGCCACTCGTTCGCATTGCAAAAACCATTTGCACCACACCGATTATATTGATCACATTTATCACTCTGTCGAGTTGCTACATTAACCCACTCATTGCGCCTTTGATTCCACATGAGGTGTTCAAGCATGCCTGACTGGTTCACCACAAACCTTGAAATTGTAGTATTCACAGTGTTCACAAATGAATAGTAAACAAAAGAAGAGTTGAAGAAAAAAATAGGATCAAAGACTGCATTTTCCTGGAGAGGAGTACCTCCACCAAATCTGAAACCATCCCAAGGGCCACTTCTGTACTCTACATCCAATCCATTATAAAGAACTGTCTGTGGAAGTCCACAAGGGTCCATCTTGTAAGTGTAATCTCCAGTAGATGGATCTTGCACACTCTTCCAAGAATTCATTTCCCAGCTCTGATTAGTAACCAGGTTTGATCCCAGCTTCATACCTGGTATCATTGTATCACATGGATGATCAAAGCTTTGCCAAAGATAGTTTCCCCTGCTACCATCTTTCCTATAATCCAGTCCAGCAACTTTTAGACAATGGAAACCTTGTGAGGCTATTGTCTGGCTGAGGAATCTGAGGACCAGATGGGGATGTTAGATTTGTTATTGAATATAAGTATGATTCCCGTGGCACTGATTGTGAGGAAGCCAGAGGAATCTGAAAGTGAATCATTTCTGTTTGCCACCCAAACAACTGTTTGTTGAGGAACATTCTTGAACCATATTCCAACATAATGGCTATTGGAATTCCACGGACCAAAGAAACCTAATTCAAAGCTTCCACCTGCAGAAACCAGAGTTTGGCCATTGTCGGTAGGAGTCCGATTCACCATCAAAGAGTCAACAGCCGTAGAAGATTTGGAGAAGGACATAATTGAGAAGCAGAACAAAATGGAATGGTAGATCTTCATGGATGATCTTAGTTACAATACTTCTTATCATAATGATTATTTGAACTGATCAACCAAAAGCCTAGATAAAGAGAATTGACTAGCATGTTCATTTCTTTGAAAATGTTAGACAGCAACCTTAATTTTTTTTTTAAAAAAAAAACATCAGCACTGGCTATAAATATATATATAAAGTCAACTGTTTGTTCAAAAGAAATTTTCAATTTCCACAACTGGCCATTCAACTCGCAGTTTCACCAAAATGATTGAATCCTCAGCTATATTATAACTCAGGATAAGAAGCCATTCCATCACTTAAACTTGTTGCAGCAAGAAAACAGATAGGGAAATAGGTGGGACCTGTATTAATTGTCAACAGTTGTTTTCTAATAATTTAAGATGCTTCCAGAATACCACAATTTTGCACTCATTCATGTGAAATTCACACAAATATTTTAAAGATTCCATATGAATGTCCAGCGCACAACAAAAGGGAAGGCTAATACGTTTTCTCAATTGACACTCTCTCATTTCCCCTACAAGCATATTATTGCAAGGTATTACACTTTGAGTTCCCAAGGTGACTTTTTCAGATAATCATCATGCTTTTTACCATGAAAATACTGCTCTTGTCCTATCTTTTGTTTGTTATTTCCATTGAATAATACTGATATCTTGAATTAATTTCAAAATAGATATCTGTGGTAGTGATGTGTGTTTGATTTTACTTGACCTCTTCCAACAAGATGTATCAAAAAGCGTTTAACGAGAGAAGCCTACAATTGCAAAGACCATCTAGAAGATAAAAGACATAACGAAATCCATAGTAATCGACCTGTCTATTTTAAATATTCTTCCTAAAACTGGTCAGCCTTCAACCAACAAAGCTATTCCAAATATCACCATATCAGAATATTAATTCCAAGTTAGTGAACACCACAAGTTGATCTAGTACCATTAGACGATAGTACATAACTGTCAAGAAAATTTTAGAGGAGAAAACACAGGTATGCATAGAGGTAAACATAAATTTTACAGCATATCCCCTCAAACCAGAGGCAAATTCAAAATTCCCACATTACTATGCTGAAATTGCTGATTCTTTTTCGATAAATCTAATTAGATGCGAACAAGACACTATATTTGACTGCACAATTCCAGGAATGGTGAAAAATTTTGCTTTTTTTTTTTTCTCTTTTTCACATTAAATTAGTGGAAAAGAATCTGAAATTACGGATCACTAAGCAAATGAACTCTCTAGAATGAAGAATTTGAAGATGAAAAATAATTTAAGAATCTACCTCGTAAACTTGAAATGAAGATGATAAAGACTTGCTTTAGTCATACTTTCCTCTTCCACAGGAAACAACTTTGGATTGCTGAGAAAAGAAGGGCAAAAGAATTCGCCTTGTATTATCAGGCACTCAGTACATTGCATGTAGTTTTGCTTTCCTTTTCTCTTCCCTCTAAAAAAAACATAACACGAAATAAAACTCTTTTTTTTTTTTTTCCTTTTAAGAATAATAAAACATAACAATTGGCAGAAAAAGACTAAAAGGTCAAATTAATAATTTATTCAAAAATACAAAAAAATCAACTGTTATAAAAACGCAAGGATAGTTTTCTTTTCTCTAGTTGATTATGATAAATAAACATTAAAAAAAAAGGAGAAATTACAAAAGAAAAAAAAAAAGAAAAAAACTTGATGTATAGGAGTATTTCAATTTAAACTTAAACATTTTTCTACTATCAATTTTAAACCCTAGTGTTTTATTTTATTTCAATTTGTACCCTTCCCATCCATCTTGGTTTTAGTATTAAAATATGTGAAATTTTGACAGATTACTTGGATTAATTTTACAATATGCTAACTCAGGTTTTTAGAGGAAAAAGTCAGCATGTCGAATAATCAATGGCCTTACATAGTGTTTTAATTCTAATTAACATGTCAGCTCATCATTACGTCCTTCAATTAGATAATATATGGATTTAAAGGATGTAAATTGAAAGTAAAATAAAAAAATTAGAGTTCAAATTAATAGTTAGAAATGTTAGGATTAAATCGAAAGTATCCTATACTTTTATGATTTTTTTTTGTAATTTCCGAAAAAAAAAAGTAAATAAGATTTTAACAAATAAAGTGGCCATGCATGGATGATTGCTGAAAATGTTAACAATGCTGAAAAACAAAAACAGAACATGAAAAGTCACGAGCTCAATTGGGCCTTCATGCCCAAAATTGTTCAAAGAAATAGCAAAAGCACGCCACGAATCATGAATGATTCATTCAGTCTTTCTATCTGACAGTATTTATCTAAATTCAATTTATAACTTTGTTTACGATTTGAATCAATCGTGTAGAAAATATAATTTCCTGAATCGTGTTTAGAGAACAAATTTCCCTATCAGAGTTTAATTTTTTGTTTTCTTTGCATATTTGCGACATCATATGAAAAGAATTGATGGTTGTATGCGCTTTAACTTAAACATGAATATATCTGTCACATTTTTCTAAAAATTGAAAAGATATACAGTTGTGAAAGTAGAAGTGTAATGTTTGTTTATCTAGCATCCAGCATTGTTACAGTGACTTGGTTAACAGTGAAAGACTCGTCTTGTTTTCCCGTTGAAGTATCGGTTTCCAAAGTGTTCCTGCCAAGGCAATAACCTGGAGTTTTAGGCTGAGGCATTGTTGCAGTTTCACTGCTCAACATCAACACCACTGATGCCATTGTTGGTCTGTCTTCTGCCCTTTCTTGCACGCATAAAAGCCCTACTTGTATGCATCTCAACACTTCACTCGACGAAAATGAATTCCCTACTGCTGTATCTAATATTTCCAATTCTTTTCCTTCTTTCCATAGTCTCCATGCCTGCATTATTATTGTCAGTTTCAATAGTTTTGGTCAATCATCTAGCAATTTCAACTACAACCGAGTATTAAAGAACAAGAATTATTGTGACCTAAACCTGATCCATATTTCCTGTTGCGTCGAAAAAGTATTTTTCAATTATTAGTATATAGATTCATATGGACTAAACCAATAACAAACTGTTTTATATGTAGGAAAAGTAGCATTTAAATCAATCAGATGGCGAGAGTTTGACAGTCATTTGCATTGCTCTATTCATTGATAGCCTAAATCAATAACAAATTGTTATGGCAGAAAAACAGTGTCTAAGTGAAATTACTTTTCTTGCATGATAATTTTATCATTGGTTTGATTCACAAATGAAGTAACAAATGCAGCCTAAACAAGTAATTTTCTTTATAATCATTTCATATTTGTAAAGTAATAATCAGACAGGCAAGAAATTTCTGTGAAAGAAATAAATCGTTGTACTTACATGTCCAAGAAGGTTGAGCTCAGCGTTGGAATGATAAAATCCTCTGTTCTTATTGCCACTTACAATCTCCAATACTAGAACACCAAAACTAAAAACATCTGATTTCACTGAGAAGATGCCATCCATGGCATACTCGGGAGACATATAACCACTGAAAATAATCAGGAAAGCAAATAAGTTTTTCTAGCATTGAAAAATTATTTTCCGGATGTCTAATTTCATGTACTTACTAAGTTCCTACTACTCTCTTGGTATTTGCTTCTGTTTGATCTGTACCAAATATTCGAGCCATGCCAAAGTCTGATATTTTCGGATTCCATTCTCCATCTAGCAGAATGTTGCTCGCTTTGAGATCCCTATGGATAATTCTAAATCTGGAATCTTGGTGCAAATATAGAAGTCCTCTAGCAATCCCACAAACAATGTTGAAGCGGCTTTGCCAATTTAGCAAGGAGCTTTTTGCTTTATCTGCAAACATAATAAACTGTTGCATAAGGAAAATAGTTTTCACAGTTTTGTAAAGATTATCAGTTCTGTTTGTAAATGTTATGCAAGAACTGCTGGGAGAGAGACTAACCGAATAAAACAGAATCCAGGCTTCTGTTTTCCATGAACTCATACATGAGCATCTTCTCATCCATTTCAATGCAGCAACCCAGCAGACGAACAAGGTTTCTGTGTTGAAGCCTTGCAATTAATCTAACCTCATTCTTGAATTCTTCTATTCCTTGCCCAGAGTTCTTTGACAGCCTCTTTACAGCTACTTCTTGGCCTTCTATTAGCCTACCCTGTCAACATATTAAGATTGCATTAGCCTAAAATTATATATATACTAATTATACACATATTTCCTTTACAATAATTTTTGCCTAAATACAATTTATAACTTTATTCATGGACCAAACTTGCGATAGAATGTCGCATAAGCAAAGTAGTTATTAATTTAGTTATATAGCATTCTATCACTTGTTTGGTCCATGAACGAAGTCTAGTCAAGTATTTTCATTTGCAGATAATGTTATTCCAAGAATTTACCTTGTAGACAGACCCAAAACCTCCTTGTCCTAGTTTATTTTCATCAGAGAAGTTGTCTGTAGCTGTTGCAATAGTACCAAAATCAAACAATGGCAGTTCAAATTCATCTTTGTCTTTTTCACCGGAGTTGTCTCTTTTACTTGAGATAACCACCTCATTCAACAGAAAATCTTGGCTTCTTTGTTGAACATTTAAATCTGGTTTTAGAGATGGAAAGATAATTATTAGATGACAAAATAATTATTACCGTGTGAAATTATGCTTAAAACTGATATCTTTCAGGTTACCTTTATGTTCTTTACATGCATTTAACAACCTCTTTCTCTTCCATATGAAACAGCCACCAAGTCCCAGAAGCAAAATTCCAATTCCAACTGAGATGCCAGTAATAAGAGAACCTACACTCCTACCATTACCTGACCAGAAAAGCATTGGTAAGCAATCATATATTTTTTAAGTCACTTGCCCATATCTGATGTGTGTTTTTATTCATATATTGAAATATATCTTAATATTAATTTGTAATGAAAAATTTACAAAAATATTAATTTTTCAAATAATAAAATCATGAAATTTGTTACTAGTCAATATGATTCAAATACTGAAGAGATTATAATTCAGAACATAACATGATTGAGATGACCTTAAGAAGACAGAGAAAAAAGGAAGTGTCGGTCCCCTACCACCTTAATCACCGGCAACATAGATGAAAGATACAAAAGTAAACTTTACTCTTCGATTTCATTTTCTATAGTATAAGCAACTTATCTTCACTAAACTACAAAAACTCAATTTGAAATTAGAGCAGTCTGAGAGTGGGTTTATAGAAAAAATAAATTTTGGGTTTCTAAAGAATAAATTTTTTTTTATTGAATTTCTATTTTTTTTTAAAAATTGGATTCTTATAATATTAATTTTAGTTCATCTTAAGTTTAAAATTAAATTCAATAAAAAAGAAAAAAATGTTGATTATTTACGGCATCAATATATGCTAAAATAATATTATTTTTCTATTCAGTCGGTTTAATTTACATTAAAATAATTATTTTTGTCCAATAAAAAAGACTAAAAAAACCATTTTTTTAAAAATCCAAGTGTATTTTCTCTTGATGGTAAAATTTATTTCTTTTTAATATATTAATTAATTAAATTCTCAATTTATATGAAGACATAAATGGAGTCTTGCGTTCTAATTCTTTCAAAGGGTATCGAACATGATTTGTATGGAAAGCTCAAGGTAGGGTCCACATAATTTGTATGAGGATGGATTTTGATTTTGCAAAAGCAGGAGAAGAAAAGGACACAGAGTAGGGCCCAATAAAATCCTACGAAGGTCAAAGTTATCGGCCCACAGAGGCTGAAATTTTGGACCCGACAAGTCATGAATGGGACCTCTCTTTTTTTTTTAATTTATTATTAATTAAGGTGGGCAGTAATTCTCAGGGTCATATAAGGTGGGGACTGGGGAGTAATTCTATTCAATAACCAAATTGAACTACTACAGCCAGCTTTATCACCGTCCAATTGTTGATTTAGTAATCAAGTGAGAAACTAAGTTAGCCACCATTGGACTTGGACCCATATGCAATGCCATTAACCCACAGAGAGAATAATTTTTTGAAGGACTCTGTGGGTCCCAAAAAATAGGTGGGTGTGTTGCTAGAAACACATGGAACCCAAAAAGTAGTGGAATCCCAAATGCCTGGCCATGAGGCACTGTAGCAGAAAAGCCAATACAAGCTTTTGCTACCCTTTCGTGTATGCTTAAAGAATCAGTTAAAAGGAAAAACTAACTAATCCCATTTCATAATTTAAGCATAGAATAACTTATAAATAATATTTCAAAACAAAAACATATAAATAAAATAAAAAGGGATTTATTATCGATTTAATTGATAAATAAAGTTGCATTTTGAATTAAAATAAGAATTTTGCATTAAAAAGGGATGAATGATACTTAGTTCCTGTGAATCACTAAATTACTTGAGGAGAATCTTGCCCTTAAAAAAATAATGTTGCGTGTGAAGAACGTGACTACTTGTTACCAAAGGGATTTAACTAATGACGCATATGCTTACTTCCATTGGTGGGTGGCTATATCTATCACTTTAAATTTAAAAATCAAATTCCCATAACTACTAATGAATCTAATTAATAATATTTATTTATGATAAAAATTATATGTACTTTAACACAATTGCTTCGGCGATAAATATATGAAACGGGTTTAGCTAAAAAAATTTCTTTTTACGCTTTTTTTTCTGATGATGGTAAATTTCTCGATATATTTATCTAAAAATATAATTTTAGTCATGAAAATAAAATTTCACTAACCTATCCAAAAGGACCCCAATTCCAAATCACGTGGTTTGGAATTCTGGTCTATTTTATTTCTTCAAAGCTCGGATGGAAAAAGGAAATATAATTTAAAACATTTTCACTTATTACTAGACAGTTCCACCAATTATGAATTAAAAACATTATTATATATAGAGTTTGAAAATTTGTTTTGTTAATCAAAGTAGCAAATTACATTTATTATGGAAAAATAAATAAAGCATAATGGTCAAGTAAGTTTCATAAAAATTTACTCTAGTAAAAAATGGTGAGTCCCGTTTAAACTTACTGCCATGAACTTCAAAATAATTGGAAGCAAAATCAATGAAAGTCAAATTAAGACGTACCTATATCAGAAGCAGCCAATCTGACGTAGAGATCTTGACCTCCATCTGAAGCATATTGTCTCATATCCAAGAGCTCATCATACCAAAGAACACAACCTGATCCTTGATTGGTAATATTAGAATTAGCATAAGCAGTGCAAGAGCAATTCCTCAAGCACAACAATTCACAATCCTTAAGACCCATGTTCTTGTCCACATACGAGGTTGAACTTTCTGGCAATTTCATGTACTTCAAGCGCAAGAATTTATCATTCGTGCATTGAAGATCTGTTTTTCTAACACACCCACCTGACCCATCTCTCAAATTCCACGCCTGTGGATTCTTGGGCTGGAAACCTCTCATGCATTTACAAACAGGGGAGGCATTTGAATCACAAATCCCATAAGGCCCACACTCCATGTAATTATCACATTGATCTTTAGGTGCATACCAAAATGAATTCCACAATTGGTTATCAGGAATCCATGTGTATCTTTGAAGCTGCCCGGATGAATTAACTGTCAATCTTGAATATAAAGACTTTGTAGCTATATGAAATGAGTAATATACCTCTTCTTGATTTGTCACAAAATCAAAGCTTATGTAATCAAGCGGCTTCATTTCTGGTACTCCACTGAATCTCAATCCATTCCATGCCCCACTACGGTACACTCTTTTTTCATCATTCCACAAGAAAATTTCCGGGAATCCATGATAGTCTAATTTAAACGAGAAATCACCTGTACCAGGATCATTTGTGCTTCTCCAAGAACTTAAATACCTATCAAGACCTTTACTCAGATCCCAACCTAACTTCATGTCTGGCAATAAAGTATCAGTGGGATAATCAAAGCTTTGCCATAGGTACTGATCGTTTGCATTTGCTTCTCTGAGAACAAGATTTCCCGTATCTAACAACTGCACAACTGGGTTGTTGGCCTTGGTTTGATTTGATGACCATAGGATTTTCTCAGCTTGATCAACAAGAACAATGCTTTGATTGGAGATCTTGAATATACCAGAGGAATTGGTAAGTGGGTTATCTCTATTAGCTACCCAAACATAAGTTCTACCAGAAATATTCTTGTACCATATGCCAACGTACCAATTATTGGAATTTCCAGGACTGAAGAAGCCCAGCTCGAAAATAAGGCTTGTGGAGACAAGGGTTTGGCCATTTATGAGAGACTGGGTTGCAGTTAAAACGTCTGCAGAGAAGGCAAATCTGCATCTCGAGGTATAAAAGGAAAGGTAAGTTAAGAAGCACAAAATGGGATAAAAATGGTTTCTTTTTATTGTACCTTTCATTATTATTTCACTAAAATGGGGCTATGGCTCTCTGTGTAAGTACCTCTGTTTCAGGGTATTTGGGTTTTAGGGGTTTCTTCCTGTGTTCTTCATCCTGAAGACAATTGGGACAGTTTGATAGGAAGAGAGAGAGAGGAAAGCTTTGATTAGATTAGTGGCTCTTCTTTTGCTTTATTTCTTTAATAGGGATGGTCATCTCTGTTTCTTCTTTGACAATCCCTTTCCAATATTTGAAAGGAAAAACCAAAAATGGATTAGATTAGTTTGGGCCTAACTTTGGGTTTTGTTTGTTGTTTCAAGTTTTAATAGGTCAATACAGGAAGATTACCTAACTTTCATTTTGATTCAGCTGATATTAGCCCCAAGATGAGATTCAACAGTTCAACCCTCCCCTGTAAACATGTGAAAAATGCACTGAATCATGGCTCTGTGTTTGTCAAAAGGGCTTAAACTGTATTGGACCCACTTCTAAAATTGGGTTTTTGGCCTTTGGAATAGACTAGGTGAAAAGCCATTAAGTCAAGTTAGATTGTTTTTTTAAAGAAATCTGTGTTTTTCTCTCTTTCAAGACAATTCTACATTTAATTAATTAAATCCAATTATATTTCAATTCGACTTCGAACCCAATTAATTAAACACTTGTATTAGTTTAAAAAATTATTCTTTTTTTTATAAATTTTCTTTATATAAATATTATAAATATAAAATTAAAGAAATTATTGATTTAATTTATAAACTAAGAAATAAATCAAGCTAAGGGAATATATATATATATAAAAGGAAGAGAAGATTTTAGATGTAAGTTTAGCTGGCAACATAATCAGCATATATGATTGGCTAAACTCACATTGTTAATTAATAAATTGAAGCAATTAATCATTGAATCTAAAAAGCTAATTAAAAGGAAGAAGGCATCACTATGATAATCTCAACATACAGATTAGCATCAGCATGTGCAGCCCTCTTAACCTGACTGTTGTCATACAAAAATAAAAATAAAAAAGGGAGATCAACGTTCAACGCCAATCCATTGCTTAAATAATAATAATAATAATAAGTTGGGATTGTTAAAATATAACGTACATACTCTGCTTTCACATTGACCTAGCAAAGTCCCTAGTTGTGATGTGCAATTTTCAGCACAAATGCATTTTTCTCAAAATTATTCTGTAAATTAAAGAAAATTTATCTCTTAATTTTTGTTATACTAATTTCTTTTACTTTAAATTTTATTAAGGACCCTTTGATAAAAATAAATATTTATCTTTTGGTACATGGTATTAAATAAAAAAATTAAAAATGCATATTCGGTCTTTAAAACTTTTTAAGTTTATTTTTTAAAATCATTTAATTTTTTAATTTTTGTTCTATAAAGTCCTTAAATTTTCAATTTTTATTCTATAATGTATAATATATGCTAATATTTTCTGTGCAATAAATCCAGGAAAAAAAATCACAAATTAATCCTCATGCTCAATAGAATAAAGATTGGAATCGAGAGGCTAGTGGAACAAATACTCAGTTGAATAGTTTAATAAAATAATTTCTCCAAATTTAAAAGCGAAAAATACATATTCCTTTATATGATAGTCTATTTTCATATCATGAACAGAATCATCTTAGCTTACCAACTATATGGATTTAGATTTTTTCTTAAAATAAATATTTCACGACTTAGAGTAAATTACTATGACCCTTTGAAATTTAGTTAAATATACTAATTTATCTATTCATTTTTTAAAATATTTTATGATATTTCTGAGATTTAATTGAATATACCATATAATTCTTCTGTTTATTTTTGTCGTTAATATCAAATTTGCTTTTTTTTTGTCTAAAAAATATTAAAAAAATAATGTCATCAATTTGATACTAAAATGTCAATTTTGTCTTCATTTTTAATGTCATTTTGGTATCAAGTTGACATTTTAATGTCAAAGTTGAACATTTTAAAATATTTTTTAATTTAAAAAAAATATCAATTTTAACAAAAGATATTTTGAACTTAATTTTGATTATTTTCAGCTCATTGATTAATAAAATATTTCATTCAAATGTAACATATAATTTTTTTGAGAATCAAATTTCATAGATTTCATAATATATTTTTAAAAATAAATGTATTCAAATAAATTTTATGAGTCAGAGTAATTTACCATATTTTTATTCTGTCCCAAGATTGTACATTTTATTCCTTGTCTTGATCAGCGTGTCAGGTACATCAATTCTTTTACCACAATATCATTACATGAATTAGTCTTCAGGTGACTAAATCTTATTTTACTCTTCCCCAGTTTCGTATGATTAACTCTCTTTTTTTTTTATCATCATATTTTATTTTATTTTTATTCGGCTAGAAATTTATAATTAACTTTGATTTAAATATAAAATAGAATTGGGTCGCTTATCATTATCAATGACAATGCAAATTCTTGGAAGTGTAATGGCAAAAGTCAGCTGCATACCCACAAGAAAATGAGACCTACTCGTCAGGAAAAATTAAAGGAGGGTTTACATCAATTTCATTTGAAATGTTCAATAAACGGATTAATTAGAGTTAGGTATTTAAGAATTTCAGGAAAAAAAAAACAAATGCATATATTGTTCATTCTTCCCTCACCAACCACTTAAAATTTCAACAAATACCAATATGTTATAAAAATTTTACATTTTTATATTCATTTCAAGTTTTGATTATCAATTCGTCAATAGTCTGACCCTGTCCACCAGTTCCTGTTCTTCAGTCAAACATCGTATATTTAATTTCAAGTCCTTTCTCTAGTTTCCTTTTATTGTCTGATGAAATAATTACAGTATGTTAGACCATAAATCAAAGTAGATGTTGGTTTATACAAGGATTTAGATCGCAATCTTTGTCAATAAAAAATTCCCATTGAATTATCTGTCAAGACATGGATATAAGAACGGCATCAAAACTATTTTAAGTTTCAAACTAATAAAGAAAAAAATAGAAATGCCATCTTAAATCTAGAAATGGCAAAAAACTGTTATCAATTAACATATATATTAAATTTGCTCTTATTGGACTATACTTCAATTGTAACATTTTTACTATTTATATGACGATAATTTTATATTCGTTGCCAATAATTTATTATATAAATTATATGTATAGATATAGTTGTAATTTGTTATATAAATTATATGTGTAGATAGTTGAGGTTTTAAGCATTGCTGCTTTGACTCATCATAAGATCACATTACGTGTAGTACTCTTAAATAATTCACATAATCTCCAAAAAAAAAACTTTTCTTCTTGCAGTGCCAAAAAGGTTTCTGGGAATTTTATGATTATTTTTTTTCCATCTCTTTCGAATTTCCAAATCACGTTTATGGTTTTACAAAGTTATCTTCCCTCAACAACTGATTCAGTACCCTTATTTATAGACAAACCACAGTGGTTTTGAGACTGAACATGACAGTCGAATGAGGTTTGAAACGAAAATGTAGGTTGTTTTGGTCGTGGAAGCTTTGTCTCAGTATTGCTACTTAAACATGGAAACTACAGCCGGCATGTTCGGCCTGTCAGCAGCATGATCTTGTACACAAAGAAGCCCAACATTTACACATTTAGTTGCTTCTGATGGGAAAAATGAACCACCCAATGCTTCATCCACCATGCTTAATCCTCTGCCATCACTCCATGATTCCCATGCCTAAAATATTTTACACTAGTTGATAAAGAAAATATCCACAGAGTAGTACTTTTAACATATGTGCATAAACATAAAGGACCATTTTTACTTGAGTATACACTTACAAAAGCAAGAAGGCCTAAATGGTGTTCGTTATATTGGAAGCTGTGAATCTTCTTGCCGCTAATAATTTCCAGCAGCAGAACCCCAAAGCTAAAGACGTCAGATTTTTCGGAAAATACCCCGCTTATTGCATATTCAGGTGACATGTAGCCCCTAAATTTCACATGAATATGGAAGTAATTATGCTTGAATGTTCATAATTACTGTTAATCATTATCAGGCTTCGTCGATAATCATTAGGAGTACGTTAACATAAAATATTGCCAAAAAGCAGAGTCAGATTGTTTCTCAAGAAGAGAGATTACTTACAGTGTTCCCACAACTTTACGGGTATTTGCAAGAACTTGAGAGACTTGAAAAATTCTTGCCAGTCCAAAATCTGATATCTTTGGGTTCATCTTTTCATCCAAAAGAATATTACTGACTTTCAAATCTCGATGTATAATCCTTAAATAAGAATCACGGTGGAGATAAACCATCCCTCTAGCAATTGCAAGTATGATGTTGAAGCGTGTAGGCCAATCTAGCCTCTCATTTTTAGTTGAATCTAACAAAAAGCCGACCATTAAAAACATATCTCCTATTAGTTCCAATTTCCATAAATTTTATAATACAAAGATCACATAAATTAATGTAGTTCAAATGTCTTAACCAGGAGCACTACTTCATTGCAGTTTAAGCAAATTTCAGACAGACAGAAACAGCATGCACTTAGAAGAAGAAGATGGCAGAAAGGAGATAATTAGCATATAGCAACTAAAGAAACAGTGGAGCCAGCAAAACAAGACAACCAACCAAATAGAAAAGTATCCAAGCTTTTATTTGGCATGAACTCATAAATTATTATCTTTTCTTCTCTTTCAATGCAGTAACCAATGAGCCTGACAAGGTTTCTGTGTTGGAGCTTGGAGATCAGCATGATTTCATTCTTGAATTCTTCTGCGCCTTGTCCAGAGCTTCTGGAAAGCCTTTTGACTGCCACTTCCTTCCCATCCTTTAGATTTCCCTGTACAAAATCCAAACTAACTCTGCTTAATTATTTTACACTTTTCAGTGACGCAAAAAGCTTCTGTTACATTTATTTATATATATTTTTTCCTAGGAACTTATAAACTGGACCATATCCTCCTTGGCCAAGTTTGTTCTTCGCACTGAAGTTGTTAGTGGCAACAAACACGCTATCCAAATCAAACTTGGGTAACTCTATCGATGGGTCTTGTTCGCCTAAATGGTTTCTCCATGTATGGTGTTTCAAAATGTATCTTGCATCTGTCACAACAAAGCATTTTCACGTTTCTTTAACGGTTCCAAATTTTTAAGTGCTGATGAAGAGGATATAAAATTGATCCAATATGTTTTAATCAGAGGATACAGAGCTGAATGATTTGAATCTCAGTGAGCACATAGGGCTCCTTACCTCGTTGATTAACTCTTTGGCTAGCTCTCCACTTGTGAAAACCATAAGCTATGATAATCAAGATGGTGGCACTTGATACAGCCATGAGGCTGACTATCAATTTCGCTCGTTTCTGTTTATTGCCTAATTAAGAAATTAAATGAGCAACAAAAATGTTAAATATCAAAAGCATCAAAATAAAACTTGTAATATAGGCATTAGTAGAAACTCTGGTCACCTAATTCTGCATGAGCCAAGCGAAGGAAAAGATCTTGCCCACCAGAGGGAAACACTCGCATATCTATAAGGTCTCTGGACCAAACCAGACATCCTATTCCACTCACATACGCATAAGCCAGGCAAGTACAGTTGATGAGGCACCAGTGTCGACATTCAGTATTTGCTTTACTAACCTTTACATACTCAGAAAAATCAGGAAGTTTCAATCCACCCATTTTTACAAAATCATCAGTTTTCCCTCTCTGCTCTGCAACGTTGATACTTGTGATTTTCTGACAAGTCATTAATTGTTTTCGCCTGGTACACCCTGCCGTCCAGTTTCCTTTGCTCCATTCATCTGGTTTCTTTGGTTCAAACCCTTTCAAGCACCCACAAGTTAGAGGTTCAGATCTTTCACAGACGCCAAATGGTCCACACACTCCATAAATATCGCATCCATTTTCGGGTACGTGCCATGTGGAATACCAACCCTTACCCACCACAAAACAAATGAACTTCAGATATCCTGCTGAGGAATTCCCAAATTTGAGAAATTGCAGCCACCAATTGTTCTTAGAGAAACTGACGCCGTTCCCTGTGCAGTATCATCTTGGAGCATAAAAACGCTTTGATATGTTTCCCCTGAACCTGAGATTCCAATAAACTTAGATTTATCCCAAGGCCCACCTCTCCAATATGGTGTCAACCCCTTCCAAATGAAGGCTTGTGGTGGTGTCTCTTGTGTAAAACTAGCAGCAAAACTCCCTGGAGAAGGATCAATGTCACTTTTCCATGAAATCAGAGCACCTCTCTTTCCAGTTTTAACATCAGACACTGTCCATGTACCAGGTAAGAAGGTGTCTGAAGGATGATCACCGCTCTGCCACAAATTTTCTCTGGATATTCTGTCCTTCAGAATGAAGTTTCCATTATTTAAGAGCACAGAAACAGAACCATTTGATGGGGCAGTAATGTTGGTTGACCATATGATGTCTTGTTTCATATCCCCAAGCATCAAGTTTCCATCTCTACCAATTTGTAGACTTGCGGGGGAATTCATGACTGCCTTTCCTCTGTTGGCCACCCAAACAACTGAACGAGGCAAAATATTCTTATACCATATCCCTGCATAATAATTGAGGGAATAATCAGGACTAAAGAATCCCAACTCGAAAACTTGGTCCTCTGAGGTGTGTGTTTGTCCTTGCAACACTGGTCTGGATAATGTAAGGATTGAAATTGCTGCACAATTATGGAATAGCGATAAAGTAAACAAGTAGAAACACAAGAACATAACAACCTTGCTTATCTCCTCTCTACTCATTTCGTTTCTAAAATTATAGCAAATAAAGTGAGCTGACAAGATGAAAAAAAGTATGGGCCTAACAATACAAACAAAAAGCGGAATGCAAATAACAAGAAATTAGCATTATCTCCTATAAAAAGGACTCATCATCTGAGTATCGAACCTCAGACTCTGTAAAATCAGCAAGTAACTGACTAGAAACAGATTTATTTGGTCCAATGTAGACATTTCTTAAGGTCTGTTTTTTTTAGCAATTTCTGAAATATTTGACCAAGAGAATATAAAATTTCTAAAACATAGCTGTTGTGCTACTGAGTTCACAATATTAATTGCTTTCTTCACGCAATATGCATTTTCAAGCACCAAACTTTTCAAAATTACTTTATTTTATTTCATTTAGTATTTCATATATCAATTGTGTTCTAACAAGTATAGAAATTTATTCTTTAGGGATTTTTTTAAACTTATTTAATAAATTAATCATATTTAGACTGATGTGTAATAATAAATTAATGAGATTAAGTAAAAAAAAAACAAATTACATGAAATCTCCAGTGATATTTTTCAAATTATAGGCATAAAATAAACTTTCAAAAACTAAAAAGATAGTATTCATTTATTTAATACTGTATGAATTTCAAATATTGCACTGCAATATATCAAACTATTTTTCTATATTTGAAATATTTTTATATAAATTTTTTAAGATTTCATATACAGTCAAATGATATTTTATAAGAGTTTAAAGTTTATTATTATTATTAACGACTGTAACTGTAAAACAACAAGTACATTCAAGTTTCAGTCTTCCTAACTGTTATCTCAAATAATATTTTTATTAAAATACAAATAAGTAAATTATTAATTATTTAAAAAATTAATTTTTACTATAATTTATTAAAATTTTAAAAAAATTTACTATAACGATATTTTATGTAATTTGTTTTAAGCAAAAAGACGAGAAAAATAAAAAATAAAAAAAATGGAAGTTACTTTTTTCAACTCTGAACAGCAAATCACTCAAATAATTCAACCAATTAGGTGTAGGCCTTTCAATCTGATTGGTCCCGTACGCAACAGCCTTCGCCATCAATGCTGACTAACTGATGCATTATAATTACAATCGATTGGCAATTTACGACAAATTATATGATTTCATTCGTGTTTTCAAGCTATAAGCTGTGTGCGCATAGCATACCCTGAAGTATTGTTGATGAAAACAAATATGCAGCAGAAGCATCAAAATCCAGAGAATGAGCATTTTCAGCAACAACCTCCATCAAACACATAAATCTCTCTTATTTTCTCACTAAGTTTATACAAAAAAGATAGGCGGGAGATAAAAGAAAGGGCACTGGTGGTGATGATGGACAGCCATGGCCCATGGCTAACAACCAGGTTTTCTGCGATGTCGACCATTGAATAACAGAAATAGAGTGTGGCTGAAGCTTTTGCTTATCTTTTTCCTTTTTTTTTTTCTTATTTTCTTTTGTATGATTGTAAAATTTTTCATTAATAAAATTTAAATCCTGAAATTATTAATTCTGATGAAGTGAAATGCGGCTGTAAATTTTCGATTTTACATTTACATTTACTCGATACATCTAACAGTGGAAAAGGACCTCAGAAGAAAAAAGACTAAAAACATGGATAATGATTAAAAAGCTAACTAATCCTAAGCTAAAACAGGTGCTCCAAAAATTATCTAAAAGATACTAACAAATGCCAAAGATCTCTGCTATAAGATGGCTTTGATTTCCTCCTATAAATTTCATACCCCAAAATCTGCTGCTGGTTGCAGACATTAATTATCGAGGTTCGATGGCTGATTCAGTGACATTATTTACAGACCAAGTAGAGTTGCTTTGTGATTGAACATTCCTGCTGGTTGACACATTTTGAAATGTAAATGTAGGTTGTTTTGGTTCAGGAAGCTTTGTTTTTTCTCCACTTAACATTGAAACTATGGATGCCATGGTTGGCCTTTCTGCAGCACGATCCTGTACACAAAGAAGTCCAACATTTACGCATCTGCTTACTTTTGACGCCGAAAATGAGTCTGCCAATGATTCGTCTACCATGGCTAAGCCCCTGGTTTCGCACCATGATTGCCATGCCTGCAACAATTTTTTGTATTTTACGATGAAATTAAATTTCAAATACTCGAAAGTGTGACCCTAGGAAATTATTCAAGTGCTGCCTTACATAAGCTAGAAGGCTCATGTGTTCTTCATGAAACTGGAAGCTGCTAACCTTCCTGCCACTAACAATTTCCAAAATCAAGACTCCAAAGCTGAAGACATCAGATTTCTCTGAAAATATGCCGCCCAATAGATATTCAGGAGCCATATAACCTCTGCATTTAACAGTAAAATCACAATTTTTAGCACTTCATATTTTCAATCCTGGTCTCCCTACCTTGGAAATGGAAGTATTTTATAACAAGGCAATTGAGAATAAACTTGCATTACGTATTGAATGATAGATTGCTTACATCGTTCCCACAACCCTATGAGTGCTTCCTAGATCTTGTGTGCCTTCAAAAATTCGTGCCAACCCAAAATCTGATATTTTTGGGTTCATCTTCTCATCCAAAAGAATATTGCTAACCTTCAAATCTCGGTGTATTACCCTCAAACAAGAATCTCGATGGAGATAGAGAAGCCCCCAAGCAACTCCAGTTATGATGTTGAACCGTTTAGTCCAATCAAGCTCCGCCTTCCTTGCTGGATCTAACAAATTGATAAATCAAAATTGTTAGTTTTTATTTCAATGAACTGCAATACACAACATAATGACTAAGCAAATCAGCAATAATTAAAATAAGAAAATTAGGCATCTTAAAAATGAAAAGGGAATGATAAAACCAACCAAAAAGATAAGTGTCCAAGCTTTTGTTGGACATGAACTCATATATTAATATCTTCTCTTCTCTTTCAATGCAGCAACCAATTAGTCTGACAAGATTTCGGTGTTGAAGTTTGGAAATCAACTTCACTTCATTCTTGAACTCATCTATGCCTTGTCCAGAGCTACTAGAAAGTCTTTTAATTGCAACATCCTTTCCATCTGGCAGCTTTCCCTACATAAAGCCACAAATTAGTACTCCATGCATATGAAGAATACATTTTTGGTTTTGAACAAATGTCTATAATTACCTTATAAACTGGACCATATCCTCCTTGCCCAAGTTTGTTTTCTATATCAAAGTTGTTGGTAGAAACTAATATGCTATTGAAATCAAACAAAGGCAATTCCAATGAATCTTTATCTTCTGAAGGGCTTCTCCACACGAATGCAGGCGCGGAATCTCTTGGAGACTCAATTGGAGCTGCAAAATTAATGCATTTGGGTTTCCTTAATGGTTGAGCATAAATATTAAAATCAACAAGCTTAGCTACAAATAAGTCTGCAAGCTATCAAACCTTAAGGACATCAAGAGATGTAGTCTTCTCACTAAAACTACTCTATTTCCTATAACTAAATGTCTAAAAAAATTATATAATTTTGAGAGGCTGAAGAGCGTTTTTTGATATTTGATTCCCTGTCATCATAAGAAATAAGATATTCCATCGCAAAAAGTTAATAGTTCCTAATTTTCTTTCAGAGATTTATGCAGTCATCGCACTTGTAGCAAAAAGCTAATAGTTCTCAATTTTCGTACTGTCAGTGTCACAGATTGATGCAGTCATCATTTCATAAAGTCAAAAAGTGAGATAAAACTTTAAGGTCCTGAGTTCCTAAGGATTAAATATTCGCCATCAGAATCCAATCTTGTATATGAGTTCCATTCTATTAAGTTGGACAGATGACAGATTCTTAACCTGTCTAGTTGTCCTGTATCAAGGGTTTTTCTTCCTAGATATATGATAATGAGTATCTAAATCAAATGTTAGGCCTACTTTCCCGAGGAAATAACGGTCAAAGACGGATTATCTTATCTTGGAAAACGATGCATGATAGCAAGTTCAACTAATATCAGCAAAGTAGCAGCCTCTCAGTTTCTTACCATTTGTCTTAACACTTCTTTTGGTCCTCCACTTCATAAAACCATAAATCAAGGCAGCAATAATGGCAGCACTTGAAATAGTGACAAGGCTGACAATGAGCTTTTCCTTTATCTTGTTACCACCTAAAAGATAACAATGATAATCGTAAATGAAACAATAAAACTTGTAAATATCTGTGCAAGAAAAATGAAGAAAGAAGAAACAAAAATCAAAAGAAAAGAAATTCAAGTATCATATTACCATCGCCCAATTCTGAATTTGCAAGGCGAAGATAAAGATCTTGTCCCCCATAGGGCAACTCGTGCATATCCATAAGGTTTCCTGTCCAAATTAAACACCCTATACCATCTACATATGCATAACCTGAGCAGGAGCAGTTGTTCAAGCACTGCAGATGGCATTCATTTGCATCCCAAACCTTTAAGAATTCAGAAGAATCTGGAAGTTTTAGCCCACTAACTTTCAAGAAACCATCTGGGTTTCCCCCCTGTGGGGCATTGTTAGTTGTATTTCTTCCACAGCTTAATTGGGTTCGCCTCGCACACCCCCCGGTCCAGTTTCCTTGGCTCCATTCCTCATCAGATCTGGGCACAAACCCTTGCAAGCATTTACAAGTTAGATTTGGTTCATATCTTTGGCAAACCCCAAAAGTTCCACAAGCTCCATAAACTTCACAAGGAGTGATGGGTGCTTCCCATCTAGGATACCATCCCCTAACTTCCACCCAACACAAGAACCTCAGAACTCCACTTGATGAGAGGAAAAACATTGAGTAACTGCAATTCCTGAGCACACTAACAGAAAGATAAGCAGTGCCTGTCTGAATACCATCTATGAGTGAGAGTCCACTTTCATAATCAGCATCCATCTCTGGTATCCCAATAAACTTTGATTTATCCCATTGCCCACTTCTCCAATGAGGCTTTGAGCCTTTCCATACGAAGGCTTGTGGCGGTGTTTCCCCTGATACTCCGGCAGTAAAATCCCCAACAGATGGATCATTTTCACTTTTCCAAGAAGTGACAGTTAGTCTCTCCCCACTAGTGTCATTGAAGGCCAACCATCTCCCAGGCAAGAGAGTATCAGAAGGATTCTTAGAGTTATCCCACAAATTTGCTCCTGTAATACTGTCTCTCAAATCCAACAACCCATCATCAGTAAGCACAGCAATTGAACTGTTTGATGACCCAGAAATATTGGTTGACCAGACAGTGTTATCCTGCCCATTTAAAAGCTTCAGATTCCCATCACTGCCGATTGTTAGACTTGCAGATGAGTTTGTAATCGGTTTTGCTCTATTAGCTACCCAAATAACAGTCCGAGGAGAAACTTCCTTAAACCATATTCCCACGAATTGATTCCGAGAATTATTAGGAGTAAAGAATCCCAACTCAAAAATTTGGCTTGGGGAGTTGAGTGTTTGCTCAGGGGAGACTTGTGTTGATGTAGTTATGTTATAAATTACAGAGCAATAATTAAAAGAGCAGAAATTGAACAAGAATAATAACAAAAATTCAACTTTCATAAAGAAATCCCTTTTACCCATCTGATTCCTAAAATGCTTTTAATAACATAAATGACATGATAAGAACATAAATTACATAATCAAGATGAATCCTTGTCCAATAAATATCAATCTTGACGGGTGAGGAAGCTTTATCAGCAAGTGGTGGTCAACTTTAATGGAAACAGTCTTCCCCATTAAGTAAAGCGTAGATAAGGGGCTGTAAGCAGACATACTATGCGAGATAGTTGCTGCAATAATTGAAAGTCTACTTTAAGTCAATTCCAGTTGAGGAATGTATATTGATTCTTACCAGTAGACAAAAACAATCAAGTGGTAGACTTGGTGGCCCAAGCTGCCAAACTTTGCTCTTCTGTTGATGCTTATTCTATTGTTGATCTCTGTCGATGGAATGTTTTCCCTTCATGAACTTTGAAAGTTTATATGTTTCCCAATATTAAACTCTAAACGTCAGCTATAATTTTTGCCGTTGTTATTGCAAGAAACAGAACTTGTGATATAAAGATGGAACCAAGTTAATCTGGAAGGAAAACTTAAGGTTATTGGTTAAAAAAAATCACTACAAGTGGGTTTATTCTAATACCCAATTTTAAGCCAAATCATGGTAAGCGGAGAATTTTGGACGCCATCTCTGACTTCGGCAATTGACGTTTATACGACTTTACACGCCATATGGTTCGCATTCTTAATTAAATTATGATTAGAGGAAATTTCTTACATACAAAAGCACTAATTATAACTAATGATTTGCAGAAATTGTAAACATTGAAAGAAAAAAAAAAAAAAAAAAGGGAATTTGTCTGTGACTGTTATGCAACCACAAGCCTTGGGGAAGTGGACACTAACCAAAAGGAAGGTAGTTTCATTTTCTTTACGTCCCGTGTTATGAATCTTGTGATAGATGAGGAAGAAGACACCCATAACTATTGGCTGGTTACTGGTCAAAAGCTAGTGTGCGACAGCGATGTATCTGAGAAGGATAAAAAAATGTGGGATCCAGTTTTGAACAGAATGTAAACTCAATTGGTTGCAACTATATTGAACGGGTCAAATATTTCCCATGGGCTGTTAATTGGGATTGTTTTGTCATGGAGATGAAAGATGACTATTGATTTGGTGTAGCCCCGGAAAACGAAGATGAAAGAGATGCGCGAAACATGAAATGCGTTTGTTTCCAAGATTAGTTTGTATTTTCAAATCTGAAAATTTGATAAATCGGTCTCATCTTGCCTAAATCTATTTCATAATTTGATCTATCACACTTCTTAGGTCGCATTTTATCATTAACAACACAAAATTTTCAAAATTAAAGGATCTCTCCTCTTCTGTCTTTCTCCTTGAAACCCTAGCCATCTACTCTTTTCTTCATCATCTTCTTCTTCTTCTGTTCTTTTAGCATTCATTCCTTATAGGTCTGCCGTCAACTATGTTTAGTCTCTAATAATTTATGCATTGATTTTTTTTTTCTATTTTTTTTTTCATCTAAGTTATTAACAAATTATTTTTTATCTACTAAATTTTCAAATGGTTATTTTTGTTCCATTGTTTCCCTAGGCAAATTATACAGAGGATAACATTAATAAAATTGAGAAAATGAAAATATTTATATTTTTCGCTCTTGGCCTTTAGCTTTGTGTAAAAATGGTTAATTGTTTAGGAAATTAATAGAACAAAAATAATTATTTAGGACCATATTAAAAAAACATAAAAAAATAAAAGTCCTATAAAATAAATATGACAAATTGAAAGATGAAATTGTGTGTGTGTGTGTGTGTTTTTTTTTTTTTAGTTTATACAAGAAATTATAATGTGATTTTATATTAATTATTATAGTGTCATTTGCTGAAGATCCAAAAATGTTCAGACTAACCCATTACTATCATATGCACCAGTAGCTTCTATAGCCATTAATGAAGCAATCTGCTCTGTTTTTCTCATATGAGAGTAAAGGACGGGACAGGGGCACGAAATTCAAACTTCAAGCTGTTTAATTCTCTATCTATCCGCCCATTTCTCCGTCTCATCATCCATTAATGGCCTGAAGCAGTGAAGCTGGTAATCCGGAGAAAGAAAACAAAAGAGAAACCCAAATGATTTTTTTCTCCATCCTAATTAGAATATCAATATCGGAGGGCAAGTCCAGAATTTATGAACTTCGACATTGTGTCCAGTGTCCTCGCCTAAACCGTAAGGGTTTGAATTGTTTCTAAGAGTGATTTGGATTCCAATCTTTCTATTCGAATTAGATTTCCTTTGTCCTGATCGATCGATCGATTGTACTGTTGTGAAAAAGAATTTGACCTTGTGAAAAAATCATTGAACTTATTAATTTTTTTTTTTGAAAGGTAATTGAACTTATTAATAAGTAATTACAATAATTGATTAATAAGGCTCGAAAAGTAAAAAAATAACAAGAGTTTAGCTCTACAAATTTGGGCTTTAAACTATGGACCGAACAAAAATATGTCTACTTTGGAAATAATGCTAATTCTTTTTAGTTTTTTTCTTAAAGCCAGTGGAAAACCACGCGTTGACTTGCACGTGACACCAAACGACAAAGCCTGGTTACTGACAATTCATCCCGGTATAAAACGACAATGTGGAATCCTCTTTGGAGGGTATTTGTTTTCTTTTGTTCCCACTTCCCAGTAGTTGAGCTGTTAACATCTTTGGTCTTAAATCCTTCTTGTTCATTTGTTACAACTAACATTTAAATATTTTAATCTATAACAGACCTAACTTCTGTTTGTCTGTTCCACATCAAAATATAGAATGATCTGTGGTTGATGATTATTATTATTTCCTCTAATAGTCATATATATTTTCAATTATAATATGAGCATTTTTATATTACATATGCAAAAGACAATGATTTTTGACGAATGATAAACCACGATTTTGATAATTTTTGCTATCGGCGTCATATTTACAGAATTATAATTCAATTTTCATATACAATTGTGCATTTTTTGCTCTGTTCATAAATAAATACATGGGTCGAATATAAGCAAGAATTGCCAGTGATTATGCTTACATTTTTGTTCTGTCTCATTAAATACAGTGCACAATGTCAAACTCTTTACGGAATGGCCCCCTTCAACTCAACTTCATGTCATTGTTTATGCTGGAACTTCTCGCTAATTTACATAGAAAAGTTAATGGAAATAAATTTGAGTACCAAAATGCATAGGAGCAAATTTTTTTAAAAAAATAAAAAAATGATTTTTTTTTCCAAAATTGATTCAAAAAAACACTATACAAATGTTGTTGAATTACATATAAAATGATGCAACAGAAAACAAAAATATTAATAATAATACTAATAGAAGTACTCATCTTCCAACTATCATTGTAACTGTGACATCGTTTGAGGATACAATTTCCTGACCTTCAACATAGATTTCAGAGGTATCTATGGAGCCTCTCATGGATGTATAAGTAGGTTGCCTTGGCAATGGCAATGTTACGTTGTTGCTTTCAAGCATCAATATCACATTTGACATTGTTGGTCTTAGAACTGCAGAATCTTGCACACATAACATCCCTACTTGTATGCATCTCTTTACTTCGTCTAAGTAACACGTGCCTCGAATCGATGGATCGATTAGATCCACTGTTTTATGTTCATTCCAAAGTTCCCATGCCTGAGATCAACCGTCATTAATTAGCTATAAGTGGAAAGCTAAGAATGTTAAATTTAGTATCTTAATTTGAAGATGTACTTACATATGTGATGAGGCTAACATGGTCGGTTGAGCGAAAGCTGGTGTTCCTCCTCCCACTAACGATTTCTAATAGTAAAACTCCGAAGCTATATACATCTGATTTGACCGAAAATAGGCCTTCCATTGCGTATTCGGGGGACATGTAGCCACTGCAAATTCAGAATGTGAAAAGGATTATTGAGAATAAGTAAATTGTTCTGTTTCTATTAGAATCGAATTTTATAGATACAATGTGTGCGTACTATGTGCCAACAACTCTGTTTGTGTTTAGCTCATTTTGGTTTCCACCAAAAATTCTGGCCATTCCAAAGTCTGAAATCTTTGGTATCATTTCCTCATCCAGCAAAATGTTGCTAGCCTTAAGGTCTCTATGAATGATCCGAAGTCTCGAATCTCGATGAAGATAAAGAAGCCCTCTGGCAATCCCCTCAATGATATTAAACCTCTTCTTCCAGTCTAATATTGCCTGCTTTGCAGGGTCTGCATTTGTGTTCACAAGCAAAAGGTAACCATTAGGAAGATGTAAGAATAGTTATTTTTATGCCTTAATTATGTAATTCCAATTAAGCATCAAAAGAAAACAAAACAACTTACCAAACAGAAAGCAATCCAAACTTCTGTTTGGCATATATTCATAAAGCAGCATCTTCTCTTCCCCCTGAATGCAGCAGCCTAGTAATCTAACAAGATTTATGTGTTGTAATTTTGCAATCAGTATAATTTCATTCTTGAACTCCTCTAAGCCTTGGCCCGAGATTTTCGAAAGCCTCTTTACTGCTATTTCCTCTCCTCCAGGAAGTTTCCCCTGCAAATAAATGTGAATATAAATTTCTTCAATACTTAAAACTCTGCTTTCTCTTACATCCTGCCACAAGGTTAACATAAATAATTACCTTGTACACATGGCCAAATCCACCTTGCCCAAGCTTGTTTGCTTCAGAAAAATTGTCTGTAGCTGCTGCTACTGTATTGAAATTGAACAACGGTAAATCAGGACCGTTTACTTGGCTCCCATCAATGACAAGGTCAGCTGGACCAGACATCTCTGACGAATATTCTTTACTCTTGCTCATATCAGAAAATGGCACCTCACTCCTTTTTGTTAATGAATTTGAGTAGGCAGCAGGCAAAACTAAAGAGGCAGAAAAAGAAAACAGAGAAGGAAACTTGTAAATAGTGAGTATCAAGATTAATGACTTGGCCTACGAGTATGAAAATCTCACCTTTGAGCTGTGTTTTTAGCCTCCAGAGTAGCCATACAGATATTAACAGGAAGAACACACCACCCACGACTATTCCTGCTATCGCAGCTGCAGGAAACCCCTTGCTGCTATCTGCATTTATTATACAAATCAGAACATTAAATTACAAGAATTAGTAATTTATTTTGAGCTAGATTCATCTATAATTTAAAGTAAATCAAACAAAAAAAAAAAGGAAAAAAGAAAGTAATTTTGCCTAATTCGGAATCAGCTAGACGTAGATACATAACACTTGCAGGTCTGCCAAAATCTTGAACATCAATCAAATCTCCATTCCATATCATGCATCCAATATTTTGGACTACTGCATAGCCACTACAAGAACAGCTGTTTAGACACATTTCTTGACAATTGTCTAGAGAAAGGGAATTCACATCAGCAAAATCTGGCAATTTATTGCACCTTAGCTCTTTAAACCCATCTTCCCCACCAGCAACCCCTGCTATGCTATTATTCTTCTGGCACTGCAATTGAGTCCTTCTAACACACCCACCTGACCAATTTCCCCTTCCCCACTGTTCTTCATCTTTTGGCACAAATCCTTCCATACATTTGCATTTGGGATTCTCATATATACTGCAGACCCCAAAATTGCCACAAAAATTATACAGTTCACAGTCATTAGCCGGCTGAGTTTGCATTACGTCCCACTTGTTCTCGCTTTCGTTCCACTTGAGTTGCTCTTCATGTCCATCCCAAGTTATCTGAAACCTCATGAAATCAGAAGCGTTCATCGGATTATATGTAATATAAAGATTTCCATCATCTTCAGTTACTGTCTTAAATCCATATCTGTAATTAGTCAAAGCTGTCATATTAGGCACCCCTGTGAATATCTGTCCATTCCAATAGCCACTTCTCCATCGTCTTCCTGATTGCTCCCACATAACAAACTGTGGAGCTCCATGAGGATCAACTCCCATGGTGAAGTTTCCGGGTGAAGGATCGGTTGCAGATTTCCAAGAAGTGAAAGTCTTAATCACTCCTGTTGAAGAACTTGCGAGAACGTTCATGTTTGGCAAGAAAGTATCTGTGGGGTGTTTAAAGCTTTCCCAATAGAACTTAGTTGTATCACCAACATCAGAAAGAACAAGATTACCTGTTGTTTGAAGAGTGGCTTGTGTGTTATTAGACTCAAGTGAAGCATTACTTGACCAAACTGAATCTCCATTTCCATCTATGACAATCAAATTCCCATTTGCATCAATCGTCAAGGATCCTCTTGTATCAGAGATTGGTTTCTCTCTATTGGCGACCCAGATGACAGGCTGCCCCTGAATCTTGTGATACCATATACCAACATATCGGGAATTAGTTGAATTAGCAGGAGGGGCAAAGAATCCCAGTTCAAAATTTTCATCAACTGATAATAAAGTTTCCCCATCTTTAATTGATTGGCCTTTTGTGATTGAGTTGTTTCCAAGGCAGAAGATAGCTAGAGAGAAGAGGAAAGAAAGGAACAAGAAAAGAGAAACTGGGTTCTTCATGATCAAGGCCATAATTTTCAATCTCAGAGAAAAGCAAACATTACTATATATGAGAAAGAATAAAAAAGAAGAAATTTTAAAAGAATGTTCACAATCAAAGAAGGGGATTCATCGGGTGGTAGTTCTGGGTGCAAAGTTTGACTCGAAACCTCGCTTTTTATGAGTGGTTGATGCTCCAATCTAAATTTTAAAAGATAATCTAACCTCCTTGGCTAGGAAAAATCTAATTTGCAAATTTTGACCAATAGAAAAAGGAGAACAGGGGAAGAATATCAAATATTGGGTAGAGTAGGTAAAGGTCAAGAGATTTCTATTATTCTGTATCACATCACATGCCATTGACATTGGTCGAGTCTGTATCTTTTTATTGGAATAGTGGAAATCCCTTGCGGAAGCCTGCATGTATTTATTCATAATTTTAGTTAATAATACACTATTGTGTAAAAAGAATAATTTTTATTCTATAAATATAAATTTAATTTTTTAATAAAAAATAAATTATTAATCCATATATATGCCTAAAAAAATAAATACAATTTTGTAACTACTTTTTATTACTTAAAATTGAAGAAATATTTAGGATTGATTGATCATGATTGAACATCTTATACAAACAATGTGGACTCAAATTAAACGCATAATCTCTTAAAAATTCTAACTCGAATAGATTCCAACTATCCAAAATTTTGGATAGAATTGATTAATTGAGATTTTGAATTTAATAATAATTTAATTATCCAATTTCATGAAACACAAGATAAGTGAATTTAGCTCCTAAAAGCTCTTTTATATGATGATTTGAATAATATATATTATTCAGTAACACCAAATTATATTATAATCTAGATTGATCATAAAAATAATTTATTTTAACCAATAATCTGTATTTAGTAAAGTATCTTATTTGAAAAAAAAATATATTATAATCTTCAAAATAAAAAGTTATTAGAAATAACTTTTTTATAAGCTAGAATATTTTGATTTTTCTTTCCTTTTTTACTCTTGTTTTTTTATATTTTATAATAATAATATAATTATAAAAGTATAAAAGTATATATAATATAATTATAAAATTATTTAATATGTAAATAATAATAATAATAATAACAATAATATATTATATGATAAAGATAGACATATTTATTATATTAGAATAAGATATTTAACATAAATTTTATATTATTTAATATGCATATATATTATATAATTCGTTTGTATTATATATTTAAATAAATTATATATAATATTTTTAAATAATATAAACATATTATTATTTTATATTTTTCAGCCACTTTTTCAATTTCTTTTACTTAACACTTTTAACTAGATTAAGATTTTCAATTATTAGATTATCAAGTTAAAACTAGATTATCAACTAGTTTTATTAAACATAGTTTAAACTAAACAAATTTAATCAGTTTGATTTGGTCAAGTTGGACTGAATTTCAATTCCCTATTTTTTCGAGTAATACTAAGTACATTCTTCAATACTGATATTGTATTTGGTTGGTGAGAGGAAAAAAATTATTTAAAAAAAAATTATTTTTCATTATTAACCAATCAGCAAAATGAGTATTAGAGAATATATTTAGCATTATATTGTGTGACCTGATTTTACTCACGTAAGGAATCCTGAAAGTTACATTTTGGGATTGATATAATGTGTTTTTAGGTGGAGACATACGAACAGGAACCACTGAATGTACCTTTTCAATGAAGCTCATTTATGGTTGATGATGACGACAAGATAATAGCAAGTGAGATGCTTTTTTTTTTTCCAAGAATATTTTGTTCTGATGATCTGTGTAAATCTGTAGAAATTGACACCCTCAAGTTCACAAATGACATGCTAATTTAAACTTCAAAGCCTCATTGAATGTTTACATTTGATAAAATACCAACAAAAACCTGCATTAGCATAATTATATTATAAATAGTTTTAATTTAAGATTTTAATATCTAATTTTATAAATTACTGGGAGGAGAAATATTTGTATCATTATCTCTTCCTTTATAATTAAAAATAGTTCTTTCATTTTTCCTGTTATAGATTAGCCTCTTTTTTTATATACAGGTAACTCTTCTTTGTATTAAATGAATTAATATTTAAAAGAGATCTCTCAGAAATATAATTTTCCAATTTCACAAAATTTCTCTTATTTTTCTAACATATCAAATATGAGGGTTTTTTTAATTATTATCATGACATTTCCGTCATTATTCATGAATCATAATTTTGTCAATTTCCTTACTATGTTTATACATATAAAAATCCAACCAAAAACAAAAATAATGGATTAGTACCAAACGCAGTATAAATTTCTTCAGTTTTAATTTAGACATTATTATATAATTTATATTTATATTCTTTTTCACAACTTGATATAGCTTTATTTTGGGTAAATATCACACATATTTTCTAACTTAGCATTGATATACTGTAATATTCCTTAACTTTGATATTAATATCTCTAACTTTAATTTTTGAAATAAAAATATATTTCTTATGTATTTTTACAGATTTACAAGATGTTATATTATTGTTTATATGAAGTATACTTGATGATTAGATGTTATATCATTACTCATATGAAATACATAATTTTTCTAAAAAACTGTACTTAAATAGATATTTTTTTGTATTTTGATGATATTGATAGAATAATATTACGATATTAAAAAATTATTTAAATACAATTGCTTAAGTGCAATAAAAAAACCATTTAAACATAATATTTAAAGAAATTAGACGCCCATCCTGCATATTTTATATAAATAGTGATATAATATTTAATCGTTAAAATAACCTATAAATCTATAACATTTCTACTATATAAATTAATGTTAAAAATATCAATAGTGTATGAAATTTACTCGCATTAAAAAAAAATGTCTACAAAATTTACTCGTTTCATTTCTTTTCTAGCCCGTAAGGCGTGGCGGCCACAGAACATCAAATTGGACGGTTTAACAGAAATAGGTCCCACCACCCGCGTGGAAATTTCCTTTTTCATTGAAACGTGGAAAATTCTTGCAAAGAAGAGAGTTAAGTGAAAGTCAGACAGACCCACACGTGATAAAATTTGAGCCATTGAATTAATTAATATTAATAATATTAAAAAGAAACAAGTTGGCAACGTTTGATTATTAAGTTAATTCTAGAATTAAAACCGACCATCATTGGATTAAGCTAATCTGCCATGAATTTGGATTGATATGAACGCTAATATTTTATTTTGCATCTCATGATGGAACCAATTGAAGAATTTGTGGGTCCTCCTCTATTTCGTCGGGATTTCTGCATTATGCTTCCAGGAAATGTTTTTTGATAAATTAATTTAATCATTAATGTCTATTGGGTGTGTTCCAATGAGCATAAGATAAATTAATTAATTAAAATCTGGTTTCATAGTATAGTTTAATCTCTTTTCTACATTAAAATAGTTGTCCTTCTCAATTCAAGCTTATGCAGGAACAGTTAAAAAGAAAAAAAAATACCCTGCAGAGGAGGAAATTAATTACTATGTAAATAATAATATATTATAAACTCCACCCATAAATTTGACAGTGACCATACATGATAATAATAAATAAATAAAATCTCATTTAATATTTGGAAAGTCATTAAGGAAACAATTGCGAATTCGGAATTTCCTTTGGAAGTTTAGATTTTAGTTGTTGGAGTGAAAAAGATTAGGAAAAAGAGGAGAGTTAGGGTTATTATGTAGTTTACTTAGATTTTAAAAATGAAATAGGAGAGGGAATTTATATTTTGGTTAGAAACTTAGAAATGGGGTAGTTCAACACTTCAACTTGATGGAGAAATAACAAAGATGCCGACAAAAAGAATATCAGGAACAGAAAATTTTAGCTGAGAAAAGCTGATTCCTGGAGCTAAAAAACAAGCAAAAGCTGCTGTACTGGAGAACTTATTAAAGAAAATTAGCTGTGGACGATGATGTAACCTCTCAAGAAAGAAAGATCAAAGTCAAATTAGCTTATCAATATTTTCCAAATTCTTAGAAATTATTAGTATCGTGTTTATGTGAATGTGGAAGTAGTGGTCGGCAAATTAGGGCGGAGGATATATATATACTTTGCTTTACTCTTATATATTTAATATATTAAATATTTTTTTCAATTAACTAATTAATATATAATTAATGATTAATTTATTAAGTTTATATATTAATATAAAATATAAATTAAATTTATATAATTAATTATATGATTTTTGTTATGTTGCTCATATTATAAAATTAAATGTCCCTCATATAAAATTAAATTCACATATTATTTTTATATTCTTTCGTATAATTATTGACAATTATATAATTTTTGTTATATTTTTTTATATAATTGCTAGCAATTATTTATTATATTCCATATATAACCATATAATTGTAAACAATTATATAATTTTTACTACATTTTTTGTATAATTGCTAACAAGTATATAAGTATATGTTATTTTTATATTTTTTTAATATAATTGCAGACAATTATACAGTTTTTGTTATGTTTTATCATATAATTGTCAATAGTTATATGTCATATTTCATATATGATCATATAATTGCTAACAATTATATAATTTTTATTATGTTTCTTGTATAATGATAACAGTTATGTATTATTTTCTATGTATTATCATATAATTACTAACATTTTAATTGTTAATAATGAATAATATTAATTGGGTTTCACAAATCGAAACTGATTTCAATTGTATAAATAAAATGTGTTTGAAAATATAATTGAAATTTTTGTTAATGTGATAGTAGGAACCACACTTTGCCCAATTGAATTCGCCCCCTGCCTGAAATCATAGATGCATGGGCTTTTAATAGGATTACAAATTGGAAAATCATACAATAAATTTGATTAGAGTTTGATTATCAAATTTTAGCAATAAATTTTAATTGGGTAAAATTTAATTTATAAAAGTAATGTGATTTTGTGGTTTGAGTTTTTGACATATAGGAGATATAGTTTTTTTTTTTTGGCATTTTTTGCGATAATTAAGCAGTCTGTCAAGTGTATTTTGGCCTATTGCAGAATTACAACAATTGAATATTAAAATTTGTTCAAATTTCTACATTAATGATTCAACTGTATATGTAACACAACTTCGAAGCACCCACCGTCTACTGGGCTTCAATCTCTCTTTTGGCTCCACAGAGAGGAATCAGCTTCTTACCCACTTTGCCTTGCAGTAAAAGCTGGGTGCTTGGACATGGAAGATCCGAAATTTCACTATTTAGCATCAGAATGATAGCAGACATAGCTGGTCTATCTCTTGCAGCTTGTTGCACCTCAAATTTCTTCTTCTAAGCATGCATCATATATTACTGGCTCTACTAGAGCTTTTACTTTTCCTTCTTTCCACAATTTCCATGCGTGATCCAATCGCACCACAGGTAAGACATCATTGCAATTTCAATATTTGTACCATATTTTTCTTGTCCAGGCCGAGTCTTTGTGGATCAATATAATCATAATCTACTATAGATTTAAAATTTCTTTGAATACATAGTATGATTAGGTTGGTATCTGTTCAATTTAGGGATTAGGAGATTAGGTTTTGGGGGGAAGGGATTAAGGAAGGAGTGAAACGCTGTGTTTTTTTGAATTCCGATAAATTCTGTTGATTCGTTTTTTTTCCTAAATTAACCGAACCGAAAACAAAATTTTCATTATTCCCTGAACTGTTTACCTAACTGACACATACTGTAGAAAATGCCATCGGTTAACCAATTGATTCGGTTTGGTTAAAACAGAAAATTTGCTCAGACCTAGATAATGTAGTCAAAACTGTAAACGGTTGACTCTTTAATAAGCAAAATTCATCAGTTATGTTCCTTTTCTAAATTCACCAAGGCACCAATTATCACCTTTTGTACGTGTTGAGGAAGAACATTAACTGGGTGATCAGAGTCTATTTTGATTTCCCCCAATCCACTGCTGCTGCTATCTCAGAAGGCTTAAATTGCAAGAAGCCAATCCCTGTATTGAATTTCCACCCACCGAAAACATCACACTCTTCTCTCAAATATCTCAACCACAGGCACTATTACAACTGCGTAGTCATATTATCATTATTACTATTATTATTTACACAGTACAAGAATTCAAGAATTTGCTTCAACAAGACAGATTTTTGTAGAAAGAACAACGTAAAGAATATGGTTGAATAAATAAAGCTGCACACAGATGACTCTGGTCATCATTCTCAACTGCATATGTTCATATTAGCCCACCACAACCCCTTGTTATGACCAAATTCATAGTCACGGTTAATATGCACCAGCTCTAACGATTTAGACTACACAGACTGAGACGTACTGCTGGAAATTAAACTATCCACCTAAGTAAGCGAAACAAATCGACATCTAGGAATAGGTACAATCAGATTTCTGTAATATTTCCGATTTGTATAGCTAACAGAAACAATCCCCTGAGTGATTCTTCTGTAATTCTTGAAGTATCCGAGGATGAGAATCTTATTGTCTTGAATGGACAGAGAAAAATTCCTTGGTCTTCCAATGTTTCAAATGGAGCTGATAATTCAAGTGCGCGGCTTAACGATGATGGAAACCTTGTCTTGCTTGATATCACCAATGGAAACAGTACTATCTGGGAGAGTTTTCAGCATCCTTGTGATACATTTGTGAAAGAGATGAGACCTACGGCTAATCAAAAAACAGGGGAGAAGATGAAAAATTCTGGGAATGGCCCATCAGATCCAACAACTGGAATTGCTCCTCAAGAAATTCATCAAGTTTTCATTTGGGATCGCAATCGTCCTTATTGGAACACTTGTCCACGGAATGGTCGGATATTAGTTTCATTATGAATTCTGTTTATCTTTCGGGATTTACACTTGCTAGAGATGGAAATGGAATTTTTTCTGAGTTACAGTTATGCAGATAAATCTCCTTTACGACTTTTTTCAGAATTACAAAGGAGAATTAATACAAAGAATTTGGATTAACAGCACCCAGAGTTGGGAAAATAATTGGAAAGTTCCTGAAACTGATGCGATGTTTATGGCATTTGTGGAGTATTTGGAGTGTGTAAGGCACAGAAATCACCAATCTGCAGTTGTTTGAGCCCAAAAATGCAGACGAATGGGCTAAAGGAGACTGGACTGCTGGTTGTGTTGGAACACTATTAATGCAGTGTGAGATCGTAAGAAATGGTAGTGAAGTTATAATATTTATAATATTATCCAATTAAAAATTAAAAATCAGATCAATCAATGACTGAATGTTAAATTTCAGCAAATACTTCTCACATTTCCTTCTCTTTCATTAGCCTATTATATCCCTCAAAATGCAACAGAAACAACTGGGTGTGAATCTATCGGCCATCAACCACTGTGAGTGTCACCATGTTAGCAGAATATTTATCTTTGCTCTGCTGCGAGGAATCTGAATCTAACTCAATTTGTCTTTCAGCATATGCAGCTTGCTTTGGAGATGGAAGATCAACAATTTCACTATTTAGCATTGAGATGACAGTAGAAACGTTTGGCCTATCCCTTGCAAACTCTTGCACGCATAACAATCCCACATGTATGCATCTAAAGATTTCCACTTGACAGCTTGGATCAGATAGTATTGGATCTACTAGAGCAGCAGTGTTGCCTTCATTCCACGACTTCCATGCCTGCAGAAAATATCTTGGTCAAAATGTTGGTAATAATGAAAAATAGGGTTAAGCAAAATGAGGCGATGAGTTAAATGGGTTTACCAATCCTAAAAGGCTTGAAGCCTGGTCATTTTCATGAAAGCTGGAATTTCTCCTCCCGCTTACAATCTCTATTAGCAAAACTCCAAGGCTAAAAACATCGGATTTCTCCGAAAATTGCCCTTGCATTGCATATTCGGGGGACATATAGCCACTAGAATGTCATTAGCAATTCACAGTAAGGATTTCCAAGCTCATAGGATGATAATGGGGTCAATTAAATACAGAAGTAGTACTTACAAGGTTCCGACAACCCTTTTAGTGTTAGCTTCATCTTCATTGCCTCCAAAAATCTTGGCAAGTCCAAAGTCTGATATTTTGGGATTCAGTTCTTGGTCTAACAGGATGTTACTTGCCTTCAGATCTCTATGAATAATTCTTAATCTCGAGTCCCTGTGAAGATAAAGGAGACCTCTACAGATTCCTTCCACAATTTGGAAGCGTTTTCTCCAGTCTAAAAGTTGTTTTCTTTGTGGATCTACATTAATTGCAGCCAAAAACAATAGCGGAGTTTAAAGGTATATGAAAAATGGAAGCTACAGTTTCTGAGTAAGCTTAATTGAAATACAGTTAACAGACAGGACAACAGCTCTAACCAAAAAGAAATGCATCCAAGCTTTTATTTGGCATGTACTCATACACCAACATCTTTTCTTCTCCTTCCACACAGCAACCGAAGAGCCGCACAAGATTTCGATGTTGGAGTTTTGCTATCACCACAATCTCATTCATAAATTCTTGGAGTCCTTGCCCAGATGCTCTAGAAAGTCTTTTCACTGCTATTTCCTGTCCATCAGGCAGTTTTCCCTGAAAAAGTCACATTAACCAGTAACTATATGTTCAATTTACAACCGTCAAACTCCATCGGAGCACTAAAATTACCCTGTATACAGGACCAAAACCCCCCTGCCCAAGCTTATTTTTTATATCAAAGTCGTCTGTTGCAGTGGCCAGCTTCTGTAAATTGAATACTGGCATTTCCTGGAGTTTAGCGTGGATCACGTTGTCTAAAAGTTTGTCGACATCCGAAAATGTTGCATGATTTTCATTCTTCTCGTTCAATAACATCTCCCTTCTTTTCTTCTTTGTTTCTGTTGAATTTGATTTAGAAAGTATCATTCCAAGTTACATTTTCAGTTGCATATACGTAGAGAATTCAACTAAGGTACAAGTTACAACAAATCAGCATGTTACCTCTGTGCTTAGCCATCCATTTCAATACGGAAAATCCAATAATAGAGAGGAAAATAACTCCTACAGGTACTGTTAGTCCCAAAATTACTGCTATTTTCCTCTTGTTATCTGTAAGCCAGAAATAGTAAGTTTATTTAGCACAACATTTGCATGTAATGCAGAGTATATGAAGCACAATATAGTATGATACATCTAACAGCAAGTGAATCAACTATACCGAGTTCTGCATACGCGAGGCGAATGTAAAGATCTGCACCTTCACTGGAAAATTCCTGTAAGTCGATTAAGTTTCCAGTCCATGACATACAACCAAAATCAGTATAATATGAATAAGCAACACAGGAACAGTTATTCAAGCAATCTTCTCTGCATTGTTGTTCGAGAGCAGCCGACCAGTGGGCAAAGTCTGGCACTTTCATCGTCTTCAGCATCAAAAACCCATCTTCTCTGCCCACTTGACTATCATTTCTTGTGATCTCACATGGCATTAATGGTGTTCTTCTAACACAACCAGCAGTCCAGTTTCCTTTAGCCCATTCATCTGCATTTTTCGGCTCGAAACCTCTTGAACAACTACAGATTGGTGAATTTTGTGCGTTACAGACTCCAAATGCTCCACATATGCCATAAGAATCGCATTTAGTTGCCGGAGTTTTCCAATCATTTTCCCAACTCTGGGTCCTGTTAGACCAAATGTTTTCCATTAATTCTCCTTTATAATCCAAAACAATTACCAAAGGAAGAGACTGAACTGCATCTTCATAACTGAAACTGAGAGAAAAAATTCCATTTCCATCTCTAGCAAGACTAAATCCATATAGATAAACAGAATTCATTCTTGGAATTCCAATAAAGATCCGACCATTCCATGGACCACTCCTCCAGTATGGACGATCACCATTCCAAATGAAAGCCTGAGGAATTTCTTGAGGATCAATTCCTAGAGAAAAGCTTCCAATGGAAGGATCAGAATGGCCTTTCCATGATGTTAACATCGTCTTCTTTCCTGTTCTTTGATCAGCAGTAATTCTCATGTTTCTTGCCAATATATTACAAGGTTGCTGAAAACTCTCCCATATAGTACTGTTCCATTGATGCTATCAAGCAAGACAAGGTTTCCATCATCATTAAGCTGTGCACTTGAATTACCGACTGCTCCATTTGAAACATTTGATGACCATAGAGTCTCTCCCTCTCCATTCAAGACAACAAGATTCCCATCCTCGGATACTTTCAGAATCCCAGAAGAATCACCGAGGGGATTGTTTCTGTTGGCCACCCAAATCGGAGTTACTACAGAAATCTGATTGTACCATATTCCTACATATCGATTTGTGGAATTAGCAGGGCTGAAAAATCCCAATTTGAACTTATTGCTTGGAGAAACTAGAGCTTCAGGATCTCTGATAAATTGAGATGCCGTAATGTAATCTATGGCAGCACCAAGATCAGCATAAGAACAGGATATTAAAACAACAACTGCTACGAGCATGCAGCTATCGATTCCCATAACTACATAATTGCTGTTTATTGATGCTATTGAAAATAAATTCTAGATAATGTAGCTCTGAATTTTATTTATTTTTTCTTTAAAAAAAATATTCTGGTTACATTTCTGTTGAAAAGATCTATAATTACATTTTGTATACAATTCAATGGGTCTCTATCCTGCTTAGCTTAAAGTCGTTCGGTAGGTAGATTTTTCTTTCATATGCCTGTGGGCTGTGGCTTAAATCATCATAATTTTGTCAATTTTGAACAGGTCTATATCAAGTTGATCACTATTATAATTTTGTCATTTGTCAAGTTTGAACCAATCTACTAAAACTATGATAGTTGTTTCTTGAAATTGATAGCTGGTGCATAAATGTAATTTTTTGTTAATTGCTAATGTTTTTATTTATATATCATATACAGATGATTTATTTTTAATATATTATTATGTTTTTTATATCATTGTTCACTGTTATATAAATCAATTAATAATAAAAGTTTATGCTTTCTTTTAAATAAGAAAAATTATAAATAAAAAATAATAATTTTTATGGAAGATGGGAAGAGACTTGAGGATTTGTAGCTAATCAAAAATTAAATGATAATCTCAAAAGTTAACGCTAATTAATTGGATTTTACATACATGGCAAGTTCTTATTAGATTGATCCATTAAATTTTTTTTTTTTTTGGTTCGCCGTCAATCTCATCAAATTAGCATATGGATGAATCAAAAATTTGAGAAACGCAATCAATTTTTACAACTTCTGCAGACTTGCAAATACTAATTTAATTCGTATCAACAACTCTTTGTGTAAACAAAGGAAAGATAGCAATAAACTAGATCAGATTAGCCCATTACAAATACTAATAATTGAATTAAAGAGTTAATTTGGTGTAGGGTTGTTCACAGGTCAAATTGGTTATAAATTTACTATAAATCCAATCCAACCCAACTCATTAAGATAATTAGTGAGTGAATTATTTATTGAAAACCGATCCAATCCAATAGATTAAATATAACTGAATTAGATTGGATTTCAATTTGGATAGGTTTATATTTATTAATCCAACAAATAATTTTTGAATGTCTTTTTCCTTATATATAAGATCTAATTCATTTTTTCTTTTCTTTTTTTTTTTGTTTATATTCTGGATATAGTTGTTTGATACTTTTGCTTTGGCTTTCCTTTTTAATTTTTTGTATTAACATGTTAGAAAAACAAAAAAATATATATAATAATATCATTCTTCTAACTGATCCGTCTCAAGCCGCACAAATGTTTTTTTTTATGATATTATCTCATTTTATTAGACGTGTAGTCCTAAAAAATATTTTAATAGAAAAATATTTTTTAAAAAATATGTTTATAATATTATATGTTTTACTAGAAATTGAGTCTTATTTAAAAATATTATTATACCTATATCTATATCTTATCAATTAAAATATTGATTAGAATTTATATACAATTCCATTTCAAGTAAATTTAATATTTTTCTCAAAAATCTAATATTTAAAAACATTTACGATGGTGTCTATCTTGAATTAATTAAGCAATAATTTGATCCTAAAACATATTCAATCATTAAATCTGAGTATATAGGTCCAAATTTTTTTCTTTTTTATTTTTTTTATTTATCAATTTTACTATTCCTTTTTATATGAAATAGGAACATATAAGATCTAACATGTAATAAAATAGACACAAATATTTATATTTATATAAATATAATAATATTTATATGTTAAATGTAATAAAATAGACACAAATATAATCATATTTTTCTCTTATTGGATTATGGTGTTGAAGAGTATAGACACCAAAGTTGAAAGTTGAAAAAATATCTGGAGCTCTTATATATGTTACTGGAATAGGCAGTCCCTCAGTCACAAAAACTGACATTTTTTTAAAGTACAAACACTACAAAGAAAAAGAAAAAAGGATTTATAAGCTTCAAATGTTAAAATAAATGTCTTACGTTTTTTAAAGAAATATCATTAATCTAAGTGCCTAACAAAGTTTTTGAGGTGGGAATGAGTGCTCATATGAGAAAGGAGGATTTGATCCAAATAACCTTTGGCCTCTTAATGATAGAATGGGTTATCCATATTTTCAGTATTTTGAAAGATAAACTCCGTATGAAGAGTTCCCTTATTGGATAAGGTTTTTTTTTTTTTTTTGGAACCAATTGAATTGGATAGAGTAAGTTGGTTGAACAATTAAATTTTCTGAACAGCCCTAATTTGGTGTTTCGTCGTGCATGGTGCAATGTACAAATGCGAATTTAACTGGCCCATGTAGAATATTGATGTTAAATTATTGACTAACATTGGCTGAGATTAGAGAACTTTGGAGGAAACCCATATTTGTTTCCCAACTCCATGTGGGGAAATTGGGGAAGAGGATGTCAGCCCCAGATATTACATTAATATTTTAAGTTATGATTTGTGTAGCTCAGTACAAAGAATGCGTTATTACTAATCTTATTTTGTACAAGTATTCGCGATATTCAATTGTAATTTACACCCACAACTAGAACTTATGGAATAATTTTTAATCATTTGGCCAACAACATATTAATTTAAGTTTTTTTTTTTTAAAAAAAAGAAGTTAACAGATTATTAAATTATTACTTTTTTTAAAAAAAATTTACCCTCGATTTATCAAGTTCTGCTACATTAATGTGAGCTCTGCTATATTAATATCTTTATTAACATTTTTTTCTCTTTTTTGTTAAATAATTTTTTATCTTTAGTAAAGATTAATGGAGTTTCGAGAAAATAATTTTAAAATTTTTAGAGAATTGATAAAAGATTAATTTAGTGGATTAAAAGGTTCTTAATTTAATTCTTTTTGTGAAATTAAGATTATTCAATCATTTCTTTAATTTTTGTACAAAAGAAAATTTGATTATTTGAAGTAAGAGGATGGAAGTATAAAATCTTGGTTCGACTATAATATTAGAATTTTTGTAGCCTAAAATGGGATTGATTGATACAATAAGCGACATATTTGATTTTGTCTTTTTTAGGCACCATGACTGATGGATGCTTGACCAAAGGGACAGACAAAGATGAAAGCACAACCTTATATTGGTTCCAATTATTTCCTGCATCAACAGTTTTTATACAAAGAACAGATTTAAGCAGATTAATTCAGAAAGGTGTGTGGATATAGGACAGTATCCTTTTGTAAAAGGTGTTATTAGACCCATCTTCATCGAAGCAACCTGCTTTTTGGACTGCTGGAAAAACAAAGATACCCATCTGCATAGAAACAAATACTTTTTTGGAATTCTCTCCTTTCGGGTTTCGAACTTAATTACATGCTTAAATATCCTTAGGTTTTGGATTCCGTTATATATACAAATAACAGTTTAATAATATAAATACTACCAAAATTTCACTTTAAATTGGAACTAAAATTTTTAATTGTTTCAAATTGGTACAATTTTTTTTAGAAAGATTGCAACGTGATTCTTGTAGTAAGTTTTGGGTAAGAAGAAATTGTGTTCTATTGAAAACTGACTTCAGATCCCATATTGCAATATTTCAAAAAAAGTTGCACTAATCTACAATAATTAAAAGATTTAGTATTGATTTATAATAAAGTGAGAAATTTTGATATCGTTCTTATTATTAACCCTACAAATAACTGAAACCATCATTTTCATGCAAGGTGGAAGGAAGCTTGCAAATTAAGGATTTTGTAATAAAAAATTTAAATGGAAACTGTTTAAGCTACTTATTATCTTCTAGTTATTTGGAACTAATATTATATTTCAAAAATATATTGCTTAAATTTTGTTGACGCTCTCATTTATAAATTTAACCTCTTTTATTACATAATTTAGTATATAATTAATTTAATCTTCTCCTTTTTTTACCCATCGTCTTACAAGAAAGCAAGAAATCGTTTAGCAATCTATGCATTTTCCTTTATTAATCATCTTTGACCCTCTAATGAATTTAATATATTTACTCGAAAAATAAATGAATAAATAAATTGATTAGGTATAAGATGCTAATAAGATGTAAAAGCCTTCTACAGGGTCCTCCTTTTCTTAGTGAAAGCCCCTAGCAATTTCCCAATCAAATAATTTATTCATTCATATATAGTTTTTCTAACTTGAAATTTAGCCGACAACATTCACATATGAACTTTCCAAAGGTTTTAGTTGTTGCAACTAATAGATATAGTTTATAAAGCTAATCAATAAATACAAGATAAATCACATTAGCGAGACTTATTAAAGTATCATTAAATAATTATTCATTGATGTGAATAAAATTAAAAAGATAAAAATTTAGAAGTAATTAAAAAATATAATACAAATTTTTATCTTGTAACCATTTATAGAAGAGGTAACTGACTTTTTTTTTTATCAAGAAAAAGGTGAGATTCGAAGATAAATTGATTAACTCAAAATTTATTAAAATTTTCAATCAATTAGGAGACAAATGATTCTCAATATGTAATTAACTATTAAATATATTACACACCAATTTTTTAATATAACACAAATCTTTATATTGCCACCCACCATGGGCAGAATTATTAGGTTAAAATGATATTGCTCCAACAAGTATTCAAAATTTGATGGCCAATGTAGTGCGGGGCACATTAGGCTTCGTTTCTTCGGAATCGAATTTCTATGGATTAATTACTTATTACTAGTATGTCTATTTTATATATATATTATAAAATATAATTGAATTAAATTAATATAATTAATAAATATAATTATATTCAAATTATAATAAATCGGATAAGAAAAAATTTGTCCAAAGTATAAATGCTTATAGATCTCTAAGAAATTAAAAATCGGCCGTCGTATCATATATTTTCATTATCCAAATTCAAATCCGGTTCATATGTGTTCATCACTTTCTTCTCTTTGCAAAGGAAACTCTTCATCGTTTTCAAGGTCAGCCAATGTGCGCGCTTTAGCAGTTGGTCAAATTATACGCTTTTATTTATTTTTCTTTACACATCTTTGGAGTTTTTTTTTATTTATTTTCCACTTAAACTTTCTATTTTTTCTTTTTCAAGTCAACATTCTCATAATACAAAAATGGTTTTTTTTTTATATACATCGAAACAAACTGTAAATTTGCTCTCAGAATTTTTTTAGTGATCAGTTTAACTTTGAATCAATTTTTTAGTGATCAGTTTTTAGTGAAAACACTTACTTAATTTTTTTTATTTTTTCCTTAAATTTTTATTTAATATATATAATTTAATATTTTCGAGGTTGATATGCGATAAATCGTTAGTTAATGTTGATTCGAAATAAATTTATATCACGAAATAAATTTCGAGGGTAACATTCATACTAGCTTAATCCTTTTATATATAACATAAATTGTTTTTTTTTTATTTTTTTAGTTTATGACCAACAAATTTTATTTTGATGGTTGAATTGTGACCGGATTGGGTGGAATGGGTTCCAATGGAGTATTTCTAGTTAGATTATTTTTTAATTGTCATTTTTAAATTAACTGTGAGTCTTGTAACGGATCATTAAGTCAAATTAACTCTTAAGAGTTAAATGTAAATGATTTTTCGGTTCAAATTAATTTTGAGTTTAGTAATTTTAATTTTTTTTTTGAGCAAGTTCAAATTAAATTTTTGAATCAAGCAAATCAAAAATTGTCATTCTTGTTTAGTGGTATTATTTTAATAACTATCTTATGAGATCTCAAATTAGAATTTCGAATTGACCCTCAAAAAAGATAAAAGGCAAAAAAAAAAAGAGAAGAAAAGACAAAAATTTTCCCGTTTGTGGCATTTTAGTAATTTTGATTGGTGCCGGAAAATGCTTGCGGACCCATAAACAAAGTTGGTCTTTTCCTATGCAATTTCGAGGAAGGACCAAAAGAGAATGATCTGATAAAGCAGAAATCTACACGATTTGTACACACAAAAACATTAAAGAAAAAGGAAGATTATCTCTGTTTAGACTTCCTTCTCTTTCCTGTACCTTCGTTGTCATTAACATATCCACTCTTTCTTCCAACACTTCCTGTTATTTTCTTTTCTTTTCTTATTGATTAAGCTTTTGTTCTTATTCTCTTCCAATCCTATATATACACATTCTCCTTTCTGACCCCTCAAGTCATCACTTGCAATCATTAATTAATTGTGTGTTAATGGGGTCGAGAAATGGGATTGTTTTCGAAGATTTTTTCCCAGCGATGGTGGAGAAGCTGGGTGCTGATGGATTCATGAAGGAGCTGTCAAATGGGTTTCGACTGTTGAGAGATGAAGAAAAGGGTGTAATCACTTACGAGAGCTTGAAGAAGAATGCTAAGTTGTTGGGTTTGCAAGATATGAGCGATGAGGAAGTAAAGTGTATGGTAAGAGAAGGTGATGTTGATGGAGATGGAGCTTTGAATGAGATGGAATTTTGTACTCTTATGTTTAGGCTGAGTCCTGGTTTAATGCACACATCAAGAGAATGGCTTTTAGAAGCTCTTGTCAGTGAAATTTATACATTTTTTGGGGGTTTCTATGGGCTTTTATTTTAATTAATATTAATATATATTGTTGTTTTCATTAATTTCTTGTTATTAGAGAATCATAATTTATCTGTCTTTTTCCCCACCCAGTCTATTTGTAATTTCCAGCTTAATTAGGAGAATTGAATATTTATTCCATCTTAATTATAATTGAAATACTAAGCAGTCTAAACTGAATTGAACATTGTACATATTAGCCATTCAAATGGTAACTTGACAGACGAATGCAATATTTGTATATAACCAGAGGCGGACATACATGGGGCTACTGGGGCCACAGTCCCCCTTAATTTTTTTTTCAGTCCCTATTTGAATTCAATTTTTTTAGTTACACTCTTAAAAAACAAAAATTAGATATATTTATTTTGGTCAATAGTTCTTTAATTTGTTACTTTTTTATTTTTATTTTCTTTATATTTAGATATAATAAATTTATTATATAAATTTATTGGATAATATAATTTTAAAAATATATTGCCCCCCTAATTTGAAAAATAGATATTAGAAGTGCTTATTGTCCCCAAATTCTGGGTCATATATGATTTTGTTAACACCGGCCAAATGTCAATGGGCTTAAATGGATAGTTTAGAGATAAAATCAGGCTCATGCGGGAGCAGAATTAGATAGGGCATACTCCAGAAAGTGACATAGCGATATCCAATCAAACAATACCACGTAAATAATTTTTTCTTTATTAGAATAATAAGTTATCAATAGGCAAAGGATTTAGCTTTTTATTCCTATGTATTTACTATTTTCATAAAGTTTTTTGAGCATTATAACTCTTTTATTCATTGTATAAGTCTTGTCACCTTAAACTAGAGTTTAGCTAAAGTGTCATTTTCTTTATTAGTTTGTAGGGAGTCTCAAAATTCGAGACTTTTGGGGAGAGGCTAAATCCCTTTGCCACTTGAATACATTGCTTAGACGCTAAGTGTCATTTTCAATATAATAGCTATTTGGTTATTGCCCTTGCTTGTCGGTGCACTCAGACATCGTCCGAAGTAATATCGGAAGGCGGTAAGCCACGACCTAGCTCAATCTGCATTTTATTCCTTACTCGCCACAACTTTCAGATTAGGCCCAAAAACGTTGCAGTTTGAATCTATCCTCTATTATTTTTGACATCAAGGTCAAGCCCATTTACTAAGCCTCCCTTCAAGTCCAATTCAGTTTAACCTTAGAGTTCTTTTATATTATTCGCAAATTATATTATGAATTCGAGTGTATGAAGCTCCGTATATCATTAATTGGTAGAATATCGCATTTTAACTATGTACTCACCGAATTCTTCTTATTTTTCTATTTTTCTTCTTCCTTTTCTTCTTGTTAACTAAGATAAAAAAAAAATTATATATATTTTAAGTTTGTTTTTAGAGAGAGAAAATTTTTTAAGTTACATATTTCATTTTATTTTAGTATTTTTAAATATTGTAATGATTGCTATTATAGTTTGAGTAAAAATATTTATTTTTTATTTTTTTTGAAAGAAAATTGTTGTAAATAAAAATATTTAAACTAAAAATGAATAATATAGAGAGATAAAATCGAGTTGTTGAAAGCTGAAGGCGATGAGTTTGATAAAAATAATAAACCTACAAGTTATAAACCTATAAATTATAAATGATAAACATATAAATAATTATTTTATAAATTTAAAATGATAAACCTGTAATTTCAAATGATAAACCTCTCACTCCCACTTTTCCATTATTATTATTATTATTATTATTATTAAAAGACATCAATTGTAAATAATAATTAAAAAAATGATGCACGTGTATCATTTAAGAAAATTTTAAAAAAAAATCTTTAGTTGTGAATATTATTTAAAAAATATTTGTGCATGATATTCTTGATTATTTATATATGAATATGGCTTGATTTGGTTTTATTCCCCTTTTCTTTAAATAAATTAATGCTAACAGCCTCTGCAATAAAATGTTGCTTGCATTATATAATTTCCTAAATGAAATAAAAAAACAGCATAGACATGTGTAGATGCTTTCAAAGCTGCCTTGTGCGGCATGAGTTCTTGTCCACATTCTAATGCCTTAATTAGATAATAAAATATCAACAAGCATAGACTCGCATTTATAATTTTTATGAACCATTACAATGTTGACTTTCATTGCCTTCAACATAGCCCCATATACTTGCAAATCAAGTCAATCCTTTCATCGCAAACATTTCATTTACAGATAAAAAAAAAATTACTTTTTTACATAAAAAAAATATCTTTTAGCTAATTTCATATTTATACAAATAAAAATTATTACATTATATTCATTCTTTTTTCGGTCGTCAATATAATTTTTTTATTTAATTCATAAGTGAATATATATGATGATAAAACCGGGGAAAAAAAATTAATTATCCTATCTTTGACATCTCGTCATTATGTCATTTTTTCATTAAAAAAAATTAGGATGTGATATTAAAATTTAAAATTGTTAACATATATATCTACCAAATAGATCGAGTCAAATGTATTTAGATTAAATTACTTTATTATTATTATTATTATTATTATTATTATTATTATTATTATTATTATCATCATCAAATTAAATCGAACAAATTTTCAAATCACTTCAACTTTTTAAAAATGAGGTTAATCACTATGCGTATATTATGATGCCATATGTGGCATTTTATATATGAGACATGATATGACATATAAATTATGTCATTTTAAATCAAATTTATTTGTATTTGAAATAATATAGTGGATTGATTTTTATTCTATTCAGAAATTTTCAAATCATTTCTCAATCAATTCATTTGAATTTTTTAATATTCAAGTCAGTTCTTGGACGAATTTAAATTTATCATCTCCGCATATTTCAAATTCAATTTATTATCCAATAAATGGAAATATTTTGTGCATTAGCACACATTAACTCTCTCTCCTCCTATTCTATTTCTCTTAATTATTCTAACTTTAAAGTGCCCAATTCTTCTGGCTTTTGTAAAAGGGAAGCATGTAACAATGTATTAAGACGGGTGTAAGCAGTTTTTGAGTGAACTTATTGGAAAAAAGTTGTAACTATCGGTTTTTGGAATAGGGTTTCTCATACATGCAAAGGGAAAAATGCTATGCAGATTGGCAAATACGTTAAGTAGATAAAATAGCTTGTGAGTAGACAAAAATGAGTATGTCATGTGTCTCAATTCTCTTTTTAAGTTTCTATTATAATTGGAAAATATCAGTCCTATATAAATTAAATAAACAAAAAATATTATGTAAACAAAAATAATTAGAAAATATTTACATGGATCAGATATATATATAAACTAAATCAATAAAAAATCATATGAAGAAAATATTTTATATAATAATGTTTTATTGATCTGATCTACAATAAACCAATTAACTTCAAATATATATATATATATATATATTTGGAGCGATGTATTAAATGAACTCCTGAAAAGAAAAGGTTGAAATAAATAAATTAGGTAACACATGCACTTCAAAGAAAAGAAGAAATGAAGAAGAAAAGCAATAATAGATGGGGATGATTAGGTCATATAAACAATAGGAATAATAATGATATAGTAGACTCTCACTTCTATAAACATCAACCCATGAGCACATCAACCACACAATTTCTACTTCACAAGGACATGGATTTGAATCAAATATTTATTACATTATTAAGTACAGACAGAGCTTACAATAAATTCCGAATTGACCATTTTCTGAATCAAATTGAAAAAAAAAAAAACAAATGCAATGAATCTTTTTTCACATGGTAACACAGAGGTAGCATCTAATGCGACTCTTTATGCATCGCCATTTGTCATTCCTAGCAATCCTGTAAATCCATGTAGAAGGACAGGCCCACATTTTTGTTCATTAATTGGAGATCATCTACACCTCTTTAATTTAGATTATATTTTAGAATTATATTTTAAAAGGGCAAAAAAATAATAATTAGAAGACAGGTCATTCATAACAAAAAAAAAACGGTGTTTATACTACATAAATAAAAATTATGTAATGAATATAAAATTATTATCATATTAATTACATGATAATATATTATATTATCAATAATTTTAATTTCTAATTTATTATAATTATCATTTTTTTGGTAGTGCAAAAAAAAATTATCCTTTGCAACATTCCCTAATAAACTGTAAATTTATACAATTTAATTAGAAGATTGAGAAGTAGTTAGAGAATATATTAAAATAAACAAAATATTTGTCTCAAAGTTAATATAATGATATTTTTTGGTATATTGTAAACTTTTTTCCATTAAAAAACCTTACTCAGAGGGAAATATTTAATTTTCTATTAATTTTAGTTTAGGTCCAGTGCTGGACCTCAAAGTGCCCCACTAGAATTTCTACGTTAGCATTTTGATTTGGTAAGATTTTGGTGGGCACTGTCACTATATCCAATAGTTAACTTAATTTCCACCCTATCAAACACAAGGCAAAGATCCACCCATTCTTCTTTCAAATTTCCCTTTTATTTTCAGACATTTCTTAAGCTTTTTTATAAATTCTCTTATAAATTCGTTCAAGTCTCACACTCACTCTTATTAATTTTAAGATTAATTCAGTCTTAACTCAGATCAATTCGAATAATCCAAACTGAATTTATTGATTCAGTTAGATACATTTGGATCGATTTGATTTTGTTGATCCCTGCCCTGCTCACCCACTCACTCACTCTTGATTCTGACAAATTTTTCTTTTTAAAAATAAAATAAAATAGAAACGAAAATTAAATTTTTTTTCTCAATTAAAATACAACAAGAAATTTGGGAGAAGTTTTAAAAATATGAACAGTGGCAAGTTGCCATCCATCATGTGATCTGTAATTTATTATTATTATTATTATTATTATTATTTAAAGCACAAGGCATAAAATCACAAGTCTCAGTATAAATCCGACCTTGAATCCATCTTTCTCCTGATAGAAAGCCAAAAATTTAAAAAAGAAAATGAAGAAGTGCGAGCTATGCGATTCTTTAGCAAAACTGTACTGCGAATCAGATCAAGCAAGTCTTTGCTGGGACTGTGATGCCAAAGTTCATAGTGCAAATTTTCTTGTTGTTAAGCATTTAAGAACTCTTCTTTGCCATCTCTGCCAATCCTTCACGCCGTGGACAGCCGCCGGACCAAAGCTCAGCCCTACTGTCTCCGTCTGTACTAACTGTGTAAATGATTCCAGTTGCAGAGAAGAAAGGCGTAATGGGCGTGAGAGAAATGGCGATAGTGATGATGATCGTAATGATAGGGAAGGTGATGGTGATGATGACGAGGATGAGAACGATGAAAATGGCGATCCAGATGATGATGATGATGAAGAAGAAAATCAAGTGGTGCCTTTGTCATCAACAGTGCTTCCGCTACCGCCGCCGCCGGTTTCCAGTTCTTCTAACAGTGATCAAGAAAGCTGTAACAGCGATGAAGGTTCATCTCTATCAAGAATTGCATCTTCTTCTGCATCCCCTGTTTCTCAGGTAATTTTTGTTTTCTTAAATCTTGATATTTAATTTTTTTTTCTTTTCTTGTTTTTCTTCATAATATCGTTGTAAAGAAATCGTAACCCAGAAAATTATGTTTTTTAAAGCAGAATCGTTTATACTGCATGTCAAAGGGATTAGATTTTCTGGGTACCAACTCAATTTCAAGGCCATTGAAGAACCAGAAAAAGGGGCTGCAGAGAGCTAAAATTCCTCAAGAGAGCAGAAGATTTGCTGATAAATAAAATTAGCTTAGTAAATTATCTCTGATTGAAAGGAATTTTTATAGTTCTAATATGAAGTTGATGGGTTGGTTGATCTAGTCTATATTTAACCATTAACCCACTTAGAGCATTGTACTGTTTAAATTACAAATTTAGTTTCTCGTTCCAAATGCATGCATTCAAATTTGTTTTGTTTGATGTGGAATATATGTAATTATTTCTCCAAGTTGCATTAGTGAAATTTTCCTATCATTTTTGTGATTTGCAGAATAATTTATCGTGGCTTGAACTGATCCTATACAACAAAATTTCCAGTTTTTTTTTTCTTTCTTTCTTTCTTTCTTTCTTTCATTACTTTTTTTTTTTTTTGGGTCTGAACTTAAGTATAGATGATGGTTACCATACATAAAATTTGGTCCTACATTATTCATGAAAAAAGAATTGCAAAGAAAAACCAGGTGTTGGTCAGTGTCAAACAATTCCATGGCATCAATTTGGTCTCCAGGTGCATGTGGGACCCAACTCTAGGACCAGATTGTATGGATACCATTTCTCTCCCTATCAAAGGAAAAATTTGTTTTTCTTTTAAATTCCTTGACCAATGACCAGTTGAGAAAAATTAGTCTTAACAGTTTGCCAATTCCGTGAACTAAAAAGGGTTGGTGGTATTCAGTATTCATTGTCTTTAGCATGAACCAAAAATTTTCTGTCCATTTCTTTGCCAAATTCCCCACTCCAATTGGGATGGTGATATTTGAAGAAATGGAATTTTACAACTCAAAATTTAGCTGAAAAATAGTCAGATATGGGATAATAATGGTATATATTAACATATCCAACATCTGTACGTGATCTTATATCGTAAGATTAGTGATTCGACATTTTTATTAGAAATATGCTTTATTCTTAAAATTTCTGATTCGGTATCATATTAAATTAGACTTTGATCTCTAAAAGTGAAGTAGAATAACAAGATTACTTTAGTTTTTAATTAGAAATTTTGAATTTAGATATTAAATATAAAGCAGCTTTAAAATGTAATATAAAATATTTTATTCATTTAATAGGTTTGTTCGACATTGCAATTCTGCACGCCCTAGCATACAAAATTTTTAAAGAAAAAATTACATTTTTAAATATTATTTAACCCCTCTGCCCGGTAATCTAATTTGAGAAAAAAAAATCAACCTAGAATAATTTCTTCATTGATATAATTGGTCATTATTAATAGTAGTCATTGTGTCTTTATTTACCTACATTCGTTTGATTCCTTTAATATGGTGAGTGAAACTTAATTGTTTTTGAACTTTTTAGGCAAGTTTTGTTGCCATCTTTGGGTCCATACTTGTTTCTTTATCCTTCTTTTTGCAAAAAGAATGATAAAAACAAATCACAAAGCAATATTACCAAAAGAAATTGCTTGTTAAATATCGATCACTAAGATAGCCCCCAAGTTCATGTGCATTATTTCATGTCAGTAGTCGAATTGGAGCGCTTCTCGGAAGAAGGCCATTGTGGTAAGGAGAATTTTGTACGGTGAGGAGATATAAATTTATAATTGTGATACAATTAACTTCAGATTGAGTTAAATTATTTTAAAACAATGTTGAATCTACAATTATTAAGTTCAATTATCTATATTCATCAAATTTTAATATGATACCAGAATTATGAAAGAACTAATTTTTATATTATTGACTTAGATTCATATTATATTATCAACCTGATCTTTTTTACAAATGCAAGAACACTTTTATTTTATTTTTTTTATATATTTAAAAATTAAATAAATAGCACACTATGCATTATAGACCCATAATTTGCAATGATTAACCGACACATGATTCATAGATTTTATAGATAAAATATGAAGCCTAAGAAATAGAAAGACACAAATCAAAAAATAAATTAGTATGTGACTCGAAAGAAGAGAAAAATCCAGACATATAAAAATATTGAATTAAATAAATAATAATTGAACCAACGCTAATTACATTTGAAAAAAAAATGTTAAGAATAATCTTACATCATAAGTTTAAGAAATAAAATAAAAATTTATAAATGTAGTGCAATTAATTTCATATTAATTTAAATCAGAACTAATAGCAAATATATAATTATCTAACCCAATTATATAATTTCATTCAATTATAATACTCAGAAAAAGAAAGAAGGCCACATTAGACTATTAGTTTATTTTCAAACAGAGCCACTTGATATATTTTCATAAAAAAAATTATTTTTATATTTATAAATATAAAATTAATCATAAAATATCATATAAATTATTAACTTAAATCATTAATAAAAATATAAATAAAAAATATTTTTCTACTAACGTTGCGGAATTATGACACATCTACTTTTAATGCTTGAAACTCACATAAAAAAAATAGAAAATGCATATCTCTCAAAAATAAAAAATAAAAAAGATAATAGAAAAAATAATAAGTATCACTCATCTTAAAAATAATACATCTCCCATATCTTCGCGTGCTTACCACAAGCCATGAAGCAGCATTTTAATTGTAAATTATGAAGTTGAATTTAGATAATTGTTTCTGTTTAAACAATTATTTATAGAAAATTAAACTGGGAGATAGAACCAAGACAGCGAAGCAACAAATTGTGTCTTTCTAGAGGGAATTTATAATTTGCAAAGGAAGAATTTTTATGGGGCCATGTTTTTTTATACCTGTGAATCCTTTAATTTTCTTTATAAAAAAAAAAAAACAAAACACAATTACCTAAGAATTCCATTCCCTAATCGCTCTGATGGATATGAGTCATATGTCGCGCACCCATCAACCGGTCAGAGAATTTAATCATTCGTCACCTATATCTATTCAAGGCATTCATACGTATGAGTTCGGCTCTATGCTAACTTGTTATAAATCCAAATAAAAATAAGAGGTTTTGAAATAATAATAATAATAATCTTTTGTTTTGTAATTTTGTTAAATATATTATTATTAATATAGATTGTTTAATTGTAAAATAAATTAAGAAATTGATTAATAATGTAATAATTTTTATTGTAATTTTAAAACTCACAATTTAATACATTTACGGTATATTGATGTATAATTGCACAATTTACGTGGCATCTTATTTTCTATATTGATTTATAATTGCACACTTCCTTTGCTTTAACAATAATTAAATAATTATTGATACACAGCCATTAAATTGTATGGAGATTGGAGGGTCAATTTATGCATGGATTTTTTTTTTTTTTTGAAATAATCAATTTGTTCCAAAATCAAATTTTAAAGCTAAATTAGCATATAATTTTCAATTTAAAGCGCCATTTCATACTCAAAATTACTGTTTTTTCAAATTTTTTCCCTTAAAGTTCTATCCTACCATTAATTTTCATTTGTTTCTACAACTAAAGAAAAAAAAATTTATTTGGTAAAACTAACTAATAATCCAACTTTAAATTAATAATCTAGATGTAACTGATAATTTAGTATTGAAAATCTAATAGCTGATTCAATTAAAAATATTTAGTAAAATTAGTTGAAAATTATAAAATAATATAAAAAAATATGTTTATATTGATTAAAAACACTATATAAAATATATTTAAATATATAATACAAACAAATTATATAATATATATGCATATTAAATAATATAAAATTATATGAAGTATCTCATCCAAATGTATTAAACACGTATATATTTTTATCATTTAACATTACATTATTATTATTATTATTATTATTATTATTATTATAACATGTCATTTGATAAAAATAAATCATAATCTACCAGATCCTTACTTAAACACTAGTTATATTAACTTTTTTTTTGATATTATAATATAGTTTCTTTTTTCAAATAAGCAACTTTAATGAACATAAATTATTGGTCAAATTATATTATAATCTAATTTGATTTTACAAAATAGTTATAAAATAAAAATTTGCATGGAGTGATGTGAACGGTTTTATACAAAGAGGAAGGAGTTCACAGCATCAGAAATTCAAAACCATCTCATAAAAATTGAAAGTATCTTCTTTTGATTTGGGAGACTTTTTTGTTCATAAATGATAGTAAACATTTGCAACATCCATGGTAGCTGGAAATTGAAGGTTTCATTATAAATTACAATCATGATTACTAATAGAAAGCATTTTAAATGCAGAACACCTGGAAGTGTGATTTTTCCCTGAAAAGTCTCATATTATATTTTGTTTACATTTTGCCTACCTCTTTTTGACAGTGAATCCCTTTTCTTTTTCAGCTAAGAAAAACAACCCAAAATGGTAATCTAACTTATCATTATGCAACCATATCATATTTACTGAAAATGGCAACGAAAATCAATGGGACGAATGTTGATTACACATACAGATACCCATATTGATATCATACGACAGCCAACCTAGTTAAACAGGTTTTCATGTAACATTTCAAAATAAAATTAAGGAAACAAGTGCTGCCTATTAAACTCAGGACCTGAAAAAAGAAACCAAGGGCGGCAAATCATCCCTGGTTCATCATCCAAACTAGACAAAGGCAGTACAAGAGCGGGGAAAATAGAAACCGGTACTACAAAAAAAATTTCGCACCCTACAACCATTCTCAACATTCAACTTTGTGATAATTCAGCATCTCCACTGTCAATTCAAGAAGCCATTTCCACATCTGAAAAACAAACTTTCTGAATATTAACCTTCATGCTAGACAGTGAATAACAAAATCCATATTATGAAAGTATTATCTACAATTCTACATAGAAAATCTATCTCCCTGTCACACCAAAACATACATGCAATTATGCAAACATGCACAGAACTAGTGCAGTCTTGGTTCTTCTTAAGTCTTAACTACAGCACTTCAAAGTGCCAGCCAACTCATTACTGGTACAGAATTAAGCCTAAAAAACTAGTGGTTATGTTGTCCAAATAACAAATCACTACTCATCAAGAATACAAGCTAATGGATGCAATTTCGTTTAATAGCCAAACATTGCATTTCAATAGAACAAATTACACCAAGTACTGAATACGAACTTCTCCAACACCACTAAAAAAGAAAGATAGAAAAGTCACAATTTGTTAGAAAGAAATCTCCAGGTAATTTTTATGCCAACAATTCATTTCACTTGCTCATGTTCACCTAACCAGTTGTAACTTCTGAGGATCACAAGCAAGAAAACGTAAGTTCCATAGTTAGATAAAACACCCAAATTCATGATTGAGAAAGAACAATGAGCTCTTAAGCAATTTGTTTCATGTTAGAATTTCATTGCAGTTAATATAGACTATAAAATCTACAGCTACACAAAGCAGAACATAGCCATATACGCCTTTTTTTAGAGAACTATATATTAATCTTGCTTGGATCACCTTCACCTGGGCATTGAATTTATGATCTGAGCAACAAAAGAAGTGTTTCCTTACAAGCATGATTTGAGAACCATATTTCACCTTACATCAGTCTTTGGTAAAATTTTAGTAAATAACCTAAACCAATTAGCTTCCTAAACAAAAAATCCCTCTTGCTAACTCGCCAAGATATATGTTGAAGAAGCTTTATATTAATTCTTAGAGAAAAACTCTTATGAAAAATTTAAATCGATCAATAGAAAAAATCAACAATAGCAGCCTTTCACAGTGGAGGACAGGAAAGGGTCTCCGAACTGTAGAAAACAAGATCTCATACATTCATAGAATTTGCCACTACATAGTATGGAAAGAAAGTTACATCTAAGACCGGTGGTGAGTCAGCAGCCTATAAATTGGATTGGTGCCAAGTACTGAAGCCATAGACTCATGTAGGAGTTGAAGGACTGAGATTGAGAACTGGGCATTTGACTATGAAAGTCAGGGAGCAAAGAGAAAAAAAAATGCAGAAAAGCCTTCAGAAAGGTGTGGCTCACCCGTGGTTTGAAAATTCTGAATTGTCATCAAGTACTTCTTACTTAAATCTTTGACACATTATTATAACAAGTTGGACCACAAAACTAGATCAAGAACACACTTTTCACATATATTTTCTTTCCACTCTCTTATTTGAACCCTTGTATCAATATAAAGCAACAATAGTGACAGAAGGTTTTTAGCTTTGACTTTCTGAGAAAAAAAAGTAACTCATTGGATCTTAGCAATCTGATTTTGAAAGAGCGAAATTCCCATTGTATCACCTGCTCAATGAAAGGAAGCCAATAACTTCAAAAAAATTTCATCTCATCGAAGTATAGTGCAATGTGCAAGTAAGCATGCAGAATGTAACCAAGCAAGTAGACCCTGTGTGAGTTTGAGTAGAGAACAAGAAATGGGAGAAGTTGTTGTCTTGTTGACATATGATGGTCAGATTGGTCTTAATTTATGGCAATGGAAGTAAGAGAATAAATGAGAATAGAGGATATCTAAAGTGGACATACACCACTCCCCACTGGGAAGGCGCCTAACATAAAGACCAGAAAACAGCTATGCTTCAAGTTGTGAATTGTATAATATCAAACACCTTAGATCAATGAGCACAACAAAATCATTTATATCATTGGATCTACTTGAAACAAACTATTTAAAACAGATGTGGAATGTAGGGTTGTCTTCTTCTTTCTTAGCTCATATGAAGATATTTACACCAAATTAGCTGAAACAGAAGAATCTCAAGTTTCATATAAAGAAAAACATACAAAAGGCAACGAGTGCAACTAATATGACCGTATTTCATCAAGAGCAGTTAATCTAGCTCAACTTTTTTCTTAAATTCTCAGATGAATTATTAAAACAAGGATTCCACTCACAAATGGTTCTACAATAATTTCAAAAGCAAAGCATCTATTGGCAAAAAAATCAAAAATCCTAATCAGAAGAAAGAAATCAGTTTTGGCATAGTGAGGATCCATAACTACATGGAATGAAATTCATAAAATCATGAATTGATCATTGTTATTTCCACAATTAATATCATATGCAATGGCCGCTAATATTATCCCATAGCTACATGGAAAGAAATTTCATTAATTCATGCATTGGTCATTGTCATTTTCGCAATTAATATCATATGGAAGTGCTATTAATCTTAGCATAATTCTCATTTAGTCCAAAAAGGAAACATGGAAAAAAAGATAATCACTGAAACTTCCCAACTTGGTAATTAAGGGACAGAGAAGAATTGATCACCATCACACACAATACTATGGCTAGCTCATAAACACTACTAAGCTTGACACACAACTAAGAAAGCATTGAATTCAATCATGCTTGTTTATCAAAGTTACATTGAACTCCAACCTGCTTGTTTATCAGAAGTATCATGATTCTCATGCTCTGCCTCCTCAACCACAGGGAGTAGCCCCTCTCCATCCCTTTTCTTAAAGAGGAACAGCAGCCCCACCACCAATGTCCTTGTCATCAGAAAATCTCACAACAATCACAGGACAAACACAGTGATGCACGCAGTAACAACTCACAATACCCAGTCTCCCTTTGGTGCTCTTCCTCGAAGCTCCAAATCTTTGGCTACCCATAATCACTGCGCTCAGCCCCAATCTTTCACCTCCGAGTAAAGTCACTCTTTCATATCATGATCCTTCACTATATGAATCTTGAACAGAATATGCGCCTCCACAAGTGATTGGGCCAGGTCATTGGCTTCAGTGGAGGCGAAGAGGTCAAAATCGTCCTCAAGCTTTTTCTGGGATTGTTTGCTTTGGTTCTCCGAATCCTGCTCAGTTATGGATAGGTCAATTGCTCCCCAATCGGCACCATAAAGGATGCTAGTGGACCGCATGTGGACAAGGATAACAGCATCGCCTTGACGGAGGTAATTTTAGACTGCCCATTTGACGGCATAAGCGCTCTCGTCGCTAAGATCGACAGCGACGCCAACCCTGCGTTGGGCACCTGATGTCGGAATACTAGGATTACTAACAGGGAAGCGCGGCGATGAAGGTTGGATCACCACGGCTTCAGCTGGTGGGTTTTTCTTCTTCGGGGAAGGAGAAGACATGTCAGACACTAAATTTAAGAGCAAAACAAAAAGACTGTAACTTTACGGGCTTGGGAAATGAAGAAATTGATTTCTTCTAAATTGGGTTGTAGAGAAATTGAGGGATAATTAAAGAATTAAAAGAAGTACATCAGTGCTAAGAGAATTTGGGTTTGGGGTTACAGCGTTACAGGAGAGGAGTCGGTAAAGATGAGGGAGAAGAGGAGAAGTGGGGACGTATAAGGGACGAATTTAACTGTGAAGATGGCACGTACAAAAAAGTGTCTGAGTGCCACTTCTGCCAACTTAGTGCATGATTTTATCCACAGTGAATTTTTTATTTTTTCCAATCAAAATATTGATTAGAATTTTTTCTGTTTTTTTTAATATAAAACAATTTTAAAAGTTTGTCCATTACTTCTTTATTTTACTTTTTTTAGCAAGTCTTTATTCGTACATTTTAGTCCTTTTAGATTTTCCCATGGTTTAGAAAAATACTTTGGTAATTTAGTTCAACATTTAATTTTTTCTCTTGATGAATTGTGTAAAATATTTTAAAACATTTGTTAATATTATATGTTTTCACTTACAATATTATTTTTTTTATTTTTAACGTATATAATAAAATTATATAAGGTATTTCTCACAAAATATATGATTATATAAATTAGACTTAGGTAGATAAAAATGCATTTTAATTTGACTGAAAAAGTCATGTCCATCCCTACACTTCAAGATATCTATTTTTTTATAATTTTTTTAACAAATTATAGAAATCTAAATTTCACAAATTATAATGGAAAAATAATTTTTTAAAAAACTAGTGACATTTGATAAAAATATTGTTTAAAATAATAATTAGAAATGTTGTGACTTGAATGTACTAATTAATTTATAGTATAGTCGTTGGTAATGAATATAAATTTTAAATCATTATTAAAAGTTATTAGATTGTATATTTGAAATTCATATAATATCAAATAATAAATATTATTTTAAACGATACTAAGTGTATTGTTAATTTTTTTAAAAATTTACTTTTAATTGTAATTTGTTAAAATTTTAAAAATATTTTCATATAATTTGTTTTTTTTAGTGTTAGATACTTAACATGTCAAGCCAAAGTGCATTTCACATTTCCTTTGATTTCCTCCTTTCTTCCTCTCATATTCCTTCTTCAACGCAATTCTCTCGTCTCATTCATAGCTTTGCTGCATATCTTCAGCGATTTAGGATATTAGCACTCATCTCTAAGTCTAAATTTTCAAACATGTGGAAATATTAAAAAGATGTTTTTATTTCTTCTTAATTAAGAGTAAAAACAGAGCCATCTTTTCGAGTAGATGAAGAGCGATAGGAAAACAAATGTTGCTTTGAAAAAAGAAAAGAGTTACATGTTGAACCGGTGGGCAGAAGGAGTTGCTGGCTCTGGCTGTGCCTCTACTGCTGATGGTGGAATAGGATTCAATTATGAATAAGAGATTAATGATTGCGGTAGCGATGGATAAGGAAGAAAAAAAGTGGCGGAGAGAAATAGAAATTAGAGGTGACTAAACTCAGTTACTGGTTGGGTTGGGATGGGCCATCACGCCCTTATATATTTATTATGCGTAGTGATAGTGGATAGTTAATTGATAATTTGATAAAATTAATTAAATTATTACTCTTGTAATGTAAAATTATATTATTTTATGGTGTATAAGTGATTATTTGATATAATAATAATATAAAAAATTATAAATAAAAAATTTTATAAATATATATCTATATTTTATAAATATAATCAATTAATTTAATATACTTTTAATATAATATTTTTTATTTTGAAGAGATTGATTTTCAAGAAGTGTATTTTATTTTTAATAAAAATTTTCGTAAATATTATATTTTATTTTAAATACGATTTTGTTATTTTATAAGAAAAAGTTTATACAATTTCAAAAAATCTCCAAAATGAAGTTATTTTTCAATTAGCATCTTTTTGAATTTTCTTTGGGCTATAAATTAAAATTATTAAATAATTTTGTTCAATTATTGTCTTATTAGAGATTAAAAAAAAATATCAGTTGTATCAATAGTTAAAACAAATACTCCCTAAATTTAGAGAAAATTACATCATATACATTTTTTTATATAAAAACACTTTTTTACTCTTTTTTTAATTTACATTTTTACACTTTTTAGTTTTCAACTTTACTATTTTTTTTATCTAGTATTTTGTAATTTTGATATTTTTAATTTTAAATGAAAAATATATAAATAAAATTTAGATTCATAAAAAAATAGTTTTGGAATTAGTTATTTTTTTAGATAAAAATATTAAGTAATTAGATATATATTAAATCAAATAATTGCCTACTTTTCTCATTTATTTATATTGTTCAAGTCTAAGTATGACAATATGGTAAATAGGGGTATTCATGATTCCGTTTAGTCTACTTAAAACAAAAATTTATAATCAAACTAATAAAATTAACTTTTAAACACTTCAATTTTTTTTACCAAATCAAATATTAATAAAAATATTTAAACCAATACTTTTTGAATTCAGTTTGGATAGTCGATTGTTATATAAAATAATGTACAAAATAAAAAAAATTTAAAATATAATGAAAATTTGATAAATATTAACTTAAAACTATTATTAAGATAACAATATGAAAATCATTTAAAATAAAAAAAATTAGCACACCACTCTTTTTCTAAAAAAATTAAAATATAATTTATAAATTAGTAAAATAAAGTTTTATTCAATCAAGATATTTCAAAGTATTCCTTCATCAAAAATAACTTGCTCCAAATTAGATTTAACACTTGATCTTAAAAATTCTACAAGTTAAAAAAATAACTAAATTGGATGAAATTTTATACAAATTATATATATATTAAAAAAAATTTATATTATTGATTCAATTTGATTTTATTAAATTTATATTTTTTTAATTCAAAACTAAATTAAAACATCAGTTTATAAAGATTTTATCTATAAATCCCTTAAACCATAATTATTATTTTGAATTGGACTGAATGAATTCGGTTTGTTGTTAATTTTTGGGCAGTCCTGATGGAAAGCAAGTTTTGCTATAGGTTGGACAGGTCGGACCCAGTAAATAAAATAGGTACCAATAAAAATTAAATACAAAAAGTTATTTATATATATAATAATTAATAATATAAAATACTAATATAATATGTAATACATTAAATTAAATCCACATCAACTTATTGGTAACCATTGTCGGTCAGGAAAGAGAGGAAGAGGACCAATTCCATCGTCAATGTAAATACACTGTATGTATCCCTTCGTCTCAAACAAATAATTTTAAATCATTAATCCCAAATACGATCCAAATTTGGCCTCTTTCTCGCGATTTCTAGGGTTTCATCGGCATCTTCTCCTATCCGTCAATTCAATCATATAGGTTTTCTCTAGGGTTTCTTTTCTTCAGAGGCACAATAACATGCCTCAGAGACACTCCAAGAACAACAATGATTTAGCTTTCTTCACTTACGATGAGAAGCGTAAACTCGGTTTCGGGACTCAGAAGGAGAGGCTCGGCAAGGACTCCATTAAACATTTCGATGCTTGTTCTCTCTGCTTGAAGCCGTTTATTGATCCTATGTCATGCCAGAAAGGTCATGTCTTTTGCAAAGAATGCATTCTCGAGTGCCTCTTAGTCCAGAAGAAAGACATCCAGAGGCATTTTGATTTTATTGAATTTTAATGCATTCTCGAGTGCCTCTTAGCCCAGAAGAAAGACATCCAGAGGTATTTTGATTTTATTGAATTTTGGAATTCGTTTTTTTTGTTTTTTATTGAAGTTTATATTGAACGAAGACGGTACTGGTTGCAATTCATATGTTAATTACTCTTTTTGTCGAGCTCGTTGATACTTAATATGAAATTGGTATCACGACTGTCTTTAAAGCTTGGGAAGATTTTGTTACTGAAGGAAAATAATTTTCTTTTGGATAATATCCTCCCAGTTGAAGGATTTCCATTGTTAGGTGTGCAAGCTTGCTATTATTAAGTATGTTCATATAGCATTTTGCAGTTTAATAATTTGATATAATAATGATATATGATTTGTCAGTGGGCTAGGTTGCGGACTTGGTGTATTCTCTTGTAATTATGAGGTGATTAATTATTTTGATATGGATATCAACTATCCCACAAATCCTTAGTACATAAGGGAATTTTAGATTTTATGACTTAGAATTTGCTGATTTTCGTCATTGTTGTTCAATAAGAACTGTCATAGATTCGATTATCTTGAGTGTAGTTATAGGCTGACAATTGATATGATGCTGTTATCATTTCTTAGAATCATGGTTGTTAGGATGTCAGGCTTAGCTATTGAGTGTTCACAACAGCTGTTAAGTAAGACTGGTTGTCTTCTCCTGGAGCCTAATTATTTTTTGGTTGTGATTGCTTTTGTTTAGATAGGTGATAGGCAAATGGCTAGGTTATGTCCTTGTTTATGGGGAAAAAACTTACAGACCTACGTTGAAGGTCAGCAGTATGTTAAATAGAAGAACCAGACACTTGAGAGCAGCTTTATTTAATTTGTAACAAAAAAAAGATATTTATGTAGAAAGATCAACTGGGCTTTACGTTTCATGAGGTCAATTTAGAGGGAAAATGGATTTTTTTTTCCATTTCTTGAGACATTTGCTTAGTTAGGATAAGAGAGCTAGTGCAAGTTCTTTCTTTCTTTTTTTCTTTGATTCATCTGAGAAGAAAATATTTTCCTGCATTTCTTGTTTAGCTGTTTTGGAATTGTCTTGCTCATCTTTTTCATTTTTTTCCCCTTTGACATTGCCTTTGCTTAATGAGGTGCAAGCTTTGTCTTATCTTGCAGGAAGCTAGCTGCCCATGAATCTCAGAAGAAGCAAGAGAAGGAAGAGGAAGAAGAGAAGTTAATGCTGCAGAAAGCTAGAGAACTAGATGCATTTGATCAGCAAAATCATGGTGCAGTTCCTCAATATAATGATAGAAACCAGAGCCAAGACAAGAATGGTTTCCACGGAGCAAACAGTGTGAAGGTCACATCCTATGAAGAGGAAGCACTTCGGACAATGAAAGCATTTTGGTTGCCTTCTGCAACTCCTGAAGCAGCTGCTAAAGTAGAAGCCCCCTCTACAAGTACAATTTGTCCAGAAGGCAGGGAAAGGCTTAAGATGAAGAGTCTTTTCCCCATTAACTTCACAGAAGATACTAGTGAAAAGAAATCCAGTTCCCTTGATAAGAATTATATATGTCCCAGCTGCAAAGTTACTCTTACTAATACACTATCACTAGTGGCACTTAGCTCATGTGGCCATGTCTTCTGTAAAAAATGCACTGACAAATTTATGGTCACGGATAAAGTTTGTCTGGTTTGCAACAAGCCGTGTAAGGAGAGAAATTTGGTGAATTTGGAAAAAGGTGGAACTGGCTTTGCTGGCCATGGGGATAATCTTGTAGCAACAGACTTCAAGCATTTAGGTAGTGGTACAGGATTGGGACTTTTGAGACCAGCAGCGATGAAGATTTGAACTCTGAATTGTTGTTTAATATGATGATCTCATGGTAATTAGTTTTGTATCTAGAGGGATGCTTTTCGTTTTTACTTTGTTTGAATTGGCATCCATTGATTCAAAATTAATTGCAACTCTTTCCAGTGTTCTGAGTTTGTTTTTTATAAGAAAGCGAAGGTATTTCATGTTAACAATTGGGTATGTGTTTGGACTTATGACTTACGAGGCGTATACCATGAATACACTGTATAATCATAGAGCAACTGCTGCTGTTGGTCCGAACTAAACAGTGTATGTATCCCAATGAACAACGTAAACTCTTTACATGATCATATGATGATTATATGTCAGGAAGTAACAATTATGCTGTAATAACCAGTTTGGAAATGTTATCAGAGTATGCTTGCTTAAATTGGAAAAAGAATAGATGAACTTGCTGTTGATTCATTGAAGAAGCTTTCACAACTTTGAATAAGGACATCCAAATACTAAAAAATATATTTGACAGTCCTACCAGATGAATCATATTAAAAATTTCAAATGAGGAAATTAATAAATAGCTGTTTGCATTTGGGTAGTTGAGACTTTAGAAGACCTGTGTCATACAAAGTGACCTTTGTGTGGAATAATGAGAAGCTTATCTCAACATAATCCATCATTCATCCAGCCACCAGCCTCTCTTAGGTCCCACTCCTCAAATTGAATGTCTTGTAATACACCTTCATACTATGTTGGGGAACTTTTTATTGAAAAATCACTCTTCGTTGTGTTTAACAATTTTCTCAGAAGAAAAAATATAGAGGTAAAATAAATTTTATTTTATATTTTTTTTCTCTTTTCAAATATGGCAAAGTGAAAATATAGTTTTATTTTATTTTATTTTTTTTCATATTTTTGTTCTATATAAATACGGATGGCTCTTCCTTATTTTTCTTTCTTTCCAAAAAAAAATTCTTTATTTATTTATTTTTTTTATTTTTTTTGCTTTCATATTTTTCTCCTTTCAAACATAGGCTGTTCCTAAAATTTTACTTCGAAGAAAACGAAAAGGTTCAATCTTGAAAATGTTAAATTACAGAACAAAGTAGCGGCCAAACAAATTTGAAAATTATCTTTTCACCATGTTTCTCTATTCTACTACTTCACTGGTCAAAAAATTACCACAGGTTGGACATTATCTGTTGTCTTTCATATTCCATTATACACTTGAAAGATTCAAAAAATACCTTTTTCTTTTATCTCTACAATTCTTTTATTATATTTATCCAAATATAAGACCTTCTGTTCACTTTTGTGGATTTTGCTAGGTGATAGTGCAGAGAAAAATTTCTTCTCACCTCAAGATGGAGGATGAGGAGAAGGAGAAGCTGCTTTTGGATTTTGACATGTGTTCTACGGTGGCTCTGTAAACTCAAGGGCAATGGAGGAAGCTTGAAACTGATGATTTTGATGCTAATGGTGCTAATGGGTGGAGAATTTGGTGGTGTTTTCATGATGTGAGAAGGTGAAGTCCTTGATCGCTTCGATGACCGCTGCATTGCTATTGAATCCCTTTGGTGCTTTCTTTTCCTCTAAATTTCTATTTTGTATTTTCGTTTTAAATTTGGTGATATATAATCATAGTTTTTGCTTGTTAATACAAATTTTCCGGGATTAAAAGTGAAGATTTTTTCATTTTGGTCTTGGGATTGAGCGGTCTTCAATCATGCTATTGCTTTATGAGTTACAATTTTGAACTCCAAAATGCTTGGAGAATAGCAGTGCTTTTGGTGTTGCAGTTGTCCGTGCTACAGATTTGGAAAGAACATGAGACGAACTGGTTTTGGGTCTTGTTTTGTTCAGGTAAATTTAACAATTCAATTCGAGCGGGGTAATTGGAAATGGCGGCGCTGCTTCTTTCTGGTTTGATAAATGGATAGGGGCAAAGGCTTTGATTTATGACGCCACTCGACCGATTCCTGTTTGTTCTACTGATTGGAGAGTGAAAGATGTTGTTATGCGCAATTCTTGGAACAGGTATTTTCTTGTGGATTTTATTCCCGTCTGCACTTTGAACATATATTCTGCATGAGGAGTTGGGTGAGGATGTCAGGGTGTGGACTTTATCTCCTATGGGCACTTCTCCGTTTCTTCAGCTTACAATTCTCTTCCAACAATGGAATATAATGAAGAAAGAAATATATGGAGCTTAATAATCTGGAAATGGCATGGACCGCAACGTATTAGAACTTCCGTTGGTTTTGCTATCATAGAAATTGCTGACAAACACGGAAAGGGCTCATAGACATATCTCCCACGATATTCAGTGTCCTATCTATTGCAACAGTGCCGAGAACATAAATCATGTTTTGCGAGATTGTCTTGTTGCTCATGCTGTGTGAAAGAAGTTGTTAACGCCAAGCGATCATAATTCCTTCTTTTCAATGAATTTTAGTGAGTGGATGTGGGCAAATCTAATGAGTAAATTTAAAGCTGGAAATGGTTCAAATTGGAGTGTGGTTTATGGGTATACTTGCTGATATTTGTGGAAATGGAGAAATGAATTTATCTTCTCTAATTCTCGAGTTCCTGGTAATCTGAAGTCAAGTATTATCACTCATGCCGCTCAAGCTTGCATGTGATCTTTTGATTCTTTATCCAGAGTTGGTGAAGCTAGTTCTTTAAGGACAGAGGCTTTGATAACCTGGATAGCTCCTCCTAAATCCTAATGGTGTCATAGCTTTGAATACCGATGAAGCATATAAAAAAAGCATCTCTTATGGAACGACAGGTGAAATCCTTTGCGATGCTAATGGCATTTGGCAGGGTGGCTTGGGCTTTTTCCTTTTTTTTTTTTATGGATTTTTAACGAATTATTTATCAATTTAGGTGAATAAATTAAAATTTTCAGATTCAAGATCTTTAGCGAAGTATTTTCCATTTTAAAGTAAAAAACAGATGGCGTGGAGAGAAGAAAAGTTGTCCGCGTATATAATAAACGAACAACTTCTGTTCTAATTTCTTTTGTCTGAAAATGACAGATTACTCTTTATTTTTTCAAAAAGTTAATCAATGTTGCTTACTTTAAAATGACCACGGCCAGCAATTTTTTGTTATATTACAATGCTGAATGTGATTTTTTTACTTTTTTTTATTTATTTATGAAAATAAATTATGAAATTAATTTTTTTAATTTTTTTTTATATATGAAAGATATTTTGCATGTGGCAATTGTGAGACAGCCCTAATATGATAGGGATATAATAGGAATAAATCAATTCTCAGTTGTATAATAGGGATAAACCTCAGATTGATATTTTATCTCGTTATAAAAATAAATGTCTTACCATTAACTCTATTGTCGCTGGCTGAAGAAATGGATATGGGGTTGTTCGTATTGTTGGCAATGAGATGGGACGGGGACGGGCTGATCCCTATCTCCATCCTCGCAGTAACTGGAAATTCTCGTTTCTGTCTCCGTGAGACTAACGGGGACAAAATTGTTCCTATTCCCGGCCCCGTGGCTCTACTAAATTTTTTTGCAAATTGAAAAATAATAAAAAAAATTATATATTAATAATATAATTTTACATAATAAAATAAATAATTTAGCATGCAAAAAATATGATAATATTTAATAAAATTATTGTCATGTAAATATAAAAGTTCACACAAATTAAAATAAGTACATATAATATATAAATATTCATAAATTAATCATAATTTAAAAGTTCACACATTAAAAATAAATAAATATTGCTCAATCAATGAGTTGTTTTCTTCTTTTTATTTTTTGTATTGATAAACTGAAGTAATTGATTTATAATTTAGTCAACATAGTTAAAATTAAAAATTATTCCAAGTTAATAATAATAAATTAAATTGATCAAAATGTAAAACCTTGATAACATTTTCATTTAAAAAAAAGATTAAATAAATTTGATAATTCACACAAATTTAATTAAATCTATAATATTAATTTTTATTTAAAAAATTAAAAATTGCCTATATATAATAATTATATTAATTTTTTAATTTTTAGGTCCCCACAGAGCAGTGGGATTCCCACGAGGCGAGGAGCATCTTTTTTGTCTCCGCTCCACCCCGCTCAATGGTAAAGAAACTCCCTCCATCCCCGTCCCCATGGGAAGGTGAAACGGAAAATTCTCATCCCGTTCGGAGTGGATCCCCACAGGAAACAAGAATTCTCCATTCTATTGTCAAGCCTAGTTGCTCGCTTCTTCAACAGTGGATAGCTCTGTCCACTTTTTTTATCTGCAGTCACAGACAATCCGCTATTTCAAACCCTGGATAGCTGACTTTTAGTCAATTTTTGACATCTCATCACCCTAAAATGGGAATTTCATTTTGTTTTACCCTAAATTGGTAAAAAAATTTCTCAAACCACCTTTTTTTGGAAAAAGCCTGAGTGGGCTTCTCTATGAGATTGGGAAATTGCAGCTGGTTTTGGGCTGAGCTCTAGGGTCTTTTCGCGGGTTTGCAGGCTTTGAACAGTGGCTATCATGAAGTCCAGGTCCAAGTAGACAACTGCAGTTTTCCAAGGCTTTTCACTTCTAGATCAGTGGCGTCTGTTCATAATGATGATCTTGTATCCAGAATCTGTTGGCTTCGTCAACAGAACTGGGAGATGCATATCACGCATGTTCACAGAAAGTAATATGGTTGCTGATTTTCTCGCGAACTTTGCATTTCATCAAGTGGACAGATTTTGTTGGCATGGGGTTCCTCCTATAAAAGTTGGCTTGCTGCTTCTACGGGATATAAATGAAGTGGCGCAGAGCAGGTTGATTTTCCAAAAATAAATTATTTTCCGAAAATAAATGGAATCTATAAGCCTATTAGCAGTTAACCGATATTAATCAATCCAGACATCACAAAATCACATAAGAGAGACCAAAATGGGTGCCCGAATTAAAGTTACAAAATATTTCTTTCCAAATGGAAAAGCAAATCCGTACCCAAACGACGAACAGATCATTATCATACTGGTTTCTTGATTGATGGTTTTGAGTGCGGGGTCACATGGAATGCCAAATTTCTTCAAAGTTCCTGAAATTCATAATTTTAACAGCTAAATAAACTAGAACCCAATTGAATAACGCTTTCGACTTCAATTCCCAATCAAGAAAAAGAAAAAGAATCCAAAAATAGATATTGAAATTCTTTCAAAAAAGACAGGGGCAAGACTAATAATTTGGCCCTCTGTACTTTTGGTATTTTCTTAATTGAATGTCTGTATTTTTATTTCATAACGTTAAACTTCTATACAAATGTTTCACTTTCTACTGTATCATTTTCTAATGGTTTTTTGAAAATTAGACTAATGTTGCTATTATAAAATTATTTTTATACATAATCCAGTTCATATAATCCAAATCATAATTAACATAACCAAACCTTGCATTTAAAAGATAACATAACTAGTTTTATGTGAACAAATTTATTCATGCTGGACTAAAAAGTTTGATAATTGTTAATTCGAATAATTTTACAATTGCAGATTAATGAAACTAGTGTAATTTTTTAAAAAATTGTCATAAAATGTATGCAATTAATTACAGTGAATTAATACTACAAGGACTTAATATGGCAATGTTGGCTGAACAGTTAGCCATTGTTAGTCAATCCTGACATTCTTCCTTTTAAAATTTTCAAAGCTAAATAGTAAATATTTCTCTAATGAGGAGTTTCTTGACGTTATTGAAGAATTAAATCCTTGTTTCACAGCTAAAAATTTGCTACGGTTAGAGCTTCATTGGAGGGTTGGGGATGATATTTATATATGATCCTACTTTGATAAGATTTATGTACTATTTTTGTAAAAAAAAAAAGACTTAATAGGAAAACCAATAAAAATATAAAAACTTGATAATTCAAAATAAAAATATAAAATTCAATGAAAAAGTAATAAAAATTCAAATATTTAATAGGACTAAATAAAAGTATGAAAACTCAATAAAAAAAAATCAAAATTATAAGTGTTGTAAATTTTTTTTGCCTAACCACATTATTTTATAATAAAGAGTGTTGAGAAATAATAAAAAACAGCAAAAAAAATACAGATTTAACGAGATTCGACAATATACTTAAATTCTTAGAAGTAAAACAACTAAATTTTTTCATTAGATATGTAAAACTTAGGTTACAATATACGTTTTCTATATACCGGGCATTAATCTCGCACCTCAACCTACTTAAACTATAATTTCATAATTAAACCGAAAAATTCTATAAGGGTAGATGTTGTCATTCCGCTCTACTCCTCTCCTCGCTAAGCTTCGTCGTTACCTAAGCTTCGTCGTTACGCTCTTCTCCACTCTAACATTTGTCTACTAAATATGTATATATAAGCCATACACAATTAAAAAAAATAAAAATAAGTTTAGAATTCATTGTAACGACTTTATAAATATTAAAAATGATAAATACTTTTTCACATGTATGAACTCTTAAAATCCCGTTGCTTAGAAATCATTGAAATCATGATAAAGTGAGAAAAAGCGACTTATCAGCTGTTGGATTTTACCACTATTTTCCAAAATGTCGGCTTTACTTGTTGAAAGTGAGTTAAAAATTCTTAAATTTGAGGTGGACATTGTAATGGAGGAGATTCGAAATCTAATTAAACATTGGAGCTTTAATAATTATTTATAAAGTTGTTAATTGGAAACATCTTTTAGTTTTTAATTTGTATCCTTTTACTACTTTTAATTGTATTATAATTATTAATCAATATTCAGTCCAATTGGTGTGGATGCCGACAAAATGTTACGCAACCTAAATGATGTCACCTATGGTGCAGTATAACAGATTAGTCAATTTTAATTTCTAGTTGGATTTTGCATATCCTTATTTGATATTGTTTTCTTAACCAATTGTAGTGATTCAATTTAAGGAATTATGAGTATTCCTCAGGCATTTTATAATAATGGTTTACTTTCCTAATTTTTCAAGCAATTCAGTTCAGAAAGCTATATATAAAAAAATCCCAACAATTTATCAGAGCAGTGGTATGAGGTTAGAAAAAGTGTGTGAACATTTACTTGGTCTTAAAGGAAAAGTGACGAGTAAATAAAACATAGAAAAATAATTTATTCAAATAGCAGATGAAGAAAATACCCACCATTACTCAATTCAACACCTATTAATATGATGTTCTTTTTCATCATCATCATCATCATCATCATCATCATCATCATCATCATCATCATTATTATTATTATTATTATTATTATTATTATCTGGTCTTTGAAATATATATATATGTGAGAATAGCTTGAAAATCGCCATTAACCAAAAATATTCTGGAAATATAATATCCTTGAATTGTGGAAATATTTACTTCCAACGAATTTTGTATGCTAGCTAAATGTTTCCTCTAAATATGGTCTTCTTCTTCATATATGCATATTCAAAGAGTAATTTTTCTCTCGGATGATATGACTGATTCACAGGCATTCGTATTACTGGCGAATTGAATTTTCCTAGCTGATTGCATGGAATATGCTACTTATTTTATGATCGATGCTACTTTGACAAGATGGGAAATAAAAATATAACCTAATCTTGCACTTCAGAATTAACATAACTATTTTATGTGTATGAAATTGATTCATGTTGGACTAGAAAAAAAAATTCAGCAATTTGTATGTATAAAAAAATTCAATAATTATTAATTTAAATAATTTTTTAATATCATATTAATGATATAAGTCTAATTTTTTTAAAAAATTATTATAAAAAGATGCAACAGATCATAGTGAAATAATAGCACAAGGGTTTATAATGTTATAAAATAAAAGTATACAGACTCAATCAAAAAAGTATAAAAAGTACAGGGATCTAAACGGGGTCAGTTTATAAGAATTCTTATTGTGATTACGTTTACTTATGAGGTTTTTGTATGCTAATTTCCGAAGTCAAAAGCCACCTTTTGGAAAATTAAAGGTAACTCAAAGAAAACAACAGGGAAACACCCCTATATATTGTTGCTTTTTTTCTTTTTTTTGGTACATATATGTTGTTCGATTGTTAATTGTTCTTGTTAAGTGAGCAAATAATGTTCCATATGGAAAAATTATAACGAAGATCATGAGTTTATAAGTATCTTTATACTGAAATCTTTTGGATATAGTCCAAAAGCAAAACCATAATATCTTAGTATCAAAGTGAACAATATCATACCATTCCGGAGATTTATGGTATCCATACTTTATTAATAGTTCTGAATTGAAACTAAAAGAAAAGAATAACATATAATTAATTATTTAACATGGAGAGTGTTTTTTTTCTTTTTTAATATATATCAAAAACTTCTGAAAGGGTACTAATCCAAATTAAATATGCTATTATCTCTTAATTATTGAAAAACACAGCAAAAGAAAACATTCACAAAGATTTTATGGTTTCTGGACTTTAATTCATATGTGATCACTTACGCATTGCATTCCACTGCAGTTTCTCAAATGGAATATTGTGTCCTACTTACTCACTATTCCAGATTAAAATTATTACAATCTGTCTCCAATTAATTAGTCAAAAAAAAATATGATTGGCTTTAAAATTTATAAGAAATTCCGTTTCAAATAATATAAATTAGTTCAATTTAATAAGCAGACTTTGAAAATGCTGTTTGGAGCTTTCGATCTCTCTTTCTAGTGCTGAAAAAATCCATTGAATACCTAGCCAATTAAAAAAAGAAAAAGAAAAAAAAAGAAAGGTGTAGCCATCAATATATATTTATATTATGATCACTGGACCACATAGTGGTTCAACTTTGAAGGACATGAAAACTTAAAACAGCAGATATAATACCTTACTCTGAAAAAAAAGATATGGCTTTGAAGAAAGGAAAATGGAATCCTGAGGAAGATGAGAAATTGATAGCTTATATTAGCAGATACCGTATATGGAATTGGAATCAGATGCCCAAAGCCGCGGGTAAGGTCAGGGAAGAAATACTGAAATTTTAAAAACTAAGAAAACTAAGCTGATTAATTAATCCAAATATGATCAGTAGTATTTTATGGATGAAGTTTTTCTTCATTTATTTTTTAGGGTTGTCAAGATCGGGGAAGAGTTGCAGGCTTCGCTGGATGAATTACCTCAGGCCTGGTTTAAAGCATGGGGACTTCACCAAGGAAGAAGAAGATACCATATTGGAGCTCCATCAAATTCTAGGAAATAGGTAACTACTTAATTAATTAAACTTACATGTATTATGATATATGCATCTTTGTTCATGATCATATTACTAGCTAGTATTTAAGATCTAATTCTTCTTCTGCGCATAATTAATAAGAATGTGTTCCTTAAAAATTTCTACGTTCCAGTTCAGACAAAAAAGCTACTCGTGATCATGAGAAATCTAACATTAGCTAAAGAATTGTTATCTGATGCTTGTGTATTAATTTGTAATTAATGATTATGTTTTAGATGGGCTACAATTGCAGCAAGATTGCCTGGAAGAACAGATAATGAAGTAAAAAATTACTGGAACACCAATTTAAGGAAACGCTTTAATTACAATTCTTCAGCAGCTGCAACTAATGGACCAATGGGTTCAGAAATTAGCAGCTTTAAGCAGAATTCAAATTCATCAAAGTTATATCCTGAAGTTAATGCGTGTTCAAGTTCTAACCATATTTTATCAGAAAGTTTACAGGTACAATCATCATTTTCAGTGGAAGGGTCCATTAGTTCAACTGCTTCTCCTCCTATGTGGTCGGTTAATTAAGAATAATGGCATGCGAAAGAATATGAATTTGTCTGAAGTATCCAGAGATCACCTGCAAAGTTTATGTGAGGAAAATTATGAGGCAACCAATAATCAGATTTGGCATCAAGAAACTGTTTATTCGTTTTCTTGTGAAAATGGTATGTTTGAATATCCTGATAATAGTAATAATAATTTTTGGACTGGTGAATTCCAGGTGAAAGAGGTTAATATGGATCAGTTATCAAAATTATCTGGACAACAAGATTTTTGGGAGACGGATCCATACCCAATAATGGAAGACTTTTGCTGGGTTGACGATCGGAGCATTCTCCAGAATTCTGTTCATTCATATGCTTCTGACACCGGAAACAGTTTACTTGAATACTGTCCTTTATGGTGCGATTGAAATTAACCAACAAGGCAAATTGCATATAAATATATGATTGGTAGCTCGAAAATAATCACATTTCATGCTATGGTTTGTTAAGAGAGTTTAAATTTGTAGTTGATTTGTCGATCGTAAGGAAGATTATGAATCAATTTCAATTTCTGTAATATGCCATTTTGTTGCTTTTAACAATGTAATGATATAGAATGTACAATGTAATGAATTGATAATAACACAATAAAGTGTAATTAATAATGTCATTATATTAACTTGTGTTCGAATCCATTTGTATTTCAATTAGAGAATAGTCGGAGAAATCACAAATCATGTAAAATGTTTCTATATGTTGTGTTAATTATGCGCTTAGAATCTAGATTGAATTCATTAATGTATTTATAGATTAAATCAATTATAAATGATTTTTATAATCAGTTGTATTATTAGAAAACAAAATTTAAAAACTAAAACATGTCTGTAGGCTGTTAAAAGGTTTGTTTTTAGTTCGTTCCTAGTAAGTTAAAATAATGATAATAAATCATAGAGGAAATTGGAATTTTCAGAAATTTGATTAATTAATTTCTATTATTTTGAATCACTACAAACATTAGGAAATATTAAAGAGAAATGATCAGTGGAGTTTAATTAAAATATTTGGAGGGCGCCACATATTATATGTATGTATAGGGTATAAATTTTTTGGGGAGCTATATATTATATTTTAGGTACCTACCTTAATAATTTTTTAATTTTATACGTATTTTATATTAAAGGATTTATTTTAAAAATTTTTGGGAGACCATGGCCTATACATGCCCCATGAAATTCAGCCATTGTAATTTAGATTTATATTTATTTTTTTATTTCGAAAATAGGATGCTAATAAAAGCGTCTTAAATTAGGGACACAAATAAAAAGATTAGCTATTAACAACTTTACCGACGGTTTTTTAAAGTTTGAGTCAATATATATGCGACAATGTACATATACTGTCGACAGAAAACTAAGGGCGACATGGCTTGCAATGGCGACGAATTAATTTAGGGTGTATGTAAATTAAAAGCATCCCTCAAGCCTTTTTTTTGTGAATTCCTCTTTTCCTTTTTTTTTTTTTTGGTTTGATAATTATCATCTGTCATACTCGTATATTATATTAAGAAAAAAATTGAGGAATTTAATTAAATTTTAATTAGAAAACTACAAGACACGTTTTGAGTTATATCTATTATATGTGGAATGAAGTTATATATTTGACATGATAATACGAAATAACAATATGAAATAGTAAAACCAATAAAAAAATAAAAAAATTTAATAATACGAAATAAAAATATGAAAATTCAATGGAAAAATAATAAAAATTCAAATATTTAATAGGACTAGATCGATAGAAGTATGAGAACTCAATGAAAACAAAAATCAAAATTACAAGTGTTGAAAAGTTGTTTTTGTCTAACCGCATTATCTCTTAATCAAGAGGGAAAAAAATTAATATTGAATTCATTGTAAGGACTTTATGAATATTAATAATGAATTTTAAATACTTATCCACATACATAAACTCTTAAAATCCCATTGCTAAGAAATCTTCCAATTCAATAAATCATGATAATTAAAGTGGACAAAAGCGAGTTATCAGCTGTTGGATTTTACCACTAATTTCCAAAATGTCCGCTTTTGCTTGTTGAAGGTAGGTTCAAAATTCGTAAAAGAAGACAATTTATCCTATAGATATGATCGTGGACATTTTAATGGGAGGAAAATTGGAATCTAAACATTGGAGCTTTAATAATTATTTTTATAAAGTTGTTAATTGGAAATTTCTTTTAGTGTATTATAATAATTAATCAATAATTGGTGTGGATGCTGACACAAAGTAAATGATGTCATTTATTGCGCAGTATAATCAATTAGTAGAGCTGTTCATGAATGTAAATTAATCAATTCACCCACCTAATACCTAATCGAATTCGATTCAATCCATAAAGTCAGTATTCAAATGATATTTGTTCAAGTTGAGTTGGGTAATCATATGCTGATAGCTTTTTGTGAGTACCTAATCCAATTCGATTCAATCCATAAAGTCAGTATTCAAATGATATTTGTTCAAGTTGAGTCGGGCAATCATATGCTGATAGCTTTTTGTGAGTTTTTGTTGTTGCAGATCGGGTTGGATTTTGTTGCTGGGTGGATTTCAATGAATAAACCAATCATTCATATTTGTTGCTGGGTGGGTCGAGTTCATAATTATTTTGGATCATCCTAGCCCATGAACAAACCTATCAATTAGATTTGATTTTTATTTCGGTTGGATTTTGTATATCTCTATCTGTTATTATCTTCTTAACCAATAATCCTCGTAGCGATCGTCTTTGAGGAATTACGAGTAATCCGTACTGTATGTAGAGAAACTTATATTGATTGAATTCAAGTGATTGAAATATTTACAGATAGAGATATTTATAAGAGTCTCAGAGTAACTGCACTAAACTAATCATCTATTACTTCTACTAATCTCCCGCTAACTAATAACTGAATAGAAAGGTGAAGTGTTAATGCATATGCTGTTGCATAATAGCATATATGCACTTATTGCAGGGAAGAACAATTATATAACATGGATAAAAGTGGGGTCAAGTGACCCCACAAAAAAAATTAAATGGTTTAATCCATAATAGTATTTTAATTAGTGAATCTACAAAAAAAAATTAAGAAATAGACCCCACATATATAATTGTTAGATTGTTATATGTCATTTTCTATAATTTTTATTACATTCTTTTATATAATTGCTGACAGTTATATGTTATTTTATATGTATAATCATATAATTTATATTTTTTTATATAATTTCTGATAGTTATATATAATTTTATATATATAATTATATAAATACTAGTAATTATATGATTTTTGTTATATTATTTTGTATAATTGTTGACATTTATATGTTATTTTATACGTGTAACTATATAATTGTAAGCAATTATATGTATAAAATTAATTTTACAAGTATTATTTAATAATTATATGTATATAATTAAGTGATTCCAGTTAAAATATTTTCTGGCTCTGCCTTTTATTGCACGAAAAAAAAGAAACTTCTTCACTAAGAAAACTTGGTTTTGGGATTCCTCAGGCATTTTTCTCAAGGTATAATAGCGGTTCACTTTCTTCATTTTTCAAGCAATTCAATTCAAAAAGCCATATATAAAGAAATCCCTAAAATTGATCAGAGCAGGCGTATGAGGTAAGAAATTAGAGTATGAACATTGACTTGGTCTTAAACTGAATAAAACATAGAAAAATAATGCATTCAGATGGCAGATGAAGAATACCTATTAAAATGATTTTATTATTATTATTATTATTATATCTGGTCTTTGATATATATATATATATATATATGAGAATAGCTTGAAAATTGAAATTAATCATAAATATTCTTGAAATATAATATGCCTGAATTGTGGAAATATTTAATACCAGCGTATTTTGTATGCCAGTTAAATGTTTCCTCTAAGGGTGGTCTTAAATTATGGTCCTTATTTAATCTCCCAATTAGGAGGCGATTTAGATGTGAACATAAAGAAAATTTTCATGATAGCAATTGACATATAGTAGAATATGGTATTAATAAAAGTTTATCTTCCCACGTGCAAATTGGTTAATTAATAAAAATTTTATATTTGGTGGAGGAAAATTCATAGCAATTAAGGAATTCTTCCAGAAAGTGTGTTGAAAACATGCTTAAGAACTAATTTGCTCACTTCGTGGAATTAGAAGTAGAAAGAAGGGTACGGGAAAGGACATTATAATCTTTTTCCTTTTTTTTTTTCTCGGTCAAAGGACATTGTAATCTAATCATGCAAATATGCGTGTTAATCGGTCTTAGTCAACTATTAAACCTTGAATTGGATTGTTAATCAAACAACATCAAATTACTCTCCAAAAACACATGTACAACATCTTTTAGTTTTCAAAGGAATGTGATAAATGTGTACAAAACTCCCTAAATATATGTGGTGGTAGTCTGGTAGACTTTGTTTGACCAGAACACTGATCATTAGATATCCCCTCCCCAGCTAATTCACTTCTGATCCCACATGATATTGACACTCGCGTTAATGAAAAAAAAATCCGAATTAATTATATAAATTTTTTAATTTATGTCAAATTTTTTTAATTTGATTTATATATTTATCTAAATCTTTTATGTGAGCATTTATAGACATAGTATAACTATTGTTATCTTCACAATTCATGTAATTATCCACCGTATTCTGCTACTTATATTCATGTGGACAATTCTCTTTTTCATTCCATATGGAGGAGAAGAGAAAAATATTTTTGACTTGATGAGCTTGTTTCTGCTGCGTTTGATGTTGCTGCTGGTAAAACTTCTAACTTTAATAAAAATAAATTTTTTAATAAAAATAAAAAAATAATAAAAAGAAAATTTATTTCAAAATTTATTTAATATTTATTTAATTTATTTAATATTTATTTAATAAATTTAATAAATACTAATACTAATTATATATACTAATACTAATTATATATTTAAAATTTCAATTTTCAATTTTATTAAATTATTATAAATTATTAAATCCCCAACACTAATAATATACAGAAGAAAACTATAGAAAAACAAATACGGTTCGCATTTTAGCTTCTGCATTTGGCAAATACTTCAACAAGTAACTCAAAAATAAAGTCAATTATTATAAACTGATGATTTTATTATCTATTTGATGGATTGAAAGGAACAGATAAAAAGAAGTAGAAATTGTGTGAGTTGAAACGTAAATGTCATTTGTTAATAAATTATAAATTTGATCTATTATATTAATATCTTATGAAATTTAAAATTTATATAATCGACCTCATCTGTTTTATCATATTCTACTAATATGTTATCCCGTTCCATTAAATATTCTGTTAGAAAAATATTATATTATTGTAGTAAAATGATAAAGATAAAATTAATATTTTTTCTTAAAATTTGAATTATTGTACTAGTACTTCTGAGCAAAAGAAAATATTTTTTTAGTAATAATAAATGACTTAAAATTTAATAAAAGTACTATATAATTTAATAGAGATCAAACAGAGAGTGTGGATCATATAATTTTTAAACCCTAGAAAAATACTAGTATAACAAGTTAAATATCATTGAATAAATAATAATTTTCTCTAAATATACCAGAAGTGATAAGTAATTTGAACACAAAATTCGGATTTAACTATAATGAGACAGTCAATTACTATTAAAAATGCTAAAATTATGATTATCAGCATGTGATTCTTTGAATCTCAATAATAGGTAAAAACAGAATTAGTGTTCTTAATTAATTAGCCAATCATAAGAGACAATGAGCAATTTGCATAGATATGGTCTTACTTGTATCTTTGGAAAATGCACCACTTTCTTTTTCTCTTTGGATGGTTACATCGAAACCAATGAATGTACAATTAATAATTAAAGAATTAAATATATAGCCGCCTATACTGCTGATCTGAGCAAGAAGACGTCACTATGATTATAAATTATGTACATATTGCTTGTGCTTGCTCAAGTTTATTTGAGGATTTTGATTTTATCTTTATTGTAAGCATTGAGCAGGTAAGAAAACAAAAAAGAAAAAAACTTATTCATAAGTTTTCAGAATGATATAATGGTTGTTATATTCACTCCATGTTCACTTTCTTTATTCGCATGTTCTAAGTTATTACTTTTTTTTTTTGTTAAATGTACAAATTCCTTCTTAGGATATGGGTTAAAAATTAGCTCCATATAAATTTTGGTCTCTCCCGATTTAAACATACTCTATACTAAAATTTTGGATTTTAAAATATAGAAAGTGTTTTGAATCGAAATTTTAATATTTTGGGTATAAATGACTCAAAATTTCAGTATGAAACAATTAGACAGAATTTTAGCATAAAAATCGATATATTTATTTTGTCATACATTAGGAGCCTATTTCACTTGTATCTTTTTCCTTTTGACAATATAGTCTATTTGTTTTTCTCTAATATACACTTATTTAATGTGTTTTATTATTAACAGTTCAACACACATATAATTACTTATCTTAAAATTTTAATAAGTATCAAATTCGTTATTTTTTTTTTACATGTATCAATATTGATAATTGAGGCCGTATTAATTAAATATAGGTTAAACATTAATGTTCTCACGGTCACGGTTAAAATATTTCTAATAAATAAATATTCTCTATTAACTTTATTCTTGGGAAATGACTATATTATATGTCAAAGAATTTGTATTATGATTTGACTAGTCAAAGTCAGACTATATAGTTGTGAAGCATAATATTTGAAATCTCTATATATATATACACACACGTACACATACCAGGAGATAGTACAACTAGCCACACACAGTAATTTATATATTATATTCCTACATTTTTATTACGTCTAAATTGTCCATATTTTACATTATCTGGCAATAATACTACTTGTTTCAATTTATTTTATACTAATTTATTCTAACTGCATTAAAATACTAATACATATTAAACTTATTTTAATATAGGTTGAATAATACAAGTAGTTGGATTTGATAAAATACAAATGTTTTAATATATGTTGGCCAAGAGTTGGTACAAAAATAATTGGGATAAAATTTAGCAAAGGCATTAAGAAACAATGGATTATTTTCTAAATTTTTAAGAGAGAAGTTACGATTCCATCTCAGCCTTTATTATTATTATTATTATTATTATTATTATTATTATTATTATTATTATTATTATTATTATTATTATTATTATTATTATTATTATTATTATTATTATTATTATTATAACTTGTAAACTTACAATATAGTCCGTTGAGAAAATAGAATATGACTATAGGAACACAGGGGTGGCATATCATGCTATCTCAATCCTTAGATAATGGACAAGTTACAATATATTAAGCTACATGAACGATGAGAAAGACTTGATAACATTTCAGTATAATTTCTTTCTTTGTCAAACAATCGCCAGTGCAAAGAAATTTAATAAATAAAACTATTATAGAAAAGAAGGTAACACTGAAAAGAGAAGTTTCATGGTGTCCTTACCCTTGGCCAATAAAAAATTTAAAAATGAATTAATGAATGTTCGAGGAGGGTCCCCTAGATAGAATTTAATATTTTTTTTTGTTTGCTCAGAATTAAATATTGAAAATTAAAAATTTAGAGGTTTGACACACGTTTGCTAGCAAGGGAACATATTCTACTATATATATAGCAAGGACTTAATTAGGGTGAAATTAAACTTAATTAGATTAGTTATAGGGCGGTTATAGCAGTAGCATAAACACATAATCATGATAACATATCTAGAGTTTGAGAAAATGCCACTGAAGAAAGGTGCTTGGAGCGAAGAAGAAGATCAGCTATTGATTGCTTATATTAACAGATACGGCATTTGGAATTGGAATGAGATGCCAAAAGCTGCTGGTGAGCAACTTTGTTAATTTAAAACATGGATTTTTATATATACAGTAAATCAATTAATCAATCAATTATGTAACTGAGTTCATGATTTTGTTATTCTGCTTAATTTAGGCTTGTTAAGGACAGGGAAGAGTTGCAGGCTTCGGTGGATGAATTATTTAAGGCCAGATATAAAGCACGGAAACTTCAGCAAAGAAGAAGATGAAACTATTATCAGTCTTCATCAATTGCTGGGAAATAGGTATTTAATTTATAATTGCATGCTCTAATTAATCGAATTTTGGTTACTCTCTGAAGAAAATAGTAATTATTTCTTCAATTCTTATGCGATCAGATGGACTGCAATAGCAGCTAAATTACCAGGGAGAACAGATAATGAAATAAAAAATCACTGGCATTCTCATTTAAAGAAACGCCTCAACACCAATTCTCCTCTGCAAGAAAACGAAAAATTTCAAGATCGGCAAACATCTCAAGCAGAACCCAACAATGGATTCTATTCTGAAAACCCCACTTCATCGAATTCAGAAAACTCTAATGGCTTCTCGTCAAGCTCTGATCTTTCCAGTGAACTAGAAAATAAAGTGACAAAAGATCAAGATACTTTCTTACCTGAATTGCAAGAAGGCCTTCAATCTTTACAGGAGCAGTCATTTCCAATGCAAATAAACCAGCTGTCGATTGATGAAGAATCCAGACATCCAAACTTTTCATCAGGATGTTTTCCTGATAATGATCAGATTATTGAAGATAATATTAATTTATCAAGATTATTAGGAGAATTCCAATACACGGAGAATAATTGGGAATCAGCACAAGAGATGTATGAATATCCTCTTTTGTGGTCTGATGATACTGATCAAAGCATGTATGAATATCCTCTTCTGTGGTCTGATAATACTGATCAAAGCATGCAGCAGACTTAAACAGCACATGAGTATATATGGCAATTAGTTTCTGGGCTAAAAGTTGGAAACCTTCTAATTAGAAGCACTTGGCATATTATTGGATCCAAGTACTAAATATAGATGAGAATCATTTTCCTTTTCCCTAAATATAAAATGCAGTTGCAACTTTTATTCTGTATTTTTCTAAAGGGTGAGATAATTAATTATATTGAAAAGCTGATATCATGATATCAATCAGTAAGCCTTTGATCAAGAATTTAATATTGTGAGTTCAAACCCAATTTGAATTTTGTGAACCATAATTGCTTGCATAATTAAAAATTAACATATAACCCTCACAAATGTCATTCTCTAATGTCAGTAATACGCTCTGCCTCTTGTTCAGGGGTAAAAGAAAAAGAAAAGGATCTACTCCTTATAGATCATGATTGTTTTGAGTGAACTGGGAAAAAAGAAAAATCTTTCAAAGAGAAAAAAGAAAATTCTAGGAACTTTTCTTAATTTTATTCTGTCAGCTATTGAGTGAATATGAAAAAAAAATTCGGAGAAAAGATTGTGTTACAGTTTTACTTGCTCTTTGTTTATCCAGACTATGTTTGTTTGGAAGGAATTACAACGAGAATGATAAAATGTTCTTTAAAAAAACAATCAGCATCTAGCGACGAGCTTGTATTCCATAGCGACACTTTGGCGTCACTATAAAAATATTATGACATATCTAGAGCGTCGCCTTTTACGTCGCTAAAAGTCATGTGGTGTATTTTTAGTGACGCGTAACCTATTTGCGACGATTCGTTTAATGTGACGCTTTATGAATTCAACGGGCGTCGCAATTTGAATACTATTTTTTTCTCAAATTTTATTACACTTATTCTATAATAAGCGTCCCAAAGTTTTATAAGCGTCAAAGAATTAGTGACATACAAATTAAAAGGCATCCTCAATTTTAATGATTAATTGAAAAATAAACCCTAATATATATTATCCTTCATAAAACCTCAGATAATCATTTGTGATATAAATTTTATCAAGTTTATGTAAATTTGCTTGTGCCGGCTTTAATCTTTGGAAAACATACACTAGAAAGCACCAGTTTTTTCATAAAATATATTTTTAGCTGCGTTTCTTAATTTCTCTTTTTGATAAACAAAAATCTTTATAGGCAAACGGACAAACAAGATTTTCAACTTTTCCCCTCGGAATATTGAGGGATGAAAAAAAATGAAAAATCAAGCAAAATATAGATCCATGAAGGGTTAATCCACAATAAATTAACCACTTGTTTTAATTAGTTAAATATATATAGGTGTTATGTGACCTACATCATAATGGGCCATGTGGCCACGAGGCATGACTTTGACCATACATTGTTATTTAAAAAAAAAAAAAAAGGACTTTGAAGTTTTGAAGATCATTAATCTTGTGAAGATATGAATTTAAGACTTAGTTATTAGATTACATTTAAAATGATTTCTATAATTCTTACAAAAATAAAAAATGACTCTTTTAAAAAATTTGGTGCTTCCTCCGTCGTTCACGTTTAGTCATCTTATTTTAATTTTGTGTGTTAGGTTTGGGTATTATTTTTGCCTCTATATATTTTTAGTTTTAGTTTTTTTTTTTGCCATTGATCTGCAATTATCTATTATCTTTTGTATCTGCACTGGCCTTTGATGAAATGAATTTCTGATTTTATTAAAAAAAATCATCAAAATCTTGAAATCTGAACTTTCAGTTCATGCCAACAAGGATGCCATTAAAATTCTTTAACAACTTCAATTGAAGATAAAAATTATATTTTAATTTTATTCGTCATGAGTTTTTTTAAATTAAATACTTCGAAGCCGATGCCACGATGGATATATTTTATTATTGAAATTTTATTGTCTATATATATATTATGTTATGTTATAAATAATAAATTAATTGTGAAAATTATGTTTTAATATAATAACGAATTATTAAAGTACAAACATTAAGGTCTTTATTTTCCTTGTAATGGAGGAATATATCTAAAAGGACAATGGTCTATTTTTATGAGGAAATTACAACTTTTATTTCAAAAATATTTTACTATTTTTAAAATTTTCATTTTTATATTTTTCTCTTTTAAATAAATATATATATATATATATATATATATATATTAAATTTCATCTTCCAAAATACACCCTTTTTATGTTGGTAGGCTGCTGAAGTTTTTGAAAAATTTTAGTGTGGGTCCTCCCACATATAGAATAAAATAAAAAGTCAAAAGTTGCGGTAATTTAATTTTAAATTGAATTCCTCAAGCCAATATTTTTTATTTTTTTGATATGTGTTCACACTTAATATTTTTTCTATAAATAGGTAGATATCCTTTCATTTGAATTACAACAATTTCAATTCATTTGAGATAATTTGAGAGAGAGTTAAACTTTTGAAATATTTTCAAAAATTAGATAGTGACAAAAATAGTGAGTAAAATATTTTGGGGTGTTTTTTGAAAACACTTGTGTGCCACTATTTTTGGGTTTTATCTCAAAATTGTTGTATTACCTTTAACCTGTGTTTAGGGAAGACTCTCTTCTTGTACCCATTAATTTTTATTAGTGGAAGAAAAATATTCGGAGTGTTGTCCATGGACGTATCCTAAATTAAAATGTGAACCACATTAAATGCTTATATACAAAAATGTTATTTGGTTGTAACAAGTCAAAACTCTTTATAAAAACTCTAACTTAAAACTGTGGTTTATTTACCTTTCTCTTTCATCTCTTCATTGTCTTCTTTCTTTCCCCTCTAAGGATTTGTTTGAATGAAAGATAGAGAAGGAAAATTAATGGAAGGGTAGTAAGGAGTAGAGAGAGAAATGAAAGGGGAAGAGAGAGAAAAAATATATGACCAACTTTCTATTGTTTGGAAAAAAAATAAAAAGAGAATGACAATAAAAGGAATGGTAAGTATTCAAAATGACAAAAATAATTTTATAATTTGAAGACAAAAATAGAATGAAGAATAACATCACAAACTGATATTTTTTCATTTTAAATTATCTCACTTCCTCTTTCTTACATCCCAAATTGGAATAAGCAAAATGGAAAAAAGGGAAGGGTAAGACTTCCTTACCTTTATCTACTTCTCTTCCCAAACTATCGATCTTTTATTTTTAGTTAAGCTGAAAAATATTCACACCACCTCATTCACTTACTCATAATCTATATAAATATCACAAAATGAATAATATATACAAATATATACTTTTATTTTATCACCTTTAAAAATAAACTTTTTTTTAATTTTCTATTTCAAAAGTATATTTTTTTAACTTAACATTTTTAACTCTAAAATATCTTTCTCCTTTTTTCTGTCCACACCTACCATCAACTTCTACAATCACCGTTATTTACAGTTGCTATCATTCTTCTGACGGATTATGTCAAGTTCAATATCTAGATATACAACTATTTTAATGCTCATTAGTATTAGTAGGATTAGTTTTAACGTATGATTTTAGTTGACTGACCGATATTCTCTGTGATTGACCAAAAAATATTTTTAGTATTCCATGTATTATAGCAATGGCCCAGACCCATATCTCAAAGCCCATCGCTTGATGCTCTAGGCTGGTCCACTTGGCTAAAACCATCAGCTGTCACCGAAGAATCTGATTGTTCATCGTATCCAGGCCCACTTGCCACGTCTAATTGCTTCCTCCTGTCAAGATAGTTTAACTGTCTTGTTTTAATTCCGTGGATTGGGTGAATTTCTTTAAATTCCTCGATAATTAATTTAATTATTTTTAAAAATAAAATTTGATTTTCTCTAAGACTTTTTGTGTCTAATATAGTGAAAATCAAATAATTATAGAAACAATAAGATAGGATATTGAACCATAAAGCAAGCAATGCGAGATTTATGATATTGCTGTAAAATAGCCTAATCATTTTTAAAAGTTACGTATCTAGTAGTCACTGTCCTACTTGTTCATCCCATATTCAAGCATATTTTTTGGTTATCTTTCTAATCTCTTGTAAGCATGTTCATGGGCTGATCGCATTTTTCTGATCTCTTTGGCTACAATCGTTTGTGTAAATTGATCTTTTAGAATTGGGGTTTGCTTGATGGTTAATTGTATTTTGGGATTGAAATAATTTCGTGAAATATATTTGCTTGATGGTGGATCCATTTTAGTTTTGAATTGCCTAGATATGGAAAATCTTCGGGAAATCTTGGGGCTATTACTTTTTGGCAGTAAAAACCTTCTTCAAAATATTCCAAAAACATGCAATGAGTCAGCTTCGAAATTGAAAATATCTTAGCGAACATTCTCCAGATGAAACTTCCAATTTGTATTGATGAACACTCTTGTTTTTGGTGGAATGTCAGTCTTGAAGCTTAACACTTGTTGATGTCTGTCTAGATATCATTGCTGAAGCATGAAATCTCATAGTTTCTTTCACTAGACATTTTAAATACTTCATCTTATTGATGTCATCTTGACTTATCTTCGATTTTTTATCCACCACTCTTCTAATCTCTTCTTGAACTTTTTTCTTATTCTTGAATTTTTCATTAGCTCCGAAATAGCTCAAAACATGGGTGAATTGAGATTTTAAAACTTTCTAACTCTTATAAAATAACTCACATTTTTAGAATATTCTGACAGTATATTAATACTGGACTAATAACACACATAAGGATAATTTAAAATCTTTTTTCAAAAATCAAAGTTTATAACCATAAATATTATCAATTTCTAATATCAGTTTTTATCAAATAAATCACATTTTTTATTGACAACAAAAACTTCTAACAAATTTAAGCACAAGTGAGTTTTTGCTAAAACATTTTTTAAATGCATTTTCATGTAAAAATCAATTTTAAAATTTTTCTAACGGATCAGAATATTGAAGTTAAAAATAAGAGAAGGGATAATAGGTTGACACATTTGAATTTATAGTAATTTAGTCTATTGCCTACATCTACTCCTTAAAACTCATTCTTGAGAGTTTCTCTTCACTAATGATTCTTTTCAAATGCAAAAATTAAGTCAATTACAACCCTAGAATTTTATCTAACTCTTTTTGAGTCAAAACTCAAATTTTTACAAAGTAAAACTTAAAAATACTTGGTTAGTTTTTCAACCTAAGTGCTAAATAACCCCACAACAAGTTTTAAAGTTAAACTTGCAAACTATAACAAAAAAAAACAATCACTCACAAACTCAACAACGAATTATTCAAAGAAAAATTAGAGCCAAGATGAAGGATATCTAATAAATGAAGCTCAATATAGAAGAAAAATGATTTAAAGAGATTAGAAGACTTCTCTTATTAAATCTTAGATTTTTTAACATTTGAAATATTCTTTCAGCAAATATTTATAGTCTTAGTGTCAAAAACTAGCTAGTAGAAACAGATTCACGTTTTACAAAAACTAGCATTTATTTTGTTTTTTAATAAAAAATTATCAATTATAAAATTAGAATATTTAATTAGAATACTCGGATAAAATACTCTATTATAAAATTATTTTTCTAACGAGAGAAAAATACTTCATCGTAAAATTTTTATATTTTGAGCTTTACTTTTAAATATACATTATAATGATTTTACATTAATATTCTAATGTAGCTTTTGTTATACATATTCATTTTTTCTTGAATATATGTTTTTTTACCTCCAATTATTGTATAACATAAACTGCAATTCAAACACATATATGATAAATTCTAATTCCCAAATTATGGTTTTATAATCATCAAAGTTAGGAATACAAGTATTGTAACTTTTAGCCAACACCACCATCATCCATTCCATTGTTGCAGTTGTTGTGTCTACTCCCCTATAAACATGTAATACACGAACATATATAATTTATTATGTATATGTATTGAGACAGATAGATGGTGTAAAGAGTAAAGACCGTTAAATTTGCTTTAAGGTTGTCTTTAAAAAGATCAAGCCCAAGCAAACTCAAGCCCCTCCTTTCGTTTTGTTTAGTCCATTCTTTTTGGATTGTTTAACAGTTTTGTATTTTCCTTTCTTTTGATATTAATAATATTTTGAGCTCAAATGCATAATGTGAAAGCTATGATTGTATCAACCTAGTTGGATGATATGGTTCGTTTATAATACCTGATCTCAGCTTTTATAAAAGAAAAAAAAAAGAGGAGAATATTGACCAAGTACTTTTTATCTTCTAATTTCTCATCATCATTCATTAAGGCTAAACGATCTTCAATAATTCGATCCAAGAAATCGTTTAATTCCTTGGAAGTATTTTTCAAGTTTCCAATTAATCGAGTCAGATGATCAATCCATCCCTAGATTGGAAAAAAATCTTTGAAGTAAAATCTTGATAGAAGGTCCATAGTACTCCTCCGAGCCACTCCGCCAAAACTCTATATTTGCCATCTTCATTCTCATAAAAGCCACCAAATGCTGATCTTGATAATATATTATGTGAAAGAGACAAGAACAAATCGCTGATATTAAATGCAGATCCACTTATGCTCAAAAGCCGTATCTTGTCTACAATTTTATCGACTTCTTCTTTTCTAATGAAATGAAATTGCTGTACCCCTCTTTGGCTCAAGAGTTCAAGAACGCATGCACAGCTTCTTTGCTTCTCTCGAGTGATCACAGTAGGGGCCAAATGTCATGTCAAGGCAGACATTGAACACAATATCTATACTTGTCACAGAAGGTCTGTCTGCAAAAACAGTATAATGATTTCTGGTGATTTTTTTGGCCATTTCCAGAGATGAAACAACAAGGGTAGGAACTTGACCTAGATGCAATAGCATTAGATCGGGGCCATGCTTCTTTGAAAGGGTTCTACTTATCTGGTGAAGATTGCCAATGATTGGCAGCTTGGTGGAGATGGAGGAAGAGTCAGTTTTCTGCTTCTTTTGATTTCGAACACAAGCACAAGTGACAAGAAAATTACAAGATAGAAGAGGAAGGGACTACATAATTCGGTGAGGGATCCATTTTTTTTTTTTTAAGGGGAAATAAATTTTTTTTTTTTTTTTGAGAAAATAATCCCGAAATTTACAGTATATAGAGATGAGAGCATCTGTCATCAAAACAAATATATATTATATTTGATAGATTTTTGTTCTGTTTGGATTCGAAATCAAAGGTGCCAAAAATTAGGATGGGAATCTCACTGGATGAAAATAGGTTAAATTAGCAATTAGCATCTCATCATTTGATGTATAGAAATTTTGCACAAAAGATTTTTATATGAAAATTCCTATTATGGGATTTTCCATTTTTAACTCCCTTCATTTCAAACTATTTGGAAATTTCTATCTATTTATCAAATATCATATTAATATTGTACAAAAAAAAATTCTTTTCTGAAATGGAAAAGATTAATTAATTATTTTAAAATGGAAACTTTTTTTATAAAAGATGATGATCAAGTTACTCCTATAATTTGCTCCATTTATATTTTTATTTATGAACGACCAAAAAAAATTTGCAAAAAAGTAATTAAATAGAAATGGTGGAACACTCTTCTCTGAAACAATGTTCACAAGTAAATTTGAAATCCAATCCCTAGTTTAGGGATGGACATCATAGTTCAATCTCATTGTAGTAAGTAATAAAATTCTCTCTTCGGACTTCGGATACTGAAAATAATATAAAACCGAACCCAATTTTTTTTTCAAGTAATTATATATTATATAGTTTCATTTCTATATCACTTTTGTTTCTTATGCAAAACAAATAATAGACAAACAGACTTTTGAATTTTTGGATTAAATAAATTACGGAGCTCATAATATGTCAAATCAAAGTTTATTCAGAGATCTACATGTATTAAAGTAAAGACAACTTTTCTGACCCAAATTCAACTGTAAGAAGCTAATTTGAATGTCTCAAAGTTTTTAGTTCAGTTTTAGTGTTTATTTTTTAATTTTTTTCTATTATTTTTTTTTCAACTTTATGCTTTGCTTTATTTTGGATTTTTAGTAATAATGGTTTTTGTTATGAACAGTATAAAAATGTTTTATTCTCCTGTTTGAGGCAGTCTCCCTTCGCAACTTATCGGTGTTCTTTTTAAAAGCTAGAGGGCTAGTTGAACCATACTAGTTGAACCAGCCCTCCAGCTGTTAAAAAGAGCATCTATCGTCCATGATTAATATTGATGTTTGTTGAATTGTCTTGTTTAAGATGCTCTGCAATTGTAGCTGATTTGCCAGGAAGAACTGACATAACGAAGTTAATGATCATTGGCACACTCATCTAAAGAAAAGGTTGAACAACAATTATCCTGTACAGGAAACAATATTGCAAGGCCAGCAGACACCTAAAATAGAACTGACAGAGACAAATTATTCCGAAAATGATGCCTGATCATTTGCCCCCGTTCTGAATTCATCAAATTCAGAAGACTCTAATGTCCAATTTAATTTCATCTGATTTCTCGTCGAGCTTCAATCTTTCTGATGAAGCAACACAATACCTGACCCAAGAGCAGAATGTTTGTTTGCCTGAATTTCATGGAAACCTTGATCAATCAGGGTTATGAGGCAATGGATATAGATGAGATGAGATGAGATGAGATGAGGGTCAATGAAGAATGCATGTGTTCATATTTTTCTCCAAGTGGTTCTAGCAATAGTTCATCCGAATATGATCACAGGAGAGTTGCACTCATTTTCGATGGAAGCATTGTACCAAATGTGGGCTGAAGGGTTTTTGTATTCAAGCACTCTTCCCATTGAGGCTGATGATCATGATTTGTTTGAATACCCTCTCTTATGGTGTGATAATGAATAAGTCCATGGATTGAATTTAAAATTCACATTCCATTGCAAGTCAAATGGACCTTAGCCCATCCCCTTGAAAAATTGTCGTGGCAACATCTTCAGTAGACCTGTCGTTCGATTATCTCTCCTACACGACAAATCGTTTGCGAACAAATAAGAGGGTTCCTATTTTGTTTCTGCAATTTCTGAAGAATGATGCAATTGAAGGTGGGTGGGAATTGATTTGCACATCATTACAATGTATATGCAACCAAGAGAAGTCCCAATTGTCGCACTTCCCTCTTTTTTTTTTTTTGTGACAAAATTTTATCAGAATTTCTGTATCTTGCAGCCTTTACTATTATAGATTTGCTCAAATTTTGCCAGAGCACTTTCACTGTCAACCGAAAGTTGCCAAATTTTATATGACAAGGTAAAAAAGAAAAAAAAAAAGTTTAAGTCTGCAAGACAAATGTTTTTCTTCAAAAAAAAAATGCATGACATTTGTTCCCATATGATCTAATTTTTTTTCCTAGCATTGTTATTCTATTTAATTCATTAGTTGAAAAGACAAAATTTCATGAAATTTTTTTAGTTCTAAGATGATTTCTTTGTGCAAAAGTAATTATGATCTAAAAAAAATTATTTTGTTATCATTTAAACCCGCATCATTAAAGCATTAAAAAAACAGAGTTATGACATTTCTATTTAGCATTTTTTTTTTTAAAGTATTAAGTTTTGAAAATTATTTGAGATGATAAACAAATAAATAGATATATTTTTGAAAAACAATTAAATAAATATTTTCAAAAAATAAACAAATCAAAAATAAAATTACTTTTTTACCCTCGATAATCCCAAACTAACATGACAAATATCAATTCTTCGTTGTATTTGTTACTAGAGATAACAAACTGCATTTAAGGATTGATGGGTCTGAAAGCACATGAATGGGTGGATTTGTTCGACAAAGATACTCCAATCTTTAAGAAAGCTACGTGTCTTCTACGCCGTTTCTTCTCCCTTATCCTCGTACACCAAGACAAACAACCACTGCAATTTTTTCCCGCCAGATTTTTGTTAGTTGTTACTGTTTCTTCCTGTTTTAGTTATAAAGGATCACACCAAGAACTAAGCTCCATATCTCATAGTTCTGCTTATCAAGATTTGTTACTGTTTCTTTGCAGAAATTTTGGTTGGAATTTAAATTCGAGGATTCTGATTGAATTACCAACAAAAAAAACTTATCAGTTATTGTTATTTTTCACTGTATACGTTGACCATGAAATGAAAGTCCACTTAATTTCTTGCCTTTATCAAGAAATTCATATATTGGTATTTGAAAAAAAAAATTACAAAAGAAAAGAGAGAGAACGAAGAAACACTGTAAACCCCTCGCAGCCACCAGGGCAACAGACAACCAAAAAACTCAAACAAGTCCTCGATCTTCCATTTCCAATGCCTTGTCGCCAAATTTTTTTTTTTGCTGTAATTTTCTTTTTCTTTGTTCTTTTACAATGAAAATAGACTCTAATATTAAGGTAAGCATTCGTGGGTTGTGCTGTGTTATGATGATTATAACTGATAATGGGGCTTCAGAGATGGACCAATTGCAGAGTTTCCTCAGAGTTACCATCTTCTCTGTCTCATCTCTGAAATTTATTAGTAATTTAGGCAGGACCATATATATGTATCGATTTATCACTTTCTGCTGTAATAGCTAATCGTCTTGCGCCGCTTCATCTCTTTCTTCTCTGCTAGAGCAGTATTGGGTTTGGTGCTGGTGGTCTCACTTTCTGATTTGGTGCAATGCCTGTCCAGCACGCTTAATGGAGTTCTTGTACTTGATACTGTATCCAACATTGACTCATACCATTCGGTTTCCAACATTTCTTGCACTGTGTTCAAGCATTTAAGCAGGTTCTCCTAGTACAATTTTAATCAATGTTAAACAAAAAAGAGCTATAATCATTTGAAGAAAAAAAATGCTAAATGTGTAAATTATCCCACGGTATAGGACAATGGATAAATTGTTCAACATAATTTTAAAATTAGAGATATAAAATGGGCTTAAATTTTAGCATGGGTGGCCAATTAGACCTAATTTCACCATAAATGTCAATATGCTTTTCAATTTGTAGCTTAGAATCCTATTTGCACCTCTAAAAAGGGAAAAAAGGGTAAAAATATCTGCTTCTTACATAATTTACACATCCACAGGAGGAAATTGAGCATTTGAAAGAAGGAAATTGCAATGGGAATAGTTCATGGGAAGCTGCAAGAAGAGCTGATGCTGCAATAATAGAAGGCTTGAATTCTAGCAACTTAATTTCTGCAACAAAACCCAAAATGAAAAGCTGAGTTAATCACTGGCTAGTCAAAGTTAGATATTTTAAGACAAAAACAAAAAAAATTTGAGGGTGAATTATGATTACCATGATGAGCTTTAAAAATAATTCCTGTAGCTCGATCTTTGAGAGCTTGTGTTAATGGTGGATCTTTGATTTCAGATAAAGAAATAAAGAAAGGCAGGAAAGAGAAAGGTGTAATGGATCTCATTCGCCAATTCAGAGCATCAAGAATCAGAAGCTCCATTCGATTTATACTCTGCATGTCGAAGATGAAACTTTCTTCTCTCTGTTCCATTGCTTAAACCATTTCTCACATAAATTTCTTTTACTGTCAAATACTATTTACGAAACAAAAGGACTAATTAATTACCTGAAAATTAGAGAGAGAGAATTGTGTGTTGTTCATCTTTGCCACTAGAGAAAGGCAAGATAGCACTAAAAGTCGCAGAATCCATGGTTTCTCTCTCTGCAAAAAATTATCAGTATCAGCAACAACTCAAAATTATCAATTAATAGACTAAAAAAATTGCAGGAATTTTTAACGAGTACCGGGATTTCTTGCCTGGAGATGAATCGATCCATGTAATTAACAGCAAGGTAAGTAAACAAAGGTTCAAAGTTACAAGAATACTGTGCCTGCCCCAAGTAATTAATTAAGACAAGATTATTAAGAAACAGAGAGAAAGTTCATGGTAGTTTTCATTTTTTAGTTTACCTGTAAAATGAGAGATATAGCTTCTTGACGAAAGGAAGAATAGAAATCAGAGGTTTTCAAGGATTTGAAGAAGTTTCTTGCTGGCATATGATCAGATTCAGAGGCAAAGAGATCTTGGATAGAATCAGATTGGTCTTCTTTGAAGCTTGTTAATTGGTTTTCAAGATCGAACTCCATTTTCTTTCTATTCTTTTTTCTTTTGTTTTCTTTGTTTTGAGAGAGATTGTGTGTCTGTGTTTATGTAGTAAAGGAAAAACAGAGAGGGAGAGAAAAGTGGAGAAAAGAAGGTGAACAATAATAATTATGGAAAGAGAAGCTTTGCTTTCTGTGCTGAGGCTGAAAAATTAAAATTAAAAATACTCAATGTTACTCTTCCACTTCGCTTCTCAGTCTCCTTTCTTATATATATATATATACCGAAATATTTTATACCCATAAAACTGTAGAAATTTTATTATTAATACATAACTTTTATTTTGGAGCTATTTTACACCATTTTATCCTTTAAAAAAAAAGAACTGTTTTCATCTTTTTCTTTTCTATAATTCTTAGTTATCATTGATTTTTATTGCAATTTTTATGATTAATTCTGCATTTTATTCTTTAATTAAAACAAAAAAAATCTACAAATAGCGTTTTGCAAATAAATAAGAAATCAATAAACTTTAATTTAATGTTATTAGTCTGTTAACCATAATTGTAAGATATCGAGTTTAAATTATTAATCAAACCTTTGGTATCAAAAATAAAAAATATCTGCAAATAAAAATCTGAATTCCACATCAATTTATATATAATTATGAATAAGAAGAAACGATTGGAGAATTATTTTTTGAAACATTTTTTCAAAATGTTATCACTTATCAAGTAAGTATAACTAAATGTCCTTTGTCCTTTTCCAAATAGTTGACAAATGCTGAAACCAAATCACATGTATTCCCACAGCTGGAAGTACCAAAATTCCATGAATTTTAATGCATTTTAAAATACTTTAAGAAGTCATTTAAAATTTTAGTCTTATACATTTTTAATTTTTATGAATGAAACAAATTAAAATTAAATAAAGTTTAAAGAAGGGGGTTGGACTGAAGTTCACATGAGTAAATGTAGAAAATGGCCTACCATGGGACACATAACAATTCAATAGAGACCTATCGAATGGGAAATCCAATTTTTTTTGTGTACATTAAGGCATTGGGTCAGTTAATTAGATTGGCATAGCTATTGTCTATTGAACATATATACGTCTGCATGTTCCTCACGTGTCTGTGATAAATGCCCATTCTCGTACAATTTATTATTATTATTATTATTATTATTTCAATCTACAAAATGATTTTGCCTTCTAAATTCCAAATTAGATAACTTATGATCTTTCCTACCAAACTTTTGATAGCAACAATCCAAGCAGCAAAACCCCACCTCCACAAATGGATCTCCATTTCATGGAAATTTCCTAATTCGCGAACTTAATAATTATAAATTTATTATTATGTTAAATGATTTAAATCTAACAAAAATTACTCTTATTTTATCTCTTAAATTTTTGATTTGAAATTGTATCTAATAAATTAACCTTTTTACAACTCATAAATGTAAATTGACTCAAATTTTTAAGATGCAAATATTCTTGGTTTTTTTATTCAACTCTTAATTTTGATTGGGCATTTTGATATTTTCTTGTGATCTATTGACACATAGAGACAAATAGAATATCCATCAAGCTGTTGCTTATAAAACACATAAGGCGATTCCTAAATGAACTTCAGAAATTTTACTATGGAATGAATTCTTAGTTACTTTTTTTTTATTCTTCATAATGAATTCTTACATTTGGAAAATATAAATTTTGTTAATTGCATTTCCTTTTCATGGCAGGAAGACAGCTTGGTTTTGTTCTTGCATTTAATGAAAGAGCCCATCTTTCTGAACCTTGTTTAATTTATCTCAACCTTGAACACCTAGTCATTATTGTTGTTCATCAAGGAATGATAAAAAAAAAAAAAAAATTAAATGGAGCTAATAATTTATTTTTATTTCTATATAATTATTTCTTATTATTATTTTAATATTTAAAAAATCAAAATAATTTTTTTAATTTAATAATTCATTATTTGATCAATGTGAAAGCCTGTCGAACACCCCCCCCCCCCAACCAACAGTGACAGGACATTATCCAACTTAAATTCTGCATTTATTCTTATGTATATCGTCGCTTTATCTAATTTATATATTTTTTTCAGATGACTATAAAATTACGTCTATATTTTTATATATCAGAGATAATATAAGGGACATTTCTATTTTGTAAAACACCAATCTTTTGGTCTCTGAATTATTATACTTTTATTCCATGAGCTTCTACAGTATTTTATTTAATTTTTGAATATTTATTCTATCAAAATATTAATTACATGTAAATATAGACTCAATAGAAAAAAATAATATTATTTAATATTATTTTAACATTTATTGAGTTTCTGAATTTTTTTTTCCTATCAAGTCCCCACTTACAAAAATCCAAAATTAAGACTAAGTAGAAAGAGTTTAGAATTTAAACCCTAATTTATTACTGAATTAACAGTCTAATATCTTTTTGCAATTTTGATGATGAGGGATGAGACAAATTAAGACCCACAATATATACATTACAAATGAAATTAAATACTTCCAAATGTTCTGATTGTCAGGATTTAGACAGCCTAATAATAACTGGGGACACAGAAGAATCACAACAAAGGCCAAACACTAAGTACCCAACCCTCTTTAAGTAAAAAAGGCCATTATTCATGTGCACAATTGACACACTTAATCCCACATTACATATCATACTTTTTCCAATTTTATATATATATATATATATATATATATATATATATATATATATATATATATATATATATATATATATATATATATATATATATATATATCTCGTTTATTTAATGCGCTCAAATCAATAAAAATGCCTAGAAACATCCTAACATGAATAATGTTTTTCTTTTGTCCTAAATCATATTTTTATATATACTTTCTTGCTTTATAAAAATGGATTTATTTTTATTTTTACAAGAACTAAAAAAAATCTAGTTAAAATGTTCAAAGTTACATATTTGTCTTAATATGCATCTATATTAATTAGGAATTTATTAAAAAGTACAAAAAATAGTAATTTAAATTTATTAATAATAATACAATTATTATAGGATTATAATAAATATTTAACAAATCATTAATTACATTTGTATGTTCAGATTCTTCTATGTAATAATTTATAAGCAATATATATACACACAATAAGTAGCACTAATTTTTATGTTCTAATAAATTCTTTTAAAATATAATTATCATACAAATCTTTGGTTACAACTAGATTTATGTATTTATCTATATATAAATCAAATTAATAATATATATTTTGTAAATAAAACAACTAATTTTGATTTGATAAGTAATGAAAATAATTATAATTTTTTTGATATAATAACAATATAAATAGTAACCTAATTCATGAAAAAAAAAACTATAGATAAAAATTGGATTAAAATATTTCTTTAACTAGTGGTCCTTGCGCTTCCTAAAAGGTAAAACATGCAAGTGTTGCACTATATATTAAGTAAATAATTAATGTAATAAAAACTATCTACCTTCAAGAGTCAAGACAATATTCCTGTTGGAGCCTTCTTCATTGAATAGTGTTTTTTAGCTCTCTTTTATCATTTGTAGGGATTGATCATCATTGTACCATGGTCAAACAATTTGAACATTGACTTTTCTTTCAATCTTTTGGACATGGCAGAATGTATATTATATGCAAATATCATAGTTAATTTTTTTAAATGGTGAAAAATCATTGGTTTCTTTAGTCACAAAAGGACAAAAAAGCCAGAAAAAGAAAAATTGAAGAACAAGTTATCATGATTCTTTGCCTTCAATTTTAATCCACACTTATATTGTTTATAACATCATTAATTTGTCCTGCTGATATTAATTATACCCAATTAATCATTCTGCCATCATTAATGCAAAAATAAAGAAAAAGATACAGGTTAAATTTTTTATATTATTTTATGTTCAAATTTTAATTTTAGAATAAAATTGATCAAGCAAAAATTAAAATTCAAGTTTATGTGAGTAATTAAAAATGATATAGAATCTGGAAAGAAATATATCCTTGGCTGGCATGCATCAAATCCGAAATCACTTTCAAAAAGGACCACATGCAAATTATACTAATTAACTAAATGAGTTTTACTTTTATTAATGGCACGCTGACTAATTCCACTAATTAAAACAGAATAATCAGTCTGAGTCTGAGAAAACCAAGTTGGTTGTATCTAATTAACTTTGATTAAGAAGCAGTATGTCTATGCATAGAAAGAATTAAACAAGAAAACACACAACAAGTGTCACAAATAATTAATTGAAAAGATTTAATAATGGGATAGGGAAAGAGAAGAAGTCAAATCAAAATATACAGATAGCTTTTTAAAAACTAAGTCGACCCACGTTATTTTCCTCCTGGAGAATGTACCTTTTGTTGTCTTTGATTGTGTTTCTTTTGTTTATTTTGGTAGTGAGTGTCTTCCTGTTGGTGCCCCCAATGGATTCTCTGCTGCCTTATTCATTGGTACAAGAGAAAGCCTAAAGCTTATATCAAAAATCCTATATTCGACACTCACTGGGAGACCAATAACCTTTTGCTTTTCTTTTCTGTCGACTTCTCCACTCTTTCTTGCTTTCCGCTCAATATATGTCTACAACATCAACTAGATATATATATTAATTATTTGCTCAAAAAAAATATAGATAGATATATTGAAATTTTTTTTAATTAAATTTAGATCAATATATATATCATGTACTTAATCTAACAAATAATATACTATCATATTAAAAAAAAATATCAATATTTACTTTATGATTATAAGGGTCTATTTGGTTTAACTATTGAAAATATCTCAAAATTGATAACGGTTTGTATATGTCTATTATTTAAAGGTTGATAGACGAAAAAAATTGCAAGAATTTAATAAAATCTATTAACAGTTGTTTATATATTAAACGATAACAGGGATATAATTTATATTAAAAAAATGTTTCATATATAATGTATTTTATTCTTATTACGTTAAAATATGTAATAATTAAGAATATATTTTTCAAAAATATATAATTATGTATCTACATAAATATTTTTCATTTATGTATATATATATATGTGTGTGTGTGTGTGCATGTGCAATAAATATAATAATTTGGGAATATTTAAGAAGGGAAAAAGGTAATTAATGGGGATGGTTAATTTTGGGTGTTTTATATATGTTGATGTTTTTGAGGGGAATACATGTGAAGGTATTCGAGTGGAATGCATAGCATATGCACGCCTTTCACCCCATGCAGAGGGCACCATCATTCACGTTCGAGTGTGCTACTATTAATGTGTGGGCCTCTTCCATGGTCTCTCTCTTTACCACAAAATCATGATTTTTGCCCCTTTTCTCACTCTATACCGCAGATTTTGTTTCTATGTGTGTACAGCATAATTAGTGATTAATTAGCTAAATAACAATCAGGTTCAGTCTTCGACTCAGAATCAAATTTGATAAATATATATATAAATAATCTAATATATTTGAAAGAATGTTAAAAAAATAATTTAAATAATATTTTCCCATCGTTTTAATTCACTATAAATAAGATCTACTTAGCAAGTTTTAATGGAAAGAATTGGATTAATTTTTTAAATTTTCGTCATACTTAACTAGAGGTTATGATAAAGAAAATAATGTTGCTTTATTTAAAATGCAATGACACAAATCTACATGAAAACACAAATATCATATTTTTCATAATTTATGAATGACTGTTATTACCTCACAGTTCTATCGATAAATAAATATGTGACGTGAAATTCACCAATAATTTTTAAATTAATAATATTAAATTTATTTTAAAATTGTGATTTATCAAATTTAAATATCACTCCCATCAATCTAAATTTTAAAATAAAAATAAGTTAAAAGAACATAAGGGGAGATTCTAAGTGGACTTTGTAGTAGCCCAAGTCACTCACCCAAGGTCTTGGCCCGGGAAAGAAACTTCGAGCCTGTAATTGGCCGTATGCAGGCGTATTGAGTACATGAGGGCAAAAAAAGGACATTGTGAAACCCAAATTTCAGAATAAGAGAAGAATTTTGTATTTATTAATTTATTTAACAAACTATTATTACATATAGAGAGTAAAACTTAATTTATATATACTAACACCGGCCAAATGGGGGTGAACATCCATTGATTCAAGCCATTTTCAAGACTCATTTTTATATTGGGTCTACTAGAATATAAAGACAAGTTTACCACTCATGTTTAGTAAATAACATTGTTCATATAAATATTATATTGCATTCTCATTTTGAAGGGTTAGAGGAGCCACCCAATAAATTAGTTACATGTGTAGCCTATATGACACTATAAATAGGATAACATTTATCGATAATATTACTCTTTTTTTACTATTTTTAGAAATTTTTAATATGTAGTTTTATTTGTAGCCTCTTTTAGTTATAAGTAAAGTCACTTATATTTCTAATATCTATTTCTAATTATTTTCATTATGCTATTTATTATTCATATATTTTAGCGTCTATATTCTTAATTGATTATCGGCTATTACTACAGTAATCTGCTTTTACCCTGTCGATCATCCTGCTATATCCAAATCCATATGTATAACAATAACTGTTTTATTCGTTTAAATCAATCCAGACCAGTCGCTTATTCAAACAGAATCTCATATATATAGACTTGGAATTAACTTTTTCATATTATAATTATATAGGGTTTTTTTATCGCTGCGCGATAAACAATATATATGATATAGTTTATCTTCAATTTGATTTGATTTGTGAATAAATTCTTGATTTCATTCCAATAAATATCTCCATACAGGTAATTGGATATTATGTTTCGCGTGTTATCTTTCATAACAATCAGATCTAGAAAATAATCTCTATTTTATTTCTCTATATGGGAGGAGAAGAACAAAATCAAACGTATGAAATTTTATTTGGTTAGTCGAGTTAATAAATGGCTTTGCTTTAACCTCAATTAGGTGAAAACTCGTGCTTCACATGCATTATATATAACATAATAATTTATTTAGTATTTTATTAATTGTTCTTTCCATATAAATAACTTTTGCATAGAAATTTTTTGAGTCTTAAATGCATGAATACATTAAATTAATAGAGAGAGTGAAGATCTGAGTTTTAAATTTTCTTTCTTTTTCTGATTCTCTTCATTTTTTTCTTTCTTTTCTATTTATTTTGAAATTTCTGTTTTCGCTTATTAGGTTTTGATTTGCAAAGTCTGCTTTTGTTAAAGGAAATTAACCATCTTTTCCCCATAATAACGTCATATTCTTCAAATCCACTTTTTTTTTTCTGTGCTTTTTTAACTTTTTCAACTATTAATTACAGAAAATCGTATTTTAATTCAAAAAAATAAGAATATATGTTCTCGAATTTCCCCTTGATTTTTTTTTAATTATTATTTAGGCCTTGCTATTGATTACCCTAACCAGATGCAATCTATGATAAAAGTGGATATTGACATGGTTTTCTATTCCTTTTTGTTATAATTCTCTGAATGCAAAGATAATTTTATTTTGACAATTTATGTGGAACTTGAAGCTTGAAAATGGTAATTAGTAATTGAGATGTTCAGGAAAGACCCTCGTAGTTATGGCCACCGCTTCAAATCTTGATATGCAACCCATTAGATTTGGGGCAAATAACAGTTGCCTAGACATGAGATTTATCCTTGGCAGCTATAAGTGCAAGGGATTTAAGAGTGAGTGGTAAGGATTAGAAATCTCAGATTTTTAGCATAAGCTTCTAATGTAGCTTGGAATGAGGAATTAGTTGGTGTATAAATGTTCTCACCGATTGGAGCAGAGGGATTTGTATGATTAGGAGGAACACTGTAGACAAAAAGATAAAAAATATTATGCCACTTATTTGAAGCTTCCAATTTTATTTTATTTTTCTTGGAGCAATATGCTTCACTTAATCGTTGGGCATGTATTTATACATGAGAACAGAAATATTTATTATTATTGGCAAATATTTCATGGAGTTTCTGATTACATTTTCTTGAATTTGGAAACTCCAATTCCAAATTTTTCCGTTTGGAGTCCCATGAATTATTACCATCTCAGTTTATTCTTTGTTTTGGCCTTCCCATCACTAAGAAACTTACTTACATAGGTTACAATTTTTGGTTTATTTTTCTAAGTTACGAGATTAAATATATGCAAATCGGTAAGAAATCGATTACTTGCCCAATCAATCAATTAATTTTTTGTTAAAATAAAATTAACTCGGAAGTGATCCAGCCCAAAAAGTAGAAGTTTTGGGAGCCCATGAAACAAATTTTGACTAAAATGCCTTATACTGTAGTCTCTCGAAGTATCGAGTTGAATTTAATTAAGGGATTTCTATATAAATATCATATAAAACAAGAAAGTATTTACAATTATTTTTTTTCTTTTAAAATTTACAAAAGCAGTAGAACATTTTTTGAAAAAATAAAAATAAAAATAAAAAGTGACCAATCATGTACTTGTGTCATTTGGTAAGCCCACGTGAACATTTTCTAAATAGATAGTCATAAAATATGTTAGGAAATGGGGTGGCAATGATTCGGATTTCATAGGTATTTATTTCAAATCCATTTAAATTTTAATGGGTAATTCATTAGAATTTTAGGATGGATTTAGATTTTAATATTTAAATATATTACTGGTTTGAATAAGTTACAAATAGACACACTTTGTATCCGCTACCAAAATGAACTCAATTATATACATATATATATATATATATATATATATATAAAAGTGATGTTTCAGTAGTTACTATATTATTTACCCATCCATAATTATTATTTTTAATCATTAGATAAAAAATATAATAGTCATAATTAATTCTATGATAATTATAATAATTTAATGTTATATCATTTAGTGTTATTTAATACTAAAATTTATAATAGTTACCATGTAACCATAACTATTAAAAATTATTTTATATATATATATATAAATTGCAATTTATTCTATTATAATTTATTGTATTTAATGACATAATTTTTTTGTGTTTTTATAAGTTGATGAACTACAAATATAATGAGAGTTTGATATTTGAAATATAATTCTTCTATCATAATAGATAATATTTAATTTTTTTATTTTAATGTTATTTTTGAATAAATTGATGAATTATTTTAATTTGAATGTGTTGAATTAGATTTATACTTTATTTTATTTGTTTCATTTAATTTTATAGTAATTTATGATAAATTGTTTATATATTTTTAAATTTTTAATTATTTAGTTAGGTTGAATTTTATTTTATTTAAAATTTTTAATAATAAATAAATAAATAAACGGATTCGGGTATTAATCAATTGATATTAATTGAATTTAAAATGGGTACAAGTATTAATATTATAACTTTAAACAGATTTGTTTGATAGAAATATATATAATGGGATTCATATAACATTTTTTTTACAGATATCATAGCTGTTTTCATCTCTTTTAGGAAAAAAAAATTCTTTTTGTACGGGGAAACTCTGGGACTGTAAGCACCCAGCAAAATCAATTATATAATGGGGGCATTCTTCAGCACATTACATTAGTATTTTATTTCTGTTATCTCTTTACAGTTTGTGTCGAGATCCGGTGTTTCTTTGTTCTGCCTGCTAAGTTGCTATGAATTCTTGGAGCCCAATAACAAATTGGCTTGCTTGCCACATGCTCTGGTAGTTCCAGCGATTATGAGCTTGCCCGTCGTTCTGAAGAAGACCTGACATCATTTTGACATTTATTGATCTCTGTTGGTTGGATCACAATTCACAAACTCTGTTATTTGTTGGCTTTCATTAAAAGCTTAAATGTCAGCCTAGGACTTCTACCCTGGGTTTGCCCCCTATGAAGTGTCTTTTTTTCCACTTGAGTGGTAGATGACAAATAAAAAAAAAACTTAATTGCTAAAATTCTTATCTTAATCAATTTCATATATCTATATATAAATTAAGCTAAATATGCTATCATGAAATGAAACTGATTTTTTAATTTACAAATAAGAACGTAATTATAAAAATTACATTTTCGACATTACGATAATTTTGTACACACTTCTTTCAAAATCAAAATATTGTTTACCACACAAAATTTATAAGAAAAATAATAATAATTACAAGCCAAATTTAGCAAACAATTACCAAATGCAAACCTTAAACAGCCATAAAATAGTGCAGAACACCATTCGATTGCATATGTGATCATGAAGATTGAGAGAGTCGACCCGATTTTGTATCAGAGGCAGTCCTTTGCAAATCTTCTCCTCCTTGCATCACCATACCCGGATAACCCGGAACCATACCTGGACCCGCATTTCTAAGTTCGTAATAAACCTGTTGATTCATCCCATCAGGAACCGCTCTTCCAGCATCATATGGATCCATTGCACTTATGGGCCTCATACTCGCCCCACCATATACTTGACCTGCACCCGGAACTTGTTGGTGGTATCCTACCGGTATTTGACCCGTTGGAACTTGGTACTGCTGAATATATTGAGCTCGAATTTGGACAGGCTGAACAGGAACATTACTAGGTGGAACTGAACCCGGCATATAATAAACTGGAAATTGTTGCACATGATGACCCGAATAATGAGTATTGGGCACATAATGCATTACTGGATTACCCGGATACCCGATTGGATGCGGTGCGGGTGGTTCTATTGTTTCGGAAGAAGCTTCCACTGTGTTCTGCTTCTGTTGTGTGATCGGATCAGGGCTATCCAGTTTGGTCTTCACGGGTGGAAGATCGGGAATGGAAGGCACCGTTGGGACAGCCGATGAAGTAGAACAGTACGGCGAAGAAACAACCGGAGCTGGAGAACCGGGATCGGAAGCCGACATATTGTCGTGCAAAATGGGGCGAGTTTTTAATTTAGCCTCACGAGGTTGGGTCTCTTCTGAATTATCCAATCCGAATAGATAATCGGGCACTTCGGAGACAATGGAGGAAGCCTCAGATCGGCCACGCTCGAGCCTGGAACCAGAATTAAGAGCATCGAAGAACCAGTGTTCCCGATTTGTGGAGCCATCGAGAAGCGAGCTGATGCTGCTAGCCCTCGAATCCTCCCCTTTCGGGAAGAGAAACAGCCGGAGCCTGGCCGAACGCGGATTCAGATTCAGTGAAACCCGATCGTATTCTTCAATCATGTTCTCTACATCCTCGTCCGTTGTAATAGATATCAGAGCATCGAGATCTTCATTCGGTAGCTGATACTTGACACTCAAGTTAAGAATACCTGAGATAAAATTTAAAGTCGTCTGTTAAATTAATCGAATCCAATTAATAATTACATTTGCAGAAAGCATACGTACCGGAGAGTTTGGATAATTTAGTGATGAGAGCAGAGTAAGGGGTGGATCGATGGACGGCGACGATGCGAGTATCTCCACCAACATAACGGAGCTGATTGTCGTGAGGACGGGGAAGAATCTTACCACCGAAGCTGCACATGAACCGAACGCGGGTATCGTTGGACCCATAATGATCGGAGCGAGGAGAGGATGCGACAGAGTCTGTGGCGCCGGAGTCCAGCTCTGATGGGTGTAGCGACGACGCCATGGAGTTTGGTTGGAAAATGATGAGGAAACAAGTAGAGGAAGATGGAGGAGGTGCAGTTGGATTCTCCGCTGGAAGAAGAAACTTTGCTTTATTACTTTGTTTTATAGTGTGGGGTAGCAAGACGAATAATTTCCAACATGATATATCTATTTTTCTACTGTAAAACTTACATATGATCAATAACACATGAGAGAATGTCTGCTCCTTCGATAGTTAATTATTATGGATAAATTGCCCTTATGAACCAGCATTACTTGTGCTGACATGGCATTTTATATGCGTCTCACCAACTTTTTTTACTTTTTGCTGACTATATAATATTAAATTAGATAAAAATAATTATAACGTATTTAATTATTTCATATTACTTTATTTAAATATAACAATTAATATATATATATATATATATATGATTGATTAGTCTATAAATAAAATAATTGACAAGTCTAACTAAAAATTTCTCAATAAATTATATTTTGCCTTCAATAATGATATATGGTATGTGTCATTTTGGTAAAATAACAGTAAATAAACCCTAAAAAAATATGTCATATATTTTAATATCGTAAAAGTGCATAATTTGATTTTAAAACTTATTGTGTATGTTTTATTGGAGCTTTTAACTTAAATAAGTTAAAAAAATAAAAAAATTATCAAAATATACTCAAATCAAATATATATTAATTTATACTTTTTTATGTTACGTGTAGAGATTATGGATCTGTCGGATTCAAAATAGCTATTATAACTCACAAAAAAAAACTTTAATATAATCGTCACTTATAGTGGTGACCATACTGTTCATATTGCATTACTTGTAGTGATTTTACTATAGCTAGCAACATAACTTTTTGCCTTGATTATTTGATACCTTAGTTGAATTGATTTTTAACTTTTTATTAATACATTTTATTTTGTTTATTTTTTATTGTTATATTTTGTTTATTAATATTTTTTTATGATATTAGTATGTCTTAAAAATCAATTAATGGTAATTAATTTTTTTATATAATTAATTAATTTTAATTACCTTAATTTTTTGTTAATTAATTATTTTCCAACATAATTTTATCATAACACTTTTTTTTTCAATACAATTTTATCATATATTGTTAATTAAATTTTTAAAATTATTAATAAATTTTAATTACCTTAATTATCTATTACTTAATTTTTAAGATGATATTAATTAATTTTAATTATCTAGATTTTTTGTTAATTAATTTTCAACATATCCAACGCTAGTTATGCAACGATCATACTTTAGCCTTTTTTTGCCGTTGATTTTGAGTTCAATAGACCCACATTCACTCTACCTGATATAAAAAGATATAAATTAGAAAATATATTTTTTTTGGATATATTTTAATAATTTTTTATTTTTTTAACTTATTTAAGACAAAAGTCCATTTTATTGAGTTGATAAGACTCTCTTCATCAAATATTATAAATGGAACAGACAAATTTAAATATCTAAAATTGAACTACTATCTTAGAACTGTTATCAACCACTCTAATTATGATCATAAAATCTGTTAAAAAATATTAAATATGACCATAAATTTCTATTATTTACCATACATATATAATCCTCTCTTTGCTACGCTTAATCAACATTAAGAAAAATTATTTTGTTAACCATGCACCTCCACCATCTAAGGAATATAAGGTATTCAACTTATTTAAATTTATTTATCTCCATCAAGCATCTCTTAGTTATTTGTGGGTGTGGAATAATCAATTCATTCACTAATTTCAATACCAAATTTTATTTTGTTAAAATATCTACTTTTATTTTATTAATTCTCTAAATGTAATAACCGCAATTCATGAATCAAAATAATCTGTAACAAGAGAGATTAGCTATAGATGAAGCCTTGACTTATAAACCAAAGTGATCCACTAATTCTGATGTGACGATGACTGAGTTGAAAAGTGAAAACCATGTTCCCCACCTCATAGGGGAAAGGTATTCATTGGGTGAGACCTAAGCTTACAAGGAGTTAGTGGTGGTGGGGATTTGGGCGGTGATATGATATTACAGTACGTATATATATATATATATATATGCTGAGTCAGATATTTTGCCAAACATAATAATGCAGAAGCAGGCCGACCCACGTCATTGCTACTGTTTTTTTTATATATAGATTAGGAAGCTAACAGTTTACTAATCCTAATTATTAAGGTTCGATGACATCACCAGCATTTGATTATTATTAGTAACTATCAATCTCGTCACGAGTTTCTAAACTATTGTGAATTTGTGATACTAGCTAATCTCAATTACCAATAGTATAATAAAAATGTTAACTACTAGCTCCATATGGGATGATGCGATCAACATCTAACTCTAAATAAGGTAGCTAGCAAAAGGGTTAATTAATTAATAACAATTAAAACCGCTGCTCTTCTTAGTAAACAGAAGAAGGAGTCTCACCCTTTTAGCTTGTTGAAAATTATTTATGATTCCATGGGCCACTCAAGCCAACTAATGGCAAAGCTAACTATGATATTGAAAAGATGCTTGACATTAACTTAAAAATCATTTTAATGATGTGACTTAAATTTAATTTAGAGGAATTCAGATCCATTTCAGAAGCTCGTGGTGCGATTTGAAAAGTGAGAATAAAGTCCCGTTTGTCACTGGCAAAATTACCATGGATAAAATTTTTTAAGTTTTGCAAATTCTTTTTGAAAAAAAAAAACAGTAAATAGATACTTTTTTCAGAATCAGATTTAAAAAAATAAGTTAATAAAAAATTAAAAAAATTGATCAATTAAATAAAAAAAATTCTAAATCTACTTTTTAAACAACCAATTCCAAATACATATAAAATAAAAATTGGTATTGGAAGAAAAGGACATGAATATAGTGTGACTTGATTTTCTGTTCCAACTCGGTTTGGGGGTTACGATTTTTTTAGTTTTATAATTTATTTCGGAATTTATAATTTATGGTTGTACTTCTTCTCTATCTTACCTATAGGCCTAGGTTTTAAAATTTTAGTGGAAAAAAAATACATTTATCTTATTATTACCATATATACTTTTTTTTTTAGAAATACAGATGTTATCCAACTTGAATTCAGGTCGAACAGATTTATTAACCATTAAAAAAGTAAATCTTTTTCAAATTTTGAAAATATTTTTTACAGTTCGAATTTAAAACTTTTGATTAAATGAGAAAATATTCTTAACAGTTTATCCCACTATTGAGGATGAATGTGAAATTTACTTATATAAAAGAATAAATTACTAAAAATCTTTTGATGTTTTTATTTTAACATGTATAAATAAAATTTAAAAAAACTAACAATGCACCTCACGTGGTTTGAGATAATATCCATTTTTTTACATTATATAAATTTTAAATATTATAATACAATATATCATATAACTTTTCTAAAATTTTAATTATAGTTTAATAATTTTTTTATAAAGGTTTAAAGTTTTTTATCCGTTATCAATGACTTTAACGGCATGATAACTAATAAATTTAAATTATTAATTTTTCTAATTATTATTTCAAATGATATTTTATTAAATAATACTAGGTCAACTATTAATTTTTTAAAAATTTATATTTATCTATCAAAATTAAAATATTGGGAGTTATTAGAAATTTATTCCATATAAACTAGAAACTTAATAAATTTTTTGATTGTTGATTTTTTATATATATATATATATATATAATCAACATTTTTCTAGGTATCAAGCACTCTAGATTTTCTATCAGCATCATGTCTCCCGGTTTTATTGATCTACATCTATTTACAAAGATCTGATCCACCCGAGTTCCTGCTGTTGAAGGGCATGGGCTGTGGGTCCCATTAGGACCACGTGGCTTTGTGTGATTGAGAGCTGCAACGTGGTGGCCAGTCACCACATTTTGTCCAAGGGATAATGGTAAGGTAACAGGGCCTTTACAATTTACATTACAGCCTAATCATATAAGAGAATTCGGTGTGTCTTTTTCACTTTTTGTTTCTAGGAAATTGCGGGGTCCACGTTTCAGGGGCTTCGTGCCTTGTCACCTATTTGGCATTTTTCTTATCATCTTGAATTTAAGGGGGTGTTAAGGTTTGTAGAAATTATATTTTCTATTTAAATTATATTTATAAATATATAATTTCTTTAACAATAGCATTTTTTTGAATAATAAGGCATATTAACATATAAAGCTGCGTGCCGATTTAGTTAATTTTCGTGTTAATTTTTTTCAATTTATAGTCAATGCTTATAATTTTATATTTGAAAAAAAATAGTATTTGCTTCTTAAAGTTTGATATATTGTATTAATATTCTCTTGAAATTCAAAAATTATATAATTTGTCCTATTTATTTTATCAAATTTTACTAATATGTCATTTCATTATATTTTTTGTTAGAAATATATTAGATTATGATGAAATAATAAAAAAAATTACTATATATCCCATAAAATTTGATCTATTGTATCAGTACTTTCATGAATAAGAGATAATATTTTTTATATGACAAACAGTAAATGTCTTAAATTTTAATAAAAGAACTACATAATTAAATGGAGATAAAAAGACAATGAACTAATAGTAAAAATTTTGAACCTTACGAAATATTAATACAATACATTAAATTTCAATGATAAATAGTAAATTTTTATTTTTATTTTATATTAAGATTGCTGTCCAAAAACTGCTAAAAATATCATTTTAAATATTAAATGGATTATAATCGTATTACTTTGTGTTTATGGGTTCAACTTAAATTCAACTTATTTATCAATCGTATTACTTTAATAAATTATATTCGCATTGTATTAATATATATTGTTAAATTTTGTCAACTCTCTATTGACACACGGTTCTAAGGATGGAATTTCCCCTTTTCAAATTCAAAATTAATATTAAAGAGTAAGGGATAATGAAGAATGGCGACTATATTTGAATTGATGTTAGCATATATATAAGTTTATTAAGGCAAGTTGATAATGACTAAAGGGACGTCTACGGTTAGGGAGGTGTTGGTCGGTGACCAAAATGTCCCACTATTAACGCTTATGACTTCTAAATTTAGCCAGCTTATTGAAAAGCATTGCAAAAAATATATTTAATGCAAAGTCGAAACTGAAAGCAACCATTCTTTTATGCATATATGTTCATATGCTCCTAGAGCTGAAATAGTCTCGTATATAATATACTAACCCTAATGCATAAATATAATTTTCACAAGTAGTTTCCCTATTCTTTAACAAGTGATTATTTATATATATTTAGTATAAATTTAAATGATTATAAATTTTTATTAGCTGTCGGATCAAGTGAACTCACGTCCATATATGAGTCTCACTTTATCTAACAGTCAATACAAATTTATATTTCAAACGAATTCATGTGGAGCAATACTGTTGTATAAACACAGTTAAATATCGTATTTTATATATGACTTCTTAACATGTGGATATATCCTTTTTCAAATGTTATAATATTTTACCAATTTCTTAAATCATAAGCTATATGTACAAAAATATTGAAAATGATTTACCTCAAAATTATTTTTTATTATATTTTTAATTAACTAACAAATTTTCACCACAATCTCAAAAAAAGAATAGAAAATAGAATCTCAATGCCGGCAACTCAGCCCCAATAATTCATTTTCAATGTCAATGAGTTTTCACAGGCGTAAAAAAGAAACTTTGTTGCTAGAATTGATTTTGGGCATGTCGTCGACTGCACAAAAAGGGTCCATCCATGCTATCAGCATAACATTCCCTGAGAAAATAGTTGTTATATTATGAACCGGTTTTATATTGTATTATAAATTTCTTTTTTTATACGTGGAAAATAAAATAAAATATTTTTTTTTGAAATTATATTTTAGTGAACTAATAAATATATAACAAGTTTATTAATTATAATTTATATGTTTATCATTTTGAACTTACAGGTAATTAATTAAAACTTACAAAATCATCGTTTTGGATTTAAAGATTCATCATTCTGAACTTATAAATTCGTCATTTATAAATTTTCAGATTCATTATTTATAAACTATAGATTCATCTTTTATAATTTACAGGTTTATCATTTTAAATTTACAAGTTCATTATTTAAAAAAGCTACGGGTTCATTGTTTATAACTTACAAGTTTATCGTTTACAATTAATTGTTTCATTATTTATAAGTTCATTTTTATCGTTTATAACATACAGATTCATTATTTAAAATTTGCATATTCATCTTTTAGAAACTATACATTTATCGTTTATAACTTACAGATTTATTATTTTAATTTTGCAAATTCATTATTTATAAGTTTATTGTTTTGAACTTACAGATTTATTATATAAAAATTATAAGTTTATCATTTAAAACTTTTAGATTAATCATTTATGCGATCATTGTTTCTATCAAAATCTATTATCTTCAACCTTTAACAATTTAATTTTGTCTCTCTATATTTCTCATTTTTAGTTCAAATATCTTTATTTTCAACCATTTTATTTTACAAATATATCAAAACTAATATTTTTCATCCCAAATAATAATAACAATAACTAAAACATTAAAAAATACTAAAAATAAAATCAAATATACAAATTAAAAGTTTTCTATCACTATAATAAATCTAAAATAGACAGAAACTTTTCAAAAAAAATATACAAAGAAAGAAGAAGAAGAAGAAGAAGAGAATAACGATAAAAAAATACGCGTTAAATAATAAAAACACATCACACGTATGATCATTAAATTAAATGCTATAATTTTGAAATCGAGACTGCGATGCACAATAAAGACGAATCTATGATATAATTTGCACTTAAGAAAAATATCACGCCATACCCCTTTTTCATTTAAATTATTTTTTAGATAAATTTTTAAATAAACTCATTATATCATGTTATCTGTAAACTAATTCAATCACACAGTGATATATATGCAGATTCTTTAATTATCAACTAATATGAATAAAACAATTAAATGTGTGTCACTATATAATTGAATTAATTAAAGAATTATATAGTAAATTAAGAATTAATTGACGAATTATATAGTAAATTAAGTTTAACTAAGAATTTCTTATTTTTTCATATATGACAGTTTTACTCCTTTTACTTTAAATGTTTACATTCTTATTACATTGCAGTTCTTGTGAATGAAGAAACTCTCTCATACAAAATTAATGAGAAAATACAGGAAGCAAGGTTTATAAACAACTCTGCCCACTAAAAGAGGAGAACAAAATAACTACCCCTAACTGACAAACGAAATTCCCGCCTATATAAATAATACTCTGCTGTTACTCCTACCATAACTACGCTACAACTACAATTCACCAAAGAACAAAACTTAGCTGAGCTTTGCTAAACATTAAATATCGAATGACAACAAACTCTGCTGAAACTAGACTTCAAGCTTCAAGCTATTTCTGTGACTTGCATCTGCTGAAGAGCTGTCGAAGCTTAGTTAAGCTGCTACTGCCTTGATCAAATCTTCATCAAGTGAGGGGAGGTTAATCAGCCTCGGGTGGAAGCGATGATCAGTTGGGTTGCTCCTCCTCTGGGCTTTATTGCTCTTAACACAGATGGAGCCTTTCGCAGAAGCATTTCCGAGGCAACGGCAGGGGGTATCATGCGCGACAGTTTTGGCAAGTGGATTGATGGTTTTACGACTAAATTGGGGAAGTGTTCTTCCTTTAGAGCTGAGCTCTTGGGGGCATTCTCATTGGTTTGCAAAATGCTTGGGATAAAGGTTGGAGGAAGATTATTCTCCAAACTGATAATCAGAGTGTGGCCGGATTACTCACCGTTCATTCTAATTCCCCTGGGCATAATGGGGATCTGATTTCCAGAATCAAGTTGCTGCTTCGTCAGGGATGGCAAGTTAGAATTATCCATGTCTACCGTGAAGCTAATAGACTTCCCGATTTCCTTGCCAATTTAGTCTTTGATCAAGGAGATCGTTGGCCTGAGCGACGTGAGTGGAGCTGTTTTCTGTAGAAGTGTTTTGCACTACTTTCTCGTAATTTTCTTCCATTTTTTTTTATAAAAAAAGAAAAGAACAACCGCTCTGCCCAAGATGCAGCAGCTGACCTTCCCTTCCCATAAAAACCATGAAAGGTTCTAAATTCATAAAGATTCTTTTAATATAATTACCCTTTTATTTCTGGGTTTGAATTTTCTTTTTCTGAAAGCAGTATTTCTGGATTTTCTTCATCAATCAATATTCTTGAAATTTTCAAAGAAGAATTTAAAAGGCTAATGGATCTTTAATTTTATTTGCTTAAGAATTCTGCAGTCCACTAGTTAATGTTTGTTTTCACTCAATACTTTGCAGTTTGCAGTCCACACCACTCCTCAACAGATTTGATAAAAGAGAAAAAAAGAAAAAAAAGAAAAGAGGTAAACCCATTTCTTCCTTTCTGTGATTGCTATTCTTGATAAGATTTCTACTTTTTTTAATGAGTATATTATCTTATATTTCCTACTTATACAAGGGATTATTGCTTCATCAATTTTATAACTTTCTGCTATTTCCTCTCTCGTCTGTTGAAACGGATTCAAGGAGTGATGTAGAATATCTATCTGGGCTATTGTATAGTCATTTTTTCTGGGTTGTACTCGATTTTTGCAGGGTGGTGACACCTTGACATTGGCATATAATTTTGTAGGGACAGTAAACATGACTATTTCTGAAGAAAATGGGGCTGGAGATCCAAGAAGGCTTGAGGTTAATATATTTGTTTCATTGGGTTAATTAAGAAACTGAAATTTCTTCAAGTTAATTAACTAAAAAAAATATCATTTGATTTCTGTCATTCTCTGATGATGTGCAGGGAAGATACAAAGCAATTTTTGTTTGTTGGGTTCTTGGACTTGGATCCCTTGTTTCATGGAACAGTATGGTAACCATAGAAGATTACTACTACAAATTGTTTACAGTGGGTATCATCATTAATTTTTGAAATTAGGAATTTTTCATAATTTTGGTCATATTACTGTTTGATTAGAAGTTAAGAATTTAGAAAAATTATTTTGTTTGGTGACAAAATTCCTTGTCCATTTTTGCAGAATTACCATCCTTCAAGGGTACTTACCCTTGTTTATCAACCATTTGCGCTTGGGACAATAGCTGTACTGGCATACAATGAGGCAAAGATCAATACTAGAAAGCGAAATATAGCAGGATACATACTGTTCACAGCAAGTACTCTTATGCTTTTGCTTGTAAGTTAGTGTTCATTTGCTCTATTTCATCTTCTTGGCATCAAATTTGAATAAGCACAACTAATTTGCCACTCACTTTGCTACAAATATTTTTGTAACAGTTGGATATAGTTACAACAGGAAAAGGAGGAATTGGTCCTTTTCTTGGCATATGTGCCATTGTTGCTCTATTTGGAGTTGCAGATGCCCATGTTCAAGGTGGAATGGTTGGGGACTTGTCATTCATGTGCCCTGAATTCATTCAAGTTAGTCTTCTTTCAATTCTTTAAAGTTCTGTGGGTATAAATTCTTGGATATCTATTACAACTTGTTGCCCTGATACATCTTTTTTTTTTCTTTTATCCATAGTCATTCTTTGCAGGATTGGCTGCATCAGGTGCACTTACCTCTAGTTTGAGGCTAATGACAAAAGCAGCATTCGACAAGGCTAGTGATGGGCTACGAAAGGGAGTGAGTATGTGAACTCGTTCTCTCACCGTTGCATCTGAAATTTGAGTATTTATAACTACTAATATCCACATCTTAATCATCTTTTTGCAGTGTTATTTTTAGCAATAGCCACTTTCCTGGAGTTTGTGTGTGTTCTATTCTATGCGTTTTATTTCCCTAAACTGCAAATAGTGAAGTACTACCGTGCAAAAGCAGCCTCAGAAGGATCAAAGACTGTCACAGCTGATCTTGCAGCTGCTGGAATCCAAAGATCAGTAAGTAATAATTCACCTTAGTTGATTTCTATGTTTCATATGGCATTCTCAAGATAAGTAGAAATTCTGAAATTCTATCAAATTCTGGTGTTTTTTTTTTCCAGGGTGAAGATGATTCCAAACATCTTGAACGATTGAGCAATAAACAATTTCTCCTCCAAAATATTGATTATGCAATTGACCTGTTTCTGATATATGTGCTGACACTATCAATTTTCCCTGGGTTCTTATATGAAAATACTGGTGAACACAAGTTGGGCGCATGGTAAGTCTAAATACTTGAAACCACGAATCTCCATCCCATAGTAGACAACTGAACATTTTAACGTAATCTAATAATTTTTTTAGGTATGTTCTTGTTCTGATTGCAATGTTCAATACCTGGGATCTCATAGCAAGATACATTCCTCTAGTGAAATGCTTAAAACTGGAGTCAAGAAAGGGCCTAATGATCGCAGTTCTTGCGCGTTTTCTACTCGTTCCAGTATTCTACTTCACTGCAAAATATGCTGATCAAGGATGGATGATTATGCTCACATCTCATTTGGGGCTAACAAATGGTTATCTCACTGTGTGTGTTATGACAGTGGCACCCAAAGGCTGCAAGGTTAGTAACTTACCTTTATAATAATAACACAAAATGATGAAGAAAATTATACAAGATTTCTGAAGAAAATGTATTGGGTTTTTGTAGGGTCCGGAGGCAAACGCTTTGGGTAATTTGCTTGTGGTATTCCTATTAGGAGGCGTATTTGCAGGTGTTGCTCATGATTGGCTGTGGATTATTGGCAAAAAAAAATTCTGAGCAAATTAAAGTTGAAGAAATTCGGTCATTTAAGAGTGACAACACATTGCTGGCCAGTTTTCATTAATGTGATAGTATTGATCACATAATAAATGGCTTAGGAAATAAATCATTCTTAGCTTTGGCAACATAAGAATTATGTTAAACATTGTTGTGTAAATATTCTTATCAATGGATATTGTGCTATCAACTTATAATCTTGAATTAAAGGGGATGTTAACGTTTGTATATTTTCTATTTAAATTATATTTATAAATATATAATCCATTTAACATAAGCCTTATTTTTTTTAGAGGAGTAAGACATATTGACATATAGAGTTGCATCACGTGTCGATCTAATTAATATTTGCATTGATTTTTTTTTTCAAATCATAATCAACTTGTTTATTATTGTGCTGTAAATGGATTGATCCATTTGATATGTTTGTCTCTATATTATATGTTAATTACATAAAATAATATTATTTTAAATTATTTATTATTTTTTTACTCTTAGATTATAGCATATATTTTTAATTATTACAAAAAAATATATCTAATGGTTAAACAATTATAAGAATAATTATAATTTATAATTTCTATTAAAATTACTGTTCAAAAATCAATAAAAATATTATTTAAATATTAAATGGATTATAATTGTATTACATGTCATTCATGTCAATAAGTTCAATCCAAATCCAATTCATTTATTAATAGTATCATTTTAATAAATCGTATTCCTATCGTGTTAAATTTTGTTAGTTGTATTGAAAATTGGTTTTAAAGATGGAATATCCCCTTTTCATTTTCAAAATAAAAATTAAAGACTAATGAATCATGAAGAATGAAGGCTAAATTTGAATTGATGTTAGAATATTAGTCTGTTAAGGCAAGTTGACAATGATTAAAGGGACGTGTCTATTGTTAAGGAGGTGGTGGTTGGTGACCAAAATGCCCCACTATTAACACTCATGAGTTGAGTTCTAAATTTAGTCAGCTTATGGAAAAGCATTGCAAAATTATATTTAATATAAAGTCGAAACAGAAAGCAACCATTCTTTTATGCATATGTTCAAATGCTCGTAGGTTTTCCAACTGTTTTATAGCAGAAATAGTCTAATTTATAATATATTAACCCTAATGCATAAATATAATTTTTACAATTAGTTTCCCAATTATTTGACAAGTGATTATATATATATATATATATATATACACACACGAATTCATGTGAATATGAATTTTTTATTGGTTATCGAATTATGTGAGACTCGTGTATACCGTTGCATATATAATTCTTCAAAAAATTATCATACTTTATATATGCCTTCTTGACATGTGGACATATCCTTTTTCAAATGTTTTAATATTTTACCAATTTCTTAAATCATTTGCTATGTGTACAAAAATATTTGAAATTATTTCCCCCCACAATCTCAAAAAAAGAATAGAAAATAGAATCTCAACGTCATCAACTCAGCCCCAATAATTCATTTTCAATGTCAATGAATTTTGAAATGCGTCGAAGTGAAACTTGGTTGCAATAGTTGATTTTGGGCCTGTCGTCGACTACACAAAAAGAGCCCATCCTTACTGTCAGCACAATGAGAACCCAATAAATTAGAGAACTATGACATTTAGGTGGCAATTCCTAACCTAACCTAACCTAACCTATTGACTCTACCCAAATCCGTTTAGAAAAAAGTGATTTGAATCTGACATGAATGTAGGATTAATTTAGATGAATCGATCCGAAATTATTCGTAATTTAGACGTTTACATATTTATATGATTTAAAAATTCAAAAGCTTATGATTGTACAACTTATATTTATGTAGAATTTAGTATTTAACTTATATAGTTAAACAAATAAATTATATGGGTAATATTTAATTAAATTTGAAATGAGTATGAAATTATGAAGGGGTTTCAAAATGAAACTGGATTATTCCTAATAAGCTAACATAGACCATTCTTAAATAGAACACCCACCTACCTAGAAACTAGAGGCCCATCATAATCATCAATACCTAAGCCCAATGCAACAAAGGATTGTATTGTTACTAGAGGCCCATCATAATCATCCAAACTTAATTGCTGAAAAAAGAAAACATTGGACACTCCAATTCTTTGCGAATATCTGAAGGCATTTTATTTTATATATAAGTTGCTTTCCAAATAATTTAAAAAGGAAATTAGATTTAGATTTCATACTGAATCATATTAAAAAAATAAATAATAATTTCAGTTCCTTCCAGAAAGCTATATATGCCCACTAAGACTATAAATAACAACTATTTAAATGTTAAAATGGTATGGAAAAAAAAAAAAGAAAGAAAGAAACCAGTTGTATTTTGTTTCTGCAACACGATTTCTACTTCTATTCTTGGGAAGGTTTATGAAGTTTGTGCTAAGAAAAAGTGCTAGCCTAACTGGAATGTTCCGGTGCTCTCATTTACCTTATAAAAAATAAGGATTTATACTTCTAATAAGGCAACAATGGCAAACTGGATTGACTAATGCCACTTAACGATATTTGTGATTACTGTTAGTTGTTAAAAAATAAATTTACAATTTTTTTTATTTAATTGAATAAATTCTTATTTTTTTATAAATTATTTTTTTTTTCAGATCTGTTTCTAAAAAAAATATCTATTTATAGGTTTTTCTCCAAAAACAGTTTTCAAAATCTAAAAATTTTAAAAATAATTTTTTTTTTTGAAAACAATATTATATGGTTTGAAAGATTTTCCAGCTCAAATATTACAAAGTGCCAGATCACTTTCAGACTTATTTTTGGTATTTATTATGTCACGCATTACAAGGTTTTTAGATCTGGTCAAATAATAAAAAAAAGGATATTTCATTCAAAAATCAGCATAGGAGTGTGAATGACTTAAAATTAATATTATAATTTGAAAATTGAAATATATATATATATATATATATATATATATATATAGTGTGTGTGTGTTTGTGAATGCTGATATGGAAATGCCTAATAATGGGAAATGTGTTTGAATTATAAATTAGAAGGGCGAAAGTGATGTGGTGGACAGTCCAAAATCCAAATAACTTTTACCTTTTATTTGGAAGTATCTTTCCATTAAAAATTGCTTTCACATCCCCACCCACCTTTGTTGTTTTTTTTTTTTCTCATTTCTTATTATGCTATTGCTTTTTATTTTTTTATTTTTTATTTTACCAAAAGGGCAAAAATAATTCTATGCTAAAGAATTAAAGATACGAAAATTCTTTATTAAAAAAGTTTCACTCATTAGTAATAATATTGTTTTAATATATGTGTTAAAGATAAAGTCACTTTAAAAGTCAAAAATAGTACGTAACGTTAGAATCTTATATAATTTTATGGACGTTAGGATGAATTTATCATGTTGTATATTTTCTATTTATCAAATGTTTTTAAATTAATAAACTGTTTATTATGAATCTATTAAAAATCAAAATTGAGTCATATATTATTAAATACAAATGGATAAATCAACTATTTGATTTTAATTAATTTTTCTTTAGAAAAAACCTTATATGATATATGACATTGATCCTAAGGAAGTGTTCTGTGCACTTGTTTCTGAGCACACCAATCTATGGGAATTACATTTGAAAAAACTGTTTTGGATAAATTATTTTAAATTTTAAAAACTGTTTTTGAAAAAAAATAGATGAATAAATATATTTTTTTAAAAATAATTTTTAAAAAATAATTTATAAAAAATTAAAATATTAATTAATTAAATTAAAAAAAATTTAAATATATTTTTTTTATACCGATCGGCAATTCCAAACACGCAGGTAAGCAATACCGAGAGACGTTAGGAAAAATGTATTGAGGGAACCCATCGGTTTGCGTTGATTTTCTCTCTGACTTTGCTTTTAATTTTGCTGTGTTGCTTCTTCTCTTTTTATTAAAAAGACATTTAAATAAAATAAAAAAAACAATAATGTGTTCATTCGACTGTTAAAGAAAAAAATTAAATGAAATTTTAAAAATCACAGTTTTTAGAACTTTTTTACGATTCTTACAAATAATTTTCCAATTTTTAATCAAACAGATTTTATTTATTTCTTAAAAATTAAATTAAAAGCAGGAAAAAAAAATACAATTCCAAGATTCTACTTTTCGTTTTCATAATAATTAAAAAAATTGAGGAGGATTTTAAATAGTTCCTTCTTGAAATATTTAATAATATGCTCTGTTCAATTCTCTACTAAGAGCAAGTTAGTTTAATTATGGTATTTATAAAATTTTCATTAAAATATTCATCGGTCTACCTTAAAAACTTCTTACTTTCAACTTTTATTGAACGGTTAACTCTGCACTAATTTTTTTTTTAAAAATAATTTTTAAAAAGCTAATTTAGAAAATAATTTACTAACCTCATTTTTTAATGATTTAAAAAAAATAGAATTATAAAATATTACTGACTTTTAAATTTAATGAAAAGCGAAATTAAAAAAAAAAAACCTCAAACGTGCATTACTGCATTTGATTTGAACTATTAATTTATTAGATTTTCAAAAACTGTATGCTCAACCAAACCAGATACTAATACAATTGTTAATCCTACTATAAAGTCAGTGGGAAAACGTGTATTTTTTCTTTTTCAATAGAAGAGTTTTACTTTAATTAAATAACTAGAATCCGAATACCAAATGCCATAGTCAACAATCTACGTTTTAAAATCAATATCCTGTAGGATTCTTTCTGTTAGAAATATCCAAACTAATATAAGATTCCTAAATGCAGAATTATTAGGAAGTAAAATTATAAAACAACAACTGTTTTACCTAAGATGCAGCAGCTGACCTTCCCTTCTTATAAAAACCATGAAAACTTCTAAATTCATAAAGATTCTATATATATAATTACCTTTCTATTTCTGAGTTTTCTTTTTCTTTTTTTCAATGTTGTGTTTCTGGTTTTTCCTAATCCATCACCATCAGTCAATATTCTTGAAACTTTCAAAGAAGAATTTAAAAGGCTAATGAATCTCTAATTTCATTTGCTTTAGAATTCTGCAGTCCACTAGCTCATATTTTGTTTTCACTCAGTACTTTGCAGTTTGCAGTCCACACCACTCCTCAACAGATTTGACAAAAGAGAAAAAGAAAAAAAAGAGGTAAACCCATTTCTTCCTTTCTGTGATTGTTATTCTTGATAAGATTTCTGGCTTTTTTTTTTATTAAGTATATTATCTTGTACTTCCTATTTATACAAGGGATTATTGCGTCATCAATTTTATAATTTTCTGCTATTGCCTCTCTTGTCTGTTGAAACGGATTCAAGGAGTTCTTTTTATTCTAATTTGTGATCTATAATATCTATCTGGGCTATTGTATAGTCATTTTTTCTGGGCTGTACTTACTTTTTGCAGGGTGTTGACAACTTGACATTGGCATATAATTTTGTAGGGACAATAGACATGACTATTTCTGAAGAAAATGAGGCTGGAGATCCAAGAAGGCTTGAGGTTAATAGATTTGTTTCATTGGGTCGCTTAAGAAACTGAAATTTTTTCAAGTTAATTTGACTAAAAAAAAGTTATCATTTGATTTCTGTCATTCTCTGATGATGTGCAGGGAAGATACAAAGCAATTTTTGTTTGTTGGGTTCTTGGACTTGGATCCCTTGTTTCATGGAACAGTATGTTAACCATAGAAGACTACTACTACAAATTGTTCACAGTGGGTATCATCATTAATTTTTGATATTATAAATTTTTCATAATTTTGGTCATATTACTGTTTGATTACAAGTTAAGAATTGAGAAAAATTATTTCGTTTGGTAACAAAATTCCTTGTCCATTTTTGAAGAATTACCATCCTTCAAGGGTACTTACCCTTGTTTATCAACCATTTGCACTTGGGACAATAGCTTTACTAGCATACAACGAGGCAAAGATCAATACTAGAAAGCGAAATATAGCAGGATACATACTGTTCACAGCAAGTACTCTTATGCTTTTGCTTGTAAGTTAGTGTTAATTTGCTCTATTTCATCTTCTTAGCATCAAATTTGAAGAACCGCAACTAATTTTGCACCCACTTTGCTACAAAATATTTTGTGACAGTTGGATATTGTTACATCAGGAAAAGGAGGAATTGGTCCTTTTCTTGGCATATGTGCCATTGTTGCTCTTTTTGGAGTTGCAGATGCCCATGTTCAAGGTGGAATGGTTGGGGACTTGTCTTTCATGTGCCCTGAATTCATTCAAGTTAGTCTTCTTTCAATTCTTTAAATAAATTCTTGGATATCTATTACTTGTTGCCCTGATACATCTTGTTTTTTTTTCTTTTATCCATACAGTCTTTCTTTGCAGGATTGGCTGCATCAGGTGCACTTACCTCTGGTTTGAGGCTAATGACAAAAGCCGCATTCGACACGGCTAGTGATGGGCTACGAAAGGGAGTGAGTATGTGAACTCGTTCTCTCACCGTTGCATCTGAAATTTGAGTATTTAGAACTACTAATATCCACATCTTAATCATCTTTTTGCAGTGTTATTTTTAGCAATATCCACTTTCCTGGAATTTGTGTGTGTTCTATTCTATGCGTTTTATTTCCCTAAACTGCCAATAGTGAAGTACTACCGTGCAAAAGCAGCCTCAGAAGGATCAAAGACTGTTACAGCTGATCTTGCAGCTGCTGGAATCCAAAGATCAGTAAGTAATAATTCACCTTAGTTGATTTCTATGTTTCATACGGCATTCTCAAGATAAGTAGAAATTCTGAAATTCTATCAAATTCTGGTATTTTTTTTTTCCAGGGTGAAGATGATCCCAAACATCTCGAACGATTGAGCAATAAACAATTACTCCTCCAAAATATTGATTATGCAATTGACCTGTTTCTAATATATGTGCTGACACTATCAATTTTCCCTGGGTTCTTATATGAAAATACTGGTGAACACAAGTTGGGCGCATGGTAAGTCTAAACACTTGAAACCAAGATCCTTCATCCCATAGTAGACAACTGAACATATTAACGTAATCTAATAATTTTTTTTAGGTATGCTCTTGTTCTGATTGCAATGTACAATACCTGGGATCTCATAGCAAGATACATTCCTCTAGTGAAATGCTTAAAACTGGAGTCAAGAAAGGGCCTAATGATTGCAGTTCTTGCGCGTTTTCTACTCGTTCCTGCATTCTACTTCACTGCAAAATATGCTGATCAAGGGTGGATGATTATGCTCACATCTCTTTTGGGGCTAACAAATGGTTATCTCACTGTGTGTGTGATGACAGTGGCACCCAAAGGCTACAAGGTTAGTAACTTACCTTTATAATAAGAACGCAATATGATGAAGAATATACAAGATTTCTTATCAAAATGTATTGGGTTTTTGTAGGGCCCTGAGGCAAATGCTTTGGGTAATTTGCTTGTGATGTTCCTATTAGGAGGCATATTTGCAGGTGTTGCTCTTGATTGGCTGTGGATTATAGGCAAAGAAAAATTCTGAGGAGCAAAGCAAAGTTAAAGAAGTTTGGTCATTTAAGTGTGAAAACACATTCCAGGCCAGGTTTCAGTAATTTGATAGTAATGATCTCATAACAAATGGCTTAGGAAATAAGAGTATTCTTAGCTTTGGCAGCACAAGTATTTTGTTAAACATTGTTGTATAAATATTATTATCAATGGATAATGTGTTATCAACTTATCATGATCACTGAGATCAGTTTCAATCTTTGCTATTATTAATTTGAATAGAATTTAATGGTTTTTGATTGGTCCATAGATTTTTTTTTTTCTTTTGTCCAAATTTATCCAGCAAAATATTTACAATCAAACCGAAAAAAATAAAAAGAAATATTTTCGAATGGATGAATGGTCAATTTGCTGTCCAATCTTTTTGATGATGACCAATTAGTCTCTAATTTATTTTTTTAGGGTAATTCGTATGTTTAAGTTTCTACTAGTAAATAAGAATTTTGGAGGTATCAAGAGTAATTCTCAAGGTAAATTCTGATAAATTGAATATAAATAGAAAATTATATAATATTTTAATTCAAAATTAATTTTCAAAATAAAGCAAAAGAAATTCTAACAAGTACTATTTTGAACTCAATAATTTCCTCCTCTATGTGTTGATTTGAGTGGAAGCGTTAGTCAATTATATAAACCGTAACGGCACATGCATCTAAATTTATTGACAAAGAAAGCAATCCATATATTATAAGAAGAAGCATCAGCAGCTAAAGCTGCTAAACAACACAAAGGAGGAGTCTCCTTCCTATAACAATAGTCTGACACAAAATCTGCTGTTCTTACAATTGCATGAGCAGCAGCATTCGCAAACTGGAAAACAAAAGTAATTCCAACATTTGACAATTCACAGCATATAGCCTTACTATCTGAGATTATCAAACCTAAAACAGAACCATCAACTCTATCCTCATTGATGGCATTAACCACATTCAAAGCATCTGATTCGGTAACCACAAAAGAGAAATTATTCTCCTTAAACCAGCACAAAGCCTCCCTTATACAAAGAGCTTCAGCCATAGCAGGATCAGCAATGGAGGGGAAGTTGTTGCTTGCTGCACAACAGAAAGAACCAAACTCATCGTGCATAATAAAACCCCAACCTGTAGAGTTGGAATGTCCAAAAATGGCAGCATCCCAATTCAATTTAAAACCAATTTGACTCTGATTTCCGCCATCTTCTTAAACCAGTTTGGGCAGTAATATGAGGTCGAGACACAATAGGAACAAAGATTGGCTTCCTTCCATTGATGCAAAAATGAATTAGACAGGGAGATCTTTTTGTTCCTACTGTGCCGAAGAGCCCAACACAGCAAAATCACCTTCACACATTCTTCTTACTGAAAACTTCTAAAAATTAACTTTAACCAATCTTTAATGCAGCTAGCTTTCCCTCGAATGAATCATATTGTTGTAGATGTCCAGCAGAGTCTTGCAAAGCTGCAATCAAGGAGAATATGCAGAACGGATTCATCAGCACCATAAACCTGACAAATGGACTCCACAACAACCCCTGTTCGAATTAAATTGAGCTTAACAGGAAGACAATTCTAAATACACCTCCACATGAAGTTCTTCTCCTTTGCAGGCATATGCAAATTTCAGAGTTTATTCCAAAACCGACTATCTGCCTAGTGAGAGAGCGGAGGTAAATAAGCATGAGCACACTTCACTGTATAACACCCCTTCTTATCATGCAACCAAAACCAGCTATCGCTGCTAACTCTCAAGCTAAGCCTAAGAGGAATAGATAAAATCATAGCAGCAGCTCTTTCATTAAAGCAATTTTGAATCAGGTTGCTATTCCATCTTCTTTTCCCTTCACAAATAAGGTCAGCAACTGAACAAAGCCCAGCATTGACTGCTATATTCTTGCATATGTTATATAAACAGGTGCTCGTGTCATGCATCTTAATTTGTCAAATGGCATGTGGCAACTCAACCACTCTTAAAGTTATATCCAATATCAGTATGTGGTGGGACAATTATAAACTGATTATCCAATCATATATACAAAATAAGTATTTGATTATTATATAATCAAACTTATCCATAAATACAAATCTCTTTTGTTTTTTTTTTTTTTATTTTATGTTTTATGTTTTTTTTTGGAAGTAAACCAAAATATCTCATCAATTTTTCTTTTGACATTTGGTGAATGGATTGCTTTTTAATTTATTTAATTTTCAATTGGGCTTTGGCTTTTTAGGGCTTTATTACTACCTATAGCTTGGTCCTCTTTCTACTATGCCTGTTAGTAGAAAGACCCTATGAGTATGTAACTCGGCCTATTAGTTAAATCTTATCCTATGCCTTGAGAAAGTGAGTGTCTGAATTACGTCCCACTTAACCGATATTATAATTGTTTAATATTTAAACTAAAATTTTGCATAAATCATAACTTTTTAATGTGCAATCAACAAAAATATACAAAATTATGTAGAATATTTATCATACTTTAAACTAATATTATTTTTACATAATTTTGAATTTACGTAATTACAACTCCTCAGGCAATAATTTCTAGTTTCAACCCCTATCCATTACATAATTGCCATTTCTTTAAATTTTAATTTATAATGAAAAATTGTATGGATTTTAGTTTTTCTAACCAAATATATATATATATATATATATATATATATATATATTCTCCCTTTCTCAAATGGTGTTTCGATTCCCTTTTATCCACTCTTTTTGCTCCCTCCCATTTTCTCTCTTCTCGTTAAACCCACACCCTCTTTCTGTTAATCCATCTCTTAACAACCGCCATATAGAAGTTATGCAAATATAGCTATGTTTTCCATTTTCTCTTCTCTTTAAACCCACTCCCATAAATTTATAATAACCGCCAAATAGAAGTAATTATGCAAATATAGCCAATGTTTGAATTTTTATTTTTATTTTTTCTGTTTACGAAATATGAATGGATAAAAGTCATTATTTATAAACATAAAAAACTTGAATTGGTCAGATAATCACTCTTTGCTTCCCATGCAACCTTTCTTTCTATTACAAATAGCATTCCTTCACTCAACTCTTCCTTAACAATTCCATTAACGCAATAATTTTTATTTTTCAAGAAATCTCTTTACCCTTTATTTTCTTCTTTTTATCAAACTTTGCCTTGCCATTCTTAAATTCTGAATTCTCTTCCCAAATGACTTCTCTCCTCCCCAACTCTATTTATACTTTAATTCATTCTTCATTTTAAAAACAATCTCTCCTTGTTTTCAAGTTCTTCAATATAAATAGGAGACAATGTTAATGTTACCATTTATCAACCTTTTTAAGTATGGCCAAAGAATAATTCAAAACCCAGTTGGTATAATAATCAGAAATTTCCACAGGGACCCAATACCAGTATCCTGGGAGAAGCCTAAAATAGGATGGACAAAGCTAAACTTTGATGGGTCATACAAAGGAAGAGAAGGGAAAGGCAGCATTGGTGGAATATTCAGGAATCACAAGGCAGAATTCTTACTGGGTTATGCAGAATCCATAGGCAGCTCAAGCAGTAGCACCATTGCAGAATTGGCTGCGCTGCTTCGAGGGCTTGAGCTGGTGCTAGAAAATGGGTGGGTCGATAACAATATATGGCTCGAAGGAGATGCCAAGACATTGTTGGAAATCATTAAAAAAAGAAGACATATTAAATGTGCAGAAATGAGAAGGCATGTTAACGACATAAACCTCATCATCCCAGAAATTCGCAAGTGCAAGTTAAGTCATATTTTAAGGGAAGGGAATAGAGCCGCTGATAAATTTGCTCAAATGGGTCATCATTTGGACAAGCCTCAGCTTTGGTGGCGTGTTCCTCCTCAAGATGTTTTGTCCATCGTGCATGAAGATGCTGAGGGTAAGGTCGTCCTTCGAAGAAGAAGAAGATAACAATATTATAGCACGTAATATATTAAATTTGTGTACATATATTTGTATAGTTATTGATCTTTTTTCTTAGGCATACGTATTATTACTTAAATTTTGTGTGTGTGTGTTAATATATATATATATAGCCAAAATTTGTTTCTAAATTTCTTGGTGATATATAATTGATACGGATGACTATATATATACATCGTTCGAGAAATAGATTGATGGCCCAGAATGAGTTCGATCCGTTTTGTATAAAATAAATAAATACAATTCTAATTATATATTTTCAAAATCATGAGAAGTTAATTAATTATTAGAAGATAATTTTCTTTGATGATCTACAATTCTCAAACTCATTGTTTATTCTAGAAATATATATACTTTCAGAGATAAATAGTATTAATCTGTAAAATTTTTATTTAGATGTGGCTTTATTTCTTACAATTTTATTATAAGAAAATGCGATTATATCATCAATATACATAGAATTATCTTGGGTATAAAATAATTTTTTTAATTAATAAATTTTACAATATTCGGATGGAATTATTCGTATCCAAATATTTCGTTAATTATTTATTCGGTAATATTATAATCAAAAGCAAAGAAAGTCAATTCCCTCAACTAGTAGATTAGTATGTTTCGCACACAATGCCAAGTATAACAGAACCTATTCAAAATATGCCTTGCGTATCCTTTTCTTTCTTTTTTTTAATGAGAAAATGCCTTACGTATCCCTAAAGATATATTTTTTCACAAATTGTTTTCATTTTTATATAATACTTTATCATTGTTTCTTTCCTTATTAAAAATATCAGAAACTATCGGAACATGGGGATAACTTGACTTCTTAACAATGCTTTTCAATGTCCTAACTGTAAAATGAAAATTTACCCATCTTATAGATTGTCATTTAAGTAAAGTTTTATCCATTTCATTATTGACTTGATTCATTATAAATCAAATATGAATAAAAAAAATTTGGACCCACAAAATAAAGAGGTTATGGTTAAGGAATATTGGAACATTAAATAAACTAAAAAAATAAAAATACCCAGATCTTTTCAGACCAAAAACCGTTGATCGAAGTACAATTAAGCAGTACAAATATATAGCAGCACCAGCTAGATATTGCTGATCTGGGGTATGTCAAGTAAAACTGCAGTACAATTGCAAAGAGCTGGTGTAGTACAATTTTATATGGTAAGCAGCCTAAACTTAATATATAAAAAGATTTGTAGATCTAATATTGTATGGCAATTGAAGTGATTTTTTGATATATACCAGACAGGAGAAACATCATTGAGTGCAGCGTTGATGAATTACTTCCCTACATTTTTTTTCTCTTTTTCTGATTTTGATAGTGTAGGAATGGGTGATTTCAGCAACGCTGCACCCAATCATGTTTTTCCCTTTCTGGAAATTTTTTTTTTCTATTAGAAAATTAATTCCCAACTCACAAAGGTAAGTTCTTAAAATTACTTGAAGTTGCTATCATTTTTCTTCTAAGCAACAGAAATTTCTTCATTTATTTTTCCTTTTTATTTGTCTGGTGATATGACCACTATGAATCACATGATATATATATATGAAGTTGCCACTCCATTAATTATTTAAGTACTGGATCTCTGACCTATTCTGTCTTCCAAAAAAAATTTTGCAGGATTTGGAGGATCTTTGAATGTTTATTACATGGGAAGCAGGGATTTTTTATTTTTATCAGGAAAAAGAAAAACTAAGAAAATTACGTTTCTGTTGGGAAAACTGTTTCGTTTTGTATCTTGATTGCTCATGTCAGTAGAAGAAAAAATTTGTTCTTATTTCCAAGAAAAAGTCAAAATGCTGCATTTGATTTTTGATGAACACCATTAATTGTTGAAAATAAAAAAAAAAAAAATTTAAGGTAGTATAGATAGGGCTCCTAATGGTAGACATCGGGATAAGCATTTATAGATCACCGTGGCATTCTATTTCATTTCTGCACTTTGTTATTTTTTTTAAGACTGTCAAAGTAAAAATTTGAATTCAAAATTTTACATTTTTTGTCTCTAGACGACCAGCACCAGTAAGTTAAAACTTATTAGTTAAGCTTTTCTTTCACTCTTTCATTTACCAGTTACTAGCTTGAATTTTATGTGGATGGCAAAACTAAAACCCATCATTCTATTCAAACATTGCTCAGCCATATGGAAAAAAAATAGCGTATGTAATGCAATAGAAAGTGTTTAGCTTTTTTTTTTCCTTACTAAACACTCAAGCACTCTGCTTTTCTTTGACGCTTGGACTCGATAATCCCATCTTTAAATTCGTTCCTGTTTTATTGCCGTTGGATGTTCGAGCTCTTGTCTATAACTTCATTAGGCCTATCTTTTTGTTTTTTAGAGAGAAACAAATACAAACACTACATGGAAGTAGAATGACGATGAGAAACACCCAAAATGTCGCCAAAGAGAAGAAGATGGGCGCTAACCGGAGGAGCCTCAAACCACACCAAATGATCAATTTGGTTGGAAGTCAAATTAGCTAAGTGATCCGTAGCAAAATTAGCCTCCTTGTAATTATACTTAACTTTCACTTCCAATTCTCAATCTATCAACAGCTTAATACAATCAATCAGATCTCCATTATGCATCCAGGAGAAACTGAAAGGATTAAAAACAGATGATCCTAATCAATTTTTTTTTGGTGGGAGAAGCATGGTACTGTAATTCATCACAGCATGTCAGAATTATATATCTTTTTCATTTTTCTTTTTAACTGCAATTTTAATGCTAAACTAATCTAATTACTAAACTGTTATAATGGATTATTTTGTTAAATTATTGGGGATAAAATCTTAATAATACAAAGCAAAAATAGGCATGACTGACTAATGATAATACAAAGGAAATGGTAAACCTGCAATCACATAACTATGTACAGCAAATAAAAGCTGCCATAAATTGCATTCTGCAATTCTGAGTTTCTGGAACATCAAAAGCCTCTATTTCTCACAAAGTGCAATACACATTAAACATTATAAAGTAAGAGCTTATAAAAATAACGAAATTAAAATCATTAAAAGAAAAAAAAAATGGAGAATTAATGGGATATATGATTACAGTGGCTGCACAGGTGGATAATGTCACTGCAGATTTGTTGATTTAACTCCAAAAAGGAAACCAAAAGGAAAATTTACAGTCTCCAAAAGATTCCTTCGCCTCAGTTCACAAGATAATCTGAGAGTTCCAATTCGTGGAAATCTCTTAAATCATGGATTGTGACTAAATTGAAGAATTCGAGACCAAATTGGACTACCCTTTTCCTCAAAATTACACCTTTTTGCCATCAATTTCTCTTCGCTCTCCACACCCATAAATGCCCTCCCTAAAATGCTTCACTTTCTCACTTAACTTAACTCGGTTTTCTATTTTCTATAATATCGGCAGAAAGAAAGCCAGCAGCTTTGCTCGGTTTCCGTCACTTTCCCGGGAAAGTTTCGAATTTTACTGGAAAGTTTGAATCTTTTCTTGTATGATGGAGGAGAATGAGCCTCTGCCTGACCATCTTAGGTGCAAGCGGACGGATGGGCGGCAATGGCGGTGCAATAGGAGAGTGATGGACGACAAGAAGCTCTGCGAAATTCACCATCTTCAGGGCCGCCATAGACAATACAAGAGGAAAGTGCCGGAGTCACTTAAATTGCAGACGAAATACAAGAAGAAATCAACTGCCAATGCGGATTCGGTGCCTCACAATTTTGAAATTAGGGCACAGAAAGAGGAAAGATTCTCGAGATTGGTGAAATTGGGGAAGGCTATGAAGAGAAAGAAATCGATCGGTGAATCTGAAGCGCTCGATGAGGCTGTGAAGATGATGAGGCTAAAGAGAGGGGATTTGCAACTAGAGCTAATAAGAATGGTCTTGAAAAGAGAAGTAGAGAAGAGGAAGAAGAAGAAAAAGAAGAAGAAGAAGAAAGTTGTGGTACAGGAGATTCACAGTGATAATGATAACGATATCGATAGCAGTAATAGTGAGGAAGAGTTAATGAGAGAATTGCCTAATGGATTGATGGCAATATCCCCTGCTAAACATTTTGGCAATGTAGCTGTTGCTTCTTCTTCTACGCCTTGTGATATTAAAATTGGAGCTGCTGATATAAGTGCACTTACTAGAAGGTGTTTTCGGTCTAAAAACATCGAACCAATGCCCATTGGTAAATTGCAGGTTGTTTCTTTGCATTAACCATTTTGAAGTTCTTACCCCCTCCCTGCCCCCCTCCCTGTTTATCTTCATTTTTGGTTAGTTGAATTTGTTTTTGTGTTATTTTCATTTAAAGGTTGTGCCTTTCAAGAAGGATATGGTGAGATTGAGGAGGGGAAAGAGGAAAAAGTGCCATTGGTGTAGACGAAGTGGTTTGAAGACTTTAATACGGTGTTCGAGTTGTAGAAAACAATTTTATTGTATGGACTGCATCAGAGACCAGTATGTTCTTTCAGTATCAATTTTTTTAAATTGTCTTCAATTATTATTTTCTTTCACTCGTTTCGTTTATTATGCTGCCCCACAAATGTTACAATAGTAATGTGGTTTATTAATGAAGTTGTGAAGCCACTGATCATATTTGATTGAAAGAGAAAATGCAAAATCTTTATGCCACAGTTAGGACATAGATTTGCTTGCAGAGTGTTATTCAAATAATTAAACCATTTGCTTGATAATTTGACTTGAAATTCTTGATGTTAAAATGAGATTTAGGTATTTTGATATGCAAGATGAAGTTCAGATGGCGTGCCCCGTTTGTCGTGGAACCTGTTGCTGTAAGGTCTGCTCAGCAATTCAATGCAGGGACATTGAATGTAAGGTCTGATTTCTAATTTGACTAAATTATGAACAAACTCATTTACAATTCTATTTCAAATCACGATGTTTAAACCAATGGTAAAAAAATGTCTCAGGGCTTCTCCACAGACAAGAGCAAAGTCAACAAAGTTTTGCATTTTCATTATTTGATCTGTATGCTTCTTCCTGTACTAAAACAAATAAATCAAGATCAGAGCATTGAGATAGAATTAGAGGCAAAAATAAAAGGTATTTGTGATTTCTGCTTATCCATCTTCTGGGGTTAACTTTCACTAGTAACCCATAGGAGATCTTTCTCCTGATGTGTTTCAGTGTGTAACAGCCCACAATCCCTCAGATGTTCAAATTCAGCAAGCTGAAGTTGGAGGCCATAAGCATTGTTATTGGTATGTTCTCTGCTGCTGAAAAGCTGTGATTTATTTAATATAATTAATTTAATTTTTTTTTTTACTCTGCTGCATGATTTGATTCCTGGTTCAGCAATAATTGCAAGACTTCCATTGTGGATTTCCATAGAAGGTGCCCAAGCTGTTCCTATAACCTTTGCTTAAGTTGTTGTCGGGATATCCTTCAGGGTAGCTTACCTGGAAGTGTTAAAGCCCTTCTATGCAAATACCCTAATCAAAGGAAAGCTTGTATGTCTGGAAACCAACTTTTGGAGATGAAATCATCATGCATCTCAAAGCAGAATACTGGCTGTAAATATTTTGATTCTTCTATGATATTCCCTGGTTGGAAAGTTCCTGATGGTAATGGTGGCATACCTTGTCCCCCCACAGAGTTAGGTGGTTGTGGTGATAGTTTCCTTGATTTAAGTAGTGTTTTCCCTGCAAGTTGGATAAAGGAGCTAGAACTAAGTGCAGAGGAAATAGTTGGCTGCTATGAGCTTCCAGAAACATTGGATGTTTCTTCATGCTGCTCGTTATGTCTTGGGATGGATTGTGAAGTTAATGGGATTATGCAGTTGCAAGAAGCAGCTAGGAGAGAAGATTCTAACGATAACTATCTGTTTTATCCTGCTGTTATCGACATCCATAATGATAATCTTGAACACTTTCAGAAACATTGGGGCAAAGGTCAACCTGTAATAGTTCGTAATGTACTTCAGGGGACATCTGATCTGAGTTGGGATCCAATAGTCATGTTCTGCACTTATCTCAAGAATAATGCTGCCAAATCTGAGAATGATCAAGCTGTTGATTGCTTTGACTGGTTTGAGGTTGGTATTTTTCTTAGTCATGTTCCATGTTATTACAAGTACTTATTAATATGTTAGTTTTCAAAAGATCAAGTTATCTTATATCCTTTCTTTTGCCAACTTAGTTGATTTGGAGACTGTAACATTGGACTTAATTTTGAAGTTCAGGAGTTTAATTGCAGATGTATATACATATGTACATGATGCATTGCTGTTATCAATTGTAAATGCATTATTTTCTCTCAGAAGTATAATTACAACTATCTCTTATGCTTTGGAGGTTCTCTTGCATGACATTTAATGCCTAACAATGTCTCAAGATGTGTTGGTTTTTCATTTTGAATCATTTTTAAAAGATGCTAAAGTTTGTAGGAACTATTTTTCTCTGAAATCTTTTTGCTTCTCTATGATGTCTGGATTGTTGCTCCCAGAACTCCACAAAAGTTGCTTTTATTGAGTTTTCCACATTATGGAAAAATATTGGATCTTTTTGGTAATTGGTGTCTTTATGATGTTGCAAATGGAATTTAATTGTGAAATATTAGGAAATCTGAGCTAATATATCATCAGATTGATTTCTCCTTGAATGCTGAAACTGCCGTTCATTTCCCATTTATACTTCATTTCTTATGATAGATTTAGAATTTTTGGCATCATGATTCAAGACTGCAAGGGTATGTAGGTCCAGTTTGGATCATATAGTTTGGGAGAAACTCTCTACTTCTTAACTGTGTATTATTTCCCTAAAATTTGCCATTGGCAGGTAGAAATTGGTATCAAGCAATTGTTCATGGGATCTTTTAAGGGTCCAACACATGCTCGCATGTGGAATGAAAGACTAAAATTGAAGGGCTGGCTTTCTTCTCAATTATTCCAAGAACATTTTCCAGCTCATTATGCTGAACTTCTTCACGCTTTACCACTCCCAGAATACATGGATCCCATGTCTGGTATTTTAAACATTGCTGCAGAATTGCCCAATGAAATCATGAAGCCTGACCTTGGTCCATGTGTATATATCTCATATGGCAGTGGTGACAATCTTCTGCAGGCCGATTCTGTGACAAAATTATGTTATAATTCATATGATGTGGTAAGTTACATTTTGTTTTTCTTTTTTTTCTTTTACATTTATATCAGCTATTCTTTCTAGGTTTAGAATCCTGTTACTCTCAGTGAAACTTATCTCCTTCATTATGAAAAATATGAGAAAATTATGCAAGATATGTTAAGAGCTACATTATCTAAATATTAAGTTAGCATGAGCGTCGTATGCTATCTCTCACCCTTAGACTGGGCTAAATTTACATTTTTTTGTGCATTATTCAAATTGTTTGCTCACATATAACTGGGGAACATCATCAATCCCCACAAAGGTCATATCACCTAAATTGTGTAGCAAAGCCTTCACCTGGATTCAAGGTCACCACCTCTAGCTTTTATTTCCTTGACTCTTTAATAACCTTTGGTGTCCAGTTTTTGTACGGAGAGGAAAATAAGTCACCTCCAATATTCAGTTTATCTTGTTCTGATTTCAGGTTAATATTTTGGCACATACCACTGATGTCCCTATATCTATGGAGCAGCTTAATTATATAAGAAAGTTGATGAAAAAACACAATGAAAGCAGCTTAATTATATAAGAAAGTTGATGAAAAAACACAATGAACAAAATGAAGCAAGCGGAGCAGCACCTCTAGATGGGCAAAATGTGGAAGAAGCAGGATTACATGATATGATCACAGAACAAATGCAATTACACAAGAAAGTTGCTAGAGTATCCTGGTTCTCTGCTGCCAGTAGTGAGGCACATTCTTTGAGTCTCAAAAATAGAGAGATGTTCCTTGATGGGGAGAATGACTCTGGCTCTGATTCTGATACTGATACGGATACTGAAGTCTCAAAATTTTTCTTTGGGCCTGTTAAAAGTTCTAGAGCATCAGAAAATCTCAAGTTTAGTGGCAAGAATACAGAGAGCTCCGATAATTTTGGAAAGCAAAAATCTGCCGAGTCTTGTGGTGCACAGTGGGATGTCTTTCGTAGACAGGATGTTCCAAAACTTGTTGAATACCTGAGAAGGCACTCTAATGAGTTCATTCAAACATATGGCTTTCGAAAGCATGTAAGTAATTAACAAGATGTAACACTTATTAACATGTGCAATTTAATCAGATTTCTGTACCTTTGCAGATGGATCATCCAATACTTGATCAGAATTTCTTTCTTGATACAAGTCATAAGATGAGGCTCAAGGAGGAATTCAGTTAGTACCACTTCTGTTTATTTTATATATATATATATATATATATATATATATATATATAATTTAATTAGTGTGAGCCTTTGTAATGTACAACCTGTCATTCCTCCCAGAAATTGAACCATGGACTTTCAAGCAACATGTTGGAGAAGCTGTCATCATTCCTGCTGGATGCCCTTACCAAGTTAGGAATCTTAAGGTAATTCGTGGAAAACTATGAAATTGTGCATTTCAGAAAGTTTGTATAATCAATTGTTCAACAAAGTTTGTCAATTCTTTTTTTAGGTCTCAACTATAGCAATTTCTCAGTTAACTATTGTATGGCACTAAAGTCTTGGGCCCTGAACGTGCATTATAGTCTTTCCTTTTAAGTAGCTAAACTTAAAGAAACTTTTTATGGTACCAACATTTACATGAAACCTGGTAGAAGGAAAATAAACTGTTTAACAAAATTATCTGCATTTATTCTGCAATGCATATTTTGTGTAAGATTTTTGAAGTTGAATGTAATTCTAAAATTTTATTTGCAGTAGTGCTTATTGATTTTGTTCATCTTATATACTGTGCATACTGCAGTCATGTGTGAATGTGGTCTTGGACTTTGTCTCGCCGGAAAATGTCACTGAATGCATCCATTTGGTTGATGAACTCCGTCTGCTTCCAGAGCACCATAAATCTAAAGTAGATAGTCTAGAGGTAAATTGCGCGAGATTTTTGCATGCTGGTTCCTGCTTCGTCGTTTGTTAAATAACCCTTTGCTTTTGTTGCAAAAATCAGGTGAAGAAAATGGCCCTTTATAGCATTAGCAGAGCAATTAAAGAAATCCGTGAGCTTACATGTGCAGAGTAACTGCTTCCACTATATATATATGAGTTATGGTATGTTTAGCTTATGAAATAATTCAAGATATCCTTTTCATGTCCCCCTTGCTTTCTGAGTCGATCTCTTCTTGATTGTCCAAGTCCTGCTGTATCATGCAAAGTTGGGACAGAATGACGTCAAGAATGTAAAACTTCAACATGTTTAGATATTTTGAGAGTGACAAATTAATATTTGCTTGATAGTTCAGGAGTGCTGGGATCTAATATATTGGGTATCTTTGCTTCTGACACATCAAAATTCTTAGGATGGATTGCAATCATAGGAAGATCTAGATCACATACACCTTTTTATTTTACGTACATATAAAGCATATGCCATCAAAGAGCTGGTTGATAGCAAGCACAGCTGCTAAATGACCTAAAGATTGAATCCTTTTAGGCCCGGGGGATTAAGGGCTTAAGCGAGATGGATAATTACCCCGATATTATGTAGTTTTATGTTTTTCCCCATAAGTACTAATATTAATATAGCAACAACAACGGCAAAAAGATGAGGCAAGATTTTGCAAAGCTCTTGACATTGCTAAGTGCTTGGCTGTTATGGCACGAAATCCCTCCGCAGAGAAATTTGCTGGTGTCGACTGATTTTCTTTGCTAAGATTTGCAGAGGAATGACAGGTATTGCCTTATGTGGACATCTTCATTGGAGTTTCCCTGAAAAGCTTGTATGAATTGGTTCTAGCTGCCTATTTATTCATTAACTAACAAGAGGAGCAAGGCCTACCGAACCCCACCCCCACCCCCTCCCCCCCACCCAAAAAAAAACGCCCAACCAAAACAAAAGGGAAAAGAGAGAGAGTCTCAAACCTTATTATCTTTTAAATGTAATCTTTTCGTTTTGTCAAATTTATTTTTGTCATTGACAACAGTTTTAGACAATTTAGTGAGCAGGGGCTGAATTGTACACTTTCAAAGTGTGAAGAAGTATCATGATAGTCAAAAGAAATATCCTTTCTATCTTTCCAATATCAATAATTGAAATTATTTTTATTTTTGAAAATTATATTTTGATCTATCTATTTCTAAAAATTTTGATATTGGAGAAATTAATGAACTAAATATTTTGAATTTACTCGCATTAAAAAGTAACAAAGTGTAGTTGTTTCCTTTGATGAAGAGAGTGATTTATATATAGGCTGTGATTGCAGAGCCAGCAATGAGGTCAATGATCGACAATGACGACAGATAATGAACAATGGATCTGCTTCGCTTGGCTGGTATTTCAGCCTTTCTTCTCAGCAATATATATTGTACGAAGGGGTATTGATCTCTGCCGTAGCATGTGATTTCATGCAGAAATTTTGATAGATCCCAACTCATATCAGCAGTGACAACAAAAGAGCTAATTTCTGCAGATAAAAAGTTTAACATCCATTCAGCCTTTCCTGCTGTAACTCTTGTGTATGTAATTATGATTTATCAATTGGTTGTATATAAAAACAGAAGTCAGGTCACCATTTGTTTTTGTTTATATTTATTTTTTCCTTGGTTTATATTTATCTTCTCCCTTTTCTGTTGTCGTATGTGAGTATTCACATGTGATGTTCAATTCAGGCTGTGTACTGTCTTGACACGGAATAATTTTCAGAAATCAATTGGACACGAAATTTGTCATTTTTGGCCAAAGATTTCATATCCAAGAAAAACATTACAAATAGACTTAAATGGAAAATGGGCCAAAAAAAAAAACAAATCTGAGGACTTCAATGACCTAATTTGCAAATATTTATCATTCTGAGAAGTGAGTTGGGGAGAGTTTTTTAGGGTAATTTGAGGGGTAAACTACCCTCAAAAGCCATAGTTATTCCATCCTTGCTTTTTTCTTACATTTAAAAGGCTTAATACATTTAATACCTATACTTGACAAGAAAATGTCACTTGAGCCTAGCTATAAATGAAGTTTATTTATATTTTTTTTTTCAATTGAAAATAAAAATTAATCTATTTATCAGTTTGTTTTAAAAAGAAAATATAAATGGGTAAATATAAGAAAAAATAAACGTTAATTTTTAAACCAAATTTTAATAGAGTTTTCTAAATGAATTCTAATAGTTTTATAAAATTAATTCATACAAAATATAGAAATATCGATTTTTCTAAAAAACACACAAATAAGTATTTAAACTAAAATCGCATAAACACTTGAACTTATCTGTTCAATTACGACGTAAATTTAAATAAATACATTTTAAAAGTAATAACATAGTTTAAATATCTATATTATCTTTAGAAAAATTAAATTATCTAAATGATTTTCTTTTGTCAAATATAAAAATCTACATTTCTATTAAACCAATTAAAAATTTTCAGATCGTTACCATCTTTAAATAACCATTTTCTAAGAGAGTTGTTTTTATATTTATCGTCTTTATATCTAATTTTAGTTAGTTAATTCAATCAAAAACTAATATATCCAACTTTACTTAGTAACTCTTTAACTCCATGCACCAAGGCAATTTTTATAAACCCTTCCTCAATCAGCTCTTCACACCTTTAAAAAGAATCCAGTTAACTACGTCATGCATGCTGCAGTAGAAATAGGAACAAACTCAAACTTTTCGAACAACAATACATTCAATCAACTTTTTTTTTCAATTTTTTTTTCCTATAACGATTTACTGTTGTTCATAGAAAACAACCTGCATGGCAACTGTCTTCTCTCAATGATCAACATGCAACCATCCACCAATTGATGCCTCTCTTCTCCATTTAAGAGCAATATCCCCAAAAATTTAAACATGTCTAAGGAAAATGAGTGAAATGGAAATGACTATCTACAAATGTATATGTGCATTTATTTTCTTTCTTTGGTAGTGCTAACCGGCAGGAAAAGAAAAAATGAGACAGAAAAAAAGTTATGAATTAAATTCCTTCGCATCACATTTTTTCCTACAAGTAGATAAGCTAATAAGAGTAATTCTACAAGGGAAATCAATAAGAATAAATAAATACAGGGTCAAAATTTTGCATATAAAAACAAAAATGTCCAAATTTTCTATGGGAACCAAAACACTCTTGTTATTTCTTAGAATTGGTATAATTTTGAGCTTTGCACTATCAAAATTGTTTCACAGGAACACCACAGAAGATAACCTTCTCATGGTGCCATCAGCCCGTCAATAGTATAGGAGAGAGACTTTGCCCAGTCAGCTCGGAGTAGAAGTGATTGCAATGTATGCATTACATTGTATCCAGGATCTAGCTTCCGCTGCCAGCCCTGCAAAATGTTAATCACAAATAAAGCAAAGATCCTGAGTTACATGGAATTAATCTGGCATTGTTAATAGAAAAATCAAGTACCAGGGTGAAAGAGGTGTAGATCTAATTATTAGTAGCCCCTAGTCGCATTGAAGGTCAGGGAGTTCGGGACTTTTCCAGTTGACCATTCATGATACTGAAGCTCATTAATGTAGAGATATCACGGAAACTCAATTTTCATTCAGTCCCAGTTTCCTGTTGTACCATGTTTGGTTTCCACCATTAATATCGACATGGATGTTCCTATTATATTCATTGTCTACTTGGATTAGCCTAGATTGACTTATCTTGGAGAGTGAGAATTAATAGTCTGCAGGTTCATGTAATTGACAAGTGACAATCTAGATAAGGTATGTCGCATCTGCTTAATTCTCAATTAAAATACTTAACTTAAACCAGCTACTAAAGAACTAGTTGTTCTATTTGATTTCTTAATCCCTATCAATTATTCAGATATTAATACAAATATTTTAAATTAAGAACTTTCAACCCCAAAGCACATCTCTGCCATCCAAATATTTGTTATTTGCCAGATCAATTTCACTCCCATACACCTAACATACAATGGGGCATCTTCTTTTCCCCACCTTCGCTATAATAAGTCTTCATGCTTTGCCCAGCCAGTAGGTACACAATGTTAACAGCTAAAAACTCAATTCACTTGGCAATGTCCTCCTAATACTATAACTACTTTCATATCAGGTAAACAAGAAGAGTTGCATTACCTCAAGAACTAAAGTCGTGACCATCACTGTGCAAACATTGCCATCAATATTGACTTTATGGCGCCTGACTTTCTCGAGTAATTCTTGCATGCATTCAGCAGGATGAATTAAATCACCCTCTGGTGTACCCCAAAAAGTGAATGCCTCTTCTACTTCCTGTTAAAACAGGATATTGGAGATTGAACATCAAAATGAAAATGCAGGGAAAGATTTGTTATATGCAAAATATTCCAATGCTCATAAATCTGTTATTAGACCATAACAGAGTCCGCAATTAAAAACCAAATTTCAAAAGATTTTTTTTTGGCATATTATGAACTTCACTTGTTTCACGAAAAGCAAAGAAAAATTCAAACTATCCAACAATGTAAATAGTTTGTCTTATGCTCATGCTATGATAATATGTGGTGACCAAGTTCAGGCCTAAGACCAACCAACCTTTGCTAGTTTCAAAAAACCTAAGAGACAACAATTTATCTTCCACCTTATCAATTATCACACCAAACACAGAAATATAGAGTGGTACCATATTTATTGGAAAAGAAGGAGATTTGGTGCATTTTTAGCACAGTCAATCTCAATAAAGACACCAAGTGCAGATAGGTTACCTCAATAAAAGCTCTTGGATTTGGGCAATTTTGTTGCTTTGATAAGTTTAGAGCGCATTCTGCAGCAGTGCGGCCATCTCGACAGGCAACAGCCTTAAAAAAATCAATTAAATTTACCCGATCACTCTTGGAAAGTTCAGCAGTCATGCCTACATCAAGAAAAATGACATGGGGCTTTGACTTAAAGAGCCGTTTTCGAGAAGATTGATTTTGAGACACCCGAACAAGGATATTTCCAGGATGCATGTCTGCATGAATAAAGTTGTCCACCTGAAAGAAGAAATAAGACATTTTTTCTAACTGACAAATAATTAAATAACATGCATAGTGAGGAGCAAAATGATAAAAGGCAATAGTAGCATGCCACATGAAAGAAGTGTCAGAAAGTCTCACCAAAAGCATTTTCAGAAGTGCATGAGTCCCAATGTGAGCAAGTGCAGTTTTAATTCGATTATGCCCTTCAAGTTCATCAACAAAGTGTGAGACACTTTCTCCATGCTCATAAGTTTCCACTAAAACAGCAGGGTGCACAAGCGGGTATACAGGCTTTGGAAAAGAAACATCCTTCCATCTTCGGAAGTTATAAATAAATCGGCTTAGGTGTGCAGCTTCCCTAGCAAGGTCAACCTGAGACATCATGAAAACTGCAAACTGCTGCACACTCTCATCCAACCTCAACCAATTAAAAGTTGGAATGAATTTTGATATTTTAGCAACCAAGTTGATTATCTCAAAATCTCTTCTAATTGATTCACCAACACCAGGATGTCTTACTTTTACAGCAACTGCTATAGGCTTGGCTTGTTTTTGACCAGGGTATCGAAATCTCAAAGAAGCTTGATGCACTTGAGCAATACTTCCAGATGCAACAGGAACCTCTTCAAAACTCTCAAAAATCTCGGAAAGCTTACGACCAAATGCTCTTTCAATAGTTTTTTTTGTGTACAGGAAACTATGTTCGGGAGCTTTGGTGTGCAGCTCTGCAAGCTTTGTGCATAAATCTCCAGCAAAGAGATCTGGCCGTGTGGCTGCCCATTGACCCCATTTTATGAATGCTGGACCAGCTCTTTCCAGAGTGCGATGAACAACCTGAAGCCACATTTTCCTGAATTGTGGTCCACAGCAATCCGCAAATGGTGCCATTATTAAGCTGGGCGCGAACAAAATAGCCAAATAGATTGCTCTCACTAGCAAAATGAAACCTTCCACAACACCAAGCACTAATGAGGTGACATAAGCATGCCCATCTTGAGCACGCATGTACAAAGAATTTGAAAAAGGGTAATAGTCTGGTTCTGCTAATGTTCTCTGCGCCCATGCCACTTGCCCACATGTAATTGCAAAAATACCAGGAACCACAAGGTGCGAACGTGTCAAAGCCAAGCTCACAGCTTGGGCAATCCTAATTATATGTGGAAAAGGACGGCCACTGGCAGAACCTTTTCTAAAAACTCTTTTCCAGACAAGTTGGGCATGATGTGTTACTGCACTAGTAGCTGATAATACAGAATAATTCCTAGGAAAATGACTCCTACAAAACTGCTCTTTGATCCCACAGAATCCAAAAGATGGATGTCCACTACTAGGAAACCTATAATGCCCATAGTATCTGTATTGGGGCAAATGTAAGCCAACGGTAACTACATACTTCTTTAAGTCTGACTGGCTACTTCTCTGGTTCAAAAGAAGTGAACGTCCAACTCTCTTAATCAAAAATCTGCATCCAACAGTTACAAGGCAAGTACTTCAAAATTTAATTCTAAAGCTAACCTCTTTGTTTATAACTCCAGAACAATAGTTAATAGGGCAATATATGCCGCAAGTACTGGCGTAATACATCTCCCCAATCACATGATTAATTCATATACTCGTTATAAACGCATTATAATATGCAATTAGTGACATTCCGCATTAATAAAAAAAGCTCAAATTCGAAAATTGATATAAATTAAGCGCCAATAATTCAGTTACAAGAATCAAACCATGAATCTAAAAGAACGAACTAAAATTTCGAAGATAGAAAAGCAAAATCCCTAACCAAAGTCGTTCCCAAGAAAACAGGAAGGAGTCAATTATGTACAGCTCCAAAAATCCATGAGAGCGAACAATAATAGAATTAGAAACGAAAAGAAAATTCTTTGCAGAAAATAAAGCCGAATAAAACTGAGGAATGAAGATAAAAAGACCTGAACATGGCGATCGAAAAACCCGGGCACTTACGGCTGAGGCTAACGTGAGCACCCGGAGAATAATGGCTGTAGCTCTTGCTTTTGTTCTTGTTGTTGTTGCAGCAGCGTGCATTTTCTCATGGATTCGCACTGTGTGCTTCGCTTACTTCTTCTCCGGCTACGGCGTTATTGAGGTTTTTGCCTAACTGCCGTTTTGAGGTTATGCGGATCGTTGTTTTTGGGTTTCGAGAGGTGAGGTGGGGGTTTGTTCCTTTGACTGATGCCCAAGGTGGCTGCCGGCACAAGAAGGGGAAGACGCAGCGAGAAGGGAATATTTGGGCTTGGGCCCACATTAGTTATGACGGTGTTATGTTCTCGTGGGCTTCACGCTACCCACACACATATTGCTTTTGCTTTGTTTTTTCCTCATCCACGTCCTTGAAAAATTTTCCTTATTCATTAGGAAAAACGCAGTTTTATTTTTAGCCTCTAAATTTATCAACATTATTCAATTGAGTCCCTCAATTATATTTTTATTTTATTAATTTTCTGGACTTCTATTTTTTTTCCCTATTGGGAACTTAATTGAGAAAAATATAGAATTATAATGCACATGCCTGAGTAGCCCGTGAAGTTTATCATTAAATATTAATTTTAAAGGCTTAATTGATAATAAAATTATAAATTTAAAGACTAAAATATTCAATTTTAATTTTTTTATTTTTTGATTTTCTATTTCACACCGTTTACTTAAAAATTTATTATTTTTATCAAATAAGTCCTTTTTAAAATTATAAGTTAAAACTTAGGTGAAGAATTCAATGGGTACAATTCCGACAATATAATAATAATTTTTTTAATATTTATAACCCATTTTTTTATTTTGATCAAATTCATTATTTTTTTCATATATCAAACTGATAAATTCTTATAAAATGATATTTTTATTTTTATTTTCGAAATAAGAAATATATTTTAATTCTTAAAATCTATAAATTGTTCAATTAAATCCCTCAATTAGAAAATTGTCCAATTAACTATGAACCTCCCATGAACTATTATGAAATTGTCTGACTATTTATGAAATACTATTACGAAAATGTGGTGCCTTAGCTATCAATTTTGAAAATGAATAAATTATATATCGAAAATCTAAGTTAATTTAAATTAATAATTAAATGAGTAAATTAATAAATGTTCAATTAAAGAAATATTTTATATTTTTTTCATTTAAATAAGTATATTTAAAAATTTAATACTTCTATCTTGTAAATTTTCAAAAGTTTTTACTTTCATTTTGAATTCATATGTAATCCTTCGGCTTCATCTATAATCTTTCGTTCAACAGTTCACACAAGAAAGGTCAAAACTCAAAATGCGAAATATCACATCGTGTCCACTTCCCCGAAAAAAAAAAAGTTGCACTTACAAAAAAGAAATAAAATAAAAGAAGAAGTAATTACAACACAAAACAAAAGCAAAAGCAGAAGCAAAGATAATTTCAGGATGCCACGTCAACACGCAATTCTGACGCCGTCGTTGACAACGTTTTCTTTTCTGTCCACCAATGTAAACAGAATGTCAACGTTTTTTAACTGCCGGTTCCTTCTGCGAATTAAAATACACAGCAGCAACCGGAAGACCCAATCCATTTTGGGCAGCAAATTGACGTGTGCTGAAATTGCCACGCACATTTGGAGGTGCACTCCTTCCCGTCAGTCCACTTCCCTGCTTGAACAGCGCGAATACATACCGGTGAATACCGGTTGGTGGCTGAGGTCCCATGTATGCCACCAACTCATGTCCTAACATCCAACCCCACAAATAAAAATTAAAAAAAAATTATCTCAAATTTATTAAAAAAATTAAAACAACAATGAATTTAACATAAAACGGAAAAACCTTTTGTGGCATCACATCCTTCTGGAATATCCACAACAATCCTGCAAAAACAAATTGAAGTCCTATATATAATTCCATCACCAATTCTATATCTAGCTTCTTGATCATAAAAATTACATTTTCACATGATAAAACGTTACTAATTTAACACGATTTATAAATGAAGATATTACGGGATTACATGGTCCGTGTAAGAAAGAAATTACCAATGGAGCCACTCTCGCCATTTGGGTTCACTGGGACTTGGAGCATCAGGATCAACCATGACCTAATAATATAGAAATTAATTTTAAATCACATGAAAATTTGACCATTAACCCATGAACATATATAATTAATTAACATGCAAATATACGAACCAGAGTGTAGAGATTGGCAGAGAGGCGAGAACCAATAATCTGTACATGGGGTTTCTGAGCAGCTGCGGAGGGCTTGATCTCACAGCCATTGGCGACTTGCTTGGTTCCATAATGAACAGTGAACTCAGCCACCGGATTGTACATATCAAGAACTTCTCCGATAACTTTCCCGACCACAAGTGGCTCAAGAGATCGAGCCATAACACCAAACGGTGATATGTAGAACAGGAACAGCAGTGATTTGAGCGATAAGGAATCACTCGCTCGATCTAGCTATCAGCACACACAAAATTATGATTGAGATACTGAGATGGGTTCGTTTTGTTTTTGAATGTTAAGAGATGAAAATTTAGGATTTGACAAGTGGGCGACACGTAGCCTGAAATTTTTTAGGAGAGACACGTAGATGGTGTACAAGGGACACGTGTTGGTGTTTCGTGTGTCTGTCGGCTAGTGAATTTGCTCATGCCGCCGGAATTGCTTTTTATGTTTTTTTTTAACTTCTTTTAACTGTGGACCTCCACCATTTCGATTTGACGGCAAATTTCTTTTTTTTGACTTTCATATTATTTGAAAATATTTCATTATTCGTTCTTATATTAAACAAATATATATATATATATATATATAAAGTTACTTTATTTATTCATCTTTAGCCAAAAAAAAAGTTTTTTTATTTAAATTAACTTTATATATATTCAATCGTAAGTGGAGTTGACCGTGAATATTAATCATATTAATGACTAAAGATATATATCCAATTAAATGAAAAGTCTTCTATTAATAAATAATGAAATTCCTCTTTCTTATAAGATTAAAATATTAAAAAAGAAGATGTTAAAATTGTAAACTTTAAATTTTAATTTTACAATATATTTTAATTATATTTTTCTATCAACTCTCAATCTATTCATAAATAAAATTTGATTTTTTCACATGTTCATGAATAAATAAAAAACTTGACATGAATATGATATTAAGGTTCTACCGTAGAGCCCATTTCTTTTTTTTGAATTACATATAAAGAAACAGCAAAAAAATATATAAATATATATAAATAAGAAAGTGGAAAATACATAAGTAGATGAGAGGCTCTAAAATAAAAAGAGAAATTTAATTAAAAGAAATTATGAAGATTATAATTATAATTAATTTAGAAAATATTACGATTTTTCACAATAATTTTATTTTATTAATTTGTTTAAAAATCAACTTTTATGTTCATTAATAGAAAAAGTCAATTTACTCTATTTCGTCATAAAAATGCTTTTTTTTAAAAAAAATTTCAAAATATGTGTGACATTATTCTTAGCCTCAGATAGATATAATAATTAATAAGGATGCAAAATTATACATAAAAGGGTTAAATTATATAAAGATTAATGTTAACAATATATTGAATAGGTATAATACATACCGACTTGCTTCAGTCATGGCTATTAGTAAAACACAGTTTTTCTTTTTTTCTTTATACATAGACAAATAAAATTTATTAACAGTTGTTTTGAAAAATCTGTATGAGATGATGGAGAATTTATTTTTAGAAAAACTAAAATTTCTCTGAATTTTAAACTAATTCATTGTTGAGTTGGGCCTGTTCTAGGACATGAAATTTGACGAGGCTAACATCAGGCTGTCAAGGCAGGTCTGGTCCAATTATATCCAACTGCCAAGTCTCTGTTTTCTGGGCTTTTGTCAAACTGAAAGCCCAATAGTGATTACAGTCTCAACAATTTGTGGGCCTTGATATTTATCGTTTTGTTGGTAAATAGTGATATTTGGATAAGCTTTTGAGGAGGAAGTGAGCTGCCATTCATTTGGCAGATAGAAAATTTCTTAATCAAGCATCAAACTTCATTAGAAGAATAACAATTATTTGCATCCTCACTCCGAATTAAGCCATCATGGCGACACTTCTCATCGCTTCCCACCAACTCTTCCGTTAGTCTGTAATATTGATACCTTGAAGCCCTGCACTTGGAAATTAACATAATTGAATAATATCAAGCCCAATGTCTAGAAAAAATGATTTCTAATATAAAAAAAATAAAAAGAAAAACTTACAATATTTCAAAAAGCCCATAAAGGAAAGTAGGTAATTTCATAATATCAATCCAATTTACCTAACATCAACACCTATAACAACTATTATTTTTACCAGAACCTTGAATAGATATACATCATTTTCGCTGATAAAATTAAAAGGGTTAGATAACAAAACCAAAAGTGAGAGGACTTAAATAAATTAATATTGGATAGGCTTATAGGTTTCTTTTGTTTTGGCTTAGAATTTAAACCATAAAAATAAAATGAGAGAAAGAGAAAGGAGGAATATGGACGAGAGCAAGACAACAAGTTTGGATAAGAAAAACTCGTCATATTATATAAGAGGGTATATTTGTCATTTCCTTATAATTAACAGCAAAATAAGATGGATACTAACCTGACTTAAATGTCTTTTCTTAAAAAAAAAAGACACAGGACTTAAATGTTAACATAATCAAATGTTAAGGACTAATTCATTGAGTTGTAAAAATATAGGGTTGTAAGTGTGAATATTGAAAAACGTGATAGGGTTTGTGTAATTTGTTCCAAAATAAAGGGATAGTAAAAACCAAAAGACACCTTGTTTATATATATATATATATTTCTTATGTGTCAAAGTGCTAAATCACAAGAAATATTTATGAACTTTATCCTAAATTTTAACTATTAACTCCGCAAATTTGAAGTTCCACTCTCGCCCTAAGTTAATAAGTCATTGTGAAAGATAATTATTTTTTTTCTTAACAGTGGGTAGCAAAATCTGAACCAAAATAAATAATTAATAATACTAATATTAGTGTTTTTCATTTAAAAAGAATAAATTACAGAAAATATTCTGCGCCAAAAATAAATTATAAAAAAACTAACAATTTCTCCCTTTATCTTTTGATAAAAATATTGTTTGAAATAACAATTAAGAAGACTACGCCTTAAATGTAGCGATTCATTTACAGTTATAATTGTTGGTAATAAGCAGAACCTATAAACTTTTATAAAAAGTCTGTATTTGAAATCCAAAAGAATTTACATAAAAACATATCAAATATTTAGAAATTGTGTGATATATTGCACTGTAATTTTTAAAATTTATACAGTATCAAATGAATTGATATTATCTCAAATGACAAAAAAATAAATTATTAATTTTTTAAATATTTTATTTCTAACTGTAATTTATTAAATTTTAAGATTTTTAAGAAATAATAATTTTGACTAATTGTGATTTGGATATGTAAATGTCAGGAATCCTGACCTACGTACCAAAAGGGCCATAGAATTAATTAATTAGTTTATGGTTTGTAACATGTTCTTGAGAGTATGTAGTTGTACATATATAGATCTACCATAGTGTGTGTTCTTTCATTTTCAAATTTAAGGAAAAAAATTGTCAATGTCCAAAATAAAAATGCAAATGCATGATAGACACGAATTGATACACTGAATCAAACATGTTACTATCCATTGATGTCAATATTATCCAATGACGTAAGAAGACATTACTATTACTACTATTATATGCTAATTAATTAGTGCATTGCAAACATTAGTTAACCTAAATTATATATATGCCTATATTGCTTTCACTTAGTTATTACTGTTTTACTGCTTATAGTGCTAAAGTTTTAGTTTTAATTAGACATTCTTAAGGGGATTGGATTTGAAGTGACAAAAGAAAAAAAAACAATTACTTTGTTCCATTTAAGTAGCATAATTATTTTAGCTCATAACTATGCACATCATAGGAATATTGTATTAGAATTTTGTGGGTTCTGTCTGCAATTAATTAAGGTTTTACTGTTTAATAATATGGTTAATTTTACGAAGCCACTGTTATTAATTAGGTTAATTTTAGCTTCACGAAGCAGTTGAGATTCGTATTGGGAAAGTCCAAGTTGTAAGTTAATTGGGAAGACTATATGTATCATTTTATCCTGTATTTTTTTAATCAGGAGACTTTGGGCCTTTTGAGTCCAATTGAAATCATGAAATTAAATTAAAAGGGTATTTGGAAGTGTAGTTCATTTTGGAGTAAGTTTTTGTAAAAGAAAATCATATAGCATCAAGAACTACTTGAAAAAATGTTACTTAATTATTTTGTTTTAATTTATCAACCCGTAGGTATATATATATATATATATATTGAACAACTTGATTAATTTTATTGAGTTTCCATACAATATTTTCCAAAATCCGCGCTGATTTATTTTCAAAATATTTCAAAAATAACTAACTTTATTTAAAAAATCAGGAATTTTTTTTTGTAATAATCGTTTTTGGTTTATTACTTTTAAATATTTTTAGTTAATATAGTTTGTAATTCTTTTAATTCATGTGTCTCATCATGCTAGAGTAATATTAAAATTATATCAACTAAAAATATTTTTTTTGTAGCTAGCTAATATAGGTCTTCATGTGTGATTTTGCAAAATTGAGAGATGTATAAGTTTTTTTTCTTCCTCAAATACAAAGATCTGCAAATATAAAATGAAAAATGAAATTATATTCCTAGATTGGTATTTTACAATTATAATATTTCTCTTTGGTATATTCATATAATATGAATTTAAATCTAATTTTTATATTTAGTATGATTCCATAGATAAGAGAAATAAAATTCAAAAATTAATTACATAAAAATTAATTATTCTTGAAAAAATTTTTGTCTTAATTAACTTTATCGAGTGTATTTTTAGGAATATAAAATAATTTATTTAAAAAATAGAAAAATATTTCAAATACTAACAAAATTTAAAAATTAAAAATTCTACCATAAATCAAAATTCTATTATCAAATGTTTTATCTTAATATAAGGTACTAAACTCAAATTTAGAATGAAATGTTTATTTTTATTACAATATGAGACATACACCAAATGTGCTTAGGTAGAGAAATTTTAATATATAACTTATGTCATTAAATATTTTAACTTTCACTTGAGTTGTCTCAATAAAAAGAGTTTAAACTCTAATTATTCCAATAAAATTTAAAAAAAAAAAATTCAAATGATCTAGGATGTCCCAAGCGTAGACTAATTGGTTGATTTAATGAGTTTGATTTTCGGACACTATCCATTCAAAAAAACATTTTCTTTGTGTCTTTATTAATGTTTGGCATTGTGGAAAGTAATATGAAATGGGTGTTTAGTTTAATTATTTGAATTAATTTTTCCATCTTTCAATCTCAAAAAGCTAACTCAAGCTGCTTACTATTGGGTACTATTGGGTTGTCTTTCTTTTCATGTCGAATTGAAACTCTTTATCATGTAAGATATTTTGATTTTAATATCTTATATTTATATGCTTTTAATTGATATATCAGGATAAATTATAAATAAAAAACTTTAAAAATTTGATCAATTCTTAATTTAGGCAATACTTCATTTATTAATTAAGTATAAGAGATTTAATATGGGTTCAAATAATAATATGGGTATAATGGATAACGCATGATTATTATATATCAGTGAACTAAGTCTCTTTTGTTACTAACTCTAATGATTAAGTTCCTCTATATAAAAAATGATAGAAAATAAGTAAATCAATAGAAAATAATTTCATTATTCTTGAGTTAGAAAACGAGAGAAGATTTTGGTGCAAAAACTTCTCGGATCATTTCTAAGACGATGAATTCAGTCAAATCAGGTACATATCTTCCTCTTTCTCAATTAAATTCATTTGTTTTGTGTTCTAAATAACATGTATTATATCCTGGTGAGAGATCTGTCAGATTTCCGCTATATATCTCTCCATCAAGTGGTATCATAGCCTAAATACATATTTTTAGAACCATATTTGAGTTTATCTTATTAGAATCTAGAGAAAAACCGAGTTTAATTGAGGTTTTGAGAAAATTTTGATTTGGTTAATCACATACTTGATTATATGATTTTATTGATTTTCAGTAAATTTCTCTTAAAAAAATCAGAATAATATGTTGTTGCATGTTGATTTAAAGTGAAAATTTGAAGAAAATTGGATTTTTGGAGTGAAATCAATTTTTTGGTAATTTGAATGAAAATTTGCAAAGATCGATAGGAGGTAGACGACTGGCACGTGCAATACACACGTCAGAGGCGCATGTGGCATGTGCAGGAGGCTGGGAGAATTGAGTCAGACACGTGTGTTACACGCGCCATAGAAGCGCGTGAGGATAGGGGTGTCAAAATGGGTTACGACACGTGAACCCGACACGCATAACACGTAAATTTAGTGGGTTAGTGTTGAATTTATATGAGTTCGTGTCATAAACGGGTCGACCTGTTTATGACACGGTTTAAATGAAGCGTGTCATGGGTTGACATGTGAACCCGTTACAATCCATTTATAACACGCATAATTTATACTAAATATTAAAATTAATATTGTAATTTTATAAAAAATAAATATTTAAATATATCAAATATTTAAATATGATACAACCTGTATGATATAAATTATTGTTTGATTATCAACAACTCATAATTTTATTAAATAATATTTAATTCAATTTATTTTTTTAAGATTAATGAGTTAAATCTATTATTTTTTCAAACTCATTTAATCAATTAACCAAAACTCAAACCATAAAATTCTCAAATTAATAAGATTAGTAAGTAACTCGTACATATATATTAATGGATAATTTTTTTTTCTTATTTTCAATTTTTAATAGTTATACATTTATTTATTATTTATATATAAGGATATTTATTTAAAAAATTTATCAAAAAAATTATAATAGTCTTAATTTAATAATGTATATTGATATATAAAATGTCTAAAATTATATGTTATGTCATGTAAAATATTGGTGATTGAACTATCTTTCATTGATCATAATGTGAATGTTATAGTGATAATAAAATTTAATACAAATTAATACATATATTGAGCAAATTTAAATGCATCAATTAAAAAAATTGGAATTAAATAAGATTATCAAAATATAAATAGGTCAAACAACAAATTAAAATATTAAACTTGTATATTTGTGTTTATTTGCAAAAATATTTGAATTTTGGTATTGTAATAACTTAATTTGGGTCTTGCTTTAGACATATTTTCAATTATTTTAGAAATATTTGTTAATTTTTAGATTATAATTGATATACAGGTTAAATGGGTTAAGTGAGTCGTATCGGCTTAAATGGGTTAAGTGGGTCATATCGGGTTAAATGGGTCGTGTCGGATTAAGTGGATAAAAATTAAACGTATTATACGTGTCGTGTCGTGTAACCCATTTAATTTTTGTATCGTGTTCGTGTTGACACGATTAATAAATGGGTCGTGTTCGTATCAACCCTAATCGTGTCACCAAAATAGGTTGACACAACCCATTTATGACTCGTCAATCCATTTTGACACCCCTACGTGAGGAGCGTCGGGGTGAACACCGGAGCTGTAGCTGGCGTGTGTATCACATGCGCTAAAGTAACAGTTGCATGCGCTTGAGTAACAGCTGCATGCCCTTGTGATACACAAGTAGGGCGCATCAGGCGTGCACGCCATTCTGCCCTTTTCCCAGTTTTTCGTTTCTGCTCCTGAACTTTCTGATTTTTTTAATTAAGTCCCTAATTCATTATTTTTTACTCCATAAGGCGATTTTTGACCCGATTGCTTCTGTAATTAATTTAGATTTTCTAAATTAATTTCTAAAAGTCATAATTGAGAAAATTTGTGACATTTTTTAGAGATAAATCATTATCTCATAATTTATTTAATTTATGCATTGACATAAAATGTCACATATGAAATTAATTTTTCTCAGGTAAAATTGACAATGTGATTTTATTTTTATGATCATAATTTTTCGAGACATTTAAGCCTCATGTCCATAAGGAATGGAAAATTATATTTTTTCAAGTCAATAAATAAGATATATCCCGATATAAGTATTTTTTTTAAAATTGGCTAAAATGTAGTTATCAAAGTGACATTTTTTAGCTGAGATTTTAAGAAATATACAGACTTATATGTTTTAGGGATGCCTCAGATTTGGTTTATAATTATTCGGCCCAAAGGTGTTTATTATAAATTCAAATTTTGAGATGATAATATAAGACATTTGATTAGGAATGAACTAGTCTGAGTGATTTATTCTGCCCAAATGTGTTTAAATTTGCAAAGACTGCGTAAATTACTAGATCGTTCTTATATTAAAGAATTATCTATTGCATATTATATTTTCTGCCCAAAGGTGATTATATAATGATGTACTGAAATTCTTCAGATTAATACTTTTTTATGGCTTTGAGTATTATTATTGTCTTGAATTAAAGTATTACATTGTTGATTTTTTTCAGTCACATTCTCGATCAATAACTGCACTGTTACAGTTCAGACATTAACAACTTATAATTTCAAGGGGTGGAAAAGAGACGTAGAAATGGCTATGGAGTTGGCAGATATTGATCTTGTCATGACTACTCTTAAACCAACTGACTTGACTCATGAGAGTACTAATATGGAAAAAGAGTTACACTCAATCAGGTATAAGATGAACCACATGTGCTATTTGACCCTTAAAAGGTCAATTCCAATGCATCTATTGAGTGGTCTTCCTGAGACTCATATAGCAAAAGAGTTTCTTACAGCTTTGTCTTAGCGTTATAAAGTGTCAATCAATGCTGAGATTGATATCCTTCTGAAACAACTATACTCCATAAAGTATAACGAACTTGGAGGTGGTAGGGAGTACATTTTAAAGATGGTCCACATACAAAATGAGTTAAAGGGTTTTGACATTATTCCCCCTGATGCTTGTATTGTGCATCAAGATCTCAATACTCTAGCTCATGAGTTTGAGATGCTTATTACGGCTTACAACTTTAGGGAGGATCTTGGAATGTCAATGCTTTCATTACTGTTTGCATTGCTGAGGAAGAGAAGTTAAAGGCCAGATAATTCAGTATCGCATTTCTTGAATCCGGACCCCAGCATAAAGGTAAACTGAAAGGTAAGAAAGCTAAGACTGATGCTTCTTTTTCTGTTCAGGGACACGAGTCTTTCTGATCTAATGTTGTGGGTGATTCTAAAGGCATAGAGAAAAAGAAATTTAAATGTCTATTTTGCAAAAAGAAAGGTCATAAAAAGGCGGATTGTCTTAAATATAAAGTTTGGTTAGAGAAGCGTGAGCATACAGGTAACTCTTTTGATTTTGTTATTTGTGAATCTAATTTAGCTGATGTCATATCCAGTTTTTGGTGGCTTGATAGTGGACGACTAAACATGTTGTCTCCACATTACAGGGATTCACAAACATGAGGAAGCCAAATAAAGAAGAGTTAATGCTCACAGTTGGCAATAATGTCATAGTTGATGTTCAACTAGTTGAAAATGTTTGTTTGAACTTAAATAGTGGTTATGAACTATTTTTATCTAATGTATTGTTCATACCATCTTTTAGACGAAACTTGGTATATGTTTCTGAATTAGACAAAATTGGCTATGCTTTTGTATTTAAAAATGGAGTTATTAATATAACTCTTAATTCAAAGGCAATTGGCCGGTGTATTTTGTCATATGGTTTGTATCAAGTTTCTTTAAGTTCAAATGAAATATATTCCACATCATGTAATGTTGAACATATTGTTGCCAAAAGACCCTTAATAAAGGAAAAATCATCCATGTTGTGGCATAAAAGACTTGACCAAATTTTTAGGGAAAGGGTAGAAAGGCTAATTAAAGATAATATTTTGTCTGCTTTTGATTTCAGTGACCTAAAAACATGTGTTAACTGTTGTAATAAACTAACCAAAATTAAGAAAAAAGGATCTATCAGGAGCTCAGATCTCTTAGAGATAATCCATACAAATATATGCGGACCGTATTCACCCATAATATACAATAATAAATATTTTATAATATTTATTGATTATTTTTCTCGATATGGCTATCTGCATTTGATTAAGGAAAAGTTTGAATCTCTTGAGATATTCAAGATTTTTAAGACTAAAGTTAAGAAATAGCAGGAAAAAGTTATCAAAATTGTTAGGTCTGATCGAAGTGGTGAATATTATGGTAAATACGGTATAGCAGGACAATTAAAAGGTTATTTTGCCAAATACTTGGAGGACTGCCGAATAGTAGTTCAGTTTACTATGTCAAGAAGTCCTGAATAGAATGGTGTGGTTGAAAGGCAGAATCGCACCTTAAATGAAATGGTTAGAAGCATGATGTCAAGATCTAATCTCTCAGAATTTTTATGGGGTGAGGCTATTAAAATGACATTATATATCCTCAATAGAGTGCCCAGTAAGTTTGTGGCCAAAACATCATTTGAAATGTGGACTAATAGGAAACCTATCTTAAGTCACCTCTGTGTTTGGGGTTGTCCTTCAGAAATATGCATCCTACTGAAGCTAAATTGCAATTTAGATCTACTCGTGCTATTTTATAGGATACCCAGATCATTCTAAAGGCTACAAATTTTATTGTAGAGAAGGGGGTTCTAGAATTGTAGAATTACAAACAGCTAAATTTTTATAATTTGATATAGCTGATCAGTATGAAAACTCTGAGATCACTAGTAAGGAACAGTATACTAAGGTTATACATATACCAGTTTCCAAGCAACCTGCAATATTGGTTCCTATATCTGTGATTAATCCAGTATTAAGGGATGAGCCTATACAGTTTAATGAGGCTTCATCATCACAGGATGCAGTTGCACAGATTCCTCTTAGGAGGTCTACCAGGGAAAGGAAATATGTTATTCCATTTGATTAAGTGGTCTATCTAGGAGAGAGTGATTATGACATTGGTCATGTTTCTGATCCTATATCATTTGAGGAAGCTGTTTCTAGTACCCAATCAGATCTGTGGTGGAAAGCAATGAGAGATGAAATGCAATCTATGGATTGTAATGGCGTGTGGGAGCTTGTTGAATTACCTGAAGGTTGTAGACCTATTGGCTGTAAATGGGTCTATAAGACCAAAAAAGACTCCAAAGGGAATATTGAGAGGTTTAATGCCAGATTAGTTGCCAAAAGTTTTACTCATAGAGGAGGAATTGATTACAGTGAAATATTTTATTCTGTATCATCGAAGGATACATTTAGAGTAATTATGACACTAGTAGCTTACTTGATTTAGAGCTACATCAGATGGATGTTAAAACCGCATTTCTGAATGGAAAATTAGATGGGCAGGTCTATATGGAATAACCTAAAGGTTTTCATGAAGATGGTAAAGACCATCTTGTCTGTAGACTTAAAAAGTCTATTTATAGTTTGAAACAAGCCTCACGACAGTGATACTTAAAATTTGATGATGTAATCACTTCTTTAGGTTTTGTCGAAAGCAAAGTTGATAGATGCATATATCTCAAGATCAGTGGGAGCAAATATATCTTTCTGATATTATATGTAGATGATATATTGCTTGCATATAATGATTTAGGTACACTGCATGAGGTTAAGTAGTTGTTATCTAAATATTTTGATATGAAAGATCTCGGAGAAGCATCTTTTGTCCTTGGAATTGAAATCTTAATGAATAGATCTCAAAACCTTTTAGGTCTCTCTTAAAAGGCATACATAGAAAGGATATTGAAGAAATTCAATACGCATGAATGTAAATCTTGGGATGTGCCAATTGCTAAAGGTGAAAAATTAAGCTTGGTACAGTGTCCTAAGAATGAGGTTGAGAGAGAATTAATGAAAGCAGTGCCATATGCTAGTGTAGTGGAAAGCTTGATGTATGCTCAAGTTTACACTAGGTCGGACATTGCATTTGCAGTTGGTATTCTGGGTAGATATCAATCTAATTCTGGAATAGACCATTGGACTGTGGCTAAAAGAGTTTTGAGATACCTTAAGGGGACTAGTAATTATATCTTAACGTACAGAAAGGTTGAGCATCTGGAGTTAATTGGCTATACAGATTCAAATTTTGCTGGTTGCTTAGATGATAGAAAATCCACATCAGGTTATATTTTTATGTTGGCTGATGGGGTTGTATCTTGGAAAAGTGTTAAACAATCCTTAGTCTCTTCTTCCACGATGCATGCTAAGTTTGTAGCATGTTATGGTGCAGCCACACATGCTGTATAGCTACGAAATCTCATTGCAGAAATATCAATTGTTGATTCCATTGACAGACCCATAAAGTTGTATTGTGATAATCTTCTAGTTGTGTTGTTTGCTAAAAACAACAAGAATATCATAGAGTCTAAGCATATGGAAGTCAAGTATTTGACATTGAAAAAGCTGATAAAGAAAGGTGAGGTTGAGATGGATCATATCAGTACAGAAGATACAATAGCAGATCATCTAACTAAGGGACTACGACCCAATATTTATGTAAGACATGTCATTAGTATAGGTCTAAAGTCTGATTTTGATCCCTTGGATTAGTGGGAGGATTTTATATTACTTTATGTAATATTTGTACGTACTTTATACATTGGTATAAATGTACATTATTGCATTTCTGATGATTATCAATACAATGTTATATTTTCATTGGAAAATATTATATGATATATCATATTAAATGTTTGAAAGTCTTAAAATTAGTGTCATCTTAAGCGAAAGCTTGGGGCATTGCTGTTTATAGCCTTAGATGTATGTCATCTGACACAAATTATTTCGAGATATAAAGTTTTTAAGACATACAGATTTCAATTTGAAGTAATAAAGGATTTCTTATGAGTAACTGTGTTACATAAATATAAGAAATCTGACTGATAAAAAAATCGACACATAAAGTTTTGATAATAAAGTTAGTGTTAAATAATTCTTACCATATTACCACACTGATGTTCATGACAATTGATAGAGTTATTGGCATATGTGACTATAAAAGGTGTCATGTTCTTGATTATGTGTTTTTCGCCATGATCCTATGTTGATAATCTTATTAAATCGAGCGGGAATGTGAAGTCATTTGTAATATGTTCTCAATTAATACGCTCAAGTGGGAAAATGTAAGATATTTTGATTTTAATATCTTATATTTATGGGCTTTTAATTGAGATATCAGGACAAATTACAAATAAAAGGTTTTAAGAATTTGATCAATTCTTAATTTAGGCAAGACTTCATTTATTAATTAAGTGTGGAAGATTTAATGTCTGCTCAAATAATAATATGGGTATGATGGATAGTTTATGATTATTATATACTGGTGAGCTAAGTCTCTCTTTTTGCTAATTCTAATGATTAAACTCCTCTATATAAAGAATGATAGAGGATAAGGAAATTAATAGAAAAAAATTATATCATTCTTGAGTTAGAAAACGAGAGAAGATCTTCGTGCAAAAACTTTTCGACTCATTTCTAAGACGATAGATTCGGCTAAATCAGGTACATATCTTCCTCTTTCTCAATTAAATTCATTTGTTTTGTGTTTTAAATAATATGTATTAAATTCTGGAGAGAAATCTGCCAGATTTCCACTATAGATATCTTCATCATATCATCCATCGATAATTAATTTAATTTAATTTATATTTAGTTTTACTAATTACGAGCTTATACCATGCAAACATTAATAATATAGTTCAGTTGCTTCCTTATTTTTACTCGAATCTCAAAAGCAAGCAGTAACGACATATAGATTATCAAGTTGCTTCTGCAACAGCAACAAAAATAGACAAAAAAAAAAAACAATTTTCTACGGTATATAAAGAATTAATCCAAAGAGAAAGACAAATCTTAATCAAATACTGCAATAAGTAACCCTACGTTTGAAATTTATTTATCACGAATATTTTTCAAAAGATAATGGATTATTAAAAAAAAACAAAGAAAACATGCAAAAACAAAGAAAACGAATACAAAGACGAAGACATAAACCCACTTTAAAGAGTTTTACTTATTCAAAAACAACGCATTGCTTTTTCTTTGGACGGTCGATCAAGAAAATGATATTTATGTCTTTCTCATCAAGTCGGTTTTTAGTCAAACTCTCTCTCTCTCTATATATATATAAAGAAAATATTGAATTTACAGACCAAAAAAAAAATGAAGAAAATATTGAATTTGCCCAAATGTTACATAAATTCATAAAAATAATAAATAGATATAATTTTTATTTCATAAATATAAAATTATGCAATCAATAATAAAATTTTCTAATTTATTAAAAACAAGATATATATATATATATCAAAAAAATGTAAATGATTTGGTTTTTGTATTTATTGACACGTCAATATGTAAAATATTGAACATTTATGATTTAAACTTTGACAATCTAACTTTATCATGTGTATATATCAAAAAGTCGAATTTCCTTTTAGGACACTAAATTTAATTAAGTATACTTTATTTTTTTCTGACGTATAAATTAGGTATGGCATACGACATGTATGGATTGTGGAGAGAACTTTGACTTATTGAGCACGTAAGTAACTTACTGAGGGAGCTTCTAATCGTACGAGTAGAAGTCTCAGTATTTAGGAGCATTTATGATATGTAATATGTAATTGTTCTTAATTATTCTTTGCAAAATTCATACATTTATTTATAATTTCACTCAATAATTAATTTTTCGACGCATGAAAATAATCTTTTTATGAATTCTTTCATATTTATAAATAAAAATAAATTTTACTTGATTTATAAATCAATTAATACATAAATTTAAGTTTGTGATTTCCTTTGGATATATAGGTTAGACTATAGGTACACATCTTGCTTATTCTTATTGGAAGCTTCATTTCTCACATACTATTTATTTATGTATAAATTCATTAACTCTTAATTTTCCATGTTTCAATTTTTGCGTAGTAGTAGTTACAATAATTATCAATGATCATATAATAATTAATGTACTCCAAAATCCTGCAAATTCTAGACTTTTCAGCTTCCTAAGAATGTACTTAATTATTTCTCTGCAATGATTAATCCACCAATCCCCACTTCATTAAGCCATAATTGCACTCACCCCAACAATCCTGATCAACTGTGGATTATGAAATAATCCCCGATTATAAGGGAATAATTACTGCTTAATAACCTATCAATCTTCAAACTGGACAAGACCGATCCTACTCTCACCGGGTGAACCAGTAACCCACTAAAAACCCAAAAGGGGGGACCCATCTCTGTATTATTGAATCCACGTGTCCCTAAAACATGACGTAATTACTATTTAGATCTTTGTTTTGACACTGAAGCCATTAATGGAGAGAGCCTGAGAGGATAGAAAAAGGGACAAAAACAGCACAAGACCCACGCCATGGTTTTCAATAAAGCTAAGGAAAAAAAAAAAAAGCCTTTTCTTCTTGTTTGTGGTCCTTCCTAATAAAAAAATTAGTATCCGATAGTACACTGACACGTTTGTCCTTTTATTTTTTTTTGAGTTTGTCAAAGTCTCTCATTACCATAATCCCCATGCAAATTATTACTTTATTTGTGTTTACGCGAAAACAAAGTCATCTCACAGGTGGCATGTACACGTGTTACCCCATAAAGCTCCTATTTTACGCCGCCGGTAAAGGTTGCCGGAAACTGACTATCTGTCGGGATCTCCGAAGCAAAATCTTACTTTCTCATAATTGTTTATTTGTCAACGTTCTCCTATTTGGATGGGTTCGAAATTGAACATTCCAGATCTTTTTTTTTTGGGTCCTGGAACACTATAGTTCTTTGTATACTCTGGAGTTTGATTTCGCGTTTGGAAGTTGGAATTTTATTTTCCTCTTATATAGATAAATTATATTTTAACTAATCGAACAGGAAAAAGAAGCTAATTCTTTATAAATATAATTGAGGAAAGAAAATTATATATATATATAAGTAGTAGTCGGTTTTCTATTATTGGATTTGGATGTGAGAGAAGTGAAGATCATAGGTAGTATTCAATGCTTACTTTATAACTATTTCAATTAAATTCTAGATACAATGATGTGAGCTAACAATATCATATTTTATAAATTTCTATTAGAGAACACATGACATATGAGCGATGGAAACTTCTATTAAATAAAGAAGAAAAGAAAGCCAATGTACAGGAGCTAGCTAGCTTGCTTGTGGACACAGTAAGTTGAGGAATTTTGAAACAAATTAATTTGTAGTAGATTTTACAAGACCACCAACAAATCCATAGCCCAGAAAATTTGGATGGACAAAGAAAAAATTAAATTAAAAAAGAAAAAAAAACTCGTTGATCAGTTTAATTTTCCAGATTACATAAAGTTACCAACATCCAAAATATCTGGGATTTCAAATTTCAACATGTTACTACAATAGCTATCCCTCTCATCTTCAGTGCTAATAGTAGTACTGCTGCCATTGATGTACGTTGAGTTTGAATTCAATGGCGTTGGACTTGAAGAAGGCGTAGATAAAACAGATGCAAAATTGAAATTTTGGTTGCTGTTATTGGAGTCCAGTAAGCTTGTTTGATCAGACCCATAATAGTTGTTGTTGCTGTAATTTGATAAAGCAGCGTAATCTTGCGTTAAACTTGAAGCTATCCCATTATGACATTGCCATTGATCACGGTTCAGCTGAGAATTTTGAGGGCTAATTAGGTATTGGTCTGCATTAGGAAATGGAACATATGAAGAACAAGGGAATATTTCTTCAACTTGGCTTTGAAATTGGTTAGCTTGAAGAAGAGGATTGTATTGGTTTTCAACTGAGAGACTACTGAGCTGGTTTTGTTGACCATTTTGAGCAATAAAGTTGGGGTTCTCACGTTGAGATGATGATGACATAAGAGATGTGGCTAAACGGAGAAGCTCCGGGTTAACCAGTGGTTGAACCTGATAATGAAAATCCATTAACCTTGACATGTTCATTTGATGAGATGAGCCATAGATTGATGAACCAAGAATTGAAGAGAGATCAAGAAGATCAAGTCTTGGACTGTGAGTTACAGGATCAATCCCCATTCTTAGTAGTCTTTTTCTAATGTGGGTATTCCAATAATTCTTGATTTCGTTATCTGTTCTTCCAGGCAAACGAGCAGCTATGGCCGACCACCTACAATTAATAAAACATATACGGGGTTAGATTGAAAGTTCCAACTCGAGATCTTATAATTTTAATATGTGGACCAATACCACCAAGTACAAAAAGAAAGAAAGAAAGAAAGAAAAAGAAAACTTAATCAAGGGCTTACTTGTTTCCTAAAATGCTATGTAGCTGAATGATTGTCTCCTCTTCTTCAAAAGAAAATCGACCTCGCTTGATATCAGGTCTCAAATAATTAGTCCAACGAAGACGGCAGCTCTTTCCACATCTTTGCAGCCCTACAAAAATATTAAAATATAAAAAAAATAACCCATCAACCAAAAGTCCATAAAATGATTAAAAAGAAAAGAAAAATCATTAATTAGGAAGAAAATAAGCGTACCAGCATTCTTTGGAAGAGTTCTCCAATTGCCATAGCCATGTTTCTGAATATAATCAATAAGTTTTTGATCCTCTTCAGGAGTCCATGGCCCTTTCTTCAGTCCATTTTTGTCACAACAAGGTGCTCTCCCCATGCTTACAAATACAAAAAACTTAGAAGACCTTCAATTGTGACTGTGCTTTATTATATATAAGTTTGGTTTGAATTAGGTAGAGAGGGAATTGAAAGTCGAAAGAGAAGAATGGAGTCTGCAAAATAAATAGGAAGCAGCAGAGAGACGGAGTTGTAGTGTCCGTAATAGAAACATACTTAATATAAATAGACGAAGCAGAAGGATAGAACAAATGAACAAATACAAGTCAAAAGTATTCGGTGCCGTCCTTATTTTATCACTATGGCAACGTGTCCCTTCTCTTTGGAGAAAAAATTTTCATGTCTATAATCTCCCTCTCTTTGCTAAGAATCATAAAATTCTATATATAAAATATTATTTATATACCAAAAAGAAGAAAACTTTGTTATTTAAATATTTATTCATAGACTGAATTGATAATACATGATTACTTAAAAAATATTTTTTATTATTAATTTTATATTTATAAAGTAATTATTAGTTTTTTTACATCACGATATATTATTCTATTACTGAGTAAAAAATGGACAAGGGTTGGCCCTTAATTTTTGATATAATTGTAAATTTATCCAAATAACTTAAGATATTTTTCCTGTAATTACTTAAAATTTAATAATTATAAATTTATCTGCAAATTAATATATATCTTCCAAAAATAGGCTTATATCCTGCTCAAAATCCTTTTTTTTTTGTTTCTAATCCAAGGATTTTACTAAAATTTCTTCCAAATATTATCTTTTAATTTCAACCTTAAATTTTTATATATTAAATTTTTTTTATCACTCACATATTTTTAATATCTATTTTAAAATTTAACTTCACGGCCTCCTAAACATAAAATTATTGACCATCCATTGTAATTAATATATACATAACTATATCTCGTCTAAATAAATATTTTCTATTGTGAAAAAATCTTATTCATTAACAATAATATTTAACATGTATCTATAATTTTAAATTTGTTCTCTTTCTCCATCTAATAGTTTTTTTATAATTATTTTTTACCTTTCATTTTCCGGCAGGAAGTGTCACTCCTGACCGCTTTCTGGATGCATATTAGCTGTCACCAGCGTGAAATAGACACGTACCCCTTATTCAACATGACCTAAGTTCAAGGGTTTCTTGATCTTCATGCATGGCTCCACTCTCTCTCGAAAATGGCTTCAGCTGTTTACTAATTATATGACTGTGTTCAGTTATGTTTTTTATTTTGTTTCTCACCATTAATTAAAACCCTATTTTGTCCCTCGATATGTTGATGTTGGGGCTGCTGATTTTTCATGTTTCAGGGGCATTTTACGCATTCTATAGATAAATAATGGATCATTTTCCAAATGTTTAATACTTTTGTGATCATACATAATTATAAACGGAAATTTTTTTTAGGTAGAATTAATATATTAGACTCATTCAATTATATAATAATATATATACAAATTTATTAATTATTTTATTTTCATTATAAATAAAATAATTAAATACGTATCATTATCTAATTATATTAGTCTACATGTTAAATTAAATCTTACATATTCCAGATAATAATCCTAATAATAATAAAAAAGGTGAAATGAGAAAGAGCATTTAATTGGGTAGGGCAATAATAGAGATGGGAGTTTGCCGAAATATAGCAACATTTATTATGCAGATTGTGATTAGAAGGCTTCTCCTCCAATAAATTTCAAGATAAGGTTTTTTGTTTGCTTGGAATTTTTTTTTCTTTCTTGTTTTGGCGTAAACTAATGGTTTAATAATAATAATAATAATAATAATAATAATAATAATAATAATAATAATAATAATAATAATAATAATAATAATAATAAATTGCATTTTTGTGAATTTTCCATTTAACAATTATCAAGAGGATGGTACGTAATGATTTTTTTTCTTACCGAATAAAAAGCTTAAATTAAAGAATTATTTATTGAAAAAAATGAATTTATTTGGAGCAATTTTGTCCATGCTGAATATAAGAAAAAAAATTTTCCTGCTAAACATGACATAACTTGGATTGAATTTCTCAAAGTATCAATTAATTAAGAGATTGATTTATTTGACCTATTGGTTCTGTTTATGATATATTTTTATATAATGGCTGTCAAAAGTCATAAAAGCAATAATATTTTTTTTTATCAGAGTACACCACAAGGGTTGGAAATATAAGATGGGGACTCGAAATTGAGGTTTTTTGCTCCTTTTCATAGGAAGTTAGCCATTAGACTATTAGGAAAATTTAGTTATATGAAGTTATATATAGTTGTAAAGGAAAATAATGTAAATTTTAATCTGTGGGTAAATATTCTCATTTTTTCCTTAAAAACACTGGTTTTAATCATTCTCTTTTTTCCAAAATTTTTACCTATCATGAATTTTTATTATAATTTTAAAGTGATTTTTTAAAGGAAACTAAATAATTAATGAATTTTTTATAGGAAAAAATGGCATATTTTTTTTAAATTAAAATATCTAAGATCGCATTAGACTTAAGAATTAATTTAAAAGTGATTTGACCATTGAATTATAGTTTAAAAACCAATGATATATTTTCATTCATAACTATTTGTGTAAAAAAATAAAAAGAAATAATTAGGCCTCTTGGATCAAATTGGATACCCTTTTTATTCTATTCTTAAAGATGCTCTAATTCATAAATTTTACTCTCAATTATGGCTGATAAACAGTAAAAAAGTTTTGCAATAACGTATGTGTGATTGCAGAATTTTAAAATTAAGACTTACCTTAAAATCACAATGTTTGTCAAAAAGAGATGCTTTCACGAAATTGGTAAATTAGTGAAGAGTCAAGAGATTGGAGCTTTTTAATTAGCCAAACACAAAAAGTAAGAAATTAAATAAGTGTAATTCCACAAATTGTGTGAACACGAAGGACTATTTATTATAGAACATACAGCAGGATGACTTCTTCGAATTTGTTTTCTCCACCTACTCTGATTTCTCATGTGATCAAATTACTTTCACCCGTTAATTCTAATGGTAAAAAAAATTATTTCAAATCATTTATTGATTTAATTGTATATTGTGATGTACAAGATTTATATATATATATATATATATATATATATATATATATATATATATATATATATATATATATATATATATATATATATATTTGAGGTTTTAAATATGTAATTGATGAAGAAAGATTTGATTGATCTCCGATCGATCGAGTTGATGAGACTGCCTGAAAAGAAACGAAAACGTTGTACAAATGTAATAATGTAATAATTGGTCTTCTTTAACAGTATGTTACATCCCTATTTTTGTTGGCAAGTAATAAAGCAATTTTAACTTCAATGGCGTAGCCGCAAACCATGAACAACTCCCCTCTCTTTGTGAGCCACAAGCGAACTGTTTGTTGATTTTGCTGTCGTGCAAAACGTCAAGAAACTCATTTTCATTGACTATACACTCATTTATTGATCCAGGGATCGATTTTTCCTACTACTATTTTTCTAAAATGAAAATAGAAAAGAGTTTTCTAAATTTTCTAAATTATAACTAAATTTTAGAAATAAAATTTAATATATTATTTTATATTTTCTTTTATATAAGATGTGATATATTTTCAAATAAAAATAATGAATTTTCATTTCATTTATTTCAAGTTTACCCTTTAAACTTAAAATGTTATCTAAATAGAAAAAAAAAATTTCTATATAATAGGAAGCAAATATATTTTACAAATTTTTTATGAAAATGATTTCCTTTAAAAATTAGAAAATGAAAACAGAAAAAAAATTCTATAAATAAACACACACTAGAGGAGGAGGAGGAGGAGGAGGAGGAAAGTGTCTCTACTACCGTCCTACCCACAATTGTTCACAACTACATTTCTCTGTCTTTCCTTTCTTCTTTTTTTATTTTTTAACTTATTTTTTACCACATATTTCATTACAAGTACTGCATATATAGCATTCTCTTTTTTTAATATTATATATATATATATATATATATCCAAGCCAAAAAAAAAAGAGAGAATTTAATTAATAAATTCATTAATCCAAGTTACTTCTATTTAAAGTTATGGATTAATTATACAATTTTTTTAATTACTGATTTTAATTGAGACTTTACTTTACAATTCTTTAACAAGTTCAATACCATTAATTAAGTTGAAATTAAATTTTATTGATGATTTACATGTTCGTAATAAGAAAAGAATAAAAAAATGAATGTCGTAATTAAATAATTAATTAGAGAACTCAATCGTAATAGAGGAATTATAAATGCACACACAAATATAAACATTAACAGACAAATTGAACCTTTTTATAATCAATATGAACTCAAACTAGAATGGCTTTTACAAATTGAATTGGTGTCTATTTGTTGAAAATGAAAATGAAAAAAGCTAAAAGCAGCAAGAGGGTCGGAAAGATTTTTTTTTTTTTTTTACTTTTGAGAGTTTTAGACCAATTATGTCCAACTTTTAATTGGTCCCTCACCTTTCCTCCCACAAATATTTCCCTTTTTGATTTTCAACACGCATATAACATTTGTAGTTTTACACCGTTTTTTCTGAAATTCGTTTCAACTTTTTTTGTTTTTTGTTTTTTGTGTTTTTAATTATATAAGGTTCTTTCAAATAAAAAGAATATTGATTAGTAATGTAAAAAATGATATTCATTCTTAAAATTTCTACTGATTAAGGTATTAGTTAAAAATAAGGCTATAAGGACATGAAATATCCAATGCTTTTTAATATTTTTGTAGTTTTTAATAATAAATTAGTTCATTATTCAAGCACTAGTGTAAAATCAATTGACATAAGATTGTCAAAATTAAAAAGTTGATAAAATTACAAATTAAAATACAAAAACAAATTGAATATTTTAAGTCATTGTACCTTAAAAATTCAAAACATCAATAACAATTAATTTTCTTTTTCTGATGGTTTCAACTAAGCAATGTATGCCTCATCTCAGGCTTTCTTCAATCACAAGATGCCTCCTTTGTTTTGTCTTTCCATTTTTGTTTTAATTTTTTTTAAAAAAAAAGAAATTTGAAGAAAAGGAAATGTTAATTAATAGAAAAATTCACATGTATTTATATATATCAAATCTATCATAATTTATTATACAAAAAAGAACAATCTTTTTGAACTGAAAAACAAAAAAGAAATATAATTTTTAATCAATAATTTTTAACTAAATGATATTAATTTAATGATGAAGTTACGAAGTTTCGGATAAAAACTCTAATATATTATTTGTAATGCAATTTATTGAAAACATTTTATGGTTACATGAATCATTAATTAAATATAAGGTGGCTTGAAGCTATAATTACATCGGCTGAGCCACCAGAGCACCTCAAATGGTAATGGTGCAAATGGTAACAGCAATTTGGCTATAAAATATTAGGGAATTTATCCAAATAAATGTATATATTTAATATTTGTATGGATGACGATTTCCTATGTACGAACATTCATATTATATTTATTATTATAATATATATGGTGTGCTCAATGCTTCAATTTAGTTAAAAATAAATTAATCTGATTAGCCGGAATTTATAGGATCTACGTGGGCGTCATCCAAAACGTTTACCCATCAACATGGTTTGGTCTTCTATATCAGACAATCAGGAAGCAGCCACGTCCGGTGGCTGTTTGGCTTTCTGAAGACAAACCCTTGCTTTTTGCTCTCTGCACATTAGAAAATGATTCTATGGTGAAAAATATTATTAAATTTTCATTAATTAATAGTTATATAAATATTTTAAAAACAATTACATGTGAAGATATACACTGCTAACTTTATTTGTGAAAGATGTGAAAATTGTCTCATTCACCTTTGGCAACCATGCGTTAAATTAATTACTTGGTCAAATATTATTGTGATCAATAATTAATTTGTTTGCACCCTTATATATAAAATACATTTTCATGTACGTTAAGATTGTTTGATAATAATATCTTCCTTAGCTTTGCTTGTCCATTCTAATATTTATGCATTTAATATTCAAATTTATTTTCTAAATTAAATTCACATGCCCATTTATAAACCAAGTTTATAATGCGTTGCCGTACATGTATACTCTGTAAATAAATATGAAATTGATTTTAAAAATTATTTTTTATATTACAATATATTATTAGTTCGATTTATAAATAAAATTACGAATTGGATTTAGATAATTAAAATTTATATAATGTTAAAATATTCAAGTTCAGATAAAAACAAAACGAACAAAAAAAGTTGATAATTGAGGAATGAAAGCAATACTATATGAATTTGATTAACTAATGAATTTAATTAGATATGAGCATAATGGTAGGCTAATGTCCCCGTGCTTGTTGTCAATGAGGCAAATAATTAAACATAATACGCAGCCAAATCAGCCAAAACGGGGACTAATGCAGAGATTTTTGCATAACCAAAAAAGATTGCTTACATATAGTACTTGAAATAGCAATTACTTGTGGAAATTTTAGGGTTTGCTTAGCAAATGGGTTACCCGAGGAAGCTGCCTTACGGGTTCCGTTGACTCGCAGATGTGTACATATACAAATTTGATAGATTATCTAAGTGTTGTTAATTAAATAATTTCGTGGAAGTTGTTTGATTTCTGCGACAAATATTGAATAAATTATTAGATGATGGGTTTTTTTTCCTCCTCTTTTCTATTGCCCTAAAGACCATTTATTTATTGGTATGTTTAGACACGAGATCCAAAGCTTGAGTAGTAGGCTATCCAATTGTTACTAAATTAAGCTATCCATGCAAATTTTTTTAATCATATTTGCATATAATTATATTCTTTAGGAAATAGAAGGTAGCCCAATTCGGAATTGATATAATAATTAATACTATTACTATATAATTAGTAAGAATGATCAAAGTAATATGTTGGTGAAGAAGAGAAAACACCCGACTTTCTCAAGATTTGGATACTCCAAAAAACCAAAAGAAATTTCTTGGAATATGTTGATGAGATAAAAAAAAAAAAGATGATTTGGGAGCTTATGATGTGGTCAGTGGGGATTGGTTCGCTGCTTGCAATTTTCCCGTGCTTGATGTTACGGGGTCATTACTCTCTCCCCAAAAGACCGATCTGGTGGGGTGTGCAGCGCTACCGCTTATAGCCAGGACTCATTCCCTTCACCTATCCGATGTGGGATTGAAGTCTGTAACATTCTCCTCCACCCAATCCTGTGACGCCCTCGTCACAGTGGGCCCCCCTGCCTGCCCCAAACCCGAGGTGCTTGGCGAGACATCGGAGTCGGATCTGGGTCGGCTCTGATACCACTTGTCACGGGGCCATTACTCTCTCCCCAAAAGACCGATCTGGTGGGGTGTGCAGCGCCACCGCTTATAGCCAGGACTCATTCCCTTCACCTATCCGATATGGGATTGAAGTCTGTGACATTGAGTTCCCATTTATCAGTACGGTAGACATAAGAAGGCACACATTTATTGGAGAAACGTCAATGGAGCACGGCAAAGATAAACCATACATGTTATAATTCCACAACTCAGCTCAATCGTTGTGATTTGATGATGTGCGTCCTCAAAAAATCATTATTTTTGAGATTGTTTCAGGTTTTTAGTGAATTCATATAAAAATTTGCGAATTAAACAAACTAATCGTATGGTGTTTCAAACTCAACTAAATCTTTTTGAATTTTCTGTGAGTTTCAATTCAAATTCTAATTAATTTATAAACGCGTTCCAATCAAAATTTTAGATTATATAAAATTAACAATTCTACAGCCGTTTAGAATTTCGACAACAAATAATATTATTTCTTTTATTTAATATGTTATAAGCCTTGTCTCTTCCTTAAGAAAGAAGTATTCAACAAAGGCAAGGTAGATAAACGAACCCAATCACTTAGGCATTAGGTAGCCAATCCCTTCCCTTTCTGGACTCTGTTCCACATTGGTGCCATTTTTCAGGCAGTAAGAGCTGTGAAGTAATCATTTATTCTAATTAAAGAAAATAAATATCCACATTTAAATTTCTTTGAGTAATAAAATATGAGAAATATATCCACAGAGAGAGAAAGAGAGAAGGAAAGAGAATCATAAATAAGTGGGCATAACTTACCTTGCTTACCTTCTTTACAATCAAATAACAGATAAAATCTCAGCTAAATCGTGTTCAGGAAACATGGCTTCATTATAGGCCGAGCCTAAAATGGGTTAAGGCCCACTAAATTTCCCATGGTAACTCGTAATACGCTATGGCGGATTTCCTATTTTGGATGTACAGTGATGCGAGCTTAAACTGACATTTATAGAATTAACCATAATTTCAATAAGAATAAAAAATAGGGATGGGGAAAATTCAATTCTTAATCTTTTTTGTTTTTCCAGTTCATCAGGATCAGCTATAGGGATAAGCAAATAGAATTTGCAGAATGAACAATATCAAACCCTTGAATCTCTGATCTCTCACCACAAGGAACAAAAAAAATTCTAGGAGGATTTGATTTGTTTTTAAGCAATTGCTGAACCGGAAGCAATCATCTCCAGTATCTGGCTATGTAAGTTGCCATTAGTTACTAGAACACCACCCATTGGGAATATGATCCTTCTTTCAACTTGATCTGCTGCAAAATCAAGTTCATTTCCTTCCCAGTCAGTCACCTGATCGTAAGGGAATATTTCATTAGATTCGACAAAGTGCGCTACTCTCGAGTTCTTTATGGCATCTTCCAGATTTTTTGTGAGTTCTACCCAAGGAGAAAGGAGGAGAAAACAGAAAGGAACTGGAACATGATTCCCCATGAAAGACGGGATTTTAGTAGGGCTCATCACCACCACTTGAATTAATAATTATTTTTTTTTCGACGTGGAGTTTAACTAATCACAAATATATGAAGGCAGATGATAAAGTTCTTCGTGCAGAGCTGCAGAAAATACTTCCTACAAAGAGGCATGTGAAGAATCGATTACCTTTCCCCCGGCTTCATGCACGCATATTATGCCAACAGCATGATCCCAAGCCTGTAGTAAATGAGTTAGAAGAATCAAATGGTGTTAAAGCAATTTTTGCTGCTTCTCTGTGTTGAAATCAACATTTTTACCTTGATAAATGTCTGAGTTCTCGCTCGCTGAATGTAGACCGATGCCCTACCTGAAGCCACCATTAGATACTTGCATAGACTGCATCCAAAGGTACCTCCATCATGTCAATGCTATGGCCGAGTTAATCCAGAATTTGGCCAATATCTTTATTCGTATCATTATGCATAAAACAAAAGGCAAAAAGATAGAAAAGATGTTATGTACCCAAGTGTATTCCATCACAATCCAAATACAAGAATCAATGGGGTAGCAAATCATTAATTAGAGACATTTCTCTTTTATTGTGAAAAGTATTCAAGGCTCGCCTGTCAATGCCCAAGGGCAGGTTTGGTGCCAAGGCAAGACCAATAATTAGGTGAAACCAGCGGATGTAATTTCAGAAACTCAAACATATATTATATTTGCTTCATCAATTGCATTTTGCATTGTCTACAGAATGCCAATGGTGTAGAAAGACCATTGAGTCAATTTCAAGTCCTGCTGGTGAGGAACCCCAACAAACACTTCAAAATTTGCCATTCAAAAGCAAAAGCCTAGCACTCAGTGCTGCTAAATGTCTCTCGAAGGCTCTATTCATGTGTAGAAATCATATAGTTGATAATTTTTTGGACACCTCAGCGTTCAGAAGGAAAAGATATGAAGATGTAGAAACCTAATGACGGAGTTTGAAGGAATTCAAAATTTAAATTCCAAATATGCTAATTATGCAGCATAAAAAGTTGAACCATGTTAAAATCATTATTGCACCTAAGGATCTGCACCAGTCCCTTGGTGCATTCAGATTTGAAATTCCTAAGAGAAAAACAAACGATTATGATGTTGAAGCTCTGGTCTTCTATACCATCGTTTTATTCATTTTCTAGACTTCAAAAATTTGGCATCAGTGCCAGTGTTTGTTCATATCCCAGCCAAGAAGCAAAGGATTGTAACATTCAAAACAAGAAGGCCTTGTGTCTTGCAGGATTCAAAAATGTGAAAATTCAAAAGACATCAATATCAATAGGAGTTTCTGCAAGTTAATGCAATAAAATTCCAGGATTTACAAACTACGAATTTGACTATCTTATCAAATTTGTCAAACTAGAAACAAACAGAATTCCTGGATTTGGAGGTTATCCACTAAGATAAAAAAAAAAAAAAATACCCCACACTTTTTCAAAGATAGTATTTGTAAAGGGGAGGGGAAGAGGAAAAACAGAAAGCACTGGCAAGAGCAAAAAAATCGATGGAAAATCTAACCTGACACAACATTTTACTATATAAGCATAGAGGTTTATATATATAGGAGAAACACAAACTGTGCAACAATTGCTCATGGGATGTGATAAATGACAGGATAGAAAAACTTTGACAAAAAATGAACACTATATCACCCTGCTAAAGCAATTAAAACTCAGGTAGGTGAAGCTCAATAAATATGACCAAACCTTCCACAACACTTGGGCAAAAGAAGAAGAACTTTATTTCCAATACTTTCAGGATCATCTGTTGCATTGAATAAAGTAGAAAGAGGCAATGACTCCCATTTTTGGCTCTCCGGAATACAAAATCGTGCTTGAGGCACTAAGTGACATCTATCAACAATGCATTTGGTCCAACCATGATGCGGTTTGGCTGATGTGCCCAATGTATCAAATAGCCCCTTTGCCCAAGTTCCGCAGCCAACATGAGCCACCATAAGGATCCCAGATCCTGATATCATATTTTTATATCCTTGGACTTCAGGGGTGGATTTGAAGGAAATATCCTCCACCCAGTTGGGACATCCCATGACACCTAATACAATCTCTCCTTCCACCATAAGAGCCAAACCTACCTGGAAATAAGTAAACATGCTAACTGCTTAGCCAGTGGAGGAAACAAGGGAGTAAATCACACAATAAGCAAATGTCTCTTAGAAACTAAAGACATAATTTTTGTACCTGCCAAATGAAAGTGAAAGCCCCTGATCCATATGCAAATGGTCAGTTAAACCTCTCTTTCTTATTTTGTTTCACTCAATATAGAACACAACTTTCAAGTTTTTTCCCAAATAAACCCTAATCCAGAACAAATAATACTGACTTCATAGACTTATTGCGGTAAAATGGCTTACAATTTCCACCATCATCAGTTAATCATCATCACTGGAGGTTATCACTGCCACTCTCACCCCTCTTGGCCACTGTAGCCACCCTTGAATAACATTTAAAAATCAGCATTGCATCTCCATCAACAAATGCAATATGATTTAGCAAAAACATATCCCATTAACTCATCATACAACTGTTGTCTCTATCTTCCCCAAGTTCCACCACCAGTATTTCCTTTAAAGCAACCAACCACTCTCAATGTAGTTCATGAACCAATCAAACCCAACTTGTAAAACAACAATCAGAAGACTTGGCAAGAGTTAAAGTATTAACCCACAAAATGAGTTTTCTGGAAGTGAGGCATGTTTTATTAAAACTTGAGCCCTCCAGCCAAGCCTAAAATATTCTACAGAATATTTATTCCTCGTGAATAGTCCTAAGCAAGATAAATACGCTGATTTCATTGCATATATTCAGGTGCATAAAACAAGGATTTATTTCGGAAGGGTAGAGATTTTGGAGATATATCAAATTAGATATAATGATGGTGGGATGGGCTTAAGTTAATGATGGACGGAAGTGGAGCGTAAAGATTCCAGAGGTGGTGCTTAGGGTGAGAAAATGTATTTTCCAAATTTTTTCTCAATAATTAGAAATGGGGAATGATATTATTTGTGCCGCATGAACATTTAGAGTAATTTATATATAGTCAGCTTAAGACATCAACAAACTGAGTTTATTTGATCTAAAAATAAAAGTTAAGAACTAGAATAAATAAACTTTAAAAATAAAAGTAAAAAAAGGCGGGGCCTAAATTATTTCTGCACAATGAGTATCGTAAAGGGGTTTTCAAATGCATTCAGGGACCAAGAGTGGTCTTAAAAATTCAACATAACTGATCCGAACTTCTCATATTTAAAAAAAAAAAAAGGTAGACATACCACATATAAGGCCTCACTTCCTTTGACAAATCCCTTAGTGCCATCAATAGGATCTAGTATCTGCAGTGAATTTATATACCATTTCATAATAAAGGAGGTATTATTGCTTTATGCACATGCAAAAACTGATCTGCCCTTACACAGCAAACTATAAGGTGGAATCAGTAGATAACAATCAGAACTCCCTTTTGAGAAAACAGAGGAATGCTCAGTTACATGCATTAGAAGGTATACTTATTAGGCAATGGGATAACATATATAAATAATATGATTGCTTCAAAACACAATTTACATGACTTTGCTTACCCAATATGTGGCCGGTTTTGTACAATAAACAGTCGCATTCTTCCCTCCTCTGTCAATTGCTTCCAGGACATCAGCATTTTCCAATGGTTTATCACTAGAGCTTGCTTTGTCAGTAATCACATTTACCACAGAATCCACCAGATCATTTGAGCGTAAAAAACCAGAATCCTCTTCAGCCACCAGCGGAATAGAAGGGAACAATTTACTAAGCTCTGTCAAATAAATGTAAACAAAGAATTTTTGGTTCCCGGAAAATGTAAGATAAATATATACTGAAAAATGGTCCTGCTAAGGTGATAGATAACCAAGATAAGTAGCTATTGTTATCACTCCTTTACTTCATTATTTTATTTTTAATTGCATGGGTTAAGGAGGAAAGATATCAAGAAATATAGAGGCATCACATACGCTCCTCCATGAGACACAATGTGACACAATGTAGATTGTATAGAAACTAGCTAACCCTGACCCACCAAAATAAAATAATTAAGAATTATACTAAAAGGGCATACATATACTAGCATTAACGCAAAACTTAATTAGATAGTGACAACAACGTAGGTCAAGTGTGAACCAGATTAGCAAGTCTTATACCACCAATGCACATCAAATAGTGCTTTGTTACTTGGTGTCATCTAACTTTGTAGGAAGTTTAAGATTGTCTGGCATGTATCATACAAACAGTCTCCCCTAATATCGAACTTAAAGCACATGAAATTCAATCTACCATTTATCTTATGACTATTACTGAATAATTGATTGTGCTCCCCAAATGAAATGTTCATATGAGAAAATATCATTCAATACTAACAAAAGTGACGAGTTTGACAAGTTTGCATCGTAAAGGTAACTTACAATTCTTCCAAATTTAATCAGCAATAACCAAATTAAAATGAAGAGAAAACCACAGTAACATCAGTCATGTTAAGGAAGCACAAGTCCAGATAGCAAAAACAAACAACATAGAAGAAAAATTATCAAAACTAAAAATTATTTTAAAGATAAACAAAATTACCTAAGCTGACTAAACCCTGGACACCAAAATCTGCAATAGTAACTGGAGTTTGGTCGTTCTTTTCAAGTATCCGACCTTCGCTAGAGAACAGAGACCTTTTCACCTAGCAATCACCATCACAGATAACAGCTGACCTATCTATTCAAACAATATTTAATTAACAGAATCATTATATTTCCTCTTCCCATTCTCACATTTTCCCATTGAACAAGCAGAGTTAAAGAAATTTAGCAAGCAGCGATTAGGAAAAAAGGACAGTTACGTCAATACAAAGACGACAAGCCCTCTCCACAACGTCCACGGCTGCTTCGAGCTCTCTGTGATAATTGGCCTTATGATTCGGAAATGGAAGAGACGACCTGAAAATTTTAAGCATAAAAATGTCAAATCAAAAGTGAAAATAAAATGACAACTTAGATTTTTTTATGAGGAAGAAGAATCGAGTGGAGTAACCTTACAGGCAAGAATCGTCTGCAGCGAGTTGCAGAGAAAGAAGGATGACGGCGAACGCATCGGACAGGGGAGAGGTGGGAAGCTGAACGGAGGAGATCCATCGGAGGGAAGTGGCCTTCAGAGACCAGAGAGCTGCAAAATGCGCGATTGGTTGGTTGGAAGTTGCTCCACCTTTCCTTTCAGAATAGATGGATTTGGTAGGCCCATGATGACCACTTTGGGAATTTAGAAAGTTATTATTATTATTATTATCACAAAAATAGGTTTTCTTTTAATCCAAAAAGATAATTTCATTTTTATAATTTTTCGCTATATAATCAATTTGTATAAAAATGATTTTTCAGATTGAATTAATGCACAACTTTTATTCTATAGTCATTTTTTACTTTCTTCTTTTTCAGCTCTAAAACACATTTTATACCTTTTTCTTATTAAATTCTTATTTACCATATGTATTTCTATTTCAATTTTAATGTTGACGATGCAAAAATAAAAAAAAATTGTAATTTTGAAAAAATAAGATAGGATAAAATAATACTATATAAAACATTATGTAGTAATTTAATACAAAATTAATCTTAGAACAAATTGACCATAAAAGTTTTTCAAAAATAAGAAAAACCATAAGAAAAGCTTAAATTTGGACTTTATTTGTTTCTGAAAAATATTCTTCTGAAAAATATTTTTTTATTTTAAAATTTTTGGTTTACTTTCAAAAAATAAATTAAAAGAAAATATTTTTCAAATTAACAGAAAATATCTCAAAAATAAAGAAAAATAACTTCTCATTCTAAGGAAGAGAAGTTATTTTCTAAGATTTATCATATATAAATAAAAAAATATTATTTTATTATTTTTTTTTAATATTGCAGTTAAATATAGAAAAAAATATTATATTTTTCTGTTCAAAGATAAATTATTTTTCAAAAATAATCAGAGTCTAAAATGATGAGATGTATTTTTGCCTCATAAAGATAGTTTTATTTTTATTTTAACATAGATTAAAAAATTAAAAAAAACATAAATTAACTTAAAAAATGTATTGGTACTTTTTAATATATTTTTATATTAATTGATATTATTAGTTAATCAAAATTTGATAAGTTTAATTTGTAATTAAAAGTTAAAAAGTGAAGTATGCATTTAATAAAAGAAATCAACAACAATTTAAAATACATCAAAAAGGGAATTGAATCAATTTTGATGAAATGGAATATCTTTTCTGAAAATTAAAATTTCTAGATGCCCATGAAAGAATCTTCGCAATAAATCCAACGTAGACAGAAAGTTTGTACTTATCAGCTTATCCCAAATATTCTCCCATTGAGATGACACGTGTCCACGACACACACGATCACAAGATCAATCGATCTAATCGCACGGCCTCCAGTTTATTATCCCATTATTGCCGGTTGTTTTGTTTCTAGATACCGGGGACTCACTCTTTCTCCTATAAATTCCGCGAGTCTTATCTCGGAAACTACTTCCTTATGAATTTTGTTAGAATCAGGGATCGATGAGCTTTAGATTGATGGGCAGGGTGTTGTTTCAGGGACTGACGAGGGTGATGCAGGGGGTGAAAGATCAGGGATCCAAGTGTGATTCAACTCTCAAGTCTTTAAGAGAGTCTGCTTCCTCTTCAAAGCAAGCGAGGCTTTTCTCCGGCGGCGCTATTGATTCCGGAGGTTTCAAGGCTGCCAAGAACGACAACCTTAAACAGGCTGAGGAGTCTCTTAGGACTGTTATGTACTTGAGCTGTTGGGGTCCTAATTAATTAGTTCTTCTCTTTATTCGAACATCAGATCCAATATAATATGTTGCAGGAAAAATTAAGAAACTTGTAAATTGTAGTTCTTGTACTGTTTATATATTGTATATAGCTTTGTAGACTTCTCTATAAATGCCAAACCTAAATATTTTTGTTATGCCTTCAATTGTTCATTTTCTTAAGTTTTTGATCATGTGAAAAAAGAAGACGAAGAAGAAGAAAAATCAATCGGATTCAGGGCATTTCGGGTGATTTTGTGTATGATCTTATCATATTTCAGTCAACTTGAATGCATAAGAAGTTGAATTTTTTTATCAATCTGGTGCACTTTTCAAAATTATTTCTCAAAGTGATAGCTGGATGAAAGTTATTTGCAGAAATACTGCAGAAGCCAAAAACGTAAACATTTTTTTTTGTATTTTTGGTTTCTTTTTTTTTAAATGTCAACTTTTTTGCTTTATTCACATATTTTTCAGTTTTATGCAATTTTTTTTTTAAAAAGAAAAAAATTAACTCGACACAAATTAAAAGAAAAAATTAAGAACCGAAACAACGCGTTTCGGTTCTTGGTCAGTGGACACTGTTTTTGCAAATAACTTATACATCCAACGCCACTTTAGGAATTAATTTTGAAAATTACACCAAATTGATAAAAATTAAAAAAGAAAAACTTAAGAAGTTTGAGCTAATTCTGATTTAAATCATTTTGCATTCGTATTGGTATTGGATCCCTTTTTTTCCTTCTATGTTAAATTTTCGGTTAGAATAAAGAACGACAATTGTCAGAAAAAAAAAACTTTGTTTATTGATCAATTTAACTTTGCGAATCAAGAAAGCTATGACATATCAGTCTCCAAAAATAAACAATAGATTTAGTTTTTATTTTGTGTTTTAAATCATAATTTATTTTTTCTGAAAATATATTTAATTTGTTTTTATTTTAAGTAAAACTAAATTAATTACGGAGAAGAAGTTACATCCAAATGAAGCAAAGGTCCAATGCAAAGAGGAACTACAATGATACTAAAAGGATTGAGAAAAGTAAGAGATTCCTTAACTAAAGCATGAGCAACATTATTAGCATTTAGTTTTTCGATCAATCTCCAAAATAACGTGCGATAAACTCAAAAATTAACACCAACTAATAGCCTCTCTAAATCCTACTGCTCTAGCCTCTCAAAATTCACGAATACCCTCAAACCATCTAGTAAAGCAGTACATTAGAAGACCAAGATGACTTCTAATAACCATACCAATTCCAAATTTACTAGCATCATGGAAAAGAGTAGCATCCACATTACATTCAACCCAACCCAAAAGCGAGTTAGACCAATGTTCACTAGCTAAATTGCCATTAACCTGTACACTACCATCACCTAATCTCATAGAAGAAGCGTAACCAATCACATAATACTGTCAAACCAACAAAAACAGTTTGTCTAAGATGGGAACTCGTACCATTCTAGAGTTTTGCATTTCTTTGACACTAAATGCTCCACAAAATTGCTATCATTTTCTGTTGTGAAAATTAAGTTAGTTTTCAGAAAAATGAATAATTATATTAAAAATTAAATCCAATAAAAATTTTCAAGTAACTCGTAGAGTCACAAATAGTCTCTTAAAAATTAATTTTCTTAGACTCTTAGAGTCTTGATAACATAATTTTTCTCAGATAATTTAAAACACAATATATCACTAAAATAAATTATCCGACAATAATTATTAAATATACAATAAATAGAATACCAAAATTTAACGAGATTCGACCAATTATACTAATGTTCTCAGACACTACTAAAATAATATTTCATTATTTCAAAAAAATATTACAAAGTAAAATATTATAAGAAATAAAGAAAATACAATCAATCTTAGAAGTAAGAGATTAGTGTTTTGGGATGACTTGTTAAGAGGGGATGAAACATTTTTTATAACCTAACATTTTTCTTCCTCCATTTCCCACATTCGATGTGAGATTGAGATATTGTCAAAATTCAACAAATCTCCACCTTGATAGTCTCAAAATCTTCAAATTTATTATATCTACTACAAGTTGATTGAAATTGGTAATGTGATCATTCATTGTAATACTAGGAATATGTGTGAATATGAATAATTTTTTCTCATATGGTTCTTATTTTAACTGCTTTTTTTCAAGAATTTTTCCTCTAGTATTTTTCATAATTTACTTGCAGAAATTTATTTACAAAATGCATACTTCTGCTTTCTGCATAGACATGCTCGAATTGTATCACATGTCAAATGATTGATTGTCCTTCATTCATACTCATCTGTACCTTCTGGTTTTTCTCTTTCAATGACAATGTCTAAAGCTTAATGAAATAAGACGTTTAGAATTTCACCTTATTACATACCAAAATGATATGTACCATCAAAAAATTTCACTGCAATTCTCGTATTTGCTACAACAATTTTCGTCAAAATTGATGAAATAGAAGTTGTTTTATCTATCGTAGATTTTTGTCCGTCTCTCTTGTCATTTCTTCTTCAAGAATATTTTTCTTGAAGATTTCCCAATAATTCAAATAAATCTTTCTGATGTGGAAGATCAGCTTACGCTACAACCACATAGCATATAACTCAGTAATCTTGACTCTAATACCAATTATTATGGAAATCGACTGAGTTTCTATCAAAATAAATAATTGCACCAAAAATTAAGATCAAGAAAAATTTTCAAATAGTTGGTGAAGTCACAAATGATTTTTTTTAAAACCAAATTTTTTAGACTCTCAGAGTTTTGATGACATAATTTTTCTCAGATAATTTAAACCACAATATATTACTAAAATAAATTATCTGACAATAGTTATTAAATAGACAATAAAGAGAATACCAAAATTTAACAAGATTCGGTCAAATAAGGCTATATTCTCGGAAACTACTAAAATAATATTCCACAATTTCAAAGAAATATTACAAGAGAATGATAAAAATAAAATTAATTTTAAAAGTAAGAGATTGACGTTTTAAAATGATTTGTTAAAAATGGATTAAACTTTTTTTATAAACTAACATTTTTCTTTTTCTTTCTCTCACTTTCGATATGGGATTGGAAGATTGACAAAATTTAATATATTCCCCACAACATGAGTCTAAAACATGAAACAACCAGTCCTTGAAATTTAATAATTCTCTAACATCAAACTAAACATGGTACTCATTCCAAGAATCCTTTCCATATGGACAAAAAGAAAGAAAATATAAATGATTAGTTTATTCTTTGTTATGCCTTTAATGTGCCTTATTAATGAATATTATGTCAGTTTTTCATTATATTCCTAATTAATATACATATATATTAGTAAAAATATAAAATTTCAATCATATATTAATTTTTTTTTATAATGACCATGCATATGGGCCAGTCTAATAATTAAGGTCATTAAGGAGCCCAATCCGATTTAATTGTTACAGATCCAACAAGGTCCAGTCATAAAAAAAAATTCTTGAACTATCCAAATTCCATTCTGCATCTCCACCACATAAAGGAATTTGTACATAATCTGTTGGCTCCAAGTGGATACACATTTCTTAACTCAGAGTTAAAACAACAATATGATATCTCTCAAACTTTATAATACCTATCAATCACCATTTCTCCAAAGAGAGACACCAAAATAATTCATTTTTGCTCCAAAGAAATTGGCCCACAAGATAAAACTTGCAGTGATAGGGTGCAGCGGCCAAGAACCAAACAAAAACAAGACAGAAAGGAGAAGTTTCTTGAGTCTTGAAGAAGCTGATCTAGTTGAAATTTTTGGTTTAAGTACCCGTTAGCTGTTCCTGTGCCGTTTAACTGTATCATTTTTCCCACTTTTTCATTATTTTTCAAACTAATTTTAAAGTGATTTTGCCTGTATTTGAACTGAACTCGATACTTGATAGTGCAAATATTTATAATAAATGTGTGTTGATTTATGTGATTTCAGATATCGTCGTTGAATATTTTGTGAGTGATATTGGAGGAAGAAGGGTGTGCGATTGAGGAGCTGAATGCTGGAAGAATATGTGATTGGTTTGTTAAGGATAAGCTGAAAAGAGAGCAAAATATGGAGTCTACAGTCCTTCAATGGGACGATTCTGAGTTCGAATTTTGAGCATCTTTAACCCATGAGTTTCAATTTTTTATTGAGATATGGATTTCTTTCAACGCTCTGAAATTTCCAGTTATAAATTTGAGTCGAATCACTTTAGAAAAATAATAATAAATTCAGCATTTTTAGTTTCATCTCTTAGAGTTAACAAAATTTCATTTCATTGATGTTTTGCTTTGCCTTATTGCTAACAAAACGGTGATCATAAGCTTATAATGCCTTAATTATGGTTATTTTTTTTAGTTCATTAGTAGATCCAATAGGTTGTGAATTACACAACGGAATAAGTTATTATGTTATATCCACCATAAAAGATAAAAATTGTTACTAAGGTTGATAGATAGTTGCGAGAAGACTCCAACTTGAGATCTCCCACAATTTTTACAAGGTATAATACCAATTAAGTCACTCCTTGCTAGGCTAAAAAAATCATATTTTTAGTTACTAATTTTATGAACTTTTGCAGCAATTATATAAGTCATTCAATTAAAAATATATTTTTTTTAGAAATTAAAAATTTATTCTTAATTGTTAAACTTTTACTAATTAATTTTTTAATTAAAATTTTATTTAATTGACTAAGTATCCGAGTGGAAGTTTAGTCGAATTCAAATTCAACCTTTTCTTTCCTAAATTTTTTAGGTTATGTCATGGAACTCGAATGTTTATAAATTACAAATTCAATTGATTCTAATTATACAACTTGATAATTACATAAAATTTAGAGGACAATTTGAAAATTGTAAAGGTAGTTTTGGGAAATTGTCTTTATTTTAAAATTTTTAACCTACTTGCTACCCTAAAAAGAATATTATTTTGATATTTATTAGAAAACTATATTAGAATATTCCACATTGTTTGACAATAACTATACATTTTTATTTATAATATATTGGACAACTTTCTTCCTTTGAGTTAATTTTTAGAAAGTGTTGAGTTCAAGGCTGATTATTTAACGAATTTTAGGATATATTAGAGTCCAACAATATTGAAACACCTATAATTGGTCTACGAATAATATAATATACTACTTTCACGCTTTAGGTGATCTATCGCTGTATTATACCCCACAATAGATTTGAGTATGAGAAAAGGATATTAGATTACCTTACATTATTTGACCATAACTATATACTATTACTTATAATGACTTAGATAACTCTCCTTATTTGAATTAACTTTTAAGGTGAGCTAGATACAAAGCCTACCCACCATATCATGTATTCAATTTTGAGTTATAATAAAGAGGACTAGAATGCTTTTAAATACTAATTTGAATAGGATATTTAAGGGGACAAATGTTAAAATTATATATTTCCATAATTCCATTGACTGGACACCAAGTTTGCCTCCACTCTTGCCGTGATTGACTGGACACAATACATAATATTAAAATATTTAATTATTTATATAAAAATACATTATTTGATTATTTTAAAAAAATATGTGATTTGATTTTTTTTATATATTTTTTTCGCAAATGTTTATCAATAATTTGAAAAGAAAGAAATTGATAAGCTGATGAATCAAATTGATGAAATGGTTAATTGTTTGATTAGATACATGCTACTTAGTTTTAGAAAAGTTGTCATAATTTTATTAGAAACTTTTTTTTTATCTGGATTGAGCACATGTGTCCATTTATAAATTAACTTACTAATAAATGATTATATAAAAATTTGATTATTCCTTCACAAAGACATTGAAAAATTAAAAATACATATGGTATGTCTCATTTTAAAAAATAGGAATAGAATTTTCACTCTAAATTTAAGTTTTATATCTTAATGCAAAAATATTTAAGAATAAAATTTTGATTGTTATATAAGAATTCTTATATATTGAATTTACTGATATTTAGAATGTTTTATATGTTTTTTTAAATAAAATATTTTATATTCCTAAAAATATCTTCAATAAAATAAAATTAAATATAAAAATAAAATTCTAATTTCTATTACATTACATGACAAAAATAAAAATCTCAAAACACTGAATATTCATAATTATATTATGCTTACTACGAATAAGATTTCATCATTAAACAAAATTCTAATTAAATAGATTTTTAAAATTTTCATTAGAGTTTTTATGTCCTCCTAAATCTAACGATGAATATATTTCATTAGTGCACTAAAATTCTAATTATTTCAATAATAATGCTATATATAAAGTCATGCCAAAAAAAAACAGTAACACCACTTTGTTTTTTTGTAATTAAAAACTAAAACTACTTTATTTAAGCAAAACGTCCCACTTGCAGTAAGGACAATTTTGTAGGCTTCACATTTATGAGATATGATTTTGGTCTAAAACGATGCAAAAGCACGATTTAATCAAATGAGCCAAATAGTAAAACATAATGTCAGCGGTCAGCCATGCAGCCAGCAAAGTCAATGACTCAACGTCCCATTTTTTAATTTCTTATAAAAATAAATTTAAGCCATTGGCCCATTGTCAGATTGTCTCTTTCAGCCTGCAGCGGAAAGCTCAGTCACGGTCACGGTCTTCTTTTTAGACTTTTCGAATCGCACGCGTACAATTCTTTCCTGTCCTATTTTTCTTTAAAAAAAAAAAGTTTATTAATTAGTGTAGAATTTTTTCTATTTACTTCATTGCTCATGCATGATTCATGAAACCTATAAACTTGGAACTTAATTATTTACTCAAGATTCAGACACTTGTAGACCAAGTGGCTTCAATAAACCATGAAACACTCCCCAATTTGGAACCTCTAATAATCGAACTATTCCAGACATGGTTACATCTTCACCCAACTCATCCACCCTAGCTAATACCCAGCAATTGAGCACTAGCCCCATAACTCATCTCTAATGTCACACACCACAAGAGATTTTTCTATAATTCTTTGCTCAAATCAAAAAGCATGTGAAATATTTTACAATCTTTTTAGAATTTTGTAGAATTGTATACATAAATCTATATATTTTTTATTTATGTAGAATTGAGTAGAATAATTTACAGAATCAATGTACATTGTTAGATTAAAATGATTTTGATCGTCCATTGAGAAAATAGAGACCTATAAATAGCTTAATTGAATTAATTTGTAATCATCCAAAAGTTTTATACAATACAAACATTCTAAACTTTTTTAAAATATTTTCTAAGTTCTCTTATTTTCTTAAGTTGTTAAAAATCTTTGCTCATTTATTAGTTATATATAACATTTATAGATTAGGCAGCAGCCAAAGTCTTCATTGCAGCTCTGCAATACTTTGTATTTTGCCCGTCGGGGTACAACCTAATTCAAAGCTAACCACTCATGTGACCCACAATCAAACTCCACTTATATACTAACCATTTGAACCATACCTTAACTCTAAATAAAATATATATACCACACAACAGTATGTTTCGTCTATCCAATTTTCGCCAACTAAATCAAAATGAGAGAAGATAAATTTTCATAGTGAAATTTAATTTTTTATCTGCATGATGAGAGGCGTTCATTGAAAATCTATCAAGTATTTTCTGCATTCAAAGTTCCAGTTATTGTTAGTAATCCTGTAACATTTTTCTTTAGGGATTAGTTTTTTTTTTTAATTTTTTTTATTCTTTTAAATAATTTTCTGTGAATAAAATCTCTCCAAATTGATCTTGCAAATATTTTTTTTCGAGAAATCTGTAAAATGTTTACGTTTCACTCTGTGTATTTTGTTATTTAAAAGCAAAATCCATTTTTAAGTCCCTAAACAGTAATAAGTTATTTAATTAAGCCTCTAATATTTTATTGTGTTTAATTGGATAAATTTTTATTTAATTATATTTTTAGATATTTATTTAAATTAATTTTAAATCTAATTATAACGGTACAAACGCCATTGATCGTCAATTTGAGCTCCTATTTTTAATTTAATAATTTTTAATATATAAATTATTTTATTTATTAAAAATAAAAAAAAAAGTAAAAAAATTTAAAATTTCTTAAAAAAACTAAAATTACTTTAAGTTCGATATTTATCATCGCTAAACATAATGTCTTACCTGTTAAAACCATGAAACTAAAAGTTCAATCCTGATTATTACGGCTGGTCTAGTTGGAGCTAGTGAGATAGATCGCTCAAACTAGTTTAGATGGAACAATAGAAACTATTACCATTGATGGGACAAAAACAAAAGTACCAACAGTACAATGGTCACAGAAACTGTAGATAAAATAATGCTCGGTGCGATTTGTAATGACCTTTTTAGAGCAAAATTAAATATTTTTTAAATAGAATATTATTATTTTTAACAGTATTTATTAAAAATATTAATATTTCAATCTTATCATTTAAATTTAATTTAGAAATAAAATAAATAAATATTTAAAAATTTTAATTAAATACAATAAAAAGTTGAAAATGGAATAAAATAACTCACTTTGGGGACTTAAAAATAAATTGCCTTATTTAAACTGTTGTGCCTGCAAATAACGAGATAGTCAAAGCTAAAGAATAAGAAATGGTCTAATGAAAACACGATGTAGTTTTTTTTAATTGAAAGGAAACGATGTAGTTTTCATCGTGGATGATAAATACATTGTCAGGAGCGGACGCGAATACGACTAATCAAACCCAATTAAATACGACCTTTAAAGTCCGACCATTCTCTCTCTCTCACACCGGCCACTTGTCTCTCTCTCTCTCCCTCCCTCCCTCCCTCAAACAGGCCACAGCCTACCTGCTGCTACTTTCATAATTTGATCACTGCAACAAAAAAAGCTGTTTCTCTCTTCCTTCTTCTCTTCATTTCCTGTAAAAGAAAACAGCGCAGAAGGTAACAAAGAAACGATGCCGTACTACATGCTCTGAGACGAACACAAATTTGAACCACCAATCATGGCTATCGCTGACCAGAAGTCACCCTCTTATAATATTAATGGTAATAACAACAAAGTTTGGGGATTCTTCAAGCTGCCATTTAGAGCTACCAACACCAATACGATGCCGTCTTCTTCGTCCTCAACTCATCAGCATAATCAAATTAATGGACAAGTTGAAGGATCCAATGCTCATGCTTCCAATTCGGTGACTTCAGTTGCCAGATCGCTTTTGCCAACACGGCGGCGTCTTAAGCTTGATCCTGCAACTAAGCTCTATTTTCCTTGTAAGTATTTTTTTTTCCTTTAAAGTATACTGCTTAATTTCGATTTTTCTGGTCTGATCTATTTTCATTTGGTTGTGATCGCTTTTACGGTGTTCTATATTAAGTCAATTTTGTTGGATTTGTGGCATTTTTTGGGCTAAAAAATCTGTTGTAGTAATTGATGATTATTGCTTAAAATAGATATTGCGTTTTGAGAACATGCTGGTGTGCAATTGTTACAAATATTCATTTGCCTTTTGATTGTTGTTAATTTAAAAATAAGAAAAACTTGAGCTTTTTGTCTACTCTTCAAGAATCCTTAGAGGAATCTCTCTTCTTCTTGAGCTACTACAGACAGCTATCACTGGAGAGAATTCGATTTTTTGCCTGTCCTAAAATGATTTTTGTTGGATAAATTTCCTTCTTGAATAGCTTGGAGACTTTGTTGTCTAATTTCAAAGATACCTTTAAGCTTCCATTAAAAATTTGGGAAGGATTCAGAAAAATATTTTTGCTGATATGAGCCCGGTCATCCACTAGCAGTCGATTGAAATTTCAGTAAAGGACAAATAGATGCACGTCTTTTCTGGGTATTATGTTCTTTTGCTGGCTAGGTAATTGGTTAATTGCATATTGTGCCACCAAGATGGGATAAAAAACCAAATAGGTTTCTAAAATCTGCTAGTTTGTTGAGAAAGTTACTCAATCGGGGTTTATGCTCACTGCTAGACATTTGCTGTATAAATAATACTTAGTGATGGAAAGTACTAATTTGTTGTGTATAACCTATTAAATTATAAAACTTGGGATTTTTCTTTGATGCCACTTGCAAAGGGCCTTCACTTGCTACAACCTTGAGGGTGTCATTTGTAGTTGTGGCAGGGCTTTTGATTTTTGTCGTAGGGGTATTGATACCATGGAGCAATCGGAAGAACAAAGTAGAATAAATAAGTGATATTCATCACTAATGCTTTTCTTTTCTTAACTTCCTATTGATTACTGCAAACACTAATAATGTTGTTCCTTAATTTATTTGTTTTGTATTCATCCATCCATCCATTCATTCATTTATAGATGAACCTGGAAAGCAAGTGAGGAGTGCCATCAGAATTAAAAATATCAGCAAGTCCCATGTAGCTTTCAAGGTACAGGCATGTTGTTTCTGCTTCATTATTTGTGTTCCTCCAAGTTGTCAACTTATGTAGGTTTTCAAGATTTTGAGTATGCTAAAGACTGGGAATTTTAGAGCTAGGCTACTGCTGCCCTTTGGTATAATTGTTTCCTTGTCATGATATATCATAATGCATCACATTTTCATTTATTGTCATAATAAGGAAATAGCTGAATCTTCTGATTAGTTGCTTTTTTTCTGTGCTTTAGTTTCAAACAACTGCACCAAAAAGCTGTTTCATGCGTCCTCCAGGAGCTATCCTTGCCCCCAGGCAAAGTATCATAGCTACTGGTAACTGAGCTGAATGTCCTTTCAGTTTTTTGTATTGGAACAATATTTATTTTTCATCCTGTGCTCATGACATGTTATTTGTTTTGGATGCTAGTATTCAAGTTTGTTGAGCACCCAGAAAACAATGAAAAGCCAGTTGAACAGAAAAGCAAAGTTAAATTCAAAATTATGAGTCTGAAGGTGAAAGGGATGATGGATTATGTACCTGAGCTGGTGCGTCAGTTGGTTTCTTTAATTTCTACTTTCAAACAAATATTAATGTTTTCTTTGTCTTTATATCCACAATTTATGGTGATATATTTGACCTTGGTGACATGTGTTTTTAATTTTTTTATGAATCTGGACATTTTCTTCTCTGGGGTGGATATATCCTAGCTAATAAGTATATCCTGAATTTGTAGATAGCCTTCCCTTCTTTTTTTTTATTCTAGGGAACAACTAGAAATTATTAGCAGCCTGGACATCATTAATATGTTAAGTACAAAAATAAATCTTCTTGTTATGGATTTTGCACAATCAAAAGACATTGACTCACTACTGTTATGCTTGTGTTTGTAAATGCCACAGACATCAGTGTGATTCATCTGTAGTTTTACAAGCATCACACATTAGAAACTTCATTCTCTAGTGACTTTATGCTTTTTGATGTTGGGTGTTTTTTGTTGTCATATGCGAATATTGATGATTATTTGGATTGTTATGTTGTTTGACTGCTGTATTTATATTTTCATTCCTGAACTTGCTCGCAAATTACTGTTCTTTTTTATTTGAAACTATATTGTGTGGTACTTTAGTTTTCATTGAAGGGCTCATTGCTAATGCAATTAGATGCTATTTATTTTTGTAGTTTGATGAGCAGAAGGATCAAGCAGTGGTAGAGCAAATACTACAGGTTGTTTTTCTAGATCCAGGGCGTCCTAGTCCTGTAAGTACCAATGCACTTTTGCATCTCTTTTCTTGTGCTTCTATTAATCTGTTTCAGTGGATTTTGTGCTGTTGCATGCATTAGGTGCTAAGAGGATACCTGTTAATTGGGATATGCATATATAATTTTTATAGGTTCTAGAGAAGTTGAAGCGTCAATTGGCTGATGCTGATGCTGCAGTTGAGGCACGGAAAAAACCTCCAGAAGATGCAGGCCCAAGAATTACGGGGGAAGGACTCGTTATAGACGAATGGGTGAGTCATCATCTAAACATCGTATGCAAAATTTTTGTTTCATGGATCACTTTCATGGCGTTTCTTAATTTGTCTATTTCCTCTTTTATAGAAAGAGCGAAGGGAAAGATACCTAGCTCGACAGCAGGTCGAAGGAGTTGAATGTCTGTAGAGCATGGTTTGCAGTCGTCAAGGTGCTCTATATAAAGATAATTTATATAATTCCACCATTCAGTATATTCATCCAATCTTTGAATGTAATTTGAAGGGTGTTGTATTAGGACCATGTAGGAAAACCCCCAAAATGTTCCAATGTAAAAAAAGAAATGTGAGGTGAAATCTCTGTGATTTGAGGTACCAAGACTTATCCAGTCTGTAGATAATTGTGATTTTGTTTTATTGTTTCCCAAATAATAGTCATCTTTGAGAAGTGATCCTAGGAAGAAACAGAGGTGCATTTTAATTCGCTTTCGTTGTGAAAATTGACTTCTACTTTTTTTTTTTAATTTATGTAATCAACAGTTCTAGTGATTGATTTTCCTCAAATGTCATACGGTGATTCATTTTGTTATGAAGCAGCATGATCATGAAACCTAGGAATTCATGTCTTTACTACTTGGGGAATAATTAAGTGCAATGGTGGCTTTTGTTGACCTGATTTCTTTTGATACTAGAGTTGTTTTACAGCCATACAAAGAAAAGAGATATAATGTATGATCGAATATCATATTATGCAATGCAATAATTATTATGAAATACATTTTTTTTTTGCTAGTTCTTGGTTATAAATCATAAATTTCACATAATCTATATATCGATTATTTATATAAGGTTGACAGGATTTATTTACGAACTGGTTTTGGGTATATAAAAGTTTAATATTTGTTTTAAACTTCAACGTCTGAGTTTTGAAATTGGCTTTGTATTTATAATTATATATAAAAATTTGTGAATGACTTTAATTTCTCTAATTATATACAAAGAATCGTATTAGGCTCAGCACATCACAATTTCTGGCATACAAAACAGCAGAGAGAGTTTGATTCATCGAAGGATACATATGAGGAAGTGATAAAAGGCGGATGATGATAAAGAAGAACCGAGGAAAAGGAATTTGGTTCTATATCTTCAGGACTTCAGCCAACTTTGGCATCATTGTAATGTCCATAATTTGCCACGTTTCGTCAGACGTAGCCAAGAAATTGTCACTGTAATTCAGTAATTGTATTGTAAGTCATCATTCACCAATGCATACAAAACTCAGCCAATAGAAAACCCAAAAACCATGGCTTCTCCACTACTGAATTCTGCAGTTTCTTTCCACCGATTTTTCAAAACCACCAGCCGATACTCTTCACCCACTCTCCTATTTATAGGCACACACTAAGTTGAATGAATGAATGGAACAAGAAAAAAAAAAAGAAAAAAGAAAAGAAGAAAAGAAGAAAGATGAATTATCTAAGTAAAGTGTGCAAGGCAGCAAGTGCGGCTACGAGTGCGGCTAATGCCGGAGTCAAAAGCCACTTCTTTGGTGGAAATGGCGGTGGTGATGAAGAAAGCAGGAGAAAACAGGCTGAAGAGTCCTTTCGACGAGTGATGTACTTCAATTGCTGGGCGCAAAGTTAGTAAAAGACTGTCATGTAAAAAAAGTGACTTCTATAATCAATAACTTTTTTTGTTTATTTATTATTAACTTGATCACGAATATTTTTACTTCATTTTGATATAAAAATTCCAATATGTCAAACTAGTAAGTGAGGAAAAATATTTTTGATACATAATTGCATGTTGGTTTTCAGTGTAATTAGCATACTTTGTTTAATGTTTAACAACTAAGACAAAGTATGAGCGGAAGGAAATTCATGATTCTTCTTCGCAATCCAAAATTGAAAAACATTTTTTATTTACAAGAGGGCAATAATTACTTAATTCATATTTACGAAAAAAGTTCATGATCCGATTCAATTATGACCTAATTTATATGTAATATAATTATTATTTTACTATATGACGGTTTGCAATTTAATTGATTATCTAATTTATACATACATATATATATATATATATATATAAGTCCTACTTAGAGGATATTTCTATAACTTGTGATATTCACTCTACTTAAAATGTTGAGAATAAAATAAAATAATCGAGAATCAATCTCTTTAATCACGTAGCAATCAATCAATCAATCAAAAATTTCCTCTGATAAATGCATATACTTAATAAATTTGGGTTATTCCAGTAAAACTTGTAAAAGAAATGATTTTTTTTTATTTTACAGACATGAAAATTAACTGTAAGAATTAATTTTCTAACAAAACAAAGAGTTATTTAATTGGTTTAAGAACGAAAATGAAAAGTTGGAAGAAAGTTCGAGCCACGATTCATTCAAGAATTTCGTAAGAGATTTGGGCCGAACTGGAAATAAGCTTGGACATTCAAAGCAAATATTTTCAAAGTGGCCCAATTGGAGCTTAGAAGATGATTAATGATTTATTTATTTATTTTTGGTTTGTCATTTGTTATTTATCATTTGAGCTATTGACTTCGTTACAGAATTGTTTTTTTTTTTTCCTTGCATAAATAATAATGAAAATACCCTGCTTAAATAGATACCCAATTAATTTTGATGCAATCTTGCAAATATATTGAATGGCAATATATGCTAACTAATCCATTTTTTACAATATTAACACTTTATTCTCTAACTTTAAATGCCAATTAAAAATGAAAAGGAGAGAAAAAAAAAATACTAAGGCCAAATGTAGGAAGCATCCAATGCCTAAAAGGAGAGTGGGGGACATACTTGAGGAACACACAAGACTAAGCAACAAGCGAGACTATAATTTTTAAATTCAAAATGTAATTAAATTAATTTATAGAATGTAAGGATTTGACCCAAAAATCTCATAATTTTTTTTTTAAAAAAAACACACCTTTGTTCCTTAAAAAAAAGAAGAAAATGTAGTAAATATGATTAGAATTGCACATTTTATCTAATATACTCCTCTTTTTAATTGGGAGCATTATTACAAAATTAAGAAATGAAAATTCAAAATTTATTTATTTTTCTTTAAAGAAGAAACACATTAAGAAAAACAAAAACAAAAGAGAGCAACAACAGATAGCTAAAAATCCTTCAGTGATGTGCAACACCACTAATGTCTCCAGAAAGAAGAAGCCCAACTTCCATTGGAGGAATATCATGCTATAAGAATCTTTGCAAGGCAAAATTGGCCCTAAAGTCTACTATCACGTTAGCTTTTCTATAAATATGAACAATTTGAACTTTCCAGTGGAATTTGGGAAGGCTTCTAATGTGAGAAATAAGATCTTCACTGTGAAAGGATTAGAAGTGAATAAACCTGCCAAACGCTGAGATTGTCAGCTTCAACTCGAACTTTGATCCATGCTTATTGCAATCCAAAGAAAAGACCCCATAATTCTGCTCTAAAGGAATTGCATTAACCATAAGCAAATAATTATATTTTTAAAAAGGAAAGTGAATTATTTTTTTGGATAAATAAAAACTTGATACGAATAAAGTAATATGTGATTGAAAGGGATGATAAGAGCATACACTTGTTTTTTAAATAATAAAAGTATAAAAATTGATAATTAATAAATGGATTTAGATAAATAGTTCACTTTTATAGATCCTTCAAGATATGATACAAAAGATTGATTGACAATAAATGTGCATGAACCAAGAAAATAAAATTCCAAATATCCATTACATTCCTAATCCAAGAAAGAGGAAAAAGGAAATTAATTTAAGGATGAAGTCATGCGATTCTCCTTTTGTTTCAGTGCTTGGTCGTGACCAAATTTATAAGCGAAATGCCTTTTTTGCATGAAAGATATGGTCCGTAATCCATATTGTTATCCAATTCTTTATACTATTGATTCAATTCACCCTTTAAGATTGTCACCGAAAGTTATTGCAATCCTATTATTTGTGAAACGAAAAAGAAAAAAATAAATTCCCTATTAAATAAATAAATAAAGAAATAAAAGAGCATGTGAAATTTGATTCTCCACTTGTAGCTAAAAGTTCATCAATTTTGGCATCGCTTCATCCACTCATTTGATAGTTATATTCTAACTTCAGTGCAATTCCACTTATCTTATATGATATCTTCCACCTTCCATATAATTAATTTTCTAGTGATGATAACCCATGTCCACGGAAATTAATTATTAGATCAACAATGATTATGAATAACAATGGTGAGTAATTTAAAATAAATTGTTACATTTATTTAGTATGTATTTTAATTTACTGCTAATTTATCTATTTTATTCTCACAAAAATACTTTTGTTACTTTTAAGTTTTAAAATTCTAATCAATCACGAATTTCTACAATTAATTTTATAGTAAATTGTGAACTTTAGATCTTTACTTAAAAGTAAATTGAAAGAAAAATATGATGAAAAAAAATGTATGTTTGGTTAATTATTAGTCCAAAATAGGCAAATTGGTCCTTCTTTGGAATAATCATTATTAATGAAATTAAATTATGATATTTTGAATTGTATTTATGAGAATGATATTGATCTTTCTAGATGAATTTTGAATTCAATTGATGAGAATAATATTAATAATCTTCCAACATTTTATTTGATGAAGATTATGTTAATCATCATTAATTTTGATGCCTTTCTTGTTCAATTTTTATCTTGGAATATGGACACAAATCATAGAGCAAAGATTAAAGAATATTGTACCCATAAACATTGAAGTATATAATTAATATTTTTCATATAGTCTTTAGAATTGTCATCATTAAGCGAAGATTTTGGTAATAGAATAAACAGAAAGCCATCTCCATGTCCTTTGAGTGATCTGTTTATGTCGTTATTTTAATAATAAAAACAATTTGGTTTATATTTATTAGGAAAAATTTACTCAATCCATTACGTGCGTATATATGAATTAATTTGATATAATTAATTTATTCATAGAATTGACAAGCAACTAATCATTCACATTTTCCTTCATTTGGGTTTAAATTATTGAGTTCTTTTCCCTTTTGCTTCAATGACATTAGTCATGAAATACATAGTGTCTCCTAAAATTTTTCCAATAAGTTGTAATTATTGACTCAAAAGATGCATGAACCTGAAATTTTTTTTAATTAAATTCAATCGGATCCAGCTCTTAAGCACATGAGAAGCCACATAATAATTCATTTCATAAAAATTGAGCGAGTAAAATAAATTAAATGTAGAAAGCTTGAATTTAGGAAATTTGAATTTAAAAAAAAATTATTTGTATGAAATTAACATAAATACTTGTAAGAGTTTCTGATAAATTCAGCAACTTTTCATATAATCTTTGAAGCAGAAATCAATAATATGTACTGCTAAACCCTCTTTTCCAAAAGAAAAAGTAAAAAAAAAAAAAAGGAAGAAGCTAAATAAATCAAAGGCAGGCTTTGTTTATTGTTTACACTTTCTTTGGAGCTGGACCTCCCTTTCCCATTTCAATTTTTCCATTAGGATAATCATCATCATCATCATCAGCAACAAATCTTGACCAGTACCAATGTGATTTCCACACTTGACCCATTTCTTCAATTGGGATTCCCTTTGTTTCAGGCAAGAAATAGTAGACAAAGATTGACATCACAATCACAAAGAAGCCAAAGAAGAGGAACAGCCCAAATTTCAAGTGGCAAAGCATTGTTAAGAACACTTGTGCTACTACAAATGTGAAGAGCATATTCACAGACACATTCACACTTTGTGCTGCTGATCTAATTTCCAATGGGAAGATTTCACTAGGCACCAGCCAGCCTAGAGGCCCCCATGACCAGGCGAAACCAGCCACGTAGATGCAGATAAATAGCACAACCACAATGGCATACCACTTGGGCAGCTCACCGGGGTTTCCATCTACTCCAAACTTTGCACCAATGCAAGCTGCAACAATTGCCTGCACAAGCATTTTGAATCAGAAACTGTGAGATCTCAAGTTTGAATCACATGAATGAGTGGTAAAAAAAGCGAAACTTGGGAGTGAATTACCTGGCAAATCAACATTTGAACTCCACCCTCCAAGAACAGGAATCTTCTTCCCCACTTATCAACACCGTAAATTGAAACCAAAGTTGCAAAGACATTAACAAGGCCAGTGATCACAGCAGACATGAGAGCAGCATCGCTACCAAACCCAATTGTATCGAATAAAACAGGAGCATAGAACATGATTACATTGATCCCAGTGAGTTGTTGAAAGAATGGAATTGTTATAGCCATGGTGAGATGAGGCCTGTATTTCCTATTCAGCAAATTCCTCCATGGGTGCTCAACTTTCTTTGATTCTTCACTGGCATGAACAAGATCATTAAACTCCTCATCAACATCATGGATTCCTCGAACTCTCCTCAGTTTCGCCTTCGCCTCATCGTGCTGCCCACGTTCGATCATGGAGTTTGGTGTGTCAGGAAGGACTAATGAGCCAATTGTGATGATCAGGGCAGGGACCATAGCTCCACCAAGACTCAATCTCCATCCCCATCCACCTTTGATTTTAGCAAAGAAATAGTTCAGCACATTGGCTATAAGGATACCAATTGTGATTGATAACTGGAAACCAATGTTAAGTGCTCCTCTGTATCTGTATGGAGCCATCTCAGAAAGGTAGAGTGGCACAGACTGTAATTCCAACAAAGAAATAACGAAATTAATTAAATTAATCTTGAAATTAAATACCAATAACATAAAGTCAAAAACTTTGCTTTCAAATTTTATTTTATTTATTAATAAGCTGCTATCAAGAAAATCAATTTTCTATGGGAAACTGTTGCATCAAAGAGTAAACTAATGCTGAAAATAGTTGCCAGAGACGTCACTCAAAGAAATATAAGTCTAAATAAATATTTACAACACTTTGAATAAACAAACAAACTCTCTGTCTGTTTTTGTCTTATTTCTTATTTTATAAAAACTACACTTTGACTATCATTTTTTAACCCTTTCTTGAATTTTTTTTATTAACCAAACACAACGGTATTTCTTGATTCAGAATATCAATAGGCAAAATAAATATGGATCAGAAAGAACTTGGAACACCAAAAGAAAAATAAATAAATAAATAACTTTTTAACATATTTTTCACAGAGACTCACTTGTTTCATACAACTCCAAGAAGCAAGAACTATTACAGAGCAGATCTGAAGGAAAATCTGATTTGTTATTTCTTATTTTTGCAGAAAATAAGGAAACAAAGAGACAACCTAAGTTCTCAAAGCCCAGATGAAAAACATTAAAAAAAAACAACCATAAACAAAGCGAATAAAAACAGATAAAAATGCACATTTTATTTGGGTTCTCTAGTTAAAAATTTATTTGAAAAATAATCCCAAAAACACACCAAATTTCTAGATCCAAACAAAAGAAAACATTACAGAGAAAGCAACAAGATCATAGTATACCTGATTGGCAAAACCAATACCGAAACCAAGCAAAATTCTTCCAAGAATTAACATCCAAACAGCTTTAGCTAAGCCATTGATGATGGCTCCAGCACAGAAAAGCACACCACCAAATAGCATGGACAGTCTTCTTCCGAATTTGCGGGTAACGGTTGAGGCCACAAGAGAAGCTATTAAAGCAGCCAAATATAGCGATGAAGTGAACATAGTCAGAGTCTGGCTATCATATTGACAATACTGGTTCGTCGATGCGTTTGCTTCCTTCTTCCGAAATACCGAAGGAAAGAACCTCTTCAAGAACGAATCCATTGATGTAACTCCACCTATCAAGAACCCATTTTTTAAAAAAATCAGTTTTTCAAATAACGCATACATCAAAAGCATTCATTATTATATTGATAAAAAGGTTAGAACTTTACCAGAAATCCCAATATCATAACCAAAGATCAAACCACCCATGGCTGCAACTATACATGTTACAGTCACATAAAGGGTAAGATTTCCCGGATACTCCTTGCCACCACCGCCACCTATTCCTCCTACGGCCGGCATTTTTGCTCTCCCTTTGCTACAGTTTATTGCAAAGAAACAGACCGAGAAAACGAAACCAAACAGAGCCTTAAACAGATCAAAGAAACCAAGAAATGCAGGCAATACTAAAAAGGAAGACGAAGAAAACAAGAAGAAGAAAGATAGAGGATTTGGAAGAGCATGGCTGGTGCATTTATAGAAGGAGATTCTCCTATTTCCTTATGAATAAGGAGAAAAAGTTGAGCTGAGCTGTCATGAAAAATAATTTACTAATATTTTATTTATTTGTAAATCAATTTAATTATACAATTATTTTTCTTATTTAATGAGATAAAATAGAAAAGAAGAGTAATTTGCAAATAAAAATCTCACTTGGTCTTCAAGTCTCCTTAACTATCTACCGTCTGATGGTCCTACAAATTGTGAGTCCAAATAAATTTAATACTCATCAATTGGTGGTGGGGACATGCATTTTCCCATATTCCCAAATATTTCAATTTCAAACATATATTCATTTTATGTAGGGTGCGTTACTGGTATATATTTTTCTTATTTTTGAATTTCTAAAAACAATACTAATTTATTATTAATTTTTAATATTTAGTAAAAATGCATCTTGCACTAGTGGGTGCATATTTAGTTTTTAATGTAAGATTAATTAGTAAGTTTTTTTAATTAAGTATATGATTAAACTATATTACCTAATAAAATCTAAATAAATACAAAAATCTTATGTATTTTATGGCAAGTTTTGTGTATACACTAGTTGTCTTAATCTAAGAATCATAGCGAGTAAGTAGTAAGAGAGAAGAGTAGCGGTCGGTGAAAGTTTGAATTAGAGATTAAATTTAAGGAACGGAAGAATTGTACACGTCAGATAATACTCATCGTGCTGAGTAGACAATGATTTGCCAGTTCACCAATTTTTTTTTATTATAAAAACCTTATCGATGTTTGGATAATGTTGTGGTACACTGTACACATAAGAGCAACAACGTGACATTCAAGCACTTTACACTAAAAGTGATCCCAAGATAATGGCCTTCATAAATTATAACTTTTTTTTTTGGGTAAAATTGTGATATTATTAGGTTGTAGTTATCCTAATGCCAGATCAGTTATATGGGTCCAACTCAGATTTGCAAGAACATTAAATGTGTGAATAATAATAAAAAATTAATAATACATATTATGTTCTCACATGTTTTTTTTTTCTCGTTTAATTTCATACTTTTGTTTTTAGTATTACTAAAAGATATAATTATTACATTCATAATCCAAAATTGGACAAAGAACAATTATTGCAATTTGATTTTTTTCACGTTATCAATTTGTCTTGAAATAAATTTCTATATAAAATTAACTAGAATATATAGAATACTTCAATATTAATATTAAATAATATATAGTTCTTAATCTGCGATTAATTTTTCCTACACATTCTAAAATTATTTCTATAAATTAATTTAATTTTTAAAAAATTATGGATAAAAGAAAAATGAAATAGTAAATTTTTATTCCAAATTTGAATTTAATATTTTATATTAATTAAAATATTTGAGGATAATATTTTAAATCATGTATAGAATTTCTAATATTTCAAAAAAATTATTGTATCTAAGTAGTGGAATGAAAACAAACGCACAATCAAAAATTGCTTTTCTACATTTGTTTGACAAAAACATGCAAATTCCACTCTGGAATAGGGGCCCACGCGCTTTTGTTCTGGTTAAATCGAGTTGGTTCCAGTTTTGGTAACCGAATCGTTTCTTCCTTTTCATATTGATTTTCAACTTTATTTTTCTTCTTTCAAAGATCATGTCATCTAATTAGCAGAGCGGATAATAATTCATCATTTTCTATTCATAACTAAGTAATAAATATTATATCCTAAATATATAATTATATAATTAGGGTTGAGGAGAATTTATTTTTAAGTGATAATATTTAATGGCAAAACTAAATGGGTGTTTTAGGATTGGTGATGAATGTAAAAAAAAAAAATTAGAATTTTTTAATATAATTCATTGATTTATTTTTTAAATTTTTAAAAATTATTTTTTAAAATATATTTATAGAAAATATATTTATTTATATAATTCTCTCTAAAAATTGTTTTCAAAACTCAAAAAAATAAAATTAATATTTTTTCAAACGATAATATCAAATATGACCTAAATAGAAAAATAAATAAGTAATAATTAAACTTGCAGTTAATGACAATAAGATGACAATATCAAGGAGACAGAAGTTCATACTTGATTGTTCTCATCGATTCTGTTTCAACAAATTACATTCACGAGATGGATGATACTTATTCCTTTTATTTTTTTATTAATTTATTTATTGTGTAAAAAAAAGGAGAAAAAACAAACAAACAATAGACTAAAATGCTTGTTCATCCTAAAGTAATTAAAGCCATGAGAAGCTCACCACCATGGAACCATAGTTTTATAAGCTAACGTTTTAGTGGAAAGAAAAAAAAAAACTTTGATGCATGATTGGTGAGTAAAAAATTTAATATTATTTAGTCTTAGACTAGCCAGTTTTTTATTCAATTTTGAAATATAATGAAATTTGAATTAATGAATAAATTCGAACGTAAATATTATTTATTAATTTTTAAAAATATAATTGAAATTCAAAATTAATCTGAAAATAATGACTTAAAAACAATTCAACCTTAACTTTTTCAATCCACCATATTTCCATATATGTTTTGAGCTTGTACATTATGACATAAATTGCCAATATTTAAGTAAGTAATTTTAAAAGAGTTATATTTAATTTTAAAAACTAATTAACTCTCCCAATTGAAAGCTTTTTATTTAATATAGTGGCAAATTTTAATAACTATATTTAATGGCCAAGTCATTGCTTGTAGGAATACAATTTATATTCAAAACATGTTAAGTATAATTATATCTTAAAGCTTTATGCTATATTGTTTATGGTGCTAATCCAAAGTCTTTTATACTGTTAACATTCCTAAAACTAGGGACATTAAGCTACCCCATGGGTTCTTAACAAATTTATTTGTTAATAAATCATTAATTATCCATACAATGTATTATTAAAAATATAAAAATTGACTATCAAAATCTAATATATATATATATATATATATATATATATATATATATATATATATATATATATATATATATATATTATAATCAAATACAAAAAATAATCTAATATATTATGAAAAATTATTAAAGTAGGCCATCTAAAATTAAAATAATTTGATATATTATAAAAAATTACAAAAAAGTAAACCACCAAAATCTAAAATAATTTAATACATAAAAATTAATTAAATATAAAAATAATCTAATATAATATAGATAAATTATGTAAAAATATTATAATATATTATAAAATTAAATATAAAAGTGAATTTGGGATTGGATCAATTTTTTTATTTATATTTTAGCTTTCTGATTTGCTGCAGTGGATGATGGAGAGATCTATAGCGGAAATCTGGCAGATCTCTCCTCCAGGATCCCATACATGCTGTTTAGAACACAAAACACATGAGTTTAATTGAGTAAGAGGAAGATGTGTACCTGATTTGGCCGAATCCATCGTCTTAGAAACGATCCGAGAAGTTTTTGCACCAAGATCTTCTCTCGTTTTCTAACCCCAGAATGATGGAATTCTTATCTTATCTTTTCCTTATCCTCTATCCACCTTTATATAGAGGAGCTTAATCATTAGGGTCAGCAACAAGAGAGACTTAGCTCACCGGTATATAATAATCATGGGCTATCCATCATACCCATATTATTATCTGAGCCCACATTAATTCCCCCACACTTAATTAATAAATGAAGTCATGCCTAAATAAAGAATTGATCAAATTCTTAAGGCCCTTTATTTGTAATTTGTCCTGATATCTCAATTAAAAGCCCATAAATATAAGATATTAAAATAAAATATCTTACATTCTCCCACTTGGGCGTATTAATTGAGAACGTATTACAAAAGACTTCACATTCCCGCTCGATTCAATAAGATTATCAACATAGGATCATGGCGGAAACCACATAATCAAGAACATGGCACCTTCCATAGTCACACATGCCAATAACCCTATCAATCATAATGAGCATCAGTGTGGTAATGTGGTAAGAATTATTCAACACTAACTTTATGATCAAAACTTTATGTGTTGATTTTCTTATCATCCAGATTTCTTATCTTTATGTAACACAGTTACTTCATAAGAAATCCTTTATTACTTCAAATTGAAGTCTGTATGTCTTAAACTTTATATCTCGAGATACTTTATGTGTCACAAGACATACACCAAGGCTATAAACAGCAATGCCCCAAGCCTTTGCTTAAGATGACACTAATCTTAAGACTTTCAAACATTTAATCTGATATATCACATAATATTTTCCAATGAAAATATAACAATGTATTGATAACCATCAGAATTACAATAATGTACATTTATACCAATGTATAAAGTACGAACAAACATTACATAAAGTAATATAAAATCCTCCCACTAATCCAAGGGATCAAAACCAGACTTTAGACCCATACTGATGACATGTCTCACATAAATAATGGGCCGAAGTCCCTTGGTAAGAGGATCTGCTATCATATCTTCTGTATTGATATGATCCACCTCAACGTTACCTTTCTTTATCAGCTCTTTCAATGTCAAATATTTGACTTCCATATGCTTAGACCCTGTGATATTCTTGTTGTTTTTAGCAAACAACACAGCTGGAAGATTATCACAATACAACTTTATGGGCCTGTTAATGGAATCAACAATTGACATTCCTGCAATGAGATTTCGTAGCCATACAGCCTGTGTGGCTGCACCATAACATGCTACAAACTCAGCCTGCATCGTGGAAGAAGAGATTAAGGACTGTTTAACACTTTTCCAAGATACAGCCCCACCAGCCAGCATAAAAACATAACCTGATGTGGATTTTCTATCATCTGAGCAACCAGCAAAATCTGAATCTGTATAGCCAGTTAACTCCAGATGCTCAACCTTTCTGTATGTTAAGATATAATCACTAGTCCCCTTAAGGTATCTCAAAACTCTTTTAGCCGCAGTCCAATGGTCCATTCCAGGATTAGATTGATATCTACCCAGAATACCAACTGCAAATGCAATGTCCGGCCTAGTGCAGACTTGAGCATACATCAAGCTTCCTACTACACTAGCATATGGCACTGCTTTCATTGATTCTCTCTCAACCTCATTCTTAGGACACTGTGCCAAGCTTAATTTATCACCTTTAGCAATTGGCACATCCCAAGATTTACATTCATGCATATTGAATTTCTTCAATATCCTCTCTATGTATGCCTTCTGAGAGAGACCTAAAAGGTTTTGAGATCTATCCCTTAAGATTTCAATTCCCAGGACAAAAGATGCTTCTCCAAGATCTTTCATATCAAAATATTTAGATAACAGCTGCTTAACCTCATGCAGTGTACCTAAATCATTACATGCAAGCAAAATATCATCTACATATAATATCAGAAAGATATATTTGCTCCCACTGATCTTGAGATATATGCATCTATCAACTTTGCTTTCAACAAAGCCTAAAGAAGTGATTACATCATCAAACTTTAAGTACCACTGTCGTGAGGCTTGTTTCAAACCATAAATAGACTTTTTAAGTCTACAGACAAGATGGTCTTTACCATCTTCATGAAAACCCTTAGGTTGTTCCATATAGACCTGCTCGTTTAATTCTCCATTCAGGAATGCGGTTTTAACATCCATCTGATGTAGCTCTAAATCAAAATGAGCTACTAGTGCCATGATTACTCTAAATGTATCCTTAGAGGATACAGGAGAAAATGTTTCACTGTAATCAATTCCTCCTCTCTGAGTAAATCCTTTGGCAACTAATCTGGCTTTAAACCTCTCAATATTCCCTTTGGAGTCTTTCTTGGTCTTATAGACCCATTTACAGCCAATAGGTCTACAACCTTCAGGTAATTCAACAAGCTCCCACACGTCATTACAATCCATAGATTGCATTTCATCTCTCATTGCTTTCCACCACAGATCTGATTGGGTACTAGAAACAGCTTCCTCAAATGATATAGGATCAGAAACATGACCAATGTCATAATCACTCTCTCCTAAATAGACCACATAATCAGATGAAATAGCAGATTTCCTTTCCCTAGTAGACCTCCTGAGAGGAATCTGTGCAACTGCACCCTGTGATGATGAAGCCTCATTAAACTGTATAGGCTCATCCCTTAATACTGGATTAATCACAGGTGTAGGATCCAACATTGCAGGTTGCTTGGGAACAGGTATATGTATAACCTTAGTCTGCTGTTCCTTACTAGTGATCTCAGAGTGTTCATACTGATCAGCTATATCAAATTCTAAAAATTTAGCTGTCTGTGATTCTACAATTCTAGAACCCCCTTCTCTACAATAAAATTTGTAGCCTTTAGAATGATCTGGGTATCCTATAAAATAGCAACGAGTAGATCTAGATTGCAATTTACCTTCAGTAGGATTATAAAGGCGTACTTCTGAAGGACAACCCCAAACACGGAGGTGACTCAAGCTAGGTTTCCTATTAGTCCACAGTTCAAACGGCGTTTTAGCCACAGACTTACTGGGTACTCTATTGAGGATATATAATGCCGTTTTAATAGCCTCACCCCATAAAAAGTCTGGGAGATTAGATCTTGACATCATGCTTCTAACCATTTCATTTAAGGTGCGATTCCGCCTTTCAGCCACACCATTCTGTTCAGGACTTCCTGGCATAGTAAACTGAGCTACTATTCCACAGTCCTCCAAGTATTTGGCAAAAGGACTTTTTAATTGTCCTGCTATACCGTATTTGCCATAATACTCACCACCCCGATCAGACCTAACAATCTTGATAACTTTTCCCTGCTGTTTTTCGACTTCAGTCTTAAAAATCTTGAATTTCTCAAGAGATTCAGACTTTTCCTTAATCAAGTACAGGTAGCCATATCGGGAAAAATCATCAATAAATGTTATAAAATATTTATTATTGCATATTGTGGGTGAATAAGGTCCGCATATATCTGTATGGATTATCTCTAAGAGATCTGAACTCCTGATAGATCCCTTTTTCTTAATTTTGGTTAGCTTACCCCTACAACAGTCAACACATGTTTCTAGGTCACTGAAATCAAGGGCAGGCAAAATATTTTCTTTAATTAGCCTATCTACCCTTTCCCTAGAAATGTGGCCAAGTCTTTTATGCCACAACATGGATGACTTTTCCTTTATTAAGGGTCTTTTGGCAACAATATGTTCAACATTACATGATGTAGAATATATTTCATTTGAACTTAAAGAAACTTGATACAAACCATATGACAAAATACACCGGCCAACTGCCTTTGAATTAAGAGTTATATTAACAACTCCATCTTTAAATACAAAAGCATAGCCAATTTTGTCTAATTCAGATACAGATACCAAGTTTCGTCTAAAAGTTGGTATGAACAATACATTAGATAAAAATAGTTCATAACCACTATCTAAGTTCAAACAAACATTTCCAACTAGTTGAACATCAACTGTAGTATTATTGCCAACTGTGAGCATTAACTCTTCTTTATTTGGCTTCCTCATGTTTGTGAATCCCTGTAATGTGAAGGCAACATGTTTAGTCGCTCCACTATCAAGCCACTAGGAACTGGATGTGGCATCAGCCAAATTAGATTCACAAATAACAAAACCAAAAGAGTTACCTGTAGGCTCACGCTTTTCTAACCAAGCTTTATATTTAAGACAATCCGCCTTTTTATGACCTTTCTTTTTGCAAAAGAAACATTTAAATTTATTTTTCTCTATGCCTTTAAGATCACCCACAACACTAGATCGGGTAGACTCATATCCCTGAACAGAAGAAGAAGCATTAGTCTTAGCTTTCTTACCTTTCAGTTTACCTTTATGCTGAGGTCCGGATACAAGAAGCGCGACACTGGATTGTCTCGCCTTTAGCTTCTCTTCCTCAGCTACGCAAACAGCAATGAAAGCATTGACAGTCCAAGGATCCTCCCTTGAGTTGTAAGCTGTAATAAGCATCTCAAACTCAGGAGGCAGAGTATTGAGAGCTTGATGCACAATACAAGCATCAAGGAGAATAATGTCAAAACCCTTTAACTCATTCTGTATGTGGACCATCTTTAAAATGTACTCCCTAACACCTCCAAGTCCGTTATACTTCATGGAGTATAACTGTTTCAGAAGGGTACCAATCTCAGCATTGATTGACACTTTATAACGCTGAGACAAAGCTGTAAGAAACTCTTTTGCTATATGAGTTTCAGGAAGACCGCTCAACAGATGCTCTGGAATTGACCTTTTAAGGGTCAAATAGCACATGCGGTTCATCTTATACCAGGTTGAGTATAACTCTTTTTCCACATCAGTACTCTCAGGAGTTAAGTCAGCTAGTTTAGGAGTAATCATGGCAAGATCAATATCTGCCAACTCCATAGCCATTTCAACATCTCTTTTCCACTCCTTAAAATTAGAAGCTGATAATATCTGAACTGTAACAGTGCAGTTATTGATTGAGAAGGTGACTGAAAAATCAACAATGTAATACTTTAGTTCAAGACAATAATAATACTCAAAGCCATAAAAGAGTATTAATCCGAAGAATCTCAGCACATCATTATATAATCACCTTTGGGCAGAAAATATAACATGCAATAGATAATTCTTCAATATAAGAACGATCTAGAAATTTACACAGTCTTTGTAAATTTAAACACCTTTGGGCAGAATAAATCACTCAGACCAGTTCATTCCCAATCAAATGTCTTATATTATCATCTCAAAATTTGAATTTATAATAAACACCTTTGGGCTGAATAATTATAAACCAAATCTGAGACATCCCTAAACCATATAAGTCTGTATATTTCTTAAAATCTCAGCTAAAAATGTCACTTTGGCAACTACATTTTAGCCAATTTTAAAAGAAATACTTATATCGGGATACACTTTATTTATTGTCTTGCAAAATATAATTTTTCATTCCTTATGGACATGGGGCTTAAATGTCTCGAAAAATTATGATCACAAAATAAAATTACATCGTCAATTTTACCCGAGAAAAATTAATTCCATATGTGACATTTTATGCCAATGCATAAATAAAACAAATAATGAGATAACCATTTATCTCCAAAAATGTCACAATTTTTCTCAATTATGGCTTTTAAAAATTAATTTAGAAAATCTAAATTAATTCCAGAAGAAATCGGGTCAAAAATAGCCTTATGGAGTGAAAAATCATGAATTAGGGACTTAATTGAAAAAATCAGAAAGTTCAGGGGCCAAATTCGGAAAACTGGAAAGAGGGAGAAGCGGCGCGCGCGTGCAGTACACGCGCCTGACGCGCCAGCGCGTGTCATACACGCGCTTGCAGCTGTCGTCTGGCGCGTGTACAACACGCGCCCGACAGCCCCCTAATTATCTCCCCTTACGCGCCAACGCGCGTTACACGCCAGACTGAATCCTTCCCAGTCTCCACCGCGCGACACGCGCGCCTCTGGCGCGTGTAGCACACGCGCCAGCGTCTTCCTCCTCCCGATTCTGCAATTTTTCTTCGAAAATTTTCCAAAAAAATTCAATTTACTCCAAAACCCGAAATTTCTTCAAATTTTTGCTTTAAATCAACATGCAACAACATATTATTCTGATTTTATTAAGCAAAATTTACCGAAAAGCAATAAAATCAGAGAATCAAGCATGTGATTAACCAAATCAAAAATTCCTCAAAAACTTAATTAAACTCAGTTTTTCTCTAGATCCTGATGAGAAAAACTCAAATATGGTTCTAAAAACATGTATTTAGGCTCTGATACCACTTGATGGAGAGATCTATAGCGGAAATCTGGCAGATCTCTCCTCCAGGATCCCATACATGCTGTTTAGAACACAAAACACATGAGTTTAATTGAGTAAGAGGAAGATGTGTACCTGATTTGGCCGAATCCATCATCTTAGAAACGATCCGAGAAGTTTTTGCACCAAGATCTTCTCTCGTTTTCTAACCCCAGAATGATGGAATTCTTATCTTATCTTTTCCTTATCCTCTATCCACCTTTATATAGAGGAGCTTAATCATTAGGGTCAGCAACAAGAGAGACTTAGCTCACCGGTATATAATAATCATGGGCTATCCATCATACCCATATTATTATCTGAGCCCACATTAATTCCCCCACACTTAATTAATAAATGAAGTCATGCCTAAATAAAGAATTGATCAAATTCTTAAGGCCCTTTATTTGTAATTTGTCCTGATATCTCAATTAAAAGCCCATAAATATAAGATATTAAAATAAAATATCTTACAGTGGAATCAAGAGATCAAAAAGATATAGGACACGAATGAATGTGTGTGTCTTTGGATAAAGTGGGTATGTGTGTGTTTAGATCATATGAGGGTCTCACATGCATAATCTAAAAATACATACCATTCATGTCTATCACTAATTGGTGGTATTTAGCGAATTTGATATAGCAATTTCACAAAATAAACTGCCAGCGGAAGGATAAAGTAGCCCTAAATCCACATATTAACTTTTAATTATTAATTATTTGATTTTTTCCCTATATTTTTTAGGTGGAAAGGCAATTATAACTTTAAACATGGGTTGGAAATGGGCTACCCTTCGAGAATACGTCCCACTTTAAATCATCAAACAACGTCAGTCCTAACTAATTTAAAGGATAAAAATAATTTCACATCACACATTTTTTGATAGAATTGTATACTCAATAATTAACTTTTTGAAAAAATTGTATAAATAAAGGAAACTGATCCAATTCCAGAAAAAAAAAGTGGATCATCCCGATCACATATTTTTCTTGTAATAACTTTTTTTTTAATCTTTCTTTTAAAAAGTATCATAATAATATTTTACTTTTGGTTTATTTAATTAAAGTAGGAGAAAATAATAGTGGACTAAAAATTTAAAACAAAACAAATACATTTATACAAAATCAGTGAGGGAGAAAATAAAAAACTTTGTATTGCATTACTTATATCGACGAATATCGGATTAACATAATTAATTAAAATAAACATTCTCATCCAGCAACGTCTAAAAAACATGCATGTGATCCTTTTAATTCTGTGGAGAACTCGCCATGTGAAACACTGTATTACATTAATGTTTATTTAACTAGTCGTGCTTTAATTATGCGCCAATGAAGTTGTTCTCTAAATGTTAATTATGGTTAAATTACTTACTTAAAGCAAACACTTAGCTCTTTACTTGAAAATAATTTATCTGGTATGTTAAATCATCCATATATGAATATCATAAGTTAAACAAAAAGTCAGTTTGCAGTAAATAAAAATGAATTCCCAGGGCGAATACAATTTTAAGATTTTTTTCCCTTAATTAAAAAACATGAATTTTTATTTTTATCAAATTAAGAAATAATTGCAAAATAAAAGAAATGAAATCATAAAAATTAGTTTACTATTTACTTTCTTTTTTGATCGAGTACAACTATTTACTCTCTTTGTTTAACATATATGCTTATTTAACCCAACAAATTACAGATTCATATATAAACTTACTAACTTGATAAATTTTTGTGTGTTTTTCTCAATAAATAAATTTAGTAAAATATGTGAAAATTAATCTATGACCAAAATAAGAAATTAAAAAAAAGATAACTTTAATTAAATCAAGACTCAAAATTTAGTAATATAAATAATTGACAATGGCAAAATGAAAATATTACTCCCCACTTCCCCAGTAAAATAATTTTTTACTTTTGAGTTTAAAAATTATTTCAAATTCATTTTTTTTCTATGATCATATCCTATTTATTATTAGGATTTGGCCACTTAGAATACTAATCATAGTAATATGGTCTCAACTCTTACGTTTCTTACCCAAAAGTAAAGCATAGATTGGTGAAATGATGGAGGAGACCAATGTGGCATTTTTAGTGCATTCACAAAAGCAATGAGAATCATTTCCAAGAACCTTCCCCTACTCGAATAAAAAGTGAAATACCTACTACCTCTACCAAAATTAAGGACACAATATAAACAAAAGAAAAAAAAAAAGGTAAAAATATAAAGAACAAAATCAAGCAATTTATTATCCTTCACCATTTCTTTACTCTTTACTCTTTAGTGATTTTTCTTTGGTTAATTTCTTTTCTTTATCAACCGTTTTTTAAGTCATCCCACTATTTTTAAATTATTTTAAATTTGATTCTGGTTCATATTTTTCCAAATCCAAAGACAATACCAAATGCTTTTTTATATATATATCAATTTTGAGTATTGCTGAAATAAAATTTGTTTATTTTGAAAAGAAAATAATTTGATTTTGATAGTATTAATACTGGGTAAAAATCTCCAAGAGGGTAAAATGGACTATATTTTAATATATTTACAAAATCTTAAATTGCTTAAAATTACATTTTCTGTACTTTGTATTAACTTTATAGCATTTTATTTTCATGTTTAGTCTCCTTCACACACCAAACAATATAGAAAAATTTTAGTTTATCACCCTTGTTTACACCTTCAAGGACGTGAGAATATCAGAATTGATCCATGCACCGACATTAAATAGTTTTTTTTGTAGTGTTCTAACTCCTTTACTACGTTATCAGTTGCAGTCCAATTTGACTAGTTTCGTTCACTTTTACATTCAGACGAGACCTTAGTCAAATATACATACTTGATTTGTTAGAGCGACCATAATTAAAGTGTTTGTACTACTACAGTTCCACATTTGATGCTGCGTTAGAACATGAATTTAATATCCACTATTTTTCAAAAAAAAATTTATGTAGATTGGCCAACAGACTTTTTTATTTTTTATTTACGGATTGCTGACATATGTTTTCAATATATTTGAATGAATGGATGCAGTTTTGAGAATATAACAGATAGTATGAAAGGAGATAGGATCACTTGCATATTTGTACATAATTATGGCACTCGATTTCTGCAAGACCAAGAATTTAAATACCATCCTTTGCAAGTTCAAAAATGGTTGGCCGGGTAGTCAAATACCTTGACAATCTCTTTGATTTTCTACTTATTATTTGATTATTAACTAAAGAAAAAAATTTAGGAAAAAAAAAAAGGAGAGTGTGGGTTTGACTTTGACTATAGGAAGAAGAGGAGCAATGCAAACAGACGAAGCAAAGACAAAGCATCCGTGTGGGGCCAGGGAGTTGCGGGTTTCATTTTCTCTAATCTGCGGTTAATAATATAATCCAAAAAGTCTGGTGGATAATCCTCTTTCGCTTTATGAGATTAGATGGGTCCCTTTTCCTTGGCCATATGGCTTGAATGGGTCCCACTTACAGTATAGTAGAAAATTCACAAGTGTGAAATCAAAAAATTTTTATTTAAAAATTTCATCATTTATACGTGGCAGCTTTACAGCTGACCTTACTCCAAAGCGTCACGCATTTGTAGCTTCAGACAATAACAACGTTACATGCTTTTACCTGGCGTCGTCAAGCCTACGTATTGATGTGGAGATGCCAATTCAACAAACAAGTCGGTTGGTTGTATATATCATCAAGACAGATTAATTGAGCATATCATCCGCTTAATCTCTTTTAAAGACTAATTTTAAGTGTGATTTTCAGATTGAGATTTTCTTATTCAAATTAAATTTTTAAGTGAATTCCAATCCAATAAAAAAAATTGTTAGATCTAAAATTTAACTAATGCATTTTTTTTTGAAATAATTGGTCTTAAGTGATTCCTACCTTGAAATATTTCTTATGCAATTATTCAAATATTAGTAAATAGTAAACTTATATAATTTTCACTTAAGAATATTTACTTTGCTCTTTAGATTTTTGTTAAATCTAATGAATTATAATGTTAAGCCGTTAAGGTTAAACATCGTCCAAAAAGTTACAGAATGAAGCATCAATTTGCTTTTGAAATTTTTTTGGAAGCATTAATTTGGTAGAAATCCAAATTGAGCCTAATTCATGCATAACTTTTAATTTTACAACTAATTTACTCTGTTTCGTCCTATTAACCACATTCAAATTCCTTATTTACCATTTTTTTTAATTCGCAATCACAGTTTATTATTCCCTCTAATTGTCGTTTAAGGTAATGTTATAAAGATTAAAAATAATATTTAATCGATATAATTATAGATATAAAATGACTATATTATCCTCTTTTAAAAAGACTAAAAATAGTAATAAAATATAATTATTCAAATAAAATTTATTTATTCAAAACTAACACAAGAGTAAAGTTGGAAAGATGGAATTTATTCTTTATTATTGGTAATATAAAACTTCAGTTGGAGTTGAATAAATTCTATTTTCTTAAATGATAATTACGGTGGAATAAAGGGAGTAATATTAATTTAAGTATGCAATTAAGACAAAAAAAAATATTTTAAAAATTAGTAACTATTTAAAAAAAATCTTATGCTGAAAAGCCTAAAATCATTTATAATGGGAATCCATATATTACAACTTTATAATGAAAATCACAAATGTAGCAGGTGAATGCAATCTAATTATGTTATGGATAAACTTGAGGCCAATAGCCGAGCCCATTGCCCACACCATGCCTGCCATTTCTCATTGCTCTTCTGACTTGGGATTTCTAGTTAGGCCACTGATGAACTCCCATAGATTCTCTCCTCTGTCATTGAAATATTCAATATTAAACTATCAATTACTAATTTGATAAGTATTAAATTTTATCAACGGATAAGATAAGAATAAAGCTTTGTTTTTGCAAATGGAGTCAAACCCAAATATGAATCATAAAAATTGTCAAAGTCAACCAAATTAATTAAAGCCACTAACCCAGAAAAACCATGACAATATCTTAGTCAACCAATAACATCTACATGCATACTGCCCTTATATAGGATTACAGGTTCAACTTGTTCCCTGAAATTTTTTTATCATGATTTGTTTATTCTTTTCTAAATCTATTTAGTATGCAATTTACAATTTCGATTGATTTCATTTCAAAAAAAAAATTAAAAATCTCTAGTTATCATATATTTATTACTCCAAATTGTGCAATAAACTCAGAAGTCAAAGTAAAAATAAAAATAAATACAAAAGAGAGTATTTTTAAGATGTAATAGGGTAATTAATATTATCACAAAATGAGAGTTTTTCTGTGTTAATTAAGTCTCAAAATTAATTAATTATAGTGATAAAGTTTTGATTTACAAATTGATACTTTATTTTCACTTTTGTATATTATATTAAAAAAAAAAAGAGTTGACTGTCAGTCTGTCTCCATAATTAGTTAGCTTAAACCATGGCTGATAACAGGACGCAACACAAGGAATTCCAGCTAAGACTTGCTACCCATGCATTTTTCTGCGTTGATAAGTATTTGTTCAAACTTAATTAATTAGTATTGATTATATATATAAAATGCATGTTTAGTTGATATATCCGTTTAATTTATTCAATTAATCGCATCAGAATTTTTGATAAACTATGATAGAATATTATTCGAATACAGTTTCAATGATTAGCTATATATATCTGTTTCGACATTGCAACTATATTTTTACTTAAATTCCAAAACAATTTAAATTTAATTTTTTAAGATTAAGTTGAATTGATGACTTTTTCAAATAATTTGACTTAAAACCGAAATTATTTATTAAAAAAACGATTTGGAGATAAGCCTAACCTCATATAATTCAACCGAATCCGTTCAATCCGATTTGATTTAATATTATAAAGAGGATAAGTGGGAATAATAACAAAGATGGGGCAAATATCAGAGAAATCATTTTACAGCTTTCAGAAAATAGTTGAGATTTATAATTAAGAATGGTTAAAAAAAATATTTATCAAAGTTACTCGAATCCTTAATCATAATCTATACAGACAATAGTTCAAATTTACACTCTTAATTCCTGTAGTTATTGAAATTGATAATATGATATACAACATGGGTAAGCCTAGAATTTTTTTTCTTATAAATAGAATTTGTGATTTAATAATTTTTTCAGAAATTAAGTTTATATTTGTCTTGTATTATCTACAATAATAAATAACAATAAAAGAAGATTATATTATTTTAAAATGGAGAAAATCTATGGTTTTCATTGCATTGCAAAGCAAGAATCTATCTAGAAATAAGATAAGCTTTGCTTGACTTTATCCTTCAATTATCTTTTTCACATGATATCGGCTGTCTTTTTTTTTGTTAAAAATACATTTAATTTCATATGGGTTGCGGTGTTCATGGTTTTCTTGGCTTTTCTTTTCTTCCCTCATTCTCTCTTTTTTTTTTAATTATTATTTTTCAAAATATTTTTATTGCAATTAATTTTTTAATTGAACATATAATTAACAATTAATTTGTTTCATTACGTCTTATTTGCTGCATGTTAGGTACTTGGCATATTAATTGGCCTCTTCTTTAAACTCAATAAACTTGAATTCCTCTCTCACATACATTTTGTGACTTTTAGCTTATAAAATATTAACTATTATAACATATTTTAATATATATGTCAATTTTCACCAGTTTAATATTGTCATTATTCACATTGTAATTGATTAGAATTAATTAATTGACGGTTTATAATGATCTTTATCATGAATTTGAAATTAACCTAGTTGGTTTTATTCTGAGTTGTCCTAATTCAAAAATAAAACAAGAAGCAAATCATCACTATTATTATATTGTTATGTTTTGTAAAACGATATCGCTTTCTTTCCTCACAGGATAACAGCTGAAAATGACGTACATGTTCAAAAAATAGATGAGGACCATTTCTCATTTGTGGTGTGAAATCTCTGAAAATCATCAGTGGCTTTTCTTGTTTTGAAGCAAAATAAGCAACTGCATGAGTTTGATTCTTTGTGATAATATAATTAACTAATTCAATTATTCAATAAAACTTATATATCAAGAAAATCATCACCTAAATAATCATTATTTATTTTAACATTTTTGGCATAAGAATATATAGCTGCAATGTGAAAATGACTTCATCACAAACCCAAAACATTCAACGAATTTCTATTTTTAATCCTCTATTAATAATTAGCTTATAAGGTAGGTTTAGGGTATCTCTAATATATAGGATAGGTTGATATTCTGCAGCAGCAAGGGAAACTCTTCAATCTTCAATTCATTGAATCAGAATCATATCACTACCCAAAATTCCCAAACATTTATGTTAGAACAATTTTAGAAAATACTCTAATTTTAATAACCCATATCCCATTATGCACCAAGATCCCTTTGATCACATGATTGTGATTGGCTTGATTTGGGCAATTTGGGGTCTAGAAAGGAAACTGAATCAAGTCTGATTTTTGGGTTATCACTTAAACTGAAACTGTGGATACACAATAACTGAAAACCAAGATTGGAAAATTGAATTGTGCTAATATGAAAGTTGACATCCAAGTTGTAGCAAAATATTCAACATGGCATAAGAGAGGTGTCCCATATACAAGACATTATTCTTATGGCCATTTATTAAGTGGACCACAGGTATTAATTAACCCAAGAAAATAATATACACAATTATACGTAGCAGCATCCTTGAACATACTTGGGATATTAATGCAGTAATTTGACTGGTAAGTCTAGTTTTGTGTTGTTTGTCTTCTTCACTTGACCCTGACCATATATGACTTTTATTAATTAAAGTACATGAAGCCATGAACATCGATACTGTAAATATTAAATCCCGTGTCGAATCCAATCGATGATCAATTCGATTAAAAAAATAAGGAAAAGAAAGAAAAAACAGATTAATTAGTCAAAGGACGTGTTTAAAAAATTGAGGTGTTTAAATGATTTTTTTTCTCTTTATGAGGCACATGTGCCTCTTTGTACATGCATTAAGCCAAAAAAATTTGGTTTTCCAATTCTCCAAGTTGAGATTTTCATCTTATCTTACTTCAACTCAAGTTGTTCTTTACGCTGGCAGATAACAAGTTGTAAAGATTCTAATATTAAACTATCATATTGCAAGAATTAGAATATGCCAAATTTTGAATCCAACTTAATTAAAGGATAAATTCTCTGTATCAGACTATCAGTATATTAATCTGCCATTAGCAACTTGAGAAGAAGAAGATAACCCCACTATTAATTACAAAAAACTTATATAAAAGACAAAACTCATATGGGAAGAGAGGATTAGTTAGAAATCTACTATTATTCTTGAGATGAAAACAGTGCATGATTCAACTATAGCCTCTAATAAATCAGACAAAATAGGTATTTGATCCTTATATATATTTAAAGCTTTTCACATGTTTTGGTCACTAGTGGGTCTATCGAAAGAAGATTTAGGGTAATGGGAGTTAAAGTTTCTACAGTAGTTAATTTAATGGAGTAGCAAGTTGCATTATCAGCTGCAATCATCTGACAGAAAATGAATTAGAATCATCACTTCCTTTCACATTAAGAGCTTAGTTAATTATGGTTTTCTGATTTCTCTTCTCTTTTTCTCTCTTTTCAAAATTTTCCCTTCAGCACCTGTGATTATATAAATGCAACCTGTTAGTTGCAGATTTGTATTTGTCACAAATTTTTTGTAGGTACGAGGGAAAATTACACATGATGCTACACTTTTTCTTTTTGCCTTTTTGCATATGTGGTCCTTGAAGGGACGTCATTTTCTATGAGGACCTCCATAATATTAAAATAAACAATTAAGTTATTAAATAAACAAATAATAAAATCCCAATTCCTCGAATAGAGTTCAACCATTATTTTTAGCTCACAAAAAATTAATTATATCAAATTTAAATTTTATGTCACATTATTAGCTATGTAATTTTTAGTTTCAATTCATCCAGATTATTTTTAATGCTTATTAATTGATCAAAATTAATTTTAAAATAAATTAATTATTTTGAAAAAATTAAAGAGAAAAATCTTTCATCCCTTTTAAACTAGTTCAGTTTTGGACATTCAGAACTCATAAGGTTTACTTTAGTTTAATTGATTTAAAATAAATAAATAAATAATTAGGAAGTTTAGTTTAGGGGTGTGAACTGTGAATTATGATGCAATGAGGAGTTGGAATGAGATGACTGAAGAATCAAGAAAAGGGCCGAATTGGGCCCATTTAATGATTCATTTTTTTGACAATTTAGCATATGGTGTTGATTGTTATTTCCACAATCATCTAAATGCCAATTCTTATACAATGACCCACCCAAATTCATATTGGGTTATGGATTAAACTTGTTTCACAAGTACATGAGTGTTTTTATTTATTTTTATATATTTCAAAAATTAAAATTGTTTATCATTTAAAAAAATAACACACAATAATTTGAAATTGAAATGAGAATTGGAATGTTTATTCATTTGTCTGATTGATTCAGCTTGAAATTAAAATTTGATTCTTTTAAAGTTGTTTGGATCATAAAGATTTCAAAACTAGAATAAATTATCAATTCTTCAAATTTAAGGTGTGGAAACCTATTTGCTAAGAACAAAATGTCATCAATGATGCTTTGCTAGCACAATCCCAACACACTTCCTGCTTCCCTTTCAACATTGGAACCAAAACATAAGAGCCTCTGAAGTATTTATCTCGAGATATAGAAGGTCAAGAATTTAACTTGATAATTTATTTATCCTTGTAAATATTTTAATATATGAAGGAAAAAGAAAAAAAACTACGTTTGGAGAAAAAGAAAGAAGGCCCAACTTGTAAGAAAACGGGCAATTGATATTTAGCTCCAGCCAGAAAGCAAAAGCTAAATACAGCTTCTCAAATGAAAGACCTTGGCCCAACTACAGTTTGCCAATAGGCTTACTTCTCTTTTATTTGTCTGCTAGGCTCATGTATCCTGTACAAACAGAAGTTTTCTGTCACCTGACTGTGATAGTTGGCCTGCCGTTCCAAGGGGGATGAAGTATTCTTAATTTGACTTTGATGCGACGATTGGTTTATCTCAGAATTAATTTCTGATTCTAATTAATTACATATTTTTATGCCAAAAAACAAGAGGGTAGGGCGTCGACTGGTCAAATTAAGAAAAAAAATAAAATAAAAGGAAAATTACATGATTTTAGGAAAGAATAAATGACAAATAATTTTTACCTAAAATGATGCTCTGAGTCCCTTGACATGCTCCTTAATGCTAGCAGATATGAAGCCTATCTTAGTGCTTAACACACTAAAATCATGTAATTCTACTCCTTAATGCTAGGTGATATGTTCCTTATTGTCCTATGTGACCTGCTCCTTAATTATAGAAGAACATGTTTATATATGATAAAATTAATTTTTGTTCCATGGATTTGATTAAAATGTCCTGACTTTTGATCCTTTGTCTTCCCTGATTATGTGATCGGGTGGAATATAAAAACATTATTGATAGCAATATGCAATAACACTCTGTCAAGAATCAAAGCCAGGTCGTACTGGTCCATATTGCTTTTTATTATCTTCCAATTTTGCTGCCCAAAATTATCATTAGTCTGTATTGCATTACCTTATTACAATTAGGTCCTTACTATTTGTGCTTTTATCAAGATATATTTTATTTTAGCAAACTAACTCAAGTATGTAAGCTGTGATGATATTGGATTAAAGAAAGATTAAAACATGTCTTACTATCAAGAATGTAAAATTGCTAATAGCAAAGAGACAAGGATGGGAAAATAAGACAAGCACATACAGCAAGAAACTACATCTATCACTATCTTTAGTGTCCATAATGATAGATGGACAAAAGCTTCATTACCACTGCCCACATGGCTTTTTCTGGTAGTTCATGGGTAACCCATGTGCTCCTTCACGAATGCATACAAATTGCCTTTTTGTATTATCTTCATCAAGTTTGATTAATTAACTGTAATTACATTCGCTTTTGCGTTTTATTCCATTAAAATATTGCAACTTTAACTTCAACCCATTATGCAGAATATCTTCAATAGAATTAAATTACAGTTACAATTTTAGCAGAAAGCTGCCTCTAAAGCTGTTCTTACAGAAGGAAATTTGAGATTCAGATACAAAGTCCAAAACTCTAAGACCACTTTATGTAATAAGGTAAATATACAGTGAAAAAGGAAAAAAAAAATACATTTAGGAATGCCATAATCCACTCAATATACTACGATATCTATTTGCCGATAATTTTCGGACAAGTCTTTTAGCATCATAAACTTCAGCCTCAGCAAGTTTTTCTATGTTCTTCAAATAACCAGAATTGACAATCTTTCTTCTTCCACTACTGCTACTTGCCAATGATATTAATATAGATATCAAGAACTTATTATTACCTGAATTAGCCTCTTCTTGATCAAGCAATTGAAGAAGAAAGCCAATGTTTCGATCATCCTGCACAAATCTTTTTCGATTTTTGGGCACTGAAACCATGCTGGTAAGTGCCTCAGATGCCATTTCCCTAACTTCAAATGGTTTTGCATCAAGAAATCTAACAAATTCAGACATAAAACCAGCATCCCCCATTGCCTTCTTAGCCTCCTCTGATGTTCCACATAGCCTAAATGCCACTTTTAATGCCAATTCCTGAACTGAAACATCTCCATTTCGAAGAAAGAAAAGCAGCTGGTCGATAATTCCATAGCTTGTCAATGTACTAATGCAATTTGCTGAAGAGAAGCATAAATTCTCAATTGCCCTTAATGCTGTCTCTCTAGATTTATAAGTTGTTGCAATTTTAGGATCAAGAAGATAAACTAATGCGCGAATTCCTCCTTCTTTAACTATCAATTGCCTGACTGATTCATCACCAGAAGCTATATTTTGCAAGAAATCGATTGAACTAATTTGCAGAGACTCATCTCTTGACCTTGAAAGCCTGATAAATCTTGAAACAGCACCTTCTTCAATCATAAATCTCTTTATTTCTTCAACACCAACAAGATTTCTCAAAACCCCACAGGCTGAACCAATGAGTTCTCCACCAGATTCATTAGCAGCACAGATTTTTAATAGAGTTGTAACACCACCATGAGCTGAAACTGACCAAGCATTATCAGAATTCTGAGTCAATTTCTGTAAACTTCTAGCAGAAGCTTCTTTTCCTAATTCACTTCCACATTCTAAAACCCTAACCAAAGAACCTATAACATCAGATCCAATCAACAATGACTTGCAGGAATCAAACCCACAAATCCCTGAAACTACTTTGGTAGCTTCTTCTTGAATTGCCAGTTCAGGTGAGTCAAGAAGATTAACTAATAAATGTACAACGTCACCAACTTCAACAATAACCTTAACATACCTCTCATCTTCAACAATAACCTCATTTAATTTGGCCAGAGCTTGTCTCTTCATTTCTGTGTCCCCAATCTTCATTCTGGTCAACAGATCCCTGACATAAAACCTCATATCATCTCTGCAAGCGTTGACTCCAGGCTTAGACACAACAATGGCAAAACCTCGAGTCAAAACACCAGCAGTACAAATCCCAGATAGATTCTTCACAAGGCAATCAAATTTTGCAGCCATTAAGTCCAAATCACTCTGCATCAACAGCTTCCCGCTGTATGAAAGATCCACACACCTTCGAGCAAGATCGTAACAGTTGTTGGAAGCGAGTATTATGGCAGATATAAGACCTGAAAGTATTGGATTTTGGGTGGAATCGCAATTCTCGACAGCGATTAAGCCAGAGTTTAGCTCCTCTAGCTTGTTCCTTAACATTTGCCATTTCACTGAAAAAACTCTAATTCCATGAGAGAAGGAGATTAAAGAAGAGACAACCTCAATAGCTTGCCTGAGGGTGGACGTCGATGAAGATCCTGAGCAGCAACTCTGGTCTTGTCTTGGATTTTCTTGTCCCATAGTTTCTAGTGTTTTTTATCAGTGATAGTGAAACAAACCCATATGGTACCTACGAATAGAAGAATCTAAACCCATAAAATATAGCTTTTTTTCTTTTTCTTTTCTTTTTGGTTGCAGAGATAAAAGAGAAAGAGAAAAGATAACAGAGGAGCACTGGAGAGGACGACAGGACCAAGGCTGCACATTTATCTATATATTATCTGCGCTTATCGTCTGACTAGCAGCAACTGAATTAGATGAATCCTGATTTTACGTAATTGCCCTTATGAGTCGAGGGCATATCCATCGTCAAAAAGGTAAAAATAGGAATTTAATCAAACCGATATAATATTTCCCGTTTGATTCTGTCATTTTTTTTAATTGTTTGAAATTTAACTAAAACAAATTTTAATTTGATTCAATAAAATTTAAATTAATAAATTTTTTTAAATAGTATATTCAGCTCTATTTAATTCAAAATATACTAGAATTAATTCGATTCGATTAAATTAGAATATATTTAATTTTTTTTGTTACCAAATATATATATAAAAAAACAGCTATTTAATTAAGTTTATAAATCTTACGAGTTAAGTATTGCAATATTCGACTTCGATCTCAACTCAATAAATTACTCAAAATCAATTCGATTAATTTTAAAATAAATTAAAATATTTTATGAATCGAATATAAATAATTTGATTTGTTTAAATCTTTGGATAAAAACTGAAATGCATCACCGTTAGCTAAATCTGTTAAAAATTGGGAATGTGAACAATTGGATATTGGGGGAAGGTGTTATAAATTTTACTTTCTCTGTTTGTAAATATATGTTGTTTAAGTTTTATGTACGATAATTAAAAAAATATATATTGTTTAAGGTTTATGTACAATAATTAAAAAAATATATTTAAACCAGAGGTAAAATATTATATTATATTTAGATCTCTACTGATAATTAAAAAGTATTATTATTAACTTTGTAAAAAAGAAATAAATTTCTCTTGTATATAAACAAAATAATATTTTATAAATAACTTTAAAACATCAACTATTTTATAATAAAAATAAAAAATTTAAACGATATCTATTTAAAAACAAATGGAATAGTTTAAAATTATTAATATAAAATTTAGTTTAAAACTATTTATTTTATTTTATTTAAAATTATATTTTTTCTGTTTTTTCCTTCAACTTTATACCATTTATAAGATACGATTGGAATTCACGATAACTAATAATTTTGTGAAAGAAAATTGTTTAAAAAATAAAATAAGATAAAATAACTATAAATTTAAAATTGTGTACTAATTTAGCTTAACATTAATTTTAAAGAAAATGACTATTGAAAAAAAAAAAAAAGCCTTGAGAACTAAATTGATACTTCATCCTATAATAGTTGGATAAAATATCAATTTTTTTAATTTTTTCAATAATTAGTTTATCCTAAAATTAATGTTTAAGGAGAAATTGACTTTTAATCCGACAACAGTTAAAAGGGCGGATGGGTTAGCTGAGGGATCGGAGGAGGTGAAAGATATTCTCTGTTATTATTATTATTAGGTAGTCCTGCACGTTGCTAAATACACATAAAAAGTAAGAAAAAAAGGTAATCCCATTAAGTCGTATCGAATTGATACAGTATCAGATTCGAATTCGATTCGATTAAAATACTCGAAATTCGAACTCGACTCTAACTTAATCAAATTTTTTTTAAATATTCGAAACACGACTTGATAAAAATTCGAACTATTCGAACTCGACTCGATAAAACTCGAATCAATAAAAAATTAATAAATAATATACTTGACTCGATTTAAATAATAATGATATAAATGTAATTTAATAAATAATAAAAATAATAATGCTCGATTAAGCTCGCGAGTTTTACGAGCTGAGTATTGTGATACTCGAACTCGACTCGACTAACTACTCGAACTCGAGATCGACTCGATTAACTCTGAGTCGAATTCGAGTATTTTTCAAATCGATCTCGAATATTTCACAAGTAATTTAACTCATTTACACCTCTAATCCCAACAGGGTATAGTTACTCATAACGGTGTTTGATTCAACTTTTTGGTGGTAGAATTAATTGATTTGTTATTGTTAAAATGTAAAATTATTATTAAAAGTGTTATTTATTTTAAAAAATATATATTTTTATAATATATAAATAAATAAATAAAATAAAATATTATACATTACTTAATAAAATTATATATTTTAATAATTAAAATAATAATAACAATAGAATATAATTAATTATAAATAAAAATTTTTACAAATATATATTTATAATTTATAAATATAATCAATTATTTTAATATATTTTATATTAAATAAAGTAATTTTAAAGAGATGTATTTTGTTTTTAATTAAAAAAATTACAACATAAAAAAAGCACAAGTTGTTAAATGGAGTTTTAAATTTTTTCAATTAATAATTATTTATACAGTTATCAACTGAAATTATCAAATATTTATGGTATTAAAAAACTATAAGCTAAACTAAATATTCTTCTAATTTGGCAGATGAAGTTATTAGATTAACTGTTTCTTTTCATTATCATGTGGAGTCAGCTTACCAAACTTGTTTACTGTTCTCAATAAGTCAATATATTTAATATTGTGCTTAAATAATAAATAAATACTAGTACTAATAATCTATTACCTCATTTTTACAATAATGAATTTGTATAAAAAATAATTTTTTCGGTATAAATTATCTTTTTCAAAACACTTTTTAGTTTTTTTTAATTTGTTTTTGCTTTGTTTGCATATGAATTCACAATTTATTTAAAATTATATAAAAATTCAATGCAAATAAATATTTTAGACATAAATAACAAGAGTGTTATTATTTATTAAAAATGAAATATGATAATTTTTATGTAAAATTAAAAATTACATATTAATTAAATTCAAAAGTTAGTCTTAAGATAATATTTTCATCGCAAAAAAAAAATGCTACATAACCCGAAAAAATTAATATTAAATAAACTTGTTGAGAAAATTGTTAAGAATTATAAAATCGAAACTCAATCAGAACTCTATAATTTAAAGAAATTAATGTAAATGAATTTCCGTAGCAAAATTGAGCATAGCAATAATGGGGTATTTGCAGGAGGATTCATGATTAGCATGTATAGTTTTGTTGAAATATTAGAGGTTAGGGCACTTGCAAAAGAAAAGAAAGAATAAGAAATAAAGAAGGACCACATCGATAAAATAAGAAGAGCGTGTTTGGATTAGGTGAAAAGAAAAGAAAAGAAAAGGGCAGCTTTCAATTTCATGAGAGCATCGAAATCACTCAATCCCCACCATGTGAATAATACCCCTAATTGGATGCTTCCACAAATCTCCTCCATAATTTCTCTTTTTTTAAAAAAAAAATAGTTTAAAAGTACCCAATTCTTAGTATTTTCATTAAAAAAAACAAATATTATTAATTAGAATTTCTTTTTAAATGAATTTCATGATATTGTTCACAATGCTTTTAATTGACTTTCACATCAAAGCGCTGTTCTGTGTGAGGTGGTGGATAGCGAGATTGAGACTCTGAGAGGAGATAACCACAAAGGCCAACAATATTGCAAAAGAAACAAAGCATAAAAGGTACTTGTTGATAATTTTTAAAGTTAAGTAGAAGAATTAGCTTTAGCCTTTAGGGCTTTGTTTGGATGGTGTTTTCTGGTAGTTTAATAAGATATGATTTATGGTGTAAAATTATATTAGGAAAAATTACCATCCATATGGTAATGTTTTAATTACATAATTATTTCGTGCCTTAAAAATCATGGAATTCTACTGTTTTTCAACGCACCAAAATAATCTATTAGATTGATTTATGAAAATTCAATTTTAATACTATTATTCTTGTCTAATTTATGAAATATTCATTATAATCTCAATTCATAAATGCTAATAACATGCTAAACTTGACTGCTGATAGAATTTAGGGTATTTTTTTTTATACATTGCTAATCGGTCTCTATAAGTTTATGAATCATGACTAATTCGGCTCGAATAGAACTCTTCCAAATGGTATTCTTTCGTAGAAAAGGAAAAATTAAAAATGGCAAAAGATGACAAATAAGATTGACGGTTTAGCAATCTAATTTTGTTTTTCTCATTAGAAAACAAAAACTCATCCAATTATTTTGCCTGTCACGGATTCTTACTTTTGTGAATATTTTCAATTAATATGAGCTAGCTAGCTGTTACAATCCCATATAGGGTTGCCAAGATTAACGAATATTTTCATGTACTCCACAATCCCTTTTGACTCTAATAGCAATAGAAACGAATTTGAGTACGAGTAATTATATATTACACGAATTCGAATATTTTATTAATCTTAAATGGGTCCAATTTTAATAGGATAATTTTTAAAAGTATGCTATCCGTTGGCATCACACATCTGAAAAATTATAATAATCCTGAATTGTATACACTTGCATGTTGTAGTTGTCATCGTATGTATATATTTTAACAGATTTGATTTCTTTGAAGAAAAAAGAAAATTCTGATTCATCATAATTAGCATGCTTTAGCTGAATGGTTTTGCATGGGACTGGTTTTAACTTTGCCTAATAACTTTTTTTTCCTTAAAAACAAACGTGGGAGAAATTTTAACAAGAGCCCAAGTGAGGTTTTAATCCTTTATTGGTTGTCTGGAGTATTGATGAAGTTTCTGTTAGTAGGCCAGTTTCTGCCGGTTGAGTGATTCCATCACAAAAATGTCTGTTGCCTTCTTCCATTCATAACATAATTTGCTCTGCACATGGCCTTTATTGACCCCATTTACATATTTTCCTGCCTTAACAGAAAAGTGACGACGAAAGTTCAATATTATTACCAAATTCTATACTACTCTCCTTGTTTTTTTCTTAATATTTATTTATTTAACTGAACAAAAAATTAACATCTCATCGTGGTGTGGATTCTTTTTGCTTTATTTACATTACATATCACTAGAGAATTAAGTTCCCAGAAATTGGTTATTTACATTACACATTAATATCTTGTGACCGGAAGTGGATATTTATTATAAAAATTAAAATTTAAAAAGTTTTCATTATAAATTTAAGTTTAAAGTATTACCCATAACAACATAACTTACGTGTCAATTTTCAAATATTCTTTTTATGAGTGCTTTTGTGATCAGATTTCTCATTTGGCCTGTTAGTTGGAACTATAAGATGGTACTGCAATTTATCGTTGGGTGTATATAGGGATAGGGATAGGGATAGGGATGATGTGTAGCTACACATTAGATAGCATGGATGCACTTGAAGCAATGGTATGTTTTTTGTTTAGTACTGCATTATATTTATGGAAAGTTAGGCAGCAAAAATCCAATTTTGGATATGACTTTGAGTACAGGAGAAGGCAGATTCCATTAGCAAGTATAGCTCCAATATACATACCTTGGCTTTGAAGATAATGGTACATTCACTCACAGCAAATTCTTCATTTCCCATTGAGATAATAAAATATGACCCAATAATAATAATAACATTAAGGCTTTTTTGGTTTTTGTAAAGTTTGAGAGAAGAAAAGATTGCTTGATGTGGGTATAAAGATTTGGTGTCCCAATTTTTTCTCATAAAAAGTTGGAATTTGTTATGGTAAATGAAGGTGGGCTTAATCACAAGAAAATAAAGCAAAAAACATAAACTATTTAGTGTAGGTGACTCCTTCAATATCATTCAAAAATTAACACCAGGAGGAGGCGATGAGAGAACATGCAACACTGGAGGAAAGTCATACACCGAAGTACAACAGAAAATCAGCAATAGAGTTCCCCTAACGATGAATATGACAAATAGAAATCGAAGAGAAGTATTGCATAAGCAATCTGACAGAGCAGACAATGGAAAAGCATCTGGCGTTCATCTTCCAAAATTTTTAACAATTTCTCAATCTTGCCAAATTTTCTCAATCAAATTGGATCATTTAGAGGCAACTTCCGGAAATTTACTCTTTCTTGGGTTTGAGTTAAATTAAATGTAGTGATACATATAAGATTTGAGAATCTCCCAAGTTTTTGGCCTTTGATATATATGATGTAATTAAGGAAACCTTAGAAGCTGATAATGACTTATGAAAAAAGTAATGGGGTCCTAATCTGGGTTTTGGACCCTCAATTTCACCCCGAATAATAATAATATGATTTCTTTAAGGACCTAAGGTGGAGCCAATTCTACAAAGTTGTATTATCAACTAAAATAATAATAATAATAATGTCTATAAAGTTGTGATTTAGTATTGTGTTTAGGCTTCACTATCAGCATCTAATGATAAAGGTGCCAAATGAATGATGGACGAGATATAAATTTTTAGTATAGTTAGTACTTATTTCTAAATTTTGTAATCAAATTATCCGATTTCGTATATTCTCATAATCGATTTATTTTTTATATATATTTTTGTACTTATTTTTGCTCTAATTACAGAAATTGGTGCACTATTAGTTGTAAAATTGCAACAAAAATTTATATTTGTTAAGGATTTTAATTTTTTGTCAAAAAATATATAAAATAGGAAATTTTAAAGATAGAAAAATATAATATAATTAATTACAAATTAAAATTTGAATATCAATTAAGGTTTGATTGGTTCAATGATGAAATTCAGCTATCAGTATTGATAAGTTATTAGCAAACAACAATAGCGGTTAGATGTGACAACTATAGCAGTTGATAATTCATAATTGACTCTAAATTATTTGATTACTCAACAGTTAAAAATTAATCATAATTTATTTAATAATTATATTATATTATTAATATATATATATATATATATATATATTCTAAATTTTTATTTCTTCATAATGTATATAACATATAATATAAAAATAATTAATTAAATGAAAAATTATAATTTTTAACCAATAAAATTTATTATAAATTAATATAAGAATTGCTAAAAATTTATTTTTTGTATTAAATATTTAAAAACGATATAAAAAACTGAAAATTTCAGTATTTTTAGAACAAATTCTAAAAGCTATCGGATTAAATTTATAGTCTTTAACTTTTATTTATACTTTTACCAAAATTGAATTAATCAAATATCTAATTCAACTTTTAGTTGTTATACTACCGGAAAAAAAAAATTGAACCAAACGGACAATAATTTAAAAATAAAATTTTGGGATAAAAGTCTGCAAGAAAAAATTGGACATAAAAATATATTGATCCTTCATCTAGGAATATTGCATGGACTTGATTAATGCTTGGGAATAACACAATCACATGTTTTATTCCAAAATCATTTTGATTATTTCAACCAGACAATTTAACTTACCAGATTTGCTTCAATTAATTTGGAAAATGATTCACAAGAAGTCTGAATCATCATAGCAGATCTTGTGGGCCAGAATTAGATATTTATTTGAAGATGGCAAACATTATAGCGGAATCTACTTTCACACTAATAATGATATGATAAAATTGAAATTTTCACAACTTATATTGCAAGAAAATGACGTGGCATTGCATAGTCAAGCATGCAACTGTACCTTTTGCCGCAGAGAGAGCAAATTACAATTTACATTTAATAAATTACAATAAAAAATAAAATTTTAAAATATTAACAGTTTATTCCATGTCTTTTAATAAAATATCAATTCATTTGATATTATATGAATTTTAAACATTGCAATGCTATAATATATGATTTTTTTATATTAAATAAGTTTTTATATGAATTTTTTAAGCTTTAATGTGTAGTCTAATAACATTTTATAAAGATTTATAATATTTATTTATTATTAACTATTGTAACCGCAGATTATCCAATACATTTAAGTTTCAGTTTTTCTAATTATTATTTCAGACAATATTTTTATTAAAGGATAAAGAGATAAATTGTTATTTTTTTAAAAATTTGTTTTCGATTGTAATTTGTTAAAATCTCCTTGTTTTCCTAGAAACTTAACTTGGTTTTTGTTTGTTGTGATATTTTAAAAAATGATAAAAGATCAAAATTTATTCTTCTCCATCAAATCCCTAGTTGAACTTGGATTTTTTTTTTTTTGAAATAAAGGAGTTGAAAATATACGGAATGCAATAGACTTAGGTGTAATTCGGTGGATGTTGGATTGATTAAGAGGGGAACCTCGTATTCTACAATGGAGCTCCTTCCAAAATCCAGGAAATCAGAAATGGGCAAAAAAAGGGAAGAAATTTGTGGACCTGAAAGAAGGGAGGCTCACAGAAACATGGTGACTAAGGCCCACTAAGATTACTCATACAAATTATATTATAAATCCGTATCTATAATATATTATATATCATTTATTTAAATTATGAAGAATTTTATTTTTTAAAATATAAAAAAATAAATACATTATTGCACTTGTAAAAAATGTTGGATAATACAACATGAATTTGGATCAATCATATAAGAATTGGACCATTCATTGTTAAAAAAGAAAAGAAAAAAAATACTTTAATGGCAAATAATATCATGGACTTATATCCATTATATGTTGTGTATCATTTATTCAAATAATAAAAAATTTTATTTTTTGAAATATAAAAAAAAATAAAGACACTTTTGTACTTGTAAAAAAAATTGAGTTCATAATGCAACATAAACCTAAATCCATTTTTATTTCTCTCATTGATTTATATTATTAATATCATTTACAGCAGGCGTTCAATTGGGTAAGGGTAACTTTGCCTTAATTTTTGCGATAATCAATTCATCACAAATTCAATTTTTGAAGACAATAAAATAATTCTTAATCTCCAGTTATTCTATCTCTAAGCTTAAACTATTGATTTGATAAAAAAAGGACAAGTAGTTTACCACTGGCCAATAGCTATGAAGTGTAAGCGTTCACATGCTATCTTCTTTTAGCTAATCAACTGAGCTCAACATTCTGCAAATTCTAACCATTTGATAGTCTGATTCCCTTAATTCCGGAGTAGTTGCATTTAGTTGGAGATGTTTTCTCTCTTTCTTTCTGCCTTCGTAATTCCTTTCGCGATATGAATCAAACTTTATACTCCAATTTATAGATATAAATGGGTTCTCCTGTTAATTTATTGTAACATGATTGTTGCAAGAATTATGTTCCAACTTCGGTGCCATTTATTCTCATGGTTACCTGCTGCAGAACTAGACAAATAGGTTCTTTATAAAAATGAATTCTTAAGAGAAATCACGGTCATCGCTTACTGAAACTGCCAACCTTATTAATAATATCAACATTGTGTTTGATAGGATGGAATCGTGGAAGAGAAGATCACCTAGTAACAATTAAAATCGATGACAGGTGTAATCGAAGCATGAAAAGAGAGAGCGAGAGAGCTTGAAAAATATGATGCCTGTTAAGTCCAGGACTCCTAATTATTGGGAAGAGAATAGATGTCAACTGGTGCAAATGAATAAACCAAAGAAAACAAAACAATTCATTTGGCATCAAATGTAAACATAAAAGTAGAAATAATGCAGAAGCATGAGCAAAACGACAAATAGTCATTGACCTGCAGGCATTCACCAGAAAATTACCGGCAATGGTAGCATTTCAACCACTAACACGCCCCTCTTGAGGATAATGTGGACCCCGGAAACTGTTATCCTTTTTCCACTGACCACCCAACAAGCTGATCAGAAACGATCCTTTTTTCGCTGCATTGCATATGCATCAGCTGCATCCAAACAAATTTGATCCCATCACACCTCAAACTAGCAAAACTTTGGCTAGATTCCATTGCATTTAGTTTGATGAGAGCCGCCTCCCAGGACTTATCTGCAGCATCCTCTCCATTCAGGTCTCTATAATAGCACCATAAACCTTGTCTTCCGTACCCACTGCTTTTCTCTTCCTCTTTTAATCTCTTCCACCATCTCCAGTTACATAGCTTTCTTTAGCCATGTTAGAAGGCAAAGCTGTTGTTGGTGAGACTGACATGCTTCAAAACATGCAGCAGGATGCACTTCACTTGGCTGCAAAAGCCCTTGATATCTTTGACATCACTGAGTCCACTGATATTGCTCGTTTCATAAAAAAGGTGACCTCTTCAACCCACAATATCAATTTGAAATTAGGAATTGATCAAGGTAAACAAATCTTAACCCCTCTTATTATTCCACGACACATGTTACTGCAGGATTTTGACAGGCTGCATGGATCCGGATGGCAGTGCATAGTGGGGACAGATTTTGGTTCCTTTGTGACCCATTACCATGGCTGCTTCATCCACTTCAGCATTGGCAGTCTTGCAATTCTGCTATTCAGGGGTGTGGTAGATCAAATAAATGAAGCCAACTTGTTTCCTGCAGTGGACACTGTTGAAGCATAATCTGTCTTCTTTTTTTTTTTTTAACATTTATCTTTTTCACTTCCATATTCCACTGTTTGCTGTGTGGAAAAAAATAAAAAGCAGTAGAAGGGTCCATGTTTCTATGAGCCATCATATCTTCTTTCCAACCGTCCACATAGCAAATATGACTTGAATCCTTAGTCAGCATGTTGGTGAAATGTCTTCTGTGGAGGTACAGAACACAATTTTGTCATATGGAAGAAATCTAACGATGACACAGTATATATACACAGCAAGAACGGTAACACCGGTTAGGGCCTCATGAAGACAAAAGTTTTTAGAAAATTTGAAGATGGCATAACCTACCATAGGTAGAACAGCAAATTTAGCCTTTGCTGAGTACAAGTACATGCCTGCAGCCTACCACACAGTCCTGAGTTTAGTTAATTAAAATACTTCTTGACATGTTATTAACTTATCGTATAGCCAGCATATATGATGTTAATGGTTGCTGGAGTATGTCCCTTCTACTGCATGAATGTACGCTGCATGCTTTGTATGTGTTTGAGAGAGAGAGAAATTACCTACATTATAAACCTGAAAGAGTGAGAACAGTAGGAGGGGCATCTCTTCGTGGTCCAGCAACAGAACGATAAACATAAACTTTATCAGCCTGACTGTCATTGCTCCCCTCCTCTTTCATTACCTCCACATTCACTCTTGGCATCTCCCTTGCCAATAGCCTACAGCCACTCATTGTCAAATTGCAGGATGACATCCAAAGTGACCTCATTGATTCATACTTCTCTATACCTGAGAGAAGTGCAGCATTTCCAAATGGGCAATCCCTTATCTCAAGTTTCCTCAATTTTGGACAACCTCCCAGCATACATTGCATCCCCCAGTCACTGCTGCCAGCAAAAGCTACTGAAAGAGTTTCCAAATTTTTGGCATACTTCCCAATATACTCAAATGTCAGGTCAGTCAAGAGACCTGAAACTGAAAGCCTCTGAAGTTTAGTGCAAGTCCTCACAACTGCACCAAAAGCTTCATCCATAGGTTCATTTGTCATGTAATCTGGTTGACCCGGATTCATTATGCAGAGACGGAAATGGGTGAAATCTGGGCAATTTTGCACAATTGTTGCTACCGCAGCATTTGTCATCTGCCGGCAAAAATAGAGAACATAGTGAAGTCTCCGACAACCATAAGACACAGCAACAAACCCTGCTTCAGTCACTCCATGGATAATTTCCTCATCAAATGGATCAGCAGGGAAAACACGCAGTTCCTGCAGCAAAGGACAACTTGACCCGACAGCCTCCAGCCCTTTGTCCTCCACAGTGTCCAAGACCTGCAATAATAGTATAATTACATTTACAAAAGAACTGATGTTATGAACCCTTTGTTCACTACAGTGTCCATGACCAAAACTGCAGGGAATGTATCTGGCAACTTGAATTCATTCAGAGGGTTTCAAGGCAGCTAGTGTAGATGATATATATCAAAATCTAAAAATTGAGGAAAGAAGTGCATTTTGTCCAAAACTATATTTATGTAGTACATGTACATCAAAATAGTTAGGTTGATAGATAGACATATATAGAAATTCTAATGCATTTTAAGACAAAGACACATCTAAAACAAAAGGAGCATCAGATGAATCTTTTGAACTCTTCAAAACAAATTCATGAACTACTTGACAAAACTAGAGATTAGCTCATTAACACCAATGGTGCAAAGAAAAGACATATATATGGTTGCAGTATAATTTACCAACACCATGACAGAGCCTGAAAGAATGATAATTCACCAAGTTACTCAAAGTGAAAATAAGGGAAATACATTCCAGAATATGAAATCAGCAGGGAAGCTTGGAAATAATGAGTACTTACCCATAGACGACGAAGTTGTGGGCAGTGAAGAAGAAGATTAGCAAGTTCAAGACTTTGCAGAGCAGCATAACTCAAATTTAGGAAAGTCAAGTTTGTACAAGCAGGGTAGAGAACTGGTAAATATGCCGCTATTGCTTCCCATAAACCAGAAAGGGTATCTAGGTTCTTGCAATTGCTGAATGTACTTTCAAGATCAGTGTATTGGCGAAGATTGAGCTCTTGAGAGAAAGAACCAGTACCAAGCTCCGTTAGTTGTGGGGCACAAACAAGCAGCCTGTGAAGTTGTTCCAAGGAAATATTTTTGCTGACCTTAAGAACCTTTAATGTTTTGCACCTACTTACAAGCCTCTCAAACGTATCAAAATTAACATCACTATTCAGATTGGCAAAGTTTAGCACTTCCAGTGAAGAGAAATTTTCAGGAAAGCAGCTCAACCAGCTGCCGCTCTTATCATCAATGCCATTCTCCTGGATGTCAAGCTCAGTCAAATTCCTGAAACCAAAATAGAATTATAAATTTTCTTAAACACAGAGGACCCAGCACACGCTTAGCTGTAAAGAAAACAAAATGTACAACTCATAAATGGTCATCAAAGGACTCCCTGAATATCACAAATCACGAGAGTGGGATTCGATAAACTTGTTGCAGACATAAGAAACCATAAATATAGCATAACATGTTTAGCTACTTGTATAATCCATATCATTCTATCACCCAATGTTTTTGCATTGTATAGTTCACGGTTCTGTTTAAGTAATGTGAAGTTCAAGAGAGGATCATAATGAGCTATAATTAATTGAACACATAATGCAGGATAATTTTACACAAGGACAATCAGGTCTGCCATCCATGCCTAGCCACATAAACTATGACTCATCATCATCTCAGAAGAATGACTACATAAATATTACACAAAAGTGTATCAACACAAAAAAAAAAAAAAAAAAGAGGACCAAATCAACTAGCTTAATCGCATATTACTACAAGGAGTTGCCTTGGGTGATTTCAGTATTCACAAAAAGTAAATTTCACCAATTCTCTTCATTTCAGGTTATAGTGAAATGAGAGAAGCAAGTCCGCTACTTGACAGAACATATATGTGCCAATATACTAACCACTAACCTTCCTTTTCTACCGCTTCCTTTTATATTTCTCAGTTGAAGCAGATATTACCAGGAATAATACAAATATCAATCACTGCTAGAAGATATCCAACGCAAAAAGAGCATCTTGCAATCTTGTGTACCATTCATGCATTTACATAGTTATTTATTAATAAACCAACCACCAATAATATGTGAATAACTGAATACTTGTGCGGTGTTGACTATAAATGTCATATCAATACAAAATGAGAAATAAAGCACAACAAAACACAGGAGAAAGAAAATGGAAAAATCGAACCACTTAGATTGCCATTACGCTCCTGCTTTTTTAGTAAGGAAATAAATTGTTCTGCTATATAAAGAACCAAACGCGAAAGTTATTGATTCACAGTTGTAGAGATTTGTTTCAGACTACTCCTTGGATATCCCAAGATTTTCACAAATATGGGAGCTAGAATCAATTCCAGAATAATGAATTGCGTTTTTTTTTTTGACCGGGGGGTGTGTGGTATGGAGGGGCGGGCGGCCCCAATAATACATACAACTGTATCTACTATTGCCACCAACTAGCAAGATCAACATCCATGAAAATAATTGACCAATTATACATGCAATGCGACACAGAAATTTACATTCTTCAAATAAATTAGAAGGAAAAAAAAGAGATATTTTAGCGGATAATGACATCAAATATATGCCATAATCCATTAAATACTCTTAATAGGTCAAATGTCAAATCCAGAATAAAGACACCAGAATTAAACAAAATAAAAGTAAACAGACAATAGTAGAACCACTTCTTCCGTTTTACACTATTACCTTTACAAGCAGAAACCAGACTCAAACTTAACACCGAAAACAGAACAATCCAATCACAAAACGTTTGTCTAATACCCATAAACAGATCTTGGATCTCAACTCAACAATAAAAATAATAAATGCGAAACTAGAGGCAGGATAAAAACAGAAATTATGTTATTCCCAACCCAAATAGAGAAAAACAAACAAGAAAATAATCAATTAACAAGAGAAAGATCCTTACTTGCAATGAGTTGCAATGGCTGCAAGACCATCAGTACTGAACCCATCACAGCTCAGAAGCGAGAGAGCTTTAAAGTTGGGGAAGTTGAGAGCCAGAAACTCCAAGCTCTCGTCAGTGACGGTCATTCTTTTAAGCCTAAGCTCGTCCAAAAACGGGTACTTGGAGGCAAAAACGACAAGCCAAGACTGAATATCGGCGCCCCAATCCCTGGGCACCAAATTGAAATCGGAGAATCTCGGCTTCCCTTTGAGAGTAACGCTCCGGATTTTCGGAAAACGGCGAACCACGATCTCAGGAGAAACGGAGTAGCAGTTGCCGATAAAAACATGAGTGCGCGACCAGCTCTCCGCGTTATACCAGTCCTTGCACACCAAAGATACCGAGCTCCGATCCTTGTTAGATTTCAAGAAACCCAAAACCCGCTCCAGCACCTCGTCTGGGAATGGAGATGACCGAGTTGAATCGGACGGAAACTCGGGCGATTCATTCTTCCTCTTCGAATTTAGATCCATAGTAGACCAACTAAAATATACCCGCGAGAGATGAGCAAAAAAAAAAATACCCGAGAGAAAATTTTGAAAATTTAAGCAAAATCCAAATTCTAATGGGAAAATCATGAACAAAAAAAAGAAAACAAACAGATAATTAAACCTGTAGCAGAAGTTGCAAATGTTGAATCTTTAAAACTTGGGAGATTACAGGAAGAAATGGGAAGTTCTCTTCTTGGTGTGAGAAGCTTTGGCGTGGATGTAGAGGCCAAAGAAAGAAGCTCAAACACTTGCGTATTGAAGCAAAAGCAACAGAGAGAGAACAGATATGTAATAAAATATTTTAAAGTCAAATTATTATCAAGAAAATTATTGAAAATAAATTAGTGGATTTTTTTTTAAAATTCTTTAATTATTAATTTAGATGTTCGCTCCACTTTAGCTGAAGCTGACACTGACGGCAAATGAGAGAGAACGAATATGAGAAGAAAAGAGGACGGAGCAGAGGACGTAGCTAATTTGCGCCTTTGTGCGCAACGCACATAACCTTCCATTTTCAGCCACGTAAGCTATTTTGGACGCCATACTGCGCATAGGTGGAAATTAGAATGAAGACAGTCTGCAAGCATATGAAACTTAAATTTATTTATTTCAAGAGATTTTACCAAAAATAAATTTTAAAAAAATTGATAATTAATTCATATTATTTAAAATAATATTCATTCATTTAATATTATATAAATTTTAGATATTATAATATAATATATCACATAATTTTTTTATACTTATATTATTTTTAAATAAAATTTTTTAAATTTTATATATAATTTAATAATTTTTAAAAAAATTTTAAATTTTTTTTATTACCAATAATTATAACTGAATGACAGTCAGTATATTAAAATTCTAGTTTTTCTTATTATTATATTCAACTATATTTTAATTAAAATTAAAAAATGCACTGTTATTTTTTAAAAATTTTTATTTTTTATTCTTCAAAATTAAAAGATTGATAAGTTTATTTGTAATTTGATCATTTCCAAATGTACTACATGGGACTTAAATTTTGAAAATTGGCAGTTTATATTAGCAAAACTGCATTTTTTTTTTTTAAAAGAACTGCAGAAATATTTTATTTGCAGAAAAAAAACTGCAGAAATATTTTAAGACTATTGTTGAAGGATGGAATTTTCATATAAATAACTTATTACTGATTTTTACTCAAATTCCAACGGTGAGGAAATAAATAAATAAAAAACAGCTTTGAAGATCCAAAAACACCATATCGGAGCTTCAAAACATGACATCTCATCTCACAGCCATCAATGATTTCCTGACCTATCCCCTTAGTTCTGTAAAAACGTCGTCTCAAATTTAAGTGACCAAAATACCCTCGAACATGACGTGACTACACTCATAAAGTAGGGCCATACTGTAAAATGCAATTGTGAGAATTGGTTTTGTTTGCTCGGAGTTTGAAAAAAATATTTTTGAAGGAAGATTTTTTATTTTAAATTATTTTAAATTTTAAAAACTGTTTTTAAAAAAAAAGATAAATATATATTTTTTTTAAAAAAATAATTTATAAAAATTAAAAAAAATTTAAATATATTTTTTTTGATATCTAACCATAATTTCAAATACTTTTATTTTCATTTTTTGTCACTGTTTTTTTAAATCATAGCAGTGAAGCCAATTTAGATATTGAAAATAAATAATAATATATCTTCTTGAAAGTAAATAAAAATGTGTTATAACTTATAATTAATAAAAAAATTTATGAAAGACTGAAAAAACATTTAGATTTTTTGGTAATAAATATATTGATAAGTTCATTATTAAAACAAATGAAGTATCAATTTATCTTTAAAATTTTCAGTCTGTTCCAAATTAGCTTTTAAATTACATTAGGATATAATAATTGATTTTTTATATTTTTATTTTATTTCTTAAAAATAATTTTAAAATTTTTTATTTACAAAATTTTGATCCGTCATAAAATTTTGTTAACAATTTTATAGTAAATATTATAATGTTGAAAAATAATTTAATATTTTTTAAGATAAAAAATGAATTATAGAAAATTTTAAAGTTAAAATAAATTACAGTTATAAACAAAGTTTTAAAAAATTAATAATTTAATTTTCTGTAGTTTGAAATAATTTTCATTTTATTTGATAATATGTGAATTTCAAACATTATAATTTAATTACTACATAATTTTTTTATATTTGAGATTTATTTTTATAAAATTTTTAAGTTTTTTATACAATCTAATTAACTTTTGTAAATATTTAGAGTTTTTACTATAAAATAATTAGTATATTCAAATTATTTTTTTAAAATATTATCTCAAACAATATTTTTATGTTATTTTTAAAAAAATTATTTCTAATTATAATTTATTAAATTTAAAGAATTTTCTTTAATTTGTTTAAAAAATTATAAATAATAAATTAAAAAGTTACATATTAATTTAATAAAAAATTGATCGGAAGCAAAAAAAGAAAAAAAATAAAGCTTCAGCTGAAAAAATAAAAAATGTGTGGCCACGTGATGGCTTCAACTTTTGTCAGAATAGAAGCGCCTGGGATAAAGCCACCAGTTTTGCATGCCAGTGGCATTTCGGTAGTAATCAAGGGAAAGTAGGGGGAGATGCAATTTAATTTTCACATGGACAGATTTGCCCCTATCCCTTATGACAACTATTTGATTTGATTTGATTGGACTGATTAAGGAGAAAATAACATGACATTATTTTTTTTATTATTATTTTAACATGATATCATTCGTGTTATGGTACTGCCACGGGAAAAGCTGTTAATTGGTTAAATTACAATAATGCCCATCCGCTTGTGAGAAATGCCTATAGTTTTCTTAAAATTTCATGCACTATTTGTCATTGATAAATTAGCCATTAATAAAAAGTTGGGAAGAAAAAAATTATTTTTTTATTTTTTTTTCTTTTAATTATTTTTTGATAGTAAAATTAATAACAAAATTAGATTAATAACTTAATTTATACTAATTAATTAAATCAAAATTATGGATTTTCAGATGCAAAACTGATATAAGAAATGTGAATCAAAATTAATCTGACCAAAGATATCCCAGATCACGTGATGCCCTCCTAAACCGCACGAGCCCACGTTTTCGGTGGTAGAGCACGAGTGCCAAAAACTGATCCATCTCACACTTAACGGCTAATGCCCTCCAATATCTATAATTAATGATGATTATGGAATTAATTAACTACATAATATACTCACTTTATTATTTTATTTTGTTCACATTATTTATAAATTAATATCCACAGCTGGCAGTCAATCTCGAACGTTTAGGTGGAAACACGTGGCTTTGCTATTATTTATTTGGTTTCTTGTTCTTAATTTTAGGATAATTTTCAAATAATTTTTAAAAATTTACTTTATTTATTTCACACTAACTGTAGTTCAAGGTAGTGTCGCAAAGTTTAAAAATACCATTTAATAGATATAATTAAAAGTATAAAATGACTATATTGCCTCTTTTAGAAAAACTAAAAATAGTAATGAATTATAATTATTTTAATAAAATTTATTTTTTCAAAATTAAAATATTGATAAAGTTGAAAAAAATATTTTTTATTGGTAATCTAAAACATACAAAATTAGATTAATAATGGATAGAGTAAATGTTATGGTGTTTTTTTAAATTAAAATCCTATTTTTTTACCAATTTAAATCCCAAATTTACATTCAATTAAAGTTAGAGTTTGAATTGTAAAGAAAAAGAAAGAATACAGTTTTTTTATATAATTTGGCAAAAAAAATATTTATTTATATATTTTTTTTAAATTTGTAAGTTGTATGACTATAAGATTATTATCATACTTTATGGGTGTGCAACGGTTCAATAATACCAAATTACCGAACTGAACCATTAAATTTTGATGACCGATTATTTTACTAAAAAATTTGATACAGTAATGATAATAAAATTTTAATTTTATGATTGTTCAGCAATTTACTGCAATAATTTGGTAATTACTGAATTTTAAAACAACGTGATTTTGAATATATATATATATATATATATATATATATATATATAAAACCTTTAACCTTTAAATTTATGTATACATGAAAATTGATAAGCAATAAAATTACTTGCTGCTAATTGATTTTGAGATATAGTTATATTAAGTGATATATTTGTCAATTTTATTATAATATTTTAATTTATGTGATATATATATATAATATTTTTATTATAATTAAGTAAGTTAAAAAATTTGATAAATTTAAGTAAAGTTTAAAAATTGGGTAAAATTTTTGGTTATTCGGTAATTGATATAACATCTTTTAAGAAATCGATATTTTTTCAGTTAAGGAATGATATTTTACCTGATCATAGTTAACGGCAGTGGACAAGTAGTTGACCTTGATTAGCCATCAAGTCCTATTTGACATATAATCCAAGGCAGAGAGTGGTGAAAGGTTTGTGAGAGAGGACCACTAATTCCTTAATGGTCCAAACTCAGATGGTAAGAGATTTTAAGTTTCAACAAACACATTACGCCCTCATCATTAATAATTTGACACTTCATGATTCAATACAACATTGTGGATAAAAGTGCAAAGTGGATATGCAATTGCATTTCCCATTCACTTCACTCCCAACTAACTGTGCTCAAAATAAATGAGACATAATATGGTCCATACACCATGTCTTAAATAAAATATATACATATATTTTTTTAGTAAATTTTCAATTATAAATCTTTTTGATGGAGCAGTAATTTTCTTAAAAAAGTAAAATATGGGTATTCTTTGTTCGCTGAATTAAAAAAAAGTAAAATTAATGTCAATTCAACACTAATTTTCTTCTAATTGGAATAACATGGGTATACGATCACCAAGAATTCCCCAATATTTTCCCACCAACATAAACACCATTAAACAAAACCAACTCTCAAACTCATCCCATCATCAAGTGGTTTAGGTGAAGATTATACGAAATATTCTTCTAAAACCAACCGAACACGTCATTTATAGTATAAATTTAGGAGGCCATTGTACTTGTAAGTTGTAACTAAATGCAAACGGTGGCACATCAAATGGATGTTCATGTGAGGAGAGGGAGTTGGTGGGCCCCCACCATCACCAATTTGCTAATTCAATGGGCCCCATTTTGAAGTGGTACTCAACAATGGCAAAGATGGGTTAGGTTATACTAACACAACCCAACCTTCCAACTTGCATTCAACTAGCTGTTCATTTTTCTATGTCAAATGCTGATGAAGAAGTTCTAATTCCAATTTTCGTGCTGATCATGAGGTCTCTAAACATCACAGCAACCTCATAATTTCCTTAATATACATGTGCGATGCACAATCACCAACTATTAAAAATCATTTCAATATTTTTTGTTTGCATTAACTGGTGTTGTTTACAAATAAACAATCTAGCATATCCCCCCAAGAAGGAGAAGGCAACAAAATTTTGAGTTATGTGTTAATTAAAGAAGGAGTCTATATATAATTATCTCACAACATAATCAGTATTATTAAATTAATTGCTATCAACAAACCTATTTATAATTTGAAGAGCTCTATTAATTAGTTGCTCTAAAATGAAAAACAGAGGTGGATACTTGTCTGCAATTAGAATTAGACCCTTGCACTTTTGTCCCCTTAGGATTAAGAATCCCATGTTCGACCAACCATCTTACTTTTTCCAAGGTCCACATCATTGTCCAATCTATGTACTAATATTGTCTATTCGACTATTACCCATAATATTTCACCAAAATAGAGTAATAGATCAGGGGTCTTACACGTGGCAAATGACCTTTCGTTGATCATTTTGTCTTCGAGACACTTGGCCAGTAATTAGTCTTTGATTATTAACAACCATCCGAAAAATTGAAAAAATCAAAAATTTTAATTAACTGTGATTAACACGGAAACATAAATTAATTAAATTGGTAAATCCTTAATTTTTTTTATTTCGACTTTCATTTTTTACTTAAAAAAAAAAAGTTAGTTGAATTTCATCAATCCATACATAAAAAAAAATTATAATCATATATTTTTTTTCTTTCTAAAACTCATACTGAGTATTTATTTGAGTCCATTAACATTCTGTTTTTAATCACCAGAACACACACAATCATATAATTTCAATCTTATATTTATTTACAAAGATGAATAAATAATAAATTGAAATGAACTGATTAATGATTTGGTATTCAACAAATTCATGAATAAGTCTATAGTTGAGGCAAGCAAGTAATTCAATGACGACTGAATGGAGTGGAGGAACAGAAATGAGAGTATTGAAATGACATCCCAGACAGCATTTGAAGCAGAAGCGAGTGAGGATGTCTATCTAATAACTGTTGCAACTGTTCAATCACTAGTCTAATTAATAGTTAACACTTAGAATGACTGGAAAAATATTCAAAGAAACTATAACTAAACATTAAGCTCTAAATAACTTCTATAGAGAATATAAAATAAACGCTGCAATAATTAAAGTTAGAATCCTTGTGGGAAGAAGTTCCTTTTTTTTTTTTTTTTTATGATTGATTCTCTTATTGAGAGGGTTTTGCTACATGTTTTGTGCTTATCTACAGTACTGTTTTTGACTGAATTACTCTCTCTTCCAACCATTCTTTGGGCTTAACTATTTGGGACTTAAAATGCATTTACTTATTTTGAGCCTGTGTTAACAACAGTTATGTAATAATATATTACTTATTCACTCTTTATATAATTATTATATAAGAATAAAAAAATATCATTATGTAACAATATATTATTCATTCACTTCATGATAGAAGACATCAACCAAAATGAATTACACATCAATTTAGTGATTGCAATTTCACAAGACGATATTTGTGACCCTTTTTTAGTATATATGGCCGTTTATTTCTTTATTCTTGTCAAGGCTAATCCTTTGATTAAATTGTTAGAGAAAAAAATGACCTTGTTTTATTCAAAAAAAAAAGAGAGAGACATTTGGAAAAAAAGCTAGCTTCACTCCCCGCATTTAGTTCACAGCGTCGGCGAGACGTAAACAATATAGCAACACTCTTCCATTTTCTGCATGCCTCTCTGTCAAAAACAGCAGTGAGGTTTTTTGAATCAAGAGGGCGAGGAACAGCTCAATCAACTTGTTACCATGAGAACCAAGATGAGACAGAGATCCAAATAGTTCATTTAGTTATTTTTAACTATCAAAGGACTGTAGTTTTAGTTTGTTTTCAGTTTTGTTGCTTTATCAGTACTGCTTCAAGTTGTATATTTGGTTTTATTTCATGTTTTATTGAGTACAATTTTATTAGACCTTTTTCTATTTAATGAAAATGGGGTTTTGTCTTTGTTTATTGGCTGTTGCTCAAAAAAAAAAAAAAACAATATAGCATATTTAGTGGCTTAATACAAATATGCAAAGAAACTATCTACCGGCTTAGTCCAATTTGGCCCAAAATAAAACGACTTCAACGAGTTCCCGCCAACAAGCCCAACATTAAGGATCAGAAATTTCGACGATCTAGCTAATAATCGGGCAAGTTATCTTTAACCATATTTGTAACGGCTGGGTTACGCCACAGCATCGGTCCTACCTGAAGTCCACAGGCCTGAGCCCACCCGTCGTCTCACTGAGACCAACGGGCTGCCGGGGTCCATGGCCCAATACCTCCAACCCATCTCTTCCATAAATGAGGCAGGTTGTTGGAGCTGAGATTCGAAACCCCAACCTCTCTTTAACCTCAGTAAGAGACTACCAATTGTATGGTACAATTGGTAGTCTCTTACTGAGGCTAAAGGGAGGTTGAGGTTTTGAATCCCAACTCCAACAACCTGCCTCATTTAAGGAGGAGATGGATTGGAGGTATTGGGCCATGGACCCTGACAGCCCGTTGGTCTCAGTGAGACGGCGGGTGGGCTTGTCCTGTGGACTTCGGGTAGGGCCGATGCTGTGGATGAAACCCAGCCGTTACAATATTCCTCGGTCTTATGAACAAAATTAGCTTAAAAATGTAACAGATCAATAGAGCTAGTCTTTTTTGTAAGTGACTAATTTAACTTATACTAAACGTTATTCTAATTTAATTCGTCAAAAAAAGGTGTAACAGCATAACTGGCTATGCTAACAAGAAATAGGACAACATATATACAGACATTCTCACGTCAACAGAGAGAGAAATCAAACATCCCCATCTTACAGTAAAATTTTAGCAGCCATTAGCTGAAGCTGAAATTGTCAAAAAATCAATGATACATGTTGAAGTAATTTCTCAGAGAATTAAACAAAAAGATGGCAACTTATCCTCCAATTTCTCAACTGCTAAATTATTATGGTGTTGTATATGTGATTATTTAATGAATTGATTAGTTAAGAAAAAAAAAAATTGTGTAAGCAAAATTTTCTCGTAGCTTCCAAGATGGCGTTTAAGAGTATGGGCTCAAATTCTACAAGCTCAAGAACCCGTTCGTAGTTTGCCTCAGATGCGACTCGAATCCCTTCCAAAGATGAAACGCCTTGTCCAATCTGACACTACCAATGCCCTTGTTCGCCAACTCACTTGTTTACTGATAAGAAAAAGAAAAAAATAATGAACTCCTAAAAAATTAAGGTTTAATTTTATTTGTCTTAAGGCTTTTCTTTTTTCTAATTTGGTTACTAAACGGAGAAGAGAAATTATTAAACAAAAGGGAGATCCGAATTCTTAATTTCTCTTCAACGCCAAAAATAATTTCCTTCTAATTTGGTGAAAGAGCAGGGAAATAAGAATTTTTAATTTTTCCTTTGCACTATGTAGTAACCAAACAAGTTGTTAAGAGTTCGGATCGATTGACTAGAATATTTGCAAACGAAGACAAATTGATTACCTAGCATAGACAGAGTACCAAAGCCACTGACTGCTGTGTCCAATTGAAACCCAATCACCAGGAAGTTGTGCTGCCGTTTGCTCTCCTCCCAGTGGTGCAAATTGCCCAAGATGCCTGTACCTGGAATGAGGTCCACCGTGTGGAAAAGGAGCATGAAAACCAGGTTTACAATATGCATAAGCTTGTGGGATTGCATAAATGCTTTTGTTTGAAGTTTCGAGACCAACCTGAAGGGGCGAAACCGATGCCGACCTTCTCCCCTGAATCTTAGAGGGCCTTCAGGAATTTTCTCAGCCTCTTCCATGCGGTTGAAGCAATTGGCAAGGTAGGTACCTTGTTGAGATGCAACCTGCACATAGAAAACAAACACTATCAGGAATCATTGAATGCTATAAATTGTACGTCCTGTAACAGAAGCACACAGCACCTGTGCTGTTGCTGGGAGATTCTTCATCTGAGAATCCACTTCAGAAAGAGCTGTTTTGAATTCCTCAATATTTAGTTCAATGGAATCTTCTGCGCCGTCTCCTTTGGCGGCCTTCAATAGATCAACTATATTGCGCATTTTCTTATTCTTTAGGTAAAGTTCCACTTGGGGGTATCTTTCGCAAATGTCATCAATGACTTCCTGAAATTCTTTTGCTGTGAGCGTTCCAGATTTGTCCTTGTCTGCCTTCTTAAATATTGCCGATATATCTTCCTACAAGCATAGTTGTAATAAGACAGAAAATCAATCAGCTATCTGAGTAAACGCACCTGCGTGATTACTTTGTCACAGTGGAAGCTAGAACATCTTCAATTTGAGTGATGAAAGGGTATAAAGTAAGGATAATTATTGCTAAAAGATGAACATCATGAAAACTATAGTGAGCACAAGCAGAGTTAGAGGTGATATGGAACTAAAAATGTAACCTAAGAAGGAAAACAAATACCATGACTTTGCGTTGGTTAATTGTTGCACAATCACCGAGTGCATATACGTTATTGCATCCCTCAACTCGCAGCCATTCATCGGTTGCTAGAGCACGCCTGTTAGTCTGTTTACAGAAACAGATGTTTCCTCAAATTGATGCAATGAATTTGACAAAAAAAGATTGCTCATTGCATATCAAATTCCATCGGATTTATTGGAAGATACTCTTCAGATAATCAACTACAAATATATAAACCTAATTCCTAAAATCAATATACCTGACCAATTTGCTTCATAAAATCCCTTGTGACAGGATGAGTTCCAATTCCAGTTGACCAAACCACCATTCCATAAGGTATAGAAGTAGTTTCCCCATTCCCCCTCACTTTAGTAGAAATTTCCTTATCTGATACTTTCACAACCATAGACCCTAATTGTACATCAATGCCATCTCTTTTAAATTTTTCTTCAGCAAATTCTGTGATTCTTTTGTCAAACCTGCAAGATTCCCTCAAGTATGAGTTATCTTATCAAAACTCTGCTTGCTAATAATCTTATATACGAGAAATTGGAATGAAAATATAAAAAATTCTTCCGTTCCCATTCCCTTCATTCTAGGTTATCGAACAACCACTAGATGGAATAAAAACTCAATTCACATTTCCACTAACCAAAGAGAACTTCAATGTGTAAGCAGAAGATAAAATTCTGACGCTATTATAGCCACCAAAGTGATAGGCTAAAATGGCAGATAAATTTAAACGTTTAGTGATCCTTACATGTTCAGAATATGATCTGCTGCTTCAAGAAGTGTTATTTTTACGAAGTCTTTAGCTGCAGGATATAATTTGACCAGATCCTCATTGACGAAATCATGAAGCTCCGCAGCAAATTCCACACCAGTTGGGCCACCACCAACCACCACAAAATGAAGAATTCTCTTTCTCTCCTCATCACTCAAATTTGGTAGACTGGCCTTTTCAAAGTTGTCAATAACAGTCCTACGGATCTTCTGAGCATCTTCAACTTCCTGCAAGGGGAAATGCATTTTCCATGAAAATTAGCAGCAGAAATGAACAAAGCGGCCAAATTCTCACCAGAATCCTAGACATAGCAGCCATATATTCATTTGAAAAGTTATATTATCCATGTCATTGTGTTGGACATTTATTGGTAATTATTTAAGAGAAATTACCTTCAAGAAATTGCAGTGCTCAACAACACCAGGGGTGTTGAATGTATTTGGGCGAGCCCCCATGGCTATCACAAGGTAGTCATAATCGACAACAAACTCTTCTTTCCCATTCACATTGGGTTGATTAGATCGACAATAAACCTTTTTGTTTTCTACATCAATCTTGAAACATTCAGCTTCCCAGAAAGAAACGTCCACATGTTTCTGCACATGGTAGAGACAAAGATCAGTTACTCCATCACCTCAATCGGCAATAACTACAAGAAGTTAGTTTAGTTCTTAGACACAACAGTTCATATCATTAATCAATTTGAACAAATTTTCTGAAGTTTAATTTTTAGTGATTCCAGCTCTTCCCTTTGCCAAAAGTTAACTGAGGGAATTCCAAATTGGTTTTTATTTTCCTCTAGCTAGCAGCACTCTTACTAATCACGAATCTATCTCTTCACTTTCACCAATGGGTCTCTGTTCACTCAATACATACATGTCTAGATGCATGTAGGACGTTGGCACTTCAAACCTATTAAGTATCACTGACGTCAAAATACTAGCTTGTGTTGAGTAAGTCATCAATGATGCATGCAAACAAACATTGTTCGAAGAATGCTGATCAAGTGATGCTTGCAAGGAAAAAATCAAAGACACTGACCAAATGCAGAAGACTACAAAAGGTGATAATAAATTTATGAGAGTTCAATTAGTATTTGAGATTCTTCAGTAGCATGTAGAGCTACTTCACAAACTAGTCGATTAGAACTATCACCGTTATAAAAACTAAAGTTACATCAATTTGACTTGTTTTCACACAGAAAAGACGTGGAAGCATAAACAACTACGACGACATCCAAAATCTAAATAAGTACCAAGGAAAAAGTAAATTTCGTCAAGAATAAAAAGAAGAAAATACTATTATCCAATTAAAGTTCCAATAAAAATTATAGGCAATTTCTAGGTCAGCTTACCTTCTTGACAATGTTGCGGATAGGTTCAACAATGCTGCGAGCTTCCACTGTACCACAGGTAACACTTGGTAGCAGGGGAGTGAAAGCAAAGTAGTTTCGAGGGGATATCACTTGAACATCATAAGTGGGGTTATTTAGTTTCTTCAGAAAACTCGTTCCAGCCCAACCAGTTCCCAGCACAATCACCTTCTTTTTCTTGGTCACCTCCTCAGCTGGCGCTACAAGATGATTAGCATTGGACGAGTTTGCATCAGCATAAGCTACAATCCCTCCGCCGCTGCAACCATATGCCATTGGAAAAACCAGGAGAAAGGTAAAAAGTAAGAATAAGCAGCAGAAATACAAAAAATTATTTACTAAAATTTCGAGGTACCCTGCGATGAGAATGAACAGATAAAAACTTCCAAATTACTGCCTCTCAGGAAAGTGCCCATTATAATTGAAAGGGAAATTAAACGAAATTAAATCTGAGTTGGGAAGAGAAATTTATATTTATTATTTAACTAGAATGTCAGCTCACATCACATGAGCACTTATATAGGAAAATTTCCAGCGATTAGAAGAAAAGTAAAGAGAATATACAAGTCTGTTTAAAAGAAATTAATCCAAATTTCTTTTCTATAATATATTAATATCACATTTTCTAGCCTTGTATGAGTGGTCTCTTTGCAGCAAAAAAATGCGTTTTGAAGTAAGCAGCTTAAGTTCAGGTACAATCACCACAATTTTTAGCGTACCATTTGGATCCATTCTGAGAAATGAAGCCAAAATTAATTTACGCAGAATAACCTCATTAAATAAAAACCGCAATATTCTGCTTTCTTTTTCGCACAATATGCAGAAATCAACTCTTGAATACTAGAAATTTACACTTTCATTTATTCTGAAATTAAGCAGCTCCTAAATTAAGGTGTTTTGGCTGTGAGATTATGGAAGAGCACCTCCGCTCTGTTCTTCTTTATCAGTAAACCGCGATTTTTTTTCTTTTTTTCCATTACAAAAGTTAAGTCTCAATTATTAGTAGAAACCGAACAATTAAATCTACACGCTAACGCACTATAGATGTAATCAATTGAGAATAAAGATATTATAAATCACCACAAGAGCAATCAAACAGTTGAAAATATATGAACATCCATCCGTCAGACTCGGAATCAAAACAGAGAACAAGTACATAAGATGAAACGAGCATTACAAAACGAAGACAGATGAAATCAAAAGTAGTTTTCTCGTTCATATGAAAGCATCAACAAAAGAATATGGAGAATAGTACGTAACAAAGAAGCAAAAAAAGGAATCGAAGAAGAAGAGGAAGATGAAACAGAGAGTGTACCTGATGGCGCACGCCAGAACAAACTTAGAGAGGAAAGGATGGTCATGAAAACCTCTAGAAGATCTGTGAAATAAGCCTAGACCGCTCATGTTTGCTCCTTTAGATCCTTTTCCCCAAATATTATGAAGAAATCAGTCGCGAGTTTGAGCTAAATAAGAGAAATATAATAAAACAGAGAGTGAAAAGGAAAAAAAAAAAAGAGAAGGAATAAGAAACTGAAAAAATGGAGATTGTTCCTTGAGTTTACACAGAAGAAGAAGAAGAAAAAGAAAGCCCGAAAAGGTCGGAGAGAGGTAGAGGTGGAAACGTGATGGTCGTGTGGTGGTAGTTATCGCTGTCGAGATGGTTGCAGGACTCCAGCTATTGCGCTTGATTGACTTGAAGGGCAAGCAAACGGCGGCACGTGTTATTAAAATTAGGACATTAAAATAAAAATAATTTTGTCGTTTTGACAACCAACGGAAGTTTATATTATATAAATAAACAAAAACAAATTAATAAGTTCGAATAATAATTTACATATGTTTCTATCCTAATAATGAAAATATATATTTATAATTTATAAATTGCAATTGACATATATTAATTTAGAATAATAATTTACATATATATTTTATCCTAATAATGAAAATATATATTTATAATTTATAAATAGCAATTGACATATATTTATTCTAATAAAACTTATAAATATATATTTATATTATCTTATATGTTTAAAAATTACAATGGAGGATTTTATAACACATTTTTCAAAATTCTATTAAAAGGATATAAAAGAATAGAGATGTGATATAAAAAAATAAATATGAATATAAGAAAATGACAGGTTGAGGGGGAATGGTTTTGACCAAAGCTTTTAGACCAACAAAAGAAAGAAAAGTACGAAAGCAGCCAATATTGTTGGAGAATCAATCTTGATCTACGAATGTTGATTTGCGTAAGAGAGGCGTGCCGCTGGTCATTACTTTCTAGAAGAATGCTATTCTGTTTCTGGCTAATGGCCAGCCTGGATTAGCGATCAAGTACAATTGCACATGCTCATTCCTCATCTCATTTTAGTATTTTACTCCTCTTTCTCAACTTTCTCTAAGACAGTTCCTTTTGAAACAGTAGTGCTCCAATAATCATCTTTATTTTATTGAGCATTTTTAATAAAATAAAAAATTTAAAAATATAAAAAGTGAATTTTTTTATAATTAGTATTTTCAATATACTCTTTATTTGGTATATGCTATTTATTTTAAAAAATTGTTATATAAAAAATATCTCAAATAAACTATCTATTTTTAAAATTTATAGTATAAATTGAATTTGACTCTATACATCTATAAAATCAAATTTTATTATTTATTCTAATTGTAATTAATATACATCCACACTCTGTGTATATTATATTCTTTTATTGGTGTGTTTATTTAAAAATATTTTATTTCTTTTTCTTATGTTTTAAGTTCAATAAACTTTTATATTTATATTTTTCATTTTACTTAATCTCAAACAAATTAATGTTTATAAAAAAAGTAAATGACTTCTATGGTAAGGAAATATATTTTTTTAGAGAAATAACAAATAAAAAATTGAACATGTATAAAAAATAAAAATGCATTAATTATAATTAAAAAAATAGTTAAATTTGATTCTCTAAACGTAGAACTATGACCTTGTTCTAATATTTATTAACCTATAGATTACACATTCTATAATTTGAAAAAAAAAGGACATTTTTTTAAATTAATATTTTGGAGGAAATAATATCGAGCGAAAAGGATTTTGGTGGGAAAATTTTGAAATTAGAGATATTGAATAAACAAACAAGAAAAAAAGGCATAAAATTGAGTTCATTTGAAAAAATAAATAGACCTAAACAAACTTTCGATAAGGTTTATGGAAGGAAGAAAACAAATTTTATATTATGAATTCAAGTTGATATTGTATTATGGATTCAACTTTATATTTATTTATATATATAATATATGATGTATCATGAATATAGATTTGTGAAATAATTTACCGGGAACAAGATGGATGGGCCGGAAGTAACGAAGAGAGAGTGTATATCATAGTTGCGTAGTTGGAGCCCAATTGCTTGAAGGATATAAATGATGATTGTATCTGCTGGACAAAATATATAGCCGTTTAGGCCCTGTTTTGTTGGATATCTGCTTGGGTCCATGAAGAAATACAGCATTTCATTTGATCCTTAGCACAACAATGTATCTTTCTCATTATTTAATTACCATATCCTCATTTCTTCTCATAAATCTCAGTTGAAGAATGTTTACTTTGTTGTTGATTTCCGTAGTTTGTGTTGAAAGCATGATCTTCACACCCAATTCGGCCTGATCCGCTCGGGAATAGGCTGCTTAGGCGGACCCAACAACCACTAAAATCTAAACCACAATTCAAGAAAATTTTGGGGAAAAAAAAAGGGGGATCTGGGTGAGTAGCCAGTGACCTGGCTGACCAGGTCACACGCAGAGCGGGTCCAAATAACAAAGTTTTGATCAAAATGATGTTTCATATGATGATCAGCTCATATTTAAGAAAATTTCTCTTATTTTTTTTGCTAAATACAGTTTCAATAGATATTTATGCTCATATTTATCATAAATTAAAATAAATATCAATTGTCTTTCACGAGACAGTATATTATTGACTCTACAAATCAAAATAAATTTGATATATATATATATATATATATATTGAGAATAATTAGTAGAAGTGAGACATGTGAAGTGAATTAATATTTTTTTCGCTTAAACTATCGAGTAATTTGGATTCATTATCGTGTAAACCCATTAAAGAGTAAAATAATTTCTCTCATTTTTTAAAAATGTTTTATTCTCATTACTCATACTCAAGACATCTGATCAAAAGATAACAAACCTTTTCTCACCTCTCACCACGGCGAAGTGAATTAATATTTAACAATGAACATGTTGTGATCAAATGGTGAAGGTTTCAAGGAGTCGAAAGCGGGATGTTGTGGGGCTGGTCCATATAGAGGAATCTCATCAAGCTGTGGGTTAGTAAAAGGATATGAAGCATGCGATTCTGTTCATCCCTCTGAAAAGGCCTACAATCAACTTGCTCAGCTAATTTAGAGTGGCACTAATAATTTCACCAGACCTCTCAATCTTAAGACATTGCTTCATTCGTAAGATAATTTTTTTTTGCAAAAATGGAAGAAGTTTGTATTTGTAATGATTCATCACTTTGTCTTATAGTATTCATTTTTGGTATATATTGTCTCCTAAACATTGCTTCATTCATAAGAAATTTATTTAATTTTAAAAAATCTTCGCACCCATTATATATGATGTTAAAAGTTTTTCTCATGCCTCTCTACTTTCTGTGTTCCCGGTTTTGTTTGTTTGCTCTCTCCTGCTTCGGGATTCGCTCCTTTGCTTCTTTTCTGCTCATGTTCATCCGCGTTGACTCCGCTGTGCGCTTCTCCAGAAGAAGCATGCTCTTTCATAAACGGCTTCCTACCGATCAAACTCTTTTCCTTTTTTAGCTTTCACTTCTCCAGAGCCTTACTGCTTCCTTCTTATCACTTTCCTATTTTATGTATTGTCTCCTTTTCCCGTTCTGTTTCCTCGGTTTTTCCCTCTTCAAAGTCAGTCTACAACGGTTATCTTCCATTTGGGCCTTGGGCCTTTTCTGATAATTCAGGTCCATTCGTTAAAGGAATTATATATACTTCAGCAGTTAGACATAGTAGTATATAAAATCTAACCGAAATCGAAACTAAAAATTAAATCAAATCAATTTTTAATATGGATATTTTGTTTATTTGATTTTATTTTTTTAATAAAAAATATATTTGTAAACTAACTTCCTTAATTTTAGTCTCTAACTCCAATAAAAACTCGCTTAATAACGATCTGTATCTGCCACCTCTTCTACAGCACGATCCTGTCTCTGTAAATTTCTAAATGCTTCTCTGTTCTTGAAACAATCACTTGCCCAACACTTTCTTTTTTTTTTCCTTCCAAATCTTGGAAAAATCGATCGAAATTCTGAAGCCATTTATCATTTTTGGGTGTTCTTGATATATTCATCAATTTGTTACCAGGCAAGTCTCTTAATATTTCTTCTTCAATAGATGTTAAATTCCAAAATTTTATGAACAATTAATAATTCTGTACATTTCTTAATTCTTTTTTTCTTTGTTTTGTTGTTTTTTTTTTCTTAAAAAAATTATTTATTTTCCTTAATTAGCTTGAGTTGAATGGGGACTCTGGTACATGTGCAATTTCTCTTTTAGCCATATCCTACTCTACTGATCACTTCCTTTAGCTTTATATGTTTATAACAATAACTATAAAGTGAACGTTTATATGATCTCGTATTTATGCACTATTATTTTAATTTGAAACCTTTTAACTCCTTTTAACAATATCTGAGGTTTCAGGCAGTTTATAGAATTTTCTTAGATGATTAAGATAGTTGAATTGATTGTTTTTTTTTTTAATATTATATTGAATAGGAAGTTTCTTCAGTAGATTGAGTAGTGCTTTCACTGAATCGATCTTGGATCAGAATTCTTTGTTTGAAATTTCAAGTATTTGGCAATCATATATAAAGCTCCCTTTTTATGAATATTTGTTTCAAAATTCAGAATGAAAACTTGTTCCAATGCAAATATTATATCAATTATTATTATTGTTTGTACTGTACTAATTCGATTTTTACAAATTGTTTTGCACAAATATATATAATCTGCTGCAAATATTATTATTTTGTGTCTTGTTTCATCTGAATTTCTTTCTTCTTTTATTAAGTTTGACAAATGTTAAAACTCTCTTTAATTATATTAGAGCTCTATACTTCTAAAAGTCTTTATATTCATAATATAACTTGAAATTATATGATTTTACGTCTTTTAAAAGAATTTTATTCGAATAGTTACCTATTAATTAGAATATAAACATTATGTAAATATGTTATACAATTCTCCATGGATGTCACAATATTTCATTGTATACGTCATATATCATGCATTGCATTGATATCTATGATGGACTTCTGTTATATAGTATTATGTTTATTATATTTAGCTTTTGATGGTATAGACTATCACCACTTCGTTGTATTTTGAGATTTATACCATCTTTGGACATTTTAAAATCTTTGTGAAATTATTCCAACATCTGCCTATTCTTAATTATCTATTGTGAGAAATGGTTATTATTCTTCGAGTTCTAGCTCAAACTATTCTCTTTCTTTATTTCAGAGATTGGTGATAGATATTCGATCAGTGATGTTTTGAAAAGGTGAAGCAACAAAACTTATTTTAGAATTTTTTATATGTGATGGATATATTTGAGACTAGCATAAATTAAAATGTTTTTATACACCCCTCATTCCCAAATATGTGTCATGCCATTTGTATAACACTCGGTCGCTACTTCCACTAGAACCACTGCCATTTTTTTCAATGGATGTCTTCTTTGAACCCCAAAGAGGCAAAACATTCTCCATTGAATTGGGTTACTTTGACACAGTCTTAGAGATCAAAGAAAAAATACAAAAATACCAAGGAATACCCATTAACAGCCAAACTCTAGTTTTTAATGGTCAAGTTCTTCAAGATGACCATGATATAGAGCACTGTGAAATCCTTCACAACTCTCACATTCAACTCTTCGTAGCTCCAGACAACAACGATACCAAGCCCCAAATCAAGATCGAAGAATCCTTACCTTCCAAGAAAATCCAACTCAGCATCAAAATTCCATCCTCAAAAATGCATGTCCCATTAGAGATAGACGCAAACGACACCGTTTTACGTCTAAAAGAAAAGATTCAAGAAATCGAGCCTGTTGCTGTTAACAAGCTGGTCCTCCACTCTAGCAATGGAGGAGAATTGCAAGATAACCGCTATTTGCGTGACTGTGAGCTCACGGATAATAATGAAATTAATGTGAATATAAAGCCATCACCCACTGGTTCAGGAACTGGATCAGCAGGAGCCATGGCCGCCGGAGTGAAGAAGCTGAAGATGATGGTATTGACCAAGTGCGGGACTAAGAAGATACCGGTGGAAGTAAATGCATCGGATAACGTTGGGGAGCTAAGAAAAGAGCTGCAGAAATTGCATCAGAGGATGCACTTTCATCTTCCACCAGAAGGGTATTTTTTCATATACAAACAGAATGTGATGGATGATGATCGATCCTTTAGATGGCACCATGTTTGCCAAGGTGATACCATTGAGATTTTCAATGGCAGTGTTACCGGTGGGTCATAAATCTTTCATTAATTAAACTTAATTACTCTTTTGATTGGGTAATTATTGATTTATTTATAAGCCTGTAGTTTGCTTTAAGTTTTGTATACGGTCTACTTCTGTTTTTTTTTTTTTTTTTTTTTTTATTTTTTTATTTTATATATATATATATTTCTTGTTTTATGTAGCATTTACCTTTTTTATTAAAGAATTTGATGTGCACGTTGGATGAGAAAAGTTGTTTTCAATCAGTTTATGTATTTTTTATAATTAAATTAATATTATTTATAATATTTCAATATAGTATTTAATAGATATTATTTAAAAAAATGTCATTTGCTGTATATATATATAAGATTTTAAAAATATATCAAAAAATCTCATTGTTAAAATGGACATAATTATGCGAAAGACACAAATAGACATGTGGATGAACATTTTGAGAAATAAAATAATAAATAAATTTTTTATTATATTTATAAAAATATTATTATTTAAAAGGATGCAACTGAAAATTTGCAAGTTTTAGAATTTCTTTATTAAATGATGAAATTATTTTTGATTTTTTATTGGAATTTATTGTGATGATTAATTTACTATTTATAATATTTACTATATAGAGTCTTATTAATTTAACAAATTTAATTATCTTTCCTCTTTAGTAATAAAACTTATTTATTCTATTCTATATTTTTCTTATTTAAACATCAAGAATTTCATATCTTCCTATTTGATTTTTTATTCATTTTTCAACTAAAATTAGAGTATATTTAGTTTATTAGGAATAAATTTTCATTTAACAGAGGAAGTATTGGAAATGCTTCTTGTGTAGGATTCCCAATAATTTAAATTAGGATGTTATATTAATAAATAGGAAAATTTAATTAAATGTAGAATTTTGGTTATTTATTCCTATAATATCTTAGACTCTTCTATATAGCTATATATATATATATATGTGTGTAGTATTTATGTACAAACATAAATAGTGAAAATACAAATACATTATATATTAAAATTTCTACAACGATATGAAGCAGATAAACATTCTTAATGGCCATAAAGAGTACTTTGTGTTTATTCCAAAATCAAATGCAAATCCAACCGTTTACCACCTTAAAGAGCAAATTGAGGGATTGTTGAGGGTAGAGCCAAGCCGTCAAGTGCTATATTTTAAGGGGCAGATACTAGAAGATGGACGCGGATTGCGAGATTATCAAATTGATCATGGTGCACAAGTTTACCTTTTCCTGGCATTGTTACCACACACTTAGATAAAAATGGTTGCTTAAACTCTTAATTACCGCTGTTTAGCATAGTTAATTAAGAATCTCTACTTGATGAATTTAGATTTTATTGGAATAAGAAACTTGAAGCATATGATTATTGTGTGCGGCATACAATAATAATAACACTATCTTTATTTAAATCTCTTGATGTATTAATCAATAAGTCTATTATATGTATTCAAATGTTAATTAATAGACATGCTATTGCTAATCTATCTTATTTTATATTATTTCATCAATTTCGAATATTCGAACGTTGTATATCTTTCTTGATCTGATATATATATATATATATCCTGCAACTAATGATATGTTACTGCGTACTATGTTCATCAGTGAGTTGAAGATATTTCCCTTTTCGAAGATGGAAGTTCAATATGCATGCAAACCCTTCAGATTATATCCTTCAAATTGTTGAGCTGAATGAATCTTATATTATTGCGTCATTGAACTATGAAACTGAAAAGTAAAGATTTATCGAAAATATAAATATAATTTTTTTTTCCTAAAAAAAATATAGAAACATTTAAGAAAATTTTTGATATATGCCGTTTAAGCTAAGTACCTCTGATTAACTTGTCAAATTAATTTTACATTTTTTGTGTGCATATATTCTCAATTTCTGAGTTAGATTTTTTTTAAAAAAAAAAAATCAAAATAAGTAGCGTCAGATCATTGAAGTAAATTAAAATCAATCTGTACACATAATTTAAATTATATTGGGCCTCCCTGGCGGTTCCTTATTTTTTTTATTTTTTATTTTGTCAACAGACCGTAGAGTAATGATTAATTCCTCCTCATTATTTTCTGTATGAACACTTCTCATCATATTAATCTGCATATAAAACAATTAATGCAAGACAAAATATGCAGATAATATATCCTCATGTTGAGCAGTGTCAAGTTTTTATAGAGTTGTATGATTTTTTAAGTTCGGAAAGATTTTTTTTTCATAACTATTTCATGCTAGACATATATCCAATTAATGTTTTTCGGATGAACTTCACCTGTTAATTTTTGTTACCTCCAAATTATTAAGATTTGACCTTTTGTATTCAGTGCCCTTACTGTAATATCAAGAAGCTAGAGATTTTTCTAGTTTCTTTTTGAGTGTTATTATCACTATCACCTCTATTGTATTGTTCATGAACCATATATAATTTCTTTTAGATATGAGACATAAACCCTCCATAGTGCACTCGGGCCCCAATTGCCAAAGAAAATATCTCTTTTCCCCTGGTATCTGCCAAATGTAACATAATTGAGTCATTTAGAGAAAAATAATAATTTTCATTGAATGATGTAACTCATCAGGATTGTGAAAAAAATAAAAAAATTATAATTATGATAACCTTAACTCACTTATCATTACACATTCATAAATGATAAATCATAAATTGGATAAATGACTAGAAATCTCAAATACTGCAGCTAATGATAAGAATTTGTGCATGTTTTTCCATGGTTGGATGAATAGATGCTCATCCAACTGTTGTAAAAACATACCCACATTTTTATAAGATGATTTTTGAAACGCACAAAGCTTTCTAATTTCATTTAGTTAATTCAAATTAATTAAATCAACTTAAACTATAAGATAATAATTTTTGTATAGTCGGAATTTATAATTTTATTCATAGTTAAAACACTATTTTCCTTGCAAGACATTTTAACCGCGAATAAAACTATAAACGGGGTCTTGACGGAGATAAGTCAATTTCTATCAGATTATCTTCTTCGAAGTGTAAACCCGAAACCGAATAATTCTTGTCGTTGCTATGGAGAGCTATCTCAATCAATTCCTCTTTATCTTCCTCTTCCCATTTAAAGCAACTGCTCTCCGGCGGCTCCCATCCTCCGGCCATCAGAAATCCTCCGTCAGAGGAGGAATCCGAATCCGTATCCGGATAATACATTGACAAAGATGGATACCTCTCCAAATTAGGCAACATCTGTCTCGGGTCATAATCCGGATCATCTTCTTCTCCTTCTCCTTCATACGCTTCGTATATCACTTCCAATGGTGCCCTCACATTCCATTCAACAAATGAATCTTTAAAATCCGGTTTTTGAGGACACGAGTGACAACCGATTTGGGCTTGGGATAAAACCCATTTGTCTACTTGTTCCGCTGCATCCAAAACTCTCTTCATTTTATTGCTGTCTTTGATCCCATTTTCCTCCGCGTTTGGAGTCCGACGCCTCTGGCAGGCGCCGAGGCCGACGAGGAAGAGGAGGGGGAGGAGGAGTGCCGTGAGGATCAAAACTGGGGAGAGAAAGATTCTAAGAGCATGAGGGTAAAAGACGAGAATCAAAGTGTAAAGAGTGACAACACAACACAACAGAGGATTATCAGATGAAGAAGCTGTCATCATCTCAAAGTGAACTAAGCCCAAAACAGAATTCAATTCCAATGGTATTTCATTTGCTTCCATACATACCAGAGAATGCACAACTATATGAGAAGAAAATTAAAACCCATTAAAGACAGAAGAATTAACAGTAAAAAATCAGAGCAAAGAAAACGTAGAAAAGAGAGAAAAATCGAGGGTGGGGAGAGCGAATAGGAGAGGCATGGAATGGAATATTTAAAATGGAGATGCTGGTGGGCGATGGGGGTGGCAATTCTGATGTGTGTTCTTCATATACAATTACCGAAGATGACATTTTGTGATAAAATCCACAAAAATCAATCATCAAAAGTCCAAAACAGAAAGTTTTATCCATTCAATTATTTTAAAACTCATAAAAGTACTCTTTCTGACATTTTGTAAAAACATACCCATAAATTTATTTCTAACTTAATAAGAGATGTCGAAATTGAGTCTTATCCATTCAATTATTTTAAAACTCATAAAAAGAGTATTTTTATTGCTCTTGAAGTTATATCTGACATAAACAACATTAATTTCAATATGTGGTTATAATTCACTCACTAAGAATACATATCATCAGATAAAAAAAAAATTATTTTCATTCATGGAAATATGCATTTTTTTTCTTTCCTAAATCCATGGAAAATATGTATTGTTTGTCGTTGCTCTTTCTATAATACCTCGATAATTAATTTTTCTTTTCAAAAGTTGATAATTTTGGATATGACGTAATTAAACAATATGATACGACAATTTGTTTATGATACAATTAGAGGCGACTAAAAATATATAAAATATATAATAATTAAATTGTCCAATTATTTATTAAATTTTTTAAATAAATGTATAAGTTTATATATTAATAAATTTACAAAATATTATATTATAATTAATTATATTAATATGTGTAAATAAAAATTAACAAATTATCTATAATTTATATTTATAATAATTGTGTAGATAATTAAATGCTTAAATTTTATTTTACGGACATATATATATATATATATATATAATACTATAATAAATTATTAATACATTATAAAATTTAACATATAATTATAAAATATTAAATTTAATTGTTTGTAATTATATATGTATATGTATATATATTTATAAATATATTGCACAATAAAACAATACATTTAAATTAAAATGAATAGTAAAATGACACGTTTGACATCAATTATCAATCTACTTTGAACATTGAAAAAAAAATTAAATTGCATTTTGACTAAAAATTTTGAAAATTAACTAATTCAACATTCATCATGGTCTCCCTTACCTTTTTGCGATGATTGATTTTCTCAAAAATAATTTCTAGATTTAATTATTACAAAATTTTATCTTAATTTGCGGCCAAGTTTATCCATTTTATTCTAAAAATGCTTTTTTTTCATTGACGGTAAAATTCAGCATAATTTTTTTCAAAAGAAAATTTCAGCATACAATATTATTTTTATTAAATATAATATCGCATCATACTAATCTTGAATTGTTTCGATGTATTTGATTTAAAATGATTTTTTTTCAAGAACAAGTAAATATTTTGTAATTGTGAATAAAAACAGAGTCAGTCACGAGTTCGAAGCCTAATGGAACATCTCAAGGGAAAAAAAAAATCAGTCATATATATAAACTTATAAAGTAAAAATAGAAAGCTCTTTTGAAATTTTGGATAATGGTGATAGAATACTTTTCAAAAGGGTAACCACATTATACTGATAATCTTTGCTTGAATTATTTCTCCTCCTTTTTTCCCTTTCATTTTCTAGGTTATCTTTATTTCTTTTCATGAGCTAATGGGTACCAATCTCCTTTTCTATTAGATGGCAGTTGTCTTGTAATGCTGGGGACATACTGGCAGATGGGGCGGTGGAATTGTCAAATTCAAGACTTCCATGAATTGCCTAGGGTTTTCTCGATCAACGATTGTTCCCATTGACAAATTTTCATATTATTCAACTGACTACTGCATGCTTATGATTATAAAGAAAATAATTTTTCATTAGTACAATAGATATAATTATTTTCATTAGTAAAATTAGAAAATTTTAGCTTGATTATGATCATGTGTCAAACATATGCATATATATAAATGAATTCTGAGAAGGAGAATTTGCAAATGATTAATTACTTGCATAAAATAAGCTAAAAATTGATGAGTACTTAAATGTATTTGCCTTTTAAGTCTCAGAGGAAAAAAAAAAAAAAAAAGGGTTCTAGTTCACCCTTAAAAATAGTTGCACAAGTTGTAGGGAAAAATATATATTTTCACAGCAAGCCCTATAATAAGCAAGACACTACGAGTTTGATGCATTTAAAAAAAAAAAAGGTCACAAAATAAGAAATATCAATACTAAGTAATAGCATTGCAGATAAATTCACGATTTCAACTTTAGCAACGTTATAAAATATATTTTTTTTGCGATGATAATATTTTTTGTGACTTATTTTTGCGTTCCTAAATAAATTTTTTAACGTCACTAAATGCATATTTTCTTGTAGTGACATAACTAGCACAAGGGTTGATGATTCGGTAAGCAAATCTATTATCTAGATTCGGTCTATAAGTTTATGTCAACACATAATGTTGTCCATACTTTATAGGAAGAAAGAAAAATAAAAGCATACAATTTAAATGGGAGAATATAAATGATGAAGTCCATTAGAGATAGATAATATAATGAAGAAAAAATATAAATGTGTATTCAGTTATTTAAATGGAAGAATATAAATGATGGATAAAAATAAATATTAAAGCCACCATTGATTTCGTTCGTTGCAGAACAGATCTAGACATGTATTATTCAGTGAGAATAATAGAAAGGAGGAGAAAAGATCATTATCTTACACAGCAAAAGCTTAAAATTTATGTATTAAGAAGAGCAAAGCTTCCTATAATTTATATGCCATTTTTGTATATTGGAGAGATGAGGGCCAAACAAAACCATCCATAAGGATTAATTTCATCACTGGATAGATAGGGAGATTCGAGGTTCAACCATCCCAACACCTCTAGATGCTCGTGGCAAAAAGTCCAGAGAGAAAATCCCATTCATATGCACCAAAGTTATTTCTATATCAAACAATATTTTTTATATTTATAAAAATGTTAATTTTTTTTTATATAATAGCATATTATTACTCTAATAATAAATGAATATATGAATTAGAGATAACCAAGAAATTTCCCAAGAGAATATGTCCGCCTTTATTTTACACCTTTCCTTCTCCTCTTCTCTTTTCCTATTCAAACCCATAAGATAACTAAACTGTTGGATTTGACTTTTAGTCTAATTTAAGCAATACATTAGACATTTCCTAATCATGCCTCTTGTAAAGGAAGTGTAAATCAATGTTTTCAAATCCGGCTGGTTAACGAATCGAAAAGACAAAGTATCAAAGGTAAAAGGTCCAATTAGGATTAAAAGAATCGATAAAACATAAAATTATGGCCCGGTTTAGTTTAACTGTTTAATACAGTTGATAGCTGATTGATATTAATATTTGGTAAAACTAACTGAACTGTTGTTATTATAATGTAAAATTACCAACAAATATATAATTTATTTTATTCAAAGTATATATTTTTATATTATGTATGAATAAATAAAGTCATTATTTGATATAATTATTTATTATAATTAAAATAATAAAATAAAATCAATTACAAATAAATGTGCATATATAATTTATAAATAAAATTAATTAATTTATCATAATTTATGCTTAATATATTAAATAATATATATATATATATATAGTAATTATTTAAAAATAAATGATATTACTAGTTTAACTATTATTTATAATATATTTATATTTATAATTATAAATAATTTATTGATTAAAAAATTTAATAATTACAATAATTTATTGAATGAAAAATTAATTTGGTGGAAGCAAGCATTTTGTAATTAATAAAAATTTATAAGGTAAAAAATAAACTCTAAAATAAAATCTTTTTAATCAGCAACTGATTTGGTCTATAATTAGTTATTGAATGCTGATTAAAATATTTTATCAAACATCACTTTAACAGTTGTTAAATATCAAACAACTATCAATTGCTCAAAACAGTTGTTAAATAACAGTCGTTAAAAAATTGAACCAGATGTGATCTATATCAGAATATAACTTTTAAAAATATTAATACATAATAAAATATGAAAAATACTTGTATTAAACTTGTTTTATACACGAAAATATGTTCAAAATACTAGTATTCATAATTCAAATTAATACATAATCTTATTTAAAAAATATTCTCAAATATAATGATGTATATATTTTATTTATTATTTAAATGATAATAAAATTAATTAATTTAATATTTTAATTTTTAATAATTAAAATAAAAAATTTAAAAATTACATTATAATATTCATTACTCAATTAAATAATATTTCTAATAGAAATCAAAATCATTTTAAAAGATAAATTGTATAAAAATGCTATCATAATGGATATTAATAATTAAAAAAACAAATAATTAATTTTTTAACTTTGTCTTTGTAAATACATTTATATTATATTGAATTTTGTAAATAATAAGACATATGAGTTTAAGTGGACTGATGGATTGTGTCAAAACTTATCTCAACTGTACCAGAATCGAATCTTGGTGCACACATATCATACTTCTTAGCCGGTTCAACCGGTCGGTTGACCGGTTTTGAAGCCGGATGATATGATGGCCTGTTTTAATAACAGTGGTGTAAATTACCGTACTGGGTGACTGGTCCAATACAATATAGCTAACTCAGTAGCTAATTGTCAATGGACCAACAGGCATGGATGTGCTACCGCAACCAAATTTCGCTTATCATGCACGTGCTCTGTGTCAAAAGTGAGGTGCCTGCCCCGCCATAAAAGCAATTTCGTGATCATTAAAAAGCCAATGGAAAAGAAAAAGATTAAAAAAGAAAATGCAAAAGTTGTAGTTTTTAGGTTCTCTAAGGTTTGGTCTGGCACTGAAAGGAATAAGGCTCTCTCAACCATTATACAAGATGGAGCTTTAGGTCGACCACTAAATAATACATTAGCTTGAGTTCGAAGGAAATAATGCAAAGAGGAATCATTGGATGTGAAAGAACATTGATTTTTCAGGCACAGGGTCCACAGTAACAACTTTCATCTATGTACATATGGTTTAAAGCTTAGAATATCCCATCCTGATAAGGTTAACCAATTTTTTTCTAAGAGTCAGAGAAAGAGAGCTATTATAATATGAGACCCAAATGGATCTTTCTCATCATTAAACCTAGTCAATAAAGATCACCTGATGATTTTAGGACTTCTGGCTGTAAATAGAGATCAAAATGAGGAGAATGACACCATTAAGGATAATAGAACTTTTAATCAACAAGATTACTATCTAGGTTAGACGGCTTTAAAAAAACACAGAAGCTTATAAAATAGAGAAAAAAAAAACAAGCAGACATGAGCTCCTGGTTGGTGGGAGACAGTTTGTTCCTAAGATTTGAGTCGATGGCGTTAGCAATTGTGGCAGACAACAAATCTAGACCGTCGATTCAATGTTGTTGCAACATACGAGAATGTCGAACACGCAAGAGATAGAGAGGTTGCTGCAAGAAAGTATTAATACATTGGACCCCAAAGGTGAATTCTACATGAATATTCGGAAAACGATATAATATAGTTCCTACTTCCTAGGTGGGGAGAGAGGGAGGAGTTTACGATGGGGTTCAATTGGTAAATTGGAGTTGAAGAATATGCAAAATTTAGAGAGGCTGATCACATCATGGATTGATGATAAGGAACATGCAACTTTAGATAGGTTGATCACATGGTATAGAGACAAAGTGTGCATTAAATGGGACCTCTAATTTGTATCAGACCCTGTATGACTTATCAAATTTGGTCCTTTTTTTTTCCTTTTTCTCCAAATGTCGAGTGGTCCTTTCGAGCATCACAAGCCAACTTCAGGAGACCTGGAAAATAAAAAAAATTAAAAAAAAAAATCAAAAGATCAGACTCCTTCACGATTATAAACTTCATATCTAGATAGCAATCCTTGAAGAAATTCAGTTTACAACAGATACTGCAATGCAAATGGCATCAGTGACAGAAATTCTGGTCAGATGCTAACAAAGATGGCATACGACCAGCGGCATGTAAATATCAAATAAAAAGCAAAAGCCGATGACAAAGAAATGTGGCTCTTGCAATGGATTACTATTCCAATCTCATTAATCGGCTGTGTAGGTGAAATAATTTTGGCCCTTATTGCTTAATCGGGGTTGCTATGTCAAAATCAGGATCAGAGAATTAATTTAACGTTGAAAAATTGACAAATAGACAATGCATACAACCCTGCTTGAATACACATCCTCTTTAAAACTTTGTATCAAAACAAGCCTGAAAAAGAACTGGAAATAAAAAAAACAGAAGAGGAAAAGGCTAAATAAGACGGACATACCCCACGAATTCATTCCGAGCAAATAACAAAATAAAATATAAGATGTTCAAATTATACATTATGAATACATCTTCAACTCCTGGTAAGCAACTTTTATACTTGGGCCATCCTTTACAGAATTTTCACTTGAGGTGCAACTGCTCCTTTATGCCTATTAAGTCTTGAGAGATGGATGCTTGGTATCTTATCTTCTAGAACTCAGGGAATGGTGAAAATGTTCATAAAAGTTAGTAGTATCTTGCAGGAAGCGGATTATCTCCCTCGTAGTACTCCATCATACCACTAGGTAAATTTCCATACGGAGGTCTTGGTGATGGAGTTGGGGATGAATACATAGACTGAGGGCCAAGTCCATAATGTGAACCTGAAATAATAATAAATAAATCAGAAGACTATATACCAAATATGAGCAAATAGTTAGACCAAAGCATTAACCATCACTAGCATGACGTTATATCAGGAATCTGCAAGTCTAACATTTGTGATCGTTTCTGATCATTTACGGGGTAATCTAATATTGATTCAGCTTGGCAGTTACAACAAACGGTGATTACAGGTGGACAATTAAATTGTAACCAATCTCAAATCCAAATTCCCATAATGGAATAAAAATTTTGGCGACAACTGCCAAGACATTAAATCCTTCACATTGGATGTATCTTTTACCGCTGAATCCACATTGGGTAGTCCAACTTCCTTATGAACAAATAAACGCATATGTATATTGGAAAGATTGTTGGAGTGACTACCATAAGAAGACGGGCGGACACTAGGAGCAAATCTAGGTCCTCTTGGAGCCTGCAGATTAGCTTGCAAATCTCCAACAGTACTGTATCTGAATGAGTATGACCTCATATTTCCAACAGTGGAAGGTTCAACCACATTACTCTTATAGGGGTCAAAAGCAGCAGCAGCACCAGTAGCAGTATTCATGCCATCAAAGTTTGGTCCAGAATAAGGCCCCACAGCTCCATAGCTTCGGTATGGTACACTTCTATCTCCAGGAATGGCATTTTGATACCCACTACTTTGTTGTGGAACGCAACTCTCGAATGTATTGTCAGGAACAGGTCCTCTAGAGTTAGTGGGAAATTGACAACAGTGGGATGTCCGGAAAGCATAGTCATACCCTTGTCCCGGATGGCTGACCTCCAGCAATCAATTCAGAAGGTACTTAATTAATAAGGCAAAGATTTTGGTGCGAGTAAAATCAGGCACACTGTTAAGTGAAGCCTAAAACCAAACAGCACGCAATCCTCCTTGCAGATTACAAAAGCAATGTTGGAAATAGGCCAATTGATAAATAATCAGGCTAGGAGAAACAGAAAAATAACTTACTTGGTTGGCATGCTGGTAACCGTAATTTGATGGATGAGGAGGTGGCTGAGATGGATGAGAACTGCTCCATTGTCCACTAACTAAATGAGGATAAAAACATAAGGATCTTATCGACATCACATACGCATAAAAGGATAGAACTGGGAGACAGAATAACCTGATAATGCTCCTTGATTTATCGGTGAAAACTCTGGATATGAAGCAACAGAACTTTCCCGAGAATAAGGTGTAGAGTTGGTGTTTAAAGTACATTTCATTTCCTCCAAATATTTCTGCGATTCTCCTCGACCAAGTTCAGGAAATATAACCTTAGAAATGGCTAAAAAGTATTAGCCAACGAAGAATCTCTCAGCATACCAAATAATAAGATAACACCATAACAGATTCAAATATTCACCTGATCAAAAAATTCATCTGAACCAGGCATATCCTTGCTCATGGGCAGAACATAATTAGCTGCATAGGAAAAATTACAAGTATAAAACTAAATTCGAATCTGTTAGGATTCGAAATAAACAAGATGGAGTTCAGAACATGAAATGCCTATTCAAATGATAGATAGTGATGCTAAACAATTACCTAACATGTTGTTTACAACATCAGATGGAACTTGCTTTCCCATTTCTTTAAATCTTTTATCTGCACGAAACTTCAGCTCTTCTGGTTTCGGAAATACCACAACAGCAATCTGATTTGTGATGCAAAAATTAAAATAAAAAAAAATCAAATCAATTAGTTAAAATTTCTCTAACCGATAATAGAAAATTATATTATTAAGCAACTACCTTATAGAAATTTGCAAATGGTCTCAATTTACGTTTACGTGCGCTCTTGAAAACATTAGTTTGATCAATAATATAATTACGAGGGGTCCTTGCTGCTCTCAATAGTAGAATATCAAATATTGCATTTGCTTGACCCATCAAACGATCAAATCGTTCACCATAATTATGCTTACGCAATAGCCCAGGAACCTATAAAAAAAATAAAAATGAAGGAGTTTTGCGAAGTAGTATAAAAATTAAAGGAACATCTAATGTTTTTCTGCATAACAGACAAATAATGTACGAAGAAAACAAATGAAGAAAATGAGAACCTTCATCTGATCAAGAATCAGGTTCGTTCCAAGCAAAACATAACGTCTATCAGGATGCTCTTTCATCCATTTCTCTGCCCACGTAGTCTTACCAGAAGCAGGTAAACCCACCATCATTATTACTTCACAATCCCCTGTGTGAGGTAAAATCGGGCCCTTTATTGCATTTCCATCATCAACAGCTGCAGCCCAGGGTCTGTATCCTTCTTCAGGAAGAAGTCCATCTTCAACACTGAACTGCAATTGAACCACAACATTTTTCAATAGAACATGAGGAAAGAAGACAGATTCCCATTGTCGCTCTCTCATAGGAGCACCAACCACTCCGAGACCCTTCGGACCAGCATCAAATTCCTTTGCAGTCCCCAACCATTTTCCATTCTTGGAGAATCCTATAGAAGCCAGGGGTTTACTTTCAAGATCAACCGCACAAACAATTGTATCTCCAATTCCAAACTTTTCACCATAATTTGAAAATTTTCCAGCAGTAGAAAATTTTCCTGTTCCCCCCAGACCAAAGCTGTGCATAGTCTCCCCAAGTTTTCCCACCGGGTCATCTCCTTTGGAAATGCCAATACGACAGACATGCTGCTGATCCGGGGGTGTGTCTTCCATTTTAACTGCCTGAGCTGAAATGACTTTGCAGCCAAAACAATACTTCCCTACAGTTACTCCAAAGTTTGCACGAACACCAGACCAACAATAACCAAAACCCTCCTCATGAAGTGCAAAACCTCAAAGACCATCACTTTCAATATTAAAATCTGGAGAAACAATAGCATGAAATGCTAAAGGTCAGACAATTAAAAAATATATTCTAACTCATATCGCTTTTAGTTCTGCAGATTGTTGTATAGTCCACTTTTTAGTTATTTCTATGTTCTTAGAATTCACCCTTGTTTCACATGAATACTAATCAATAATCCAATATCAGGTTTCATAGAATAAAATTCTACATATCGACTCACTCTTTTTGCAGAAACATCATATTTCAATCCAATATCTTTCGTTCTTGCTGCTAACCTCATCGTAATCATCATTAATCGAGTATTAAAGAGTATTGATAGGCAAATTATCACTTGCAAACAAAATTTGGAGCTAAGACAAAAGAATTAGATGCCGATAAATGATCAGAGAAAGAAAAGAGAATACCTAAGTCGCAATCAGCGGGATTGAGAACCACACGCTCGTGGGGCAGCTGCGGTTTTGGAGAATTCGACGGAGTAATATCAGTCCTTGCCTTTTTGCAGTCAGATTGCAGAGGTTCCACTTCCTCTTCAGGCTGAAGCTCCCGTTTTGCAGACGCCATCGATGAGAATAATATTCCCCCTATACAGTGAGAGCAAGGGCGCGAAATGAAACGGAAAAAATTAGTGTGGAGAAATTTATAATTTTATAAAACGCCAAAGATGTTTTGGCTTCGATTTTTAGCAGCAGTGATATATTGTTTCAACTTTTTATTTTTCTTCGTTGTGTTTTACATTCGACTACAAATTATATCAGCGATACTTAATGATGTGGGATATTAATTCGTATGATACTATTTTTAACTATGGATTCAACTTATTTTCTTTTATTTTTCAGCGTATTATTTTTTATAAAAATATAAAAATATATATATTTTAACTTTGTTTTTAAAGGAATAAAAATTTTTAATTTGTATATTTAATTTTATTTTTAATTTTTTTAATATTTTAATAATTGTTATTATTGTTTGAAATAAAAATATTTAATTTTAATTTTTTTACGAAAGAAAATAGTTGAAAACTAAGATATTTAAACTAAAAATAAATAGTATATAAAAAAAGAAAAATGAGTTGATGGAAATTGAATATAATGAGTTTAGTAAAAATAATAAATCTATAAGTTTAAAATGATAAATCTGTAGTTTTAACATGATGAATTTGTAAGTTCAAAATAATAAATTTTTAAGTTATAAATAATGAACCTATAAGCAATAAAGCAGTAAGTTGTAAACGATAAACTTGCAAAATCTAAGCGATAAACCTGTAAATTCTAAACAATAAGCCTATACTTTTAAAATGATAATTTTACAAGTTCAAAATGATTAATTTATAAGTGATGAGACTACAAGTTAAACGATAAATCTGTAAGTTCTAAATGATTAATCTGTAAATTAAAAATAATAAACCTGTAACTTAGAAACGATAAACATGTAACTTTTAAACAATGAATTTTAAAACGATTAATTTATAAATTCAAAATGATAAATTTATAAGTGATAAACCTGCAAATTGTAAACGATAAATCTAAAATTTATAAATAATGAATTTGCAGCTTTTAAACGATAAATCTGCAAATTTAAAACGATGCACATGTAGTGTTCTAAATAATTAACTTGTAGCTTATTAATGATAAATCTGTAACTTTTGAACAATGAATTTCAAAATGATAAATCTATAAGTAATGATTTTGCAAGTTGTAAACGATAACTCTGTAAGCTATAAATAATGAACTTATAACTTCTAAATGATAAACTTACAAATTTAAAATGATGCACATATAGTTTATAAACGATAAATCTGTAATTTTTAAACAATAAACTTCAAAATAATTAATCTGTAAGTTCAAAATGATGAACTTATAAGTTTAAAATAACAAATTTGTAAATTATAACTGATAAATTTACAAATTCAAAAACGATAAACTTATAAATTATAACTGATGAACATAATTTATATTAATTAGTTTAACAAAATTCAATTATGAATAAACTTTCATTTTTGTGAATGAATGAAGTCCTACATACAAGATAGATTCGGGTGCATAATATAACAACCTTTATTAGATATGACAATTTTTGGGCCATAACCGGATTGGATGGGCTAGTCATGGGCTGGGCCTCACCAGTAAATTTAAAATATATGTGTTTTCTTAACGTATGGAATTTGAACGGGAAAGCTCTTGGTCTTGGTCATAATGCAAGACCAAGAAAGGCCTTGAACAAGAAAAGGAGTGTGCAAGAATTGCCAAAAGGAAAAAGAAAACTGGGTAATCGATGGTGACTGGTCAATGTAATATCTTTAATCAATAATTTATGCCTAAAAAATATTGTATTATTAAGTTAATTGCAGAATGGAGCTAGAGGTTCAAATTTTAATTTTTGCTTTTTGGGTTTGATCACAAAATATCAATTTGAACAAGTCATGTCATAGGTCGATTCTTCTGGAATATATTAAAGTTAGTTCACCAGTCAAACCAATTCCTCTCACAAAAACTCAGGCTACTTCATTTTTTTCAAATTTAGGTTGGATATTTTTCGAGTTCAAATTGGAATTGAATTATTTTCAGATGAATTTTTGAATCAGTAGCAAATGATCAGATTTAGGTCACAATATCATCAGTGTTAAAATTTTACTATTGAATAATGCATTAGCACTATATCTGGAAACCACTAGTGTAGTTATTAGTCGGTAGCTTTACCTGAGACAAATCAACTTAAATGCCCCAAATCAAAATCAGCTTGTATACAAGATGAATTTGCTAGTGAAAACGGAGATAGTGCAGCCTTTCTGAAACTATGCTCGAGACCTCAAGTGTGAGCTTCATCTATATGGTGATCATGCTAATTGCCCCCGAAGACATTTATCGCTATCAGCGCACTTTCCTTCGCTTCTGAGGTTCTTTACTCTTTACTGGTTCATACGTTTTTTTCTTTTCTTTCTTTTTTTTAAGTGTTTGTCCATAGCATAATTAGAATTAATCTCTCCTTGAGGATCTAAATCTAATCGTGTTTGCTAGTAAGATCCAACCCAACTAACAGCTGTCTTTTTAATTACATTTCCCATTTATGCTGTCTCCAACATTCCTCTCAGAATATAGTATATTTCTATGTATATCTGTCCTCCAGCTCATTAATGCTAAAAATACGATTTAATCGGCTTTTCATACTAGGCTACTATTTCCATTAAAGAAAAAGAAAAAACACATAAATCTGAACTATGAATTGGTGCAAATTTAACCATCTAAGCAAAAAACATATACACAATAAACCAAGAAACGAGGAATTGTTTTTAGTTTTATTGCACAAAGCACATGCACATATACACAATGGTTTTACATTTTTTATGAAGCAGAAAGGCAAAGATTGCCCTTAAACCAATGTCTCACTAACCACATCATGTACACTCACGAAGATACAAACAAGCCAATCTCGTCTTCAATGGAAGAGTTGAAGAATGAAATTTTGGCCTAAGATATTCTTGTCATGTACAGAACAGAACCACCCAAAACGAGACCTGAACCCCAAAGGACCAAATCTCCAGTCTCACCTTCTATCTACAACAAACAGATTCGTGTAATTTACAAAGTGCCTCCATCTCTCTTTCTTTCACATCTCCTAAGTTTCCACGAACAGTCCCTTCTTAGGAGAAGCAAATAATTCTACTGATATGTCAGCTAGTTTCTTCCCATTTAATCTCGACTTGTAATTCCGCCGAAGTTTAGGTGCATTTGGGGCTTCAATCTCATCCAACTCCCCTGGATCTTCCAAATCAATTGGAGTTCGAAAAGCACGAGTCTTCCTCGGCGTACTATAGGCAAAATGCCATTCCTTAGCAACCAAAGCCTATTAATCCAAAAGAAATCACAAACCATAATCAGTCATTAATCAAATGATGCAATTAATTAATCATTGTTTAGAACAGAACACAGTTTCGATGCACTTACAGCTTCTCTGATGACTGTAGATACATGGAAAAGCTGCTTTAAATCATCATGATCCACACCGCAAAGAATCCTAATCTGCAATTCAAAAAATAGAAATAACAATCAGTAACTGCTCAATTAGAAGTCCAAAGCATTTATTCGAGATAAAGGGTTTTAGTACAATACTAACCAGAATATCCCGAGGCAAGCTTTCGAGGGCAGATTTATTAGGCTCAAAACTGCAGAACCTTTTCAATGGAGTGGTAACAGGCGAATCAAGAGGCAATAAGTCCTCATAATTCGAAATTAAAATCCTTTTCCTTCCAAAACTCCGCGTATACTTCACGAATCCCAACCCTAGTTCCTCTTCATTACCAAAACCAGCAGGTCTTAACTTCATTGAATTACATCTCCTTCCCAAAGCCATTTCCAGCAAATATTCAAAATGCGAATAAAAAATTTCCTTTCCGATATCTGCAGGAAAAATAAGAACTAGGTTAGTCTAATTGGAAAGCCAAAAATCAGGAGGATTTAAAAAAGAAACAAGAATCACAACAGAATCAAAGCATAACCTTTTTGAAAGCCGAAACAGCAGTTGAAAACCCGGAGAATAGATAGGAGAAAATCTGAAAAAAGATAGGGGGTAGAGAGAGAAGGACAAAGCTTTTATAAGAAGGCGAAATTTGAGAGAGAGTGGTTGCTGTTAAGGTAAAACCCTTGTAAAGAGGCGAAAATGGAGACTCAACCGTCTTCCAAGTAGCTAGATAGGACTTTTTTCAGTTTTGCTTTAAAAGGAAAAGTGGCGATTATATGGCGTGGAAAAGATAGTGTTCCACTTTTTTAAAAATTTTACATTTATAATTTTATATAATAAGATAATACTTAGCAAAATAATAAATTATATAAAAAAGTAAATAGCTACGCGGTTAACCCCAGAATTTACTGGAAAGTTCCCCAATGAAAAATACCTGCCCTTTACACTTTAGAGTTATCCTTTTGGCGGTTAAAATAGGTTAGGGGAAACTAGCCGTTTAAGTGGACACGTGGAGAAATATTACGGGAGATACGAAGCAACTTGCGTGCTGCCTCCTTTGATGACGTGGCTAATTTGGTCGGTCTAAGTCGGCTGCGTCGGTGTCTTCTCGAACACGTTTTTGGTTTTTTTTTTTTTGGTTTATTTTATTAGTGTGCTAAAGATTTGTTTATAGTGACTAGTGACGTAGAGCGAGACAGAAATTGCCCGTGTTTGTAAAGGTAAACGTGGCAGGATACTAGTGGTTGGTGATGTTGAAAGTGCATGGATGCATGAGTGGGTGGTGGGATTTGAAGATAACATACTCATAAGATGATGAGAGTTAGTAGGTGAACGGTGGCCAATGGTTTATTTGACTGAGAAGATTCGAAAACGACGGCGGACTGGTGTTGGTTGGTTAATTTGCGGATTTTACACGATGTCGATCTTAAGACTCAAAAGTGAGTCGACGACACGTCAATACTAATCATGAAAATTAGTTGGTTAATTTGGTACATTGTTAACTAAATTAATAATTAAGTATTACATAGTCTGACCAAAATAATAATAATAATAATTAACTATTACATAAAAACTACTATAAAAAGCATTTTTTTAATGATCAATTCAATTTATAAATTAAATTATAGAATGGATGATTTTATAACGTGAACTATACTCTATTCATATATATATACTAAGCAAAAATATGGGTTAAACCTACAAAACAGCCAATCTACATAAGATTATCAAGAACTCAATATCAAGATAAGAAGAGTAAATGTGGCTTTGTTCTTGCACTTGCTGAAGAAAAATCTAAATCAAGCTCTTTATCATCTTTATCAATGGCTTTCTTTACCCACTTTCCAAACAATACTCTATCCTACAAGCTTTCTTTTTGGTGTTTTTAGATGTTGATAGATTTTCGCCTTAATGGGATGCTTAGGGCTTTTCTGATTCTTTTGAAACAGTGATGAAGTTGGCAACTAGAATATACTGTGCTAGTTGACGTGTCGTTTTAGTTTTGACCTCTGTAAAAATTAAATTGGTGCGGTTTTGTGTGCTAGAATCTAATTGTTATGAGTTATGAGTGTTCTCTAAATCATATATATAGTTTTCTTGTCTTATATGATTTAATTTGGTCGTCGGATGAGAAAAATAAAATTGTTCATTTTTTTATAATTATTTTAAATTGAGTAGTTTGATTTAAGATAATTATAAATGTATATTTTTTAAAGTTAGTGTTGGGCTTTATGGTATTGAGCCGCCCATGTGGACTTGACCTAGCCCAGGCCCACATATTTTTATATATAAAGTTATGAAAAGATATAACTTTAAGAAGATAAGAATATAACAAAAACATATAAGAAAAAAGATAACTATTCATCAGAAGTTTTTCTCTGAAATACGGAAATTCTCGAAAAGTGAATTTCTTCATCTCCGTTCAACAACAAGAGAATAAAAGCGTTCGTACTGTGGAATTGAGTCAAGTTCTAGTAATTTGTCTCCGCCTAAAGCATTGAAAGCGCACGATTCACGCTCAACAAGTAAGTATCCGCTGCTCTAGTATTATATTACATTGGTATCAGAGCCCCGTTTGTGCGTTTTTGTGCTTAAAATCATAATTGTGATGTTTTTTAAGAAATTTACTATGCAAATTCGAAATTTCTTCAATTTTTCGAAAATTGATTCTTCAGTTTCATAGTTTGAATTTGGTATCGCTGGAAAGCTCTCATCACAAGCTTTCTAACGAGTATTTTTGCATAATTTTCTGATGAGTGGTTGAATTTCTATGATTTTTCAAAGTTTATGAGAATATTTTTTCAGAAAATTATCATTAAAACTATTCCCACTCTCAGATCGTATATGTGTTGTTCAAACACGGCCAAAATGTTTTTTAAACGGAATAAAAAATGGTCCCAGTGGTTATAAAACCGTAAAAAATGTGTAAAATTTCAAAAACCGGTGAATATCAACCCCGGAAGACGGCATGTGCACTGCACTCTCCGCCTCGGCGCGTGACGCGCTAGCGGTTGGCAACGGTTGCTGACGGTTTTGCCACGTGTCACGCACGTGTTCATGACACGTGGCAAACGGTTTCTGACGGGTTTGCCACGTGTCACGCACGTATGCATGACACGTGGCAACGGTTTTCCGATGGTTATGACACGTGTCGTGACACGTGGCAGTTCAGCCACGTGGCTTCCTATGATTGGTCCACCATGATGACGTGGAGAGAACACGTGTCAGAGCGTGTGTGGCGCGTGTGAAGCGCGTGGAGCGCGTAGGAGGCGCGTGGAGCGCGTGGGACATATTTATTCGGCGCGTGGGAGCGCGTGAAAAATTATTTTTGGTCCAAATTTTTTGTAAAATTCTCAAAATTTAATTTCCAATTTAATGGATATTTTTTGAAAATTTTTTTTGTGATGGTTTTGATGAGAAATTTGGAGAAAAATATGCAAATAGGAACATAATTACATGTTAATTTGTTATTTTTGAACATGTAATTGATGTTTATCTGATTTTAATGCATATATATTATTATTGTTAAATTGCATTATATGATGAATGTATTGTGGGAATATTAGATTGGTAGATTGATAAATCTCATCTAATATAGAATTGATTGGTGCATATTTAAATTAAACAATGATAACTGGACTTTGTTAGTAGGAATTGATTGAACTGAATATGCAGTTTTTTTGTTTCTACTACTTATGTTAAGTTATTATTGATTAATTTAAAAGCATTGTGACTTGAAATTGATAAGAATAATAATGAATTGTGTTAATCCTAATTATAATCATTGTTTCTAAATAGTTGAAATGTCTGCAACAAAAAGCATAATTGCTGACTTGAATCAAGGAGATAAACTGAATAATAAAAACTATGACATTTGGCATCGTAAAATTCAGTATCTCCTGGAAGAGCAAGATATGCTAGAAACAATAACACAACCAATGGCTGAGCCTGAGCATGGAAATACTGCTCAACATAGGCGGGATATGGAAGCATATCAAGCCTATAAGCGCAAGGACAGAGTTGCTCGCATATTGATGCTGAGTAGCATGAGAAATGACTTGATGCTACGCTTTGAGAAGCACCGCTCAGCCCAAACAGTTTGGGATGCTGTTAAGGTTCAGTTTGGTGGAACCTCAACAATAAGACTGCGTCAGTTAACTCTAAAGTTTGATGCATATAAGAAAAATTCTAATCAAACAATGAGGCAACACCTTACTGTCATGTCTAACATAATAAGTGAACTAAAAGGTGCTGGCCATGAGATGACTGACGAGCAACAAGTTCAAGCTATGATTCGCTCTCTTCCAAAAGCCTGGGAACACATGCGTGTCAACCTTACCCATAATAATAATATAAAAACTTTTGATGATGTTGCCCGACATGTTGAGCTAGAGGAGGATCGTCTTCTCGCTGATAAGCCTGAAGGAGAGGCTTATATGACTGAGTCTAGAGGCAAAAGGGCTTCTAGCTCTGGGCAAAAGAAATGGAAAGGTAAGGGCAAATGGCAAGGAAAGGGAGGAAATAAGACAAAATTTAATGGAAATAAGCGCAAGCGTGGGAAACGCAGCGGAAAGAAAGGCAAGAACATGAATTGCTTCAATTGTGGGAAGCACGGTCACTTTGCTCGTGATTGCATTGAGCCAAATGTATTGTATGACCAAATTAGTCCCTCAAATTTATATGTAAGTAGTTGTTTGATGTTAGCTGAAACTATTCCTTATTGGACTGTAGATTCAGCAGCAACAGACCACATAGCGAGGGACCGATCTGCCTTTGTAGAATTTCGTCGAATTCCAAAGGGGAGTAGAAAAATATATATGGGGAATAATGCTTCGGCTGACGTGCTTGGGATCGGTTCCTGCAAGCTAGTGCTGCGGGGAGGTCGCACGTTTTATCTCCATGATGTACTTTATGCTCCTGATGTTCGACGAAATTTAGTTTCTATTATTGTTTTACTTGGACTTGGTTTCAAAATAATTTTTGAAGATGATTGTGTTAAAATACTTTTAGACAAAGTTTTTTTTTTGGTTCTAGATATATGTTGAATGGTTTTATAGTGTTAGACACTATTTTTATGGATGTTAAGCAATCTATATTTCTTGTTGGAAATTCCAATAATGTTTCATTGATTGATGATACTAAATGGCATGCTAGATTAGGACACATTGGGCAAGATCGTTTAAAAAGATTAGCAAAAGCTGATTTTTTAGGATCTGTTAAGAAAATAGATTTGCCTATTTGTGAGCATTGCCTAGCTGGAAAAGCAACAAGATTACCATTTGGCAAAGCCAAAAGAGCCACATTTCCTTTACAGCTTATACATTCTGACATCTGTGGCCCAATGAATGTTAGAGCAAGACATGGTGCTCACTATTTCATCACTTTCATAGATGATTTCACCAGATACGGTCATATTTATTTGATCTCCCATAAATCTGAAGCATTAGATTGCTTCATACGTTATAGTAAATTGGTTGAGAATCAATTGAATTTGAATATAAAATCATTAAGGACCGATCGAGGGCGTGAATATCTATCTGATTTATTCAAAAGTTATTGTGATGATAAGGGTATAGCTAGGCAGCTAACTATTCCTTCTACTCCGCAACAAAATGGCGTAGCAGAAAGAAGAAATAAAACCCTATTGGACATGGTTAGGTCAATGATGGCGCAAGCTAATTTACCAATTTCTTTTTGGGGAGATGCATTAATGACTGCTGCCTAAATTCTAAATCGTGTACCTTCAAAATATGTTCATTCCACCCCATATGAATTGTGAAAAAGTGAAAAGCCTGAATTAAGCCATATGCGCCCATGGGGTTGCGCAGCTTATATCCACAATATTTCCCATGAATATGGAAAGCTTGGTCCGAGGGGGAAGAAATGTATCTTTATAAGATATTCAGAATTCTCCAAAGGATATGTATTCTTGGGGGAAGATACAAATGGAAGAATAACAGAAATTGAGTCACGATATGTCATTTTCTTAGAAGAGGACTTTCCTGAAAGAGGTGAGATAAATAAGGATTTCCAATTTTATGAAATGGAAGATCCTGAGACTAGTGGGAGTGCAAAAATAATTGATTTCGCACTCACAGAGCAAGAATTTATTGCTCCTCCTGAACCAAGTGGGAGTGAAAGAATGTCAGATTTTGTTCCAATGGAGCAAGACCATGAACAATCTCAACCTCGACGTAGTAATCATGACAAGATTCCCCGTCGTCGATTTGAGATTGAGGGGGAAGCTTTTATGATTGCTCCAGATGAAGAAGAGCCTAAAACAGTTCAACAAGCTCTTTCTGGTCCTAAAGCAAAAGAATGGATTAAAGCTATGAAAGAGGAAATGGATTCGATGATATACAATCAAGTCTGGGATTTGGTTGAGAAACCGTCTAATCGTAAGACTATTGGGAACAAATGGATTCTCAAAATAAAACGTAAGGCGGATGGGACAATAGAAAGATTTAAAGCTCGATTAGTAGCTAAGGGCTACACACAAAAAGAGGGAATTGACTATGAAGATACATTCTCACCTGTAGTCAGGTTTGCATCAATTCGCCTCATTCTGGCTATAGTAGCACGAATGGACTTAGAATTATATCAAATGGACGTTAAAACTGCTTTTCTCAATGGAGAACTAGATGAAGAGATCTATATGGATCAACCTGAGGGTTTTGAACTCAAAGGACAAGAGCGCAAAGTTTGCAAGCTCAAAAGATCCATTTACGGTCTTAAGCAAGCATCAAGACAATGGAACCTCAAATTTCATCAAGCCATATTAAAGGATGGTTTTACGATGATGGAGGAAGACCATTGCGTATATGTTAAATGTTCTAACAATGGTTTTATAATTATGTCCTTGTATGTTGATGATATTTTAATAGCTGGAAATGATAAGAAGTTGATTGATACTACCAAGAAATGGTTATCATCGAACTTCGAAATGAAAGATATGGGTGAGGCTAGTTATGTACTTGGTGTTAAGATCCTAAGGGATCGCTCTAAAAGACTTCTGGGTTTGTCTCAAGAGACTTATATAAAGAAAATGTTAGAGCGTTACCATATGCATGAATGTAAGCCTATGGATACCCCTGTCGAAAGGAATCTGAGCCCTAGTCTAGATATGTGTCCTAAAACATCAGATGAAAAAGAACGAATGTCTAAAGTACCCTACTCCAATGTTGTCGGTAGTCTGATGTATGCAATGATGTGCACACGTCCAGACATTTGCTATGCCGTTGGGCTAGTAAGCAGATTTCAATCTAATCCAGGTATAAAACACTGGATGGCAGTCAAGAGAATATTGAGATATCTAAAAGGAACTTCAGACTATGTTCTATGTTATCAAGGGAAGGATTTGCGCTTAATTGGTTACACTGATGCTGATTGGGAAGGTGATATAGATCAGCGCAAATCGACATCTGGATATGCGTTCTTGCTTAATGATTGCGCAATCTCATGGAGTAGCAAGAAGCAATCTTGTATAGCTTTATCGACGATGAAAGCTGAGTATGTAGCATGTTCATCGGCTATACAAGAGGCAGTTTGGTTGAAAAGATTTTTGCAGCACTTAGAGATTGTCAAGTCAGCATCTGAACCTGTGACAATCTATTGTGATAGTATGGCTGCATTAGCTTATGCTTAGGATCCAAAATATCATGGAAAGACCAAACATATCCAAATTAGATATCACTATGTTAGAGACATGATTGTAGAAAAGGAAGTGATTCTGAAACACATTTCTACAAACAAAATGGTAGTAGATCCATTTACTAAACCAATAGCTAGGGATGCGTTTGTAAGGCACATAAAATCCCTAAGCTTATGTAGAATGTAATCAATATATGTTATGTCAGATCACTTGGTTTTTACAATTGATATATCATTTCAATTGATTAATGATTTTTCAATTATATGAATGTATTACAAATGCCAGTTAGCACAATTCGAATAAGTATGTTGATAGACTTAGATTGACTCACTCACATGAGTAATCGCCTCTGGCGCTATAGAGCGAGCAGAAATGAGACCATAAATGCAGAGGCATTAAGTGAATGACTAAGATGCAGTGGGAGCGGTCTTAGTTTTATTAAATTTTTATAAGGTCGCCTTGATGAGGATCAAGATGAGATTCTTAATATATATAAGAATCAACATGAATGACTTCCCCACCATTCATGTGTCTATATAGAGGAAGCTGAGTGTGAAATTTGTTATTTAACATTGTTGAATGTATAAATAAAAGTTTCAAGTTTGGCGCATTGAGAGCGACAAGACTAATACTCATATAATGTTTATTTATTTTGAACTAAGAGCAAGACATACACTCTTTTATCTTTGATAAGAAAAGAGTAGTTTCACCATAGCATGTATTTCATACTGCATGTGCTATACGACCTATTAGGAAGCGAAAGAATGGATCCCTGCTTCTTCGCTATGTGAGTCCTAGAAATCCTAAAAATGGATTTCAAACAATTTTACCCTTTGTGACTTTTGACTATATCATGATGTGATAAATTAATGTTGGCTATCTTAGGATGTATCCTATAGTCATGGAATGATTCGACTTAACGGAACACTCCTAGAAAAGCGAGTTAATTCAAAACCGATTGATATGAGGGCAAAAGAAAGAGTACTTTGCTTATGCACTCACAGCTTGTGTTCACCGGCCGGGGTTATTACGCTTGATGAAGCGAGAAGTAACTTAGAATACAAGAGATTGTGAGAATGATTTGAGTATAGATTCATGAGGGATTGAATGATACTCGAATTAAGTGTATTGAGAAAAATACTTGGGGTAATTAAGCACATTATCGAAAATAATTACAACTTTGGGTTGATGTCTCCTATATGACCTATAATTAGGTTTGTATTGGAGCTCCCACAATTTGTGTGATTTGGGTCGCACGGTCCGTTCGCTTGTATGAAAGATTTTTTGTTTAAGTTTGAGATGTGAGATGATATTTGGATTGATCCAAGCCCACTTTGGGCGAGTGGGAGATGTTGGGCTTTATGGTATTGGGCCGCCCATGTGGGCTTGACCCAGCCCAGACCCATATATTCTTATATATAAAGTTATGAAAAGATATAACTTTAAGAAGATAAGAATATAACAAAAAGATATAAGAAAAAGAGATAACTATTCATCAGAAGTTTTTCTCTGAAATACGGAAATTCTCGAAAAGTGAATTTCTTCATCTCCGTTCAACAACAAGAGAATAAAAGCGTTCGTACTGTGGAATTGAGTCAAGTTCTAGTAATTTGTCTCCGCCTGAAGCATTGAAAGCGCACGATTCACGCTCAACAAGTAAGTATCCGCTGCTCTAGTATTATCTTACAGTTAGAAATCTTAATTTTATGGAATCTAATTTGAGGCATCTACTATTATTATATTATATATGCATTTTATGGATATATATACAAATACAGCTTGATATAAATTTTGGTGATAAATTAATGTTATGTATGTAATTAAATATAGAATGTAATCATGTTTAAAATATTTTTTTTTATAAGAATTTGAATTCCTCGCATACCTTTTTCTAATAAGATTATAAAGTAAAATTAGCAGCAACCGTCTTTAAATATATAAAATGATATGTAAATTGCATCCATTATTTAATGGGCACAATCAAGATGGTCATTAAATTCTAAAAACAACAGCATTGTTATCAAAATATTTTTAGAGTGAAAGATCACTTCGAAATAATGGAGACAACATTAAGCATGCAGGCCAAAAATGTTTAGGATTTAGTGTAACAAAAATTGGTTCTTTTAGTATTCTGTCTGTTTTGACTGACACTCATTGAGGAATTGCTTTCAACTTCATGAAAAAAATTAGATGAACTAACAAAACCCAAATCAACCATATAGCAATTAAGTTGCAAATCAAAAAAATAAATTTTGTTAGATATTAAAAAGAAAAAATTTAAATCCAAGCACCTAGTGTTAGTTTAGGGAAATTGTTAGCAAATTTAACAAACACTTTTAAAATCCAATGAGAAATTTAAAACCAAAATATTATTTTGCAAAACAGAAGGCTCTACTAAGGGAAATTACGGAAAAAAAAGGACCATAGATAAAAACTGCTCTCTTCTTTATAGCTATGGAAGGATAAAAAATCAACAATTCTAAATTTTGGTTCCTTTTAACCTTCATGAACGAGAAGTACTGTATTCCTTGACTGCAACCCAAGAGACAAAGAAAATGAAATCAAACCGTATTGATTATAATAAATTGAGAAAAAAGATGGAGAAAACTAAAAACTGAAAAAAAAAATCTAAATAGAAGTAAATAAAAAGCTAACAAATAATGGCATGTATATTAACATACATAAAACTCTTTTAAGTTTATAATTATTAATGTTTTTTAGAAGTTTATTATCATTAAACTATCTAATTAATTTTTTCATAATTATCTCAAACATTATTATGGAAAGCACGTAGCAAGAAACATCTCTTAATTAGATTAGATTATAGACATGTAGTCTTTTACTAAAATTCAAGTTCTAAAAATTAATCGGAGCATTCATTCTCTTTCTTCCTAATTTATAGTTATTTTGAGAGACATTAATGATAAATATAGATATGAAAAGAAGTTATAAACAAAATTCCCAATTATAATTTAAAAGAAATTATAGAAACGTACAATGTTGCACATTACCCAATTGATAAGTGTGCGTCTCTTTTGTCAAGATAATATTACATTTAGGAGTTTCTGTTCAATAGAAACGAATTACAAGAAAATCCAAAAAAATTCTGTAAAAAAGATAAATAGTTTAAATGTCGAATAATCTTTGTTGGAAATGTCACATCTGCATTCCTAATAGTCAGTTTGATATTATATACTGATAATCATATAATCAAGGCCATGAAAAAGATCAATAATAAGACAAAAATGGAAACGAACTAGTATGGTATAGCTCATGTCCAAAAAAACCGATTTTCCAACACATCCTAGAAACCCAAACTGCTAACAGCGAAACACAAAAAGATTGAACATGTCTGTTTCTACAGTTCCACCAAATGAGCAGACTCCAGAGAAGCTTCTCTTTTCGAATAGAGTTTGGGCTCTCCAAAGCATTTGCATAACAAGCTTAGTCCCTCAATCTTGAAGGATGGTTTTCTTAATAGTCATAAGGGAGATTAAATAATCCTTCATAATAAATACAAGAGCAAGAAAAAGTTTCTATCCTATAGTCTAAGCCAAAATCAATGTACAAATAAAGTAATAAACATGTATTAATGACTAGGAGACAGACTGCCCTTGAACACTCAAAGAGATGGAGCTAAACAACTGTCCAATATCAGATAATGTATAATTCTGTCAGTTACAACAGATGATTATGTAAGGTGACTTCACTTAGGCTGAAGGCCACTGCAAACGAATTGAAGAATCCTGATTGAAATCATTTTCTGACCGACTGTTGAAATCACCGCCATTGATGTCAGTGCCATTCGCCATAGCTGAATCACAAGAGAAAGCCCATATGGAAGCACAGTTTTCGTCTTCCACAGAAAACACAAACAAAACACTGTGGATAAAATCTACATAAACTATCAATGTATCAACCCCCTATACCTTAAATCTACCCTAAATACTTTACTAGATTCAACCTCTGATGACTACACTAATTTCAACCATTGACTTCAACCTACCATCAAAAACAGAAAGTTGGACTTGATTACTTACAAAAAAAAAAAAAAAAGCTACAATCTTTTTGTTAATTTTTCTTTTATTTAGGAGCAGGCCTGAACTCTCATCCATGCGCTCTTTATTTTTTTCATTGAAACCATACACCCTACAGCATATAAATACTCCATGCAGCATGGCATGAGTAGCAAAGACTTTGCAATGGCCAAAAGAAGGGTTATTAATAATACCATTCAAACTCAAATTCTCAGAGCCATCATCAGGAACTTGAAATCTTCGATGCCCTGATGGAGAGGCAGCCATAGGCAGGAATGGATGGAAAGAAAAACCATTAACTGTATCTGTATGATACAAAGAATAACAGTGATTGGAAAAGGATAGATAAAGCATAACCAAGGAGCCAAACTACGACAGCTTAAAAGGATATGGCATGTGATACCTGCTGCAGCCTGAAAGCCAGATAGCCATTGCCCACTTTGCAGATCATAGATATGAATCAAACCATCCTGAAAGCCAAATTCAGAAAACTGAGCTAACATGCACACACATATTAAACAACTGGTTATTGATAGGAGTTCCAATATTACCTGGCCACCTGTGCCTAGATGTGGGCCAAAGGGCTCAATATCAAAAAATATCCGTTGGTTGGTTTGCTGTGAGGATCTGTATAACCTAATATTATACCGCACATAGGAAAACATAGTTTCAAAAATACCTTCATACTGATTACATGCATCAATGAAATTGAATCAGATTTATTATATATTCCCTGAGCAGAACAAAAATCTTGAGTATAAAAATATTTCAATTATATTTACCCTATTATTATTCATAAAAGATAACAATAACCCAATAAGTATAATACTTGTATACAACCTTAACAGTTTTTCACATATCCCAGCAAAGTATATATGGATCCTACAAAAAAGTATGAATATGATGCTGTCAAATGCATATATGGTATAAATTGCATGTGTAAATAAAACTGAGACAGCATGCTGACCCATCATCCTGTTTTAGGTTTGTACTTTGAAATTGTTTAATTCTTTAGAAGCAGCACAGTAATTAGAACTCAAAGAATTGAATTGCAAGTAAAAAGAGCGTGATATGGACTGATTCCATGCAATAAGACTAAAGAGCAGGGAAGATGGCAGGAGGAATCATGCCAGCTTGGAGCAGGTGGAAAACCTACTCTGTAAACAATCCATCCACATCACTCACTTTGGAAAAAGATAAAAATAATATTGTTAACAAAACTTCTTACTAGTAGCATTGATCATAGAAATACAATATTTTATGGTTCTAGTCATCCATCAAGTAGGCTACACATATAGGCAACAAATAAAAGAAAAAAAAAAAGGAATATTTTGCACAATATTGTACCTTCCGTCCCCCAGTATAAAGATAGTTTCCATCTCTTGAGAATTGGACCTAAAAGGAAGAAAGCTTTACCTTTATTCACTTGTATAATAATCAAAATCAATGTAATAACCACAAATCTTCACATACATGTTTAATCCCACCTTCTTGACCATGCAAAACATATAGAAGAAGTTCCATATAGTCCTCCCTAAACACTGCAGTAGTCTGGCTGTAAGAACCAGTCGCTAGCATTACACTATGAGCTGGACAAAATGCAATGGAGGATATTATACCTATAGACAACAGACAAATTTTGAAGGCTGTGTTTGTCATTTTCTTTAATACTCGTTTACTAAATCAAACAGAGAAATACACCTGTTTGGCCCTCTTTATTTCCTTGGAGTGTTGAGTGCTGTTCAAAATCTCTGCCAGGCCGATGTATATCAAATACTCTTCTAGATTTGTTGCATCCAGCAAAGATTCTAATAGATAAGACATAAAAGTTTAGGAAAATAAAAGTAGTTGTTTGATAGGTACCACTCAAACTCCACCTGCAATTTCACACACAGCACAACAGAGAACCAGCAATTGCAAGGAACTAGAACTGATTCAAGGCTAGTAGGAATATGGATTAGTATTAGTGAGAACTGAACCAAGATGAATACAAAGGTGAAGGAGAATTCGAGAGTCTCCCCAGCTCTCCCCAAGTAACTATCACAAAATTTTCATACCCTCCTCTATTTACAACACCCTATTTATTCTCATTATTCCATTTCCCGAGGCATAACCAATTGCCCAGCTACATAACGAACCTATATTCTCTCTCCCAGGCCCTAGATAACTAACTAGTGCCACCTAACAGCCTCTTTCCATTCTTGTCCTTGCGTCTAATATAGGTAACCTTAATTGGGTCTAACATTGTTCTTGGATTCTAAACTAATTTGGAGAAAGCTAGGATGAAAACATTCTAAGTAAGCTAAGGTAAGCAAATGACCCAATGCAAAGACAATAAATAGCTTACTACTGAAGGTGACTGTGCATAGCATGGTTTTTCATTTTCTTAACTAAAGCCTTGAGGGCATATTTTGTAGCATAAACTGCATCCATATACAATCTAAGATACAAGTCAAATCCATATGAAGGGCGAAATTCGCACTCCCGTTGCAGGGACTTGAAACATGGAAAGTATAATCATGAAAAGTAATATTACACCAAAAGAAATTTTTTACTTTACCTAGACCCAGCAGGATTAAATAAAATTGAAAAGGCAGCAGTAATTTCATCCATAGCATCATAAGCACGATATGTGCAAACGTAACTGCAATTAGGAGCAAGTTACCATAAATCAAACAAATATAAACCACACATGGACCAACAAAAGCTAATTTACATAATCTATCACAGGTGCATGTAGACTAATAGAGTGCTAATATTTGCAAGCCAAAAAAACAATAAAATAACCTAACCTTTTAATAAATAAAAATGCAATAGGCTTGTGCTATTTAGAGTTTGGGACTTCAAAAACATGACAATAATACAATAAATAATAAAGCAATACCAGGCCAGAACTAGCATCCCAAAGATGAATAGGATGGTCACAAGTAGTACTAGCAAATACACAACTGACAGGGTCTGAAATGACAATAAATGTTCAAGTCAAATATAAGTCTTACAACTTCATGAACCGTTGTAACCATATACGATGATATCAAAATACAACAAAATAAATTTCAGTAAAAGCACCTGAAGCATTCACAAACGGGTACCGGCAGAAGTCATAAACAGACTCCTCTTCCTTCACTACGGGGCCCGCAGCATAAGAATCTGATGTTCCAAAAGATTAAGACCACATGTGCAAAGAAAAATAAGTGGAAAAGGAAAAAAGCTTCTTTTTTTTTTTTCCTTTTCTTATTGCTTTAAAATTGGTTGATACAATTAACTTAACCTTTATCAGCATCCAAAGAACATGCATTAGAATCACTGCCGCCAACATTATCTGGTATGATCACAAGTCTTATGTTATTATATTGTGCATATAAAATTATTATATGATTGCATGTTATAGTTCATGATTGTATAACAACTTACAACGAGAGAACACGCAGGGTATTGTCCTCAGAACTCGTTAAAAAACACGACCCATCAGGAGACCTTAAATTAAATGAAAATGTAAATAAGAAGAAGAAGACGAAAAAGAATAGAAATAGTCCAATAAAATGAAAAAATACGCTACCATTTAACGCCTTTGAGGAAATTGTTAGGGTTGGGACCGGTCCTGAACTGATAATCGAAATGGTGGGTTCTTCGTGGAGGCAAATCCAACCTAATTGCAGGCCAGGAGTAGCCTTCTTCAATGGTTTCTGTAGCTACCTCCATGGCCGAATCCTGCTGCTGCTGCTGCTGTTCTTCTCCCATTGAGCTTCCGGCTTGAAAGTCGAAAATCGCCCGGGAAGAGAAGCAGCCGGGCTTTGAACAGGGGCGGTTTTTTGCTTCGATATTTTGCTATTAGCGCCAATAATTGCGATCTTTTTAGGCCCTTGTAGTTAGGCCTTCCAAGCTGTTGTTGGACCTTTTTAGGCTTTGTATATGTTGCTCGGCCTTTAGGCCTTAATATTGAGTACTGGGTCCACACTTATTATTTAACTATACAAGGATTACCAGTAACTACCCCTACAGTTCGGTTAAATTTGGAGATCTAAATTTTTAGTATTGATTCGAACCTTGATTCCTTCAAAACTCAAAATACTAGAATCACATTGAAAACAGATGTTCATGTAGATGCCGTTAGTTCTCAAATTCTTGCAAAGATTAAGCTATTTTTACCGCTGAAGTTTAAAATGAAAATTTTGTTTTTTCTTTTTAATAGAGGTGGGATAAACCCACAAACAAAACACAAAAACTTTCTAGAGGACATAACTCCTATTATATCATGGAGCAACCAAGAACTAATTTTAGGGGGAGGAGAATGAATGATATAAGTACCCAAAGGAAACCCATAAGCAAAGTGGGACATAGTCAGCCACAAAGTTTGCTTCTTTGTGCACATGATCCAAGTGAAAGGAAGCGAAACTATGTAGTAAATTTCTGATACTAAGCACAATGGAGAAGCAGCTAGCATTAGTGACATGAGAACCTTCGATCATTTACACTGCTTCTTTGTTATCACTTTCAACTAGAATTCCGGTGTAACCTTAGAGTTTAACTAGTTGAACTCCCTCGAGAATGACCCATAATTTAGCTCTGAGAACTGGACACATATCAATATTAGTCACGAAACCCACCCTCCAAGCACCTTGACTATCCTGGATGACCCCTACACTAAAGGCTATTCCATTGATGCTTGAAATAGATGTATTAATATTAACTTTGAAGACATGAACGGGAGGGAAAATCCAACTAATATTGACACACAGTTTGTAACACCCTTACCCTTCCGTACACCAATCTGTATACTGGACGGATAAGAGATGCTAAAAAAAATAAAACTTTCTAAAAATACTTCATTAATTTTAAACATATTTAATATAAGAAATTTTAAATATATACTAAAATATTATACATATACATTTTTTTTATTTTATTTATATACATGCTGTAATGAAATTTAAAAACTTGTATATATACATATCAAAATATAATAAAAAGACCAACCCGCTCTGGGTGGCTACCACTGCTACTACTGTGTTCCATAATGCGGGTCTCCAATCAATGTCTCTATCTACAAGTCAGGACGCTTTCTGCTACTCTGGTAATCTATGCAAGAGAAAACAAAATCCCGCGTTGAGTATATAACTCAGTGGTGCAAAAACTCTTATAATAATAATCATTAAAATAAAACATGTATTTAAAATAAAATCAATTCAAAATTTCCATTTTTTTCTGTAAATATCACAATACAATATTTTTATAATTCAAATATCGTTGAATTCTTAATAATATATTTTTCATATACTCACATATTATAACATCCTAGACTTGCTTCTAGGGAATAAAAAGGGTATTATATTACATCCCAACTTAGGATCCACAGAAATGCACAGGATCTAAATGTAATATGACTCAGTCCACAAAAATGCATAGGACTGACAATTGTATCGAGTGATCCACAGAAATGCACAGGATCACAATATTTTATTGGTCCACATAAATGCACAGGACCATAATTTCTACCTTATTGGCATGCCAACAATACCCTAGTTCACGTCTAGGCTAACATGTGGGAAAAATTCTCAAAATCATAATTCACTTCATTTTTCAGATAATGAATAAATATTCTTTCAATACCAAAATAATTATCATCATAGATAATTTTTAACATTTAAATTTTCTGAAATACAAATATATATATATATATATATATATATATATATATATATATATATATATATATATATATATATATATATATAACTCAATAATTGCAAAAATTTCAATTTTCACATAAATTATATTTATATGACTAATATTATAAGGGTAGTTGCACTAACCTCTTTATGCTCTGCCGGTATCGGCCGACTCTTTCATTTTATCTCGGGTTAGCACCTAGTCCAATGTCGCACCTAGAGATAAAAAATTTCGATTAGCTATTGAATCCTTTACGACTTAAAATCTAGCAAAATTTAAATTTTCCGCTCTCACGAATATCAAGATCTTATAATTTAAAATTTTCTTATTATGCATGTTTAATGCATAAATTCCGGTTTTGATCGTCGTTACGCTTTCCGGTGCGACAAAAAATTCAAATATAAATTTTCTATTATAATAATTTATTTTCTTTATTTTTCTGCATCCAAAACTATTTTTCTCTATTTATTTCTTTTATTCTTCTAGTGTCCATTTCCAATTCAAGAATTTTTATTAATTCAATAAATACTCTAAAAATTCCAAATAAATTCCTATCATCACTCTAACTCATTTTCTTTCATTTTCCATCATCAATTTCACCAAAATAATATTTCACAACTCCCAATAAATTTTTCCATAATTTGGCTAAAAATCTAAAAATTCCCCAAAAATCCTATTAAATTTTTCTTCCATTCCAAAATTTATTTTCCACTTCCATATACTCCAATTAACTCCATTATCTTCAATTTAAGGCAAAATTCCTCCAAAATAATTTTTTTCCAAAATTTAACCATAATTATGGAAATTCTCTAAAAATTTCACAAAATTCCTAAAATTTATTTTCATCAATTTTTCACTCAATCCATCATCCTCAAGCCTTATTCTCTCCATTTCCTATTTTTTTCTAATTTTTCAAAATTTTTGCCATAAACCCTAATTTTTCCATCAACCAAATATCACAAAATCACACCACAATTAAATACATAATTATGACAATAATTAAACAAAAAAAAATCACATGGAGAAAAGAACAAAATCTCACCTTCTTCAAATGGATATCAAGAACTTTTTTTGATTTCTTTTTGCCAAAATTCCACCCTTTATCTCTTTTTCTCCACACCAATCTTATTTTTATCCTTTTAATTGGTGATTAATATGATTGGAAGAAGAAAAATTGAAGAACTTAAGGAATTGGGACTTGGAGATTCTCGGCCATAGAGGAGAGAAGGAAGAAGATGAGTTTTTGTGATTTTTTTATTGAATTTCTAATTATTCTTATATATATACCCCAATTAACTAAATTAATCACAATTAATTCCTTAATTCATCTCCTCATTGGCCAATAGCATAATTAATTATCCCATAATATTGACACATGGCCTAATCACATTTCTATAAATTTTGACTTAAAAATTTTCCAACCAATCAAATATTTTCTTCATTTTTTCTTCATAATTAATTTTAATTCTCCAAAATTCAACCTCTAAACAACTCAATTTCATCAAATTAAATATTTCAAAAATTATAAAATAATTTTTTTTTCGAAATGGTCTCTTCAATTTTGCAAAATGACCACCGGTGCAAAAATTGAATTTTTACGGGTTAATCATTTTTCTTAATTTGACCCGTAAAAATTCATCTGTCGTTCAATTTCTAATTTATCAGTTTTAAAAATCTTAAAATTAAATTTCGATCACATCGACTTCATTTTGATCGTGATCGCATTTCTCTAGCTTCTGATCTGAAATATCTGACTGTAAACCTGAACTGAGAATCTTATTTCCACAATTCAAACCTTTAACCTTAAAATTTCACCTTATAACTCCACCTATAATCTTATAATAATATTTTTCATATTTTGGTATGTTTAAATTATAATTTCACTACCGAACAAAAAAATCCAAATTTTGGGTCGGGCTGTCGTCTCGATTTTGTGTGTATAACACGAAATTGTATTATTTCATTTGATAAAATTTCTATTCATTTTATCATATTAATATAATTAATTTTTCATATATTTATCCGTATTTAGACTCCGATCGTATGTCTTTATACTGTAGTATAAACGACCGCAGTACACATATACAATCAGGATCTAATTTGCGGATGTGACACAGTTTAAACTGGGAGAATCATTGGTAGTTAACATTCTAAAGGCCTCGTCATTGAAACAAGACTGACATACAACTTCCAAGTAAACTTCCTCATTGAAACAAGACTGACATACAACTTCCAAGTACACTTTAGAAACCGTTTATTATTTATTTCTAAAAATACCAGCATTTCGGCATTTCCAAAGCAACTAGCAACCCCAGCCAAAAGGAGTTTACCAACTCACATTTTCTACTTTTCAAATTATTGCATTTCACATTAAAGACAATCCAAGTATGGAGTGGCATTTCTAGGTCAAAGAAAAGATTTTCAACTCCAATGGAACTACCATGCCCCAAAACTGAAAAGCAAGTGAAGAGAGGTTTTAGGAATACATGTACACAACTAACAAGAATTGGTATTATTGAAGTGTCTGCGGCTTCTCTCAAAGTTGGTCATGACTGAATTATTCAAAATGAGTCAAAAGAACATTTTCACACGTTGGAACTGTCATTTCCAGATAATACGCCAAGGGAAATTATGATCATTTTCATTCCCTTTCATCATTTTTTCAGACTCTATACACAGGAGTTAATTTTATGCAGGTTATTGAATTTATATTTTAATTATAATTTGGACAAAAAAATTCATAAAAAAATAGATAAATATTTAGAAATTGATACAAAAATCATATGGTTAATTTTGATGACTCATAATCTGAAAAAATGAGATGAGTTATTACGTGATACTATTTTTTATCATATTGTACTACGGCATATATATGACGCATAAGCACTTTTCTCTCTCTTATTGGCACATCAAATGCCTATGTACATGCATAAAAGGAAAAAAAATAAAAAAATTGTCTATTATTCGCTCTCTCTCTGTGTAGAACAGTTTAGGATTTAGGTAGAACCCATTTCTCTTTTCTTCACTCTATCTCCGGCATACTACTACCCCTCTCTATTCTTCTCGTTTCACTCTCTCTCTATTACATAAAAAAAATTTTAATTACACTTTCAAATATATTTTATTTCTATAATTAACATCAATTTCAATTTATAAGATATTATTAATATTTTAATATATAATATTCATTATTAATAATTAAAATATTTTATTTTTTAACTGTCAAATAAATTAGATTTTATTGTTATAATTAATAAATATTAAAATTAAAAATTTGCATAAAAAATTAATTATGAAAATTAATAAAAATTAAAAGAAGAATAAAATACTTTATTTATGAAAAAAATTACATAGAAAATTATAATTAGATGTAAGTAAAATTCAACACTAAAAATTAAACTTTGTAGTTTATTTTTTTAATTTATTATTATTATTATTAACTTTGTAATTAAAATATGAAATTAAGTTAATATAATTAATTATATTTATATTAACTTGATTTTATATTTTATATTAATCTATCAATTTAATTAATTATTTTAACTATTAATTCTATATTAATTAATTTTAAATATATTATTTATTTATTTTATTTAAATTTATTATAAAATAATAAAAATGAAATACATTAGAATTTTTTATTTAAATGAAATGCATTCTCCACTTTATTATCCATGTAAATTTTTATTTGTTATCATATCATTTTTGCATTTCAATTTGTAAGGCATGTCTAAGCCTCTGATTTCTGAAACTGGCTGTAAACAAGAAGTGAGAAAGTGTGGAGTTAAATGTGATAAGGGCCTTTTATGGTGAGATTTGAAAAAGAAAATCTTATAAAAATTAATATATTAGGTTAAGATTTTGGCTTAAAAGGAAAAAGATTTTAATAAATAAAAGTGAACCAATTCGATTTCAACATTAAATCTCAAAATCCAAGAGTTAATTATAGCAACAAAAACGGCACAAACAGCGAAGGCGACGGTGGAGGAGAGCAGCTGTCTTTCTTGCTGGTTTGTGGAGGAGGAGGGGTTGGTCGGTGTTGGTTTGTGGAGGAAAAAGGGGCTGTTTGGTGGAGAAGACAAGAAAGGAAGAAAAGAATGGAAAAAGGAAAGAAAAGGGAAAAAATGAAAGGAGAAGGTGGAGATGGAGATGGATGGCGCGTAGATGGAAGAGGAAGATGGAACTGATGGTTTTTAGTGTTTTCCTTCGGAAGAAAGTATATATATATATATATATATATATATATATATATATATATATATATATATATATATATATATATATATATATACATATTTAAAAAAAAAAAGGTCAACTGATAAGTATTTGTTGCTACATGGCATCGGTATTCCACCTACCTTTCCAGTTGAGACTCACGGCCAAATATAATTTTTGAATTAAATTTTAAACGTTCTAAGTAATTTTTCGTTGTAAAAATTTCTTTTATAACAGAATCACAATTTTTATAACTGAATTACAATTAGATAGATTATAAATTGAGTGATCACATATGAAACGGTTCTATTGACAGACTGAGAAACATATGGCCATGAAATACTAGATCACTATGGGCAGTAGGAATATAAAGCTAAACACTCTGCATAAGAGCAAAATTAAATAGAATAATGAAATTGCAATTCAAATACAAAATCGTGTCACAATAATAATAAGCCCTGCCTGGGGCATCATTTCACGCCCGTTACATTCATATATATGGGATTGAAATCAACCCTCGGAATGAGAAAATATTAATATGATATGGCAACCGTAGGAGTTTTAGAAAATGTGTTTCATGAAATTTTGGACCAATGACATCATAATGAAGAGCCTCTCAAGTATGGATCGTTCTTGTATTTTGAGTAGGATGGAAGAACCAAAGCTCTTTCTGCTATTCTTCCATCCTCGTGAATCTTTGCTATCAAGCTATCTAGCGATGGGAAATTGGCCTGTTAAAGTTCCGAGGGCAAAGTTGAGCACAGAGAAAAAAGGCCAAAATTAGATGAGAGCAAAGGAAGAAACAAGATTGCAGAAAGAATACTGATTAGGATCGATGATACCTCCGGTCGAATATATCCAACAATGACAAGACGCAATTCCTCACCATAGAAATCTTCATCAAATTTATGAAGTAGCCACGGCTCCTAAAATATTAACAAAAATTAGAAAATATTTAAAAGACATCCATCTACAACCATTTGAGCGGATTCTTCACTCACAATAGTTTTTTCTGCGTTGTTAAAATATGGGTTCCAGCCAATGCTCATGACCATTTTGTACACGCCACGTGTTGATAATGCAGCCCAACCAAAATATACACCTGAAGGATGTTGCGAAAGCACTTCATAATAGCCTTCTGTGGAGATATTAGCTGAAATACACAACAACTCAAAAGATGAGACAACAAAAAATAGGAAAGACATTGTTATACGCTCAAATTCCATTACAAACTCAAGGTCACATCATGAGCAAAGCTGATAACCACAGGGAAATTGATAATCTTAGAGAGAAGCATACATAATGGATTCTGAATACCTGTGGGAATCCCGAGAACCTTTGAGCCACGACCAAACCCCTTGATTACAGGGCCACCAATATGCCAAGGTTCCACTGGCAGGGTACCCTCAATCCCTGCAATCACAGATCATTTTTCCTTTGGTGAATATTGTGGTTAAATAGAATAGCTATGTGACTGCAACATGATCTAGGTCTTTGATATTTACAATCTTCAAATGCAGGTAGGCCCCACTTTTCAGGTTGCAAGTCAAGTAAAGAGTTTAGCACTTCGTCTGCTGCCGTATAAAGATGGGATTGCTTTGGAATAGATGGTACAGCGACCACTTCCATGCCAGCAGCCTTACCACCCATAACACCAGGCCTGACATATCCAAAGCATCATCAAATAGAGCCCTGAAATAATTTGTCTGTTCGTATTTACCAGTTCATTGTAAAAATAGAGGGGATAAGATTAGCAGAAAATCTCATTCGAACAAATTGCAAATAATTCTAGGAGTGAAGGATTATACTGAAGATTTTCTCCCTCAATATGATGCCAGTTTTAACAGTTGGCTGGACTGCAAAATAGTTGATAGCACTAGAAAGGTAGCCATTTTTCCTCCTTAGTAGCTCTCCACATGCATTGCAAGCTAACCAGAGGTATGTGCCTTTCTAAGAAGATAATGCGTATAAAACTTCCCAATCTCTTGTGACTATACATAGGTGCATATAAATGATAAATCTGTCTCAGCATTGATGGAAGTGAGAATGCATATAAATTGTTATAAATGATTTCTCTATGTAAATTAAAAACATAGAATGAATCATGCAAATTATGATACAGATCAAATACATTCAATTAAAAACACAATAAAAATTTTCCAGATCAAATAATTTAACCAAATTTATTTCTGTTTTGAAGATTCTAGGTTGAACCAACCCCTTGGTTGATCAATTTGGAGGGAATCACTCCATAAAAAGGGAGTTCCTTCAAGATAATTATAAAAGGACTGGTGAATGCAAAAAAAAAAAAAAATAATAATAATAATAATAATAATAATAATAATTTATTTGTCACACTTACAAGGAATCTTCAATGACTAGGCAATTGGAGGGTTCAATATTTAGCCTTCTAGCTGCTTCCAAAAATCTTAAATAAAAAAATCAAAAATGTTACGTTAAGGACATATAAATTTTTCGTGTCAAACAAAAGATACTCCAAAGAAGACAATGTGGACTCAGAAACAGATCCATCTTACATTTCAGGAGATGGTTTTCCCATTCTTACTTCATCACCACCAATAATGACAGAGAAGGACTCCTTCCAGCCTATATGTGGGAGAATAAGCAAAACAAGCTCATATTTAATAATCACAATCAACTTAAGTTTGGAATACATCAATATGTTATTATATTTGGATGTTGAAAATAAAAATTACCTAAATTATTAACCTGCCTAAAAACTTACCTTGGTGATATGTAAGTTTGGATTCTACATTTGCCCTTGGAGAGTTTGAAGCCAATGCCATAGGCACATTATGGCCCCTTAAATGCTTAAGCAATCGATTGGCACCTGGAAGTGCTTTGATTTTGCACAATCTAAAATTGCTCAAAGAAAAGTTTTCCATAATTTCAATCACTAAGAACACACAAGCACATGTTTCAATGGAAATCCACTAATTTATTTGAAAGGAAAAAAAAAGAATCAAAAAGCACCATGGCTTCAAAAGAGATCCAGGATCCATGCATAAAATTCTTAATAAGAGTAAGTGAAAAGAAAAGTTGATTACTGATCAGAGAACATAGGGGTGATTTCTGCTATAAATTCCTCCGTTGCACAAGGAAGTCCATAACCTTCCACTACCGCAGCAGCAGCTTCTAAAGGAGTCTTTCCTACTATTCTATTAACTTCTCTGCCATCCCATTGTTTCCCATATTTGATCAACAAAACTTTTAAAACATCACTTACAATTCCATCTGCCATAAATTAGTGATAAACTACATCAACAAGAGGGACAATGAATCAAAAAGAACAAAGACAGCAGATAGCAAGATATTCGTGAAAAAAAATTAAAAAAACAAAGGACAAATTCAGTATATATAGGCAGATATATACAGTAGACATACACTACGGACATTTTGTATGTATTTGTGTGTCTGAGAGGACCATAAATGTAATAGATAATATGAGGCAAAACATTATATGTAGCATATATAAACTACGGACATGTGTACATGTAGGTATATGTGCGAGAACGAATAAATGTAATGGAAGAGTAACATGCATAAAGAACAAGAAGTTCAACTTAGAAACAACCCTTACCAGTATTGAGAAGGGTACCATCTAAATCAAGGATGACGCCAGATACAAACTTCTTCAAAGGGTTTGCCGGTGACATTTTAGAAATCATACATGAACCTCACCTGATAATTATAATCCCATTTCAAGAAAGTCCACTGGAATATAACCATCAATAGCATGATTAGCAATTGAAAACCCAGTAAGAGATTCAAAATCGAAACTCGATATCAATCAGTTTCACCAATCTGGGCTTAATATAAGCTAAGAAAAACATAGGTTTATTTTTGCTTAATGCTGGTTCTGGTATTTCTAATCAATCACAGTCTTTTATCAAACACTATAGGCTAAATATATGAAAAGAGAAGTTTCACATAAATTAGATAAATAAAAGATGCAAAAGAATAATCACAAAAAGGCAATTATTTTGGTTTGCTAACTCTCACAATTGAGATCAGAAAAAGCAAAACTGTACCTGGCCAAGAAATTAGAAAAAGCAGAGAATGGAGCCAGTATCAGTCCATGAGCTCTGTCCAATATTAATCTATTTCTGAAGAGTGGAGACTGAGAAATCGAGAAGTAGAATATGGGTTTTGGCATTTTTGCTCGACTCGGATCTCAGTTGTATCTATTCCATTATGGAATATTCCTTTGTCCGAAACGGAATTTTCGCAGCCTACGGAATATATTATCTAATTAAGATAAAATTAAAAAAAAAACTAATATTTTACTATTTTTCAATTGGACACTTTTCTTTTTTTTTTTTTTGCAATTAGACGCCTAACACATTGCTGACATGGCATACAATATGTAATTATAAACCGACCAACCCATTCAAATCAAACCAATCTGCATGGATTCGCAATCAAACCATAATTTTTCAAATATAGCGAATTGAATTAGTTTATATTTTTTTAAACCACATTTTGAGGATTTGATTGAATTTTTTATATTTTTCGCACAATATTTATATATATATATAACCAAAATTATAAATATATATTTATTCTTTTACTAATTTTTTATATTACATAATGCAAAATTGAAATCATAATTTTTTTCTTATATATTTTTAATATTTTCTAAATTCTAATCTAACATAACGTATCATTACATTTATTATTAACTTATTTAAAAATTAAAAGATGATTATTTATATTTATTTATAAAAAACATATTGAATAATTAAAAAGTTAAGAATTTATTTATCAATTTATAATTTTTCTATTTTATAAATATAGAATCGTTAAAAATTTAATTATACCTTTTCTAATATAATCTACATCAAAAAAGACATAACAAGATATATTAAATAAATATATGATAAAAAATTTACTAACAGAAATAACTAATAATTTGAGAAAACTAAAAAAAAATATACTTATTATCTTTATGGATGGAGTAATTAATTAAAAAACAAAATGAACTCTAATTAAAAAAATGAAAATAATATATGCTAGGTAAAATATAAATATATAATTTGATAATAATTGCTCTAAAATAAACTATAGACATTATATAAAATATAAATTAATAATTGGTCTAAAATATAATTTAATATATGTTTTTTTAAAATGGAAAAAAGTGATTATTAATGATGGGATAGTGATATGGATGATGCATTTCTTAAAAAATTGGCAAAAGAGTTGTCTTGATAATAAAATGTAGCTACGTAGGTGTTTTGATGAAACATTGTAAACAATTGGTTAAAATCTATTAGATTGGTGAAAATTTAATACTTCAAAATTTTCTATCATTTCAAATATTGTGAAAAATATCTTAACAATTCTACAACGGTTGCCTCTAAATCCACTTTTAGCATAAGTGGAAGAATTATTGATCTATTTTGAAGTTTATTGGCTTAATTTTCAAGCATAAATGAGATTTTTTCTTGATCTTAATTTTTAGCAAAATTATTCATTTTGGTGGAAACTAACCCGATTTCCACAATAATTGGTATTAGAGTCAAGGTTACTAAGCTATATGTTATGTGGTTGCAGCGTAAACTGATTTCCACATAAGAAATGTTTTTTTTTTTATTATTGGGTATTCCGCATTCGAAAACTGTTAAATATTCTTAAAGAATAAATGACAAAAGAAGAACAAAAATTCACGATGAATACAACAATTTCTATTTCATCAATTCTGACAGAACCATTATGGCAAATACAAGAATTGCAATAGAGATTTTTGATGGTACATGTCATTTCGATATGTGGCAAGGTGAAGTTCTAGACGTTTTATTTCAACAAGACTTAGACATTGTCATTAAGAGATAAAAGTCAGAAGATGCAGATGAGAAGGAATGGAGGACAATCAATAGTTTAACATGTGATACAATTCGATCGTGGCTATCTAGAGAGCAGAATTATACCTTTTGTAAAGAAACTTCTGCAAGTAAATTGTGAAAGACACTAGAGAAAAAATTCTTAAAAAATAGCAGTCAAAATAAGCTTCATATGAAGAAAAGGCTGTTCAGATTCACATATGTTCCTGGTACCACAATGAATGATCACATCACTAATTTTAATCAACTTGTAGCAGATATGATGAATTTGGATATGACTTTTAAAGATAAATATATGACCCTAATGCTATTGGGATCCCTTCTCGAGGAGTTTGAGTTTCTATAAACTACTATACTCCGTGGAAAAGCTAAAGTATCTCTTAGTGAAGTATGTGTTGCACTATATAACTATGAATTGAGGAGAAAAGACAAAAAAAATAACACCAATGGAGCAGAATAAGTTTTGATAGTAAGAGACCGTTCAAAAAATAAGAACAAAGGAAAGAAAGACAGATCAAAGTTTAGAGTGACCAAAAATAAATGTGTCTTTTGTCGAGAAAATGAGCACTGAAGAAAAATTGTCCTAAGTTGATAAGTAAATCTGGCAAAAGTAAGATTGTTGCAGATTGAAATGTAGCTGAATGTGATGATTAAGACTTTTTATTAGCATTGATGTCGTTAATAATCAGTTTAACTGCTTGGATCCTGGATTCAGGCTGTAGCCACCATAGTGTCATAATCATGAATGGTTTTTCGATTTTAAAGAAATTGAAGGTGGAGTTGTCTATACATCAAATGACAACACTTGTAAAACAACTGGAATTGGTTCAGTCCAATTGAGGAATCATAATGGATCAACCAGAACTCTGACTGACGTAAAATATGTGTCCAGTCTAATGAAAAATCTCATTTTTACAGGAGTTATTGGGAGAAAGAGTTTCACTATAACTATTAAAAATGGAGTAATGAATGTTATATTTGGAGCACTTGCAGTGATGAAAGGAGTTCAAATGAGCAACAATTTGTATTACTATGAAGGCAATACAATCATTGGAACAATAACAACAGTTTATAGTGATGACTAGGAGCTAGAAACAGCCAGATTGTGACATATGCACTTAGGGCATGCAGGTAAAAAATCTTTGAAACTTCTGATGAATCAAGAATTATTGCGATAAGTACGAACTTGTAAATAAGACTTATATGAACATTGCATCAAAAGGAAGTAAACAAAAGTGAAGTTTGACACTGTAATTCATAATACCAAGGGTATTTTGGATTATGTTCACTCAAATGTATGAGGTTCTTCCAAAACTGCTTCAATGGGAGGTAAACACTACTATGTTACCTTTGTTGATGATTGTTCAAAAAGAGTATGGGTGTATACAATGAAGACAAATGATGAAGTGTTGAGAGTTTTTCTTATCTGGAAGAAGATGATGGAAACTCAGACGGGCAGAAAGATCAAGTATATTTGAACAGACAATGACGGAGAATACACAAGTGATCCATTCATAAAAGTTTGCAAAAATAAAGAAATTATTCGACATTTCATTGTGAGAAATACATCATAATAGAATGAGGTGGTTGAACGCATGAACCGAACTCTACCAAAAAAAGTTCGGTGTATGTTGTCTAATGCTGGATTGGGCAGACAGTTTTGAGCTGAGACTCTAACATATGCATATTATCTCATTAATCGTTTGTCATTAACTGCTATCAATGGAAAAACACATTTGGAGGTGTGGTATGGAAAACTTGCTATAAATTATAATTTATTACATGTGTTTGGTTTCACTGTATACTGTCATGTTAAGGAATCAAAGTTAGATTCAAAGGCAAAAAAAGCTATTTTTATGGGGATATCATCTGGAATCAAAAGATATCGTTTATGGTGTCCAGAGATAAAAAAAATCTTTAGTAGAAATGTTATTTTGATAAGTCTACCGTGTTAAAAAAGATAACAAAGGAGCAGACAGATGGTTCTCCACAACAAGTGAAAGGAACTCTTAAACAGGTGGAGTTTGATAGAAAATGAATTGTTGATCTAGCAATTGTAAAGTCTAATAAAATTACTCACACGGCAGAAGATGAGTTAATAGTAGAAAATGGATCAGATGAGAAAACTGAGGTTTCAGCACAAGAACCTCCTCAACAACTTGAACCAATTGCACTACGAAAGCTGAAAAAAATATTAAAAAATCTGTTCGACTTGAAGATATGACTAATTATATATCTTCAGTAGGTGACGGAATTTCTTTCACTTATTGTGAAACTTTCAAAGCTCAGAAGAAAAAAAGTAAAGAAAAACTATGGAAGAAGAGATGCAGTTCATTGAAAAGAATTAGACATATATGTTAATAAGTCTATCAAAGGGAAATAAAGAAATTGGTTGTAAATAGGTTTATGCAAAGAAAGAAAAATTTTCTGACAAGAATTATATCCGCTACAAGGCAATATTGGTAGCTAAAGGTTATGCTCAGAATGAGGGAATTAATTATAATGAAGTATTTTCTCCAGTTGTAAAACATTCCTCCATTAGAATATTGTTGAGTTTGGTAGCACAATTGGATGTAAAAACTGCATTTTTACATAAAAACTTAGAAGAATAAATCTACATGACTCGGCTAAAAAGATTTAAAGTTGTTGAAAAATAATACTTGGTGTGTAAATTGAGCAAATCGTTGTATAGATTGAAGCAATCTCCAATACAACGGTACAAACGATTTGATAAGTTTATGATAAGACAAAAATAAACAAGAAGTAAATATGATCATTGTGTATATTTGTGCAAACTATGAGATGAATCATTTATCTATCTTTTCCTTTATGTTGATAGCTTCGAAGGATGAAGGAGAGATTCAGAAGTTAAAAGCTCAACTAAATCAGAATTTGAAATGAATGATTTAAGAAAAACTAAGAAAATTCTTGGTATGAAGATATGAAGAGATAGAGAATTGTGAAGACTTTGTTTGACTCAAAAACAATATATGAGAAAGGTACTAAAGCGTTTTGTGATCAATGAGAAGATAAAACCAGTTAGTACTCCACTTGCTCCTCATTTTAAGCTCAGTACATCTTTATATCCAAAAAGTAATAAAGAACGAGAATATATATCAAAGGTTTCATATGCAAATGTTGTTAGTAGTTTGATGTATGCATTGATGTGTACGAGATCTGACAAGCAGTTAGAGTTGTGAGCAGGTACATGCATGATCTTGATAAAAGTTCGGTGTATGTTGTCTAATGCTGGATTGGGCAGACAGTTTTGAGCTGAGACTCTAACATATGCATATTATCTCATTAATCGTTTGTCATTAACTGCTATCAATGGAAAAACACATTTGGAGGTGTGGTATGGAAAACTTGCTATAAATTATAATTTATTACATGTGTTTGGTTTCACTGTATACTGTCATGTTAAGGAATCAAAGTTAGATTCAAAGGCAAAAAAAGCTATTTTTATGGGGATATCATCTGGAATCAAAAGATATCGTTTATGGTGTCCAGAGATAAAAAAAATCTTTAGTAGAAATGTTATTTTGATAAGTCTACCGTGTTAAAAAAGATAACAAAGGAGCAGACAGATGGTTCTCCACAACAAGTGAAAGGAACTCTTAAACAGGTGGAGTTTGATAGAAAATGAATTGTTGATCTAGCAATTGTAAAGTCTAATAAAATTACTCACACGGCAGAAGATGAGTTAATAGTAGAAAATGGATCAGATGAGAAAACTGAGGTTTCAGCACAAGAACCTCCTCAACAACTTGAACCAATTGCACTACGAAAGCTGAAAAAAATATTAAAAAATCTGTTCGACTTGAAGATATGACTAATTATATATCTTCAGTAGGTGACGGAATTTCTTTCACTTATTGTGAAACTTTCAAAGCTCAGAAGAAAAAAAGTAAAGAAAAACTATGGAAGAAGAGATGCAGTTCATTGAAAAGAATTAGACATAGATGTTAATAAGTCTATCAAAGGGAAATAAAGAAATTGGTTGTAAATAGGTTTATGCAAAGAAAGAAAAATTTTCTGACAAGAATTATATCCGCTACAAGGCAATATTGGTAGCTAAAGGTTATGCTCAGAATGAGGGAATTAATTATAATGAAGTATTTTCTCCAGTTGTAAAACATTCCTCCATTAGAATATTGTTGAGTTTGGTAGCACAATTGGATGTAAAAACTGCATTTTTACATAAAAACTTAGAAGAATAAATCTACATGACTCGGCTAAAAAGATTTAAAGTTGTTGAAAAATAATACTTGGTGTGTAAATTGAGCAAATCGTTGTATAGATTGAAGCAATCTCCAATACAACGGTACAAACGATTTGATAAGTTTATGATAAGACAAAAATAAACAAGAAGTAAATATGATCATTGTGTATATTTGTGCAAACTATGAGATGAATCATTTATCTATCTTTTCCTTTATGTTGATAGCTTCGAAGGATGAAGGAGAGATTCAGAAGTTAAAAGCTCAACTAAATCAGAATTTGAAATGAATGATTTAAGAAAAACTAAGAAAATTCTTGGTATGAAGATATGAAGAGATAGAGAATTGTGAAGACTTTGTTTGACTCAAAAACAATATATGAGAAAGGTACTAAAGCGTTTTGTGATCAATGAGAAGATAAAACCAGTTAGTACTCCACTTGCTCCTCATTTTAAGCTCAGTACATCTTTATATCCAAAAAGTAATAAAGAACGAGAATATATATCAAAGGTTTCATATGCAAATGTTGTTAGTAGTTTGATGTATGCATTGATGTGTACGAGATCTGACAAGCAGTTAGAGTTGTGAGCAGGTACATGCATGATCTTGATAAAAGTTCGGTGTATGTTGTCTAATGCTGGATTGGGCAGACAGTTTTGAGCTGAGACTCTAACATATGCATATTATCTCATTAATCGTTTGTCATTAACTGCTATCAATGGAAAAACACATTTGGAGGTGTGGTATGGAAAACTTGCTATAAATTATAATTTATTACATGTGTTTGGTTTCACTGTATACTGTCATGTTAAGGAATCAAAGTTAGATTCAAAGGCAAAAAAAGCTATTTTTATGGGGATATCATCTGGAATCAAAAGATATCGTTTATGGTGTCCAGAGATAAAAAAAATCTTTAGTAGAAATGTTATTTTGATAAGTCTACCGTGTTAAAAAAGATAACAAAGGAGCAGACAGATGGTTCTCCACAACAAGTGAAAGGAACTCTTAAACAGGTGGAGTTTGATAGAAAATGAATTGTTGATCTAGCAATTGTAAAGTCTAATAAAATTACTCACACGGCAGAAGATGAGTTAATAGTAGAAAATGGATCAGATGAGAAAACTGAGGTTTCAGCACAAGAACCTCCTCAACAACTTGAACCAATTGCACTACGAAAGCTGAAAAAAATATTAAAAAATCTGTTCGACTTGAAGATATGACTAATTATATATCTTCAGTAGGTGACGGAATTTCTTTCACTTATTGTGAAACTTTCAAAGCTCAGAAGAAAAAAAGTAAAGAAAAACTATGGAAAAAGAGATGCAGTTCATTGAAAAGAATTAGACATAGATGTTAATAAGTCTATCAAAGGGAAATAAAGAAATTGGTTGTAAATAGGTTTATGCAAAGAAAGAAAAATTTTCTGACAAGAATTATATCCGCTACAAGGCAATATTGGTAGCTAAAGGTTATGCTCAGAATGAGAGAATTAATTATAATGAAGTATTTTCTCCAGTTGTAAAACATTCCTCCATTAGAATATTGTTGAGTTTGGTAGCACAATTGGATGTAAAAACTGCATTTTTACATAAAAACTTAGAAGAATAAATCTACATGACTCGGCTAAAAAGATTTAAAGTTGTTGAAAAATAATACTTGGTGTGTAAATTGAGCAAATCGTTGTATAGATTGAAGCAATCTCCAATACAACGGTACAAACGATTTGATAAGTTTATGATAAGACAAAAATAAACAAGAAGTAAATATGATCATTGTGTATATTTGTGCAAACTATGAGATGAATCATTTATCTATCTTTTCCTTTATGTTGATAGCTTCGAAGGATGAAGGAGAGATTCAGAAGTTAAAAGCTCAACTAAATCAGAATTTGAAATGAATGATTTAAGAAAAACTAAGAAAATTCTTGGTATGAAGATATGAAGAGATAGAGAATTGTGAAGACTTTGTTTGACTCAAAAACAATATATGAGAAAGGTACTAAAGCGTTTTGTGATCAATGAGAAGATAAAACCAGTTAGTACTCCACTTGCTCCTCATTTTAAGCTCAGTACATCTTTATATCCAAAAAGTAATAAAGAACGAGAATATATATCAAAGGTTTCATATGCAAATGTTGTTAGTAGTTTGATGTATGCATTGATGTGTACGAGATCTGACAAGCAGTTAGAGTTGTGAGCAGGTACATGCATGATCTTGATAAAGGACATTAGCAAGATGTGAAATGAATTATACGATATATTCAGAATACTGCAGATATTGGTATAATATTTGAACGAGATGAGAAAATTGGTCAGTATATAGTTGTATATTGTGATTTCGACTATGCAGGTGATTTAGACAAACTTTGATCTACTACCAGTTATGTGTTAACATTTGCAAAAACACCAGTTAGTTGGAAGTCCACCTTACAGTCAACAGTTACTTTATCTACAACAGAAGCAAAGTACGTGACAGTTTCAGAAGTTGTTAAGGAGGCAATTTGACTTCAGTGGTTACTGAATGACTTGAAAATTGGTCAGAAACATGCCAAAGTGTATTGTGACAGTCAAAGTTCTATTTATTTAGCAAATAATCAAGTTTATCATATAAGGACGAAACACATCGATGTTCGATATCATTTTGTACGAGAAATTCTTGAAAATAGTGAGATATTATTTCAGAAGATTTTGATTACTGAAATTTCCGCAGATATGACAATAAAAATTGTGGCATGCATCAAGTTCTAACATTGTTTGGATTTGATAAATATTCTTAGAATTTGAAATTGGACGTTTCGAAACGTATTTGGAGATATTACTGAAATTTCTAAAGAGAATGTTTGTTTGAAATTGTGAAATTGGCAAGATGGACATTTGTTGAAATTTGGCAATTCCAAATTGGAAGTGGATTCTTTTTCCATAATAACATTAGCCTATAAAAGGATTTCATCTTTTTTTTAATAAATCTATCCCAAAACACAAATCTCTTACTTCTAAGTTTGTTGTATTTTATCTATCTCTTGTAATATTTCACTTTATAATATTTATTTGAAATAGTATAATATTATTTTAGTAGTATCCGATGACGTATACATAATTGGTCAAATCTCGTTAAATTTTTGTTGTTCTCTTTATTATCTATTTATTAGTTATTGTCGGATAATTTATTTTGATGATATATTGTGTTTTAAATTATCTGAAAAAAATTCTGTCACAAATACTTTAAAAGTCTAAAGAAATTGATTTTTAAAGGAGACCATTTGTGACTCCACCAACAATTTGAGAATTTTTTTTTTATCTTAATTTTTGACACAATTATTTATTTTGGTGGAAATAAATCTGATTTCCACAATACTGAGTGCCATATGGTTTGAACCCATCAGTAATTCCCTGGAAGACAAAAAGCTTTCAATTTGAATTGTTAGGCATCTCAGTTATTCACAAGTAAACCTTCTCCCTTTTTAGCACATAACTTAAAGCTTTATACTTGTGCAGACCTCGGTGTTTATTCGCCATATGTTTATCCACAAGGAAATGGAGAAAGTATCTGACATACATAAAAGAAAGATACAACAACATACTGATCTTCATTGTAGAAAAATGGTATTCATAGATTTTCTTATTAGTTTTGCTTGAGGAACTCAAAGTTTCTTGTTTAACTGTGCTGTTCTTCTGGGATTTGTTCAGCAGAAAAATTGCATTAACACTGCCAGAGTTTGACTCAATGATGTCAAAAGAGTGGAGTATATGGGCAGCTAATTGAATGCTCTCTAGCAATGGCAGTGAGGTAAGCGCACTACCGAAAGAGAACAAACTATCAAAAAAAGATAACTTCAAAAATACACCTATTTTGATATTTCTTTTAAATATAATTCTATATTCATTTTTCTCTTAAAAAAAATTGGATGAAGTACTAACATGTCTAACATGGATCCACTATTAAATATTTTAAAATCAAAACGTGTTGTACCAAAAAAAAAAAACTCTAGAATGCTCAAAAAATAGCAGCGAGGTAAGTGCAATAAGAGAACAAATTATACAAAATATTAAGTTTTTAATTTTCTCCTCATAATTTAAAATAATTTTTTGTGTTAAATTAATAATATTTTATTATATAAAAATTTAATTTTTATTTTATTGATACAAAGTTTGCTATAAATTATTAATTCAATTTATAAATAAAATATATTTAGTTTAATGGTTACATTAAATTAAAAAAAATTAAAAAAAATATATAGAAGAGAGAAATGAAAATGTTCCATTTAATATTCTAGTTTGTCCTAGGGAGTAGTGTCTATCGTGATTTTTTAATTTTTTAGTTTTCATTATAAAGGCCCGCCCTCTCTCTTTCCCACGCCCACATCATCTCTAACGCTGCTTCCCTATCAGCTAGCCTTCTGCATTTCTTCTTCCTGTGCTTCAGAACGATATCGTATCGATTAATCAGACACCTGTGAGCAGCATTTCAGCTTTTCAAGGGTTCGCTATAGCAATATTTTTGCTGCTTTTCCTTCTTATTACATTGTTATAGCCGAGCATTATATAGTGCTAGTATTTGTGTGCAGACTCGTGAGAGCTCTTAATGGAAACCGAGGAGGAGCAACGGGTACTTCCGTTTCAGCTTCAATTCGACAAACCGGTCGCCTCTCAGGTTTTTAATCTAATTTCCATTGCGTTTATGTGTATATTTCAAGTGTAGATTTACTCTTGCTGTTTTTTTTTTTCTTTTGTTGCTTTGGTAATAATGTTCTGTGTATAGATCAAAATTGCGGAGTGGAATCCGGAGAAGGATTTGCTGGCCATGGTGACTGAGGATTCTAAGGTTTTGCTTCATCGCTTCAATTGGCAGAGGTTATGGATCATCTCCCCCGGTAAAACAAGCTCTTTAATGTTTCTTTCTTTATTTGCCAGTCATTGCTGCTTCCAGTGCTCGCTGTGGTTGATTAATTGGCTGATAGTTCGAATATGCATTGATTTGTACTCTTTCACTTTCCTTATGTTTGTATATTTATTTTCCTCTTAACTTGTCATTTATTCAGTTTTTTTTTCTTTTTCCTTTTGATCTAACAGTTACTTAGGTATTATATGAAGAATGTTAGGGTCTTTCTTCTAGACGAAAGTTTTTGCTGCCAAATATGCTGTTCTTTCCATTCATCGTATATGGCTTAATAAGCTTATTGAGATTTGAGGAGTTTGAATATGTCTGTGTAATAAATTGTGGAACAACATGTAATGGAATGTAAACCTCTCCTTTGAGTATGTTCTTCTGTTATATTTAAGTTTCGTTAAACTTTTTAAAACTTTGTTTACCTCAGAATAAGTTTTTGTTGCCACTTCCTGTTGGTTATTTCATTTATCAATGCGTGAAAGACAACTAGAAGGCTCTTTGGTGACATAATATATTTTGTCCAGGAAGGTGCATTACATCATTGTGCTGGCGTCCTGATGGTAAAGCAATTGCTGTTGGACGTGAAGATGGCACCATTTCCTTGCATGATGTTGAGGTGAATAGGCTTTTATTTACTTCTTTTGGAATTTTCTGTTTTTACTTGATAGGTTGGTCTTCACCTTTTCCTGCACCCAGAATTAATTTATTGTGTATGCTTCGAAGGTTCCCTAACCTTCGTGGCTTAGCTTATGCATACTGAATCTTTTACTCCAAATGACCATGAATTAGATTGAAGGGAAGATCCTGTATTGGTGAGACCTCATTATAGTGCCCCAACCTCTTCCTAAAGCCACCGATGCAATACACCCTCCTAAAACAACTAAGTAGATTTACATATGGCATGTTCATCTATTTTTTTTTTATGCCATTTGATTTCTAGATATTTTATTTATCAGTTATCATATTAGAATGAGGAATAAGGTGAAATTTCAGGACAGTTTGTTCATGGTTATTTTCTTTATCTCACGATATTCTCTGATACCATTGTATTTCTACTATTTTATGGTGTCAAAAGAGGATAATTAACTTGTAGGTGCTGCTTAATTTATATTTTCATTCATATCTGATTATTGCTATTTAGTGTAGACCATTTAATTTTAGCTAAGTATGAAACATCATTTAGTTATGCCTTTGTTTTGCTTTCTATCTCTTACCTCATAAATTTTTTGTTGTTCTGCCAAATATTTTCTAATTTTTGCCCATTAAGACATATAATATTCCTACGAGTATTATGAATGTGTGTATATATTCTTTTCAATGATATAGATGAAGGCACTTAAGTTGTTGCAGTTAAAATTGTAATTTTTTAAAGTTACCTATTTTTGTATTCAAGGGACAGGTTGTGCTTGCATACACATCTGATCTTTATTTGTCTCATAATCTTTTCCTATTTTGTTTTTTTTCCCTAATCCCTGGTATTGTATATCAAGCAGAATGGGAAGTTGTTGAGAAGCTTGAGGTCTCATACTGTTGCAGTTGTATGTCTTCACTGGGAGGAGGATGGACAAGTAAATAGAGTATGCGATTCTCTTTTGATTGCCTCTGCAGATGGATGAGATCAATCAATATAATTCTTTGTTCCCTAGTACTTGTAATATAAGTAATTATAGCTGAATACATTAATGCATCTCTTATTTGCTGCCTCAGTACTACTTTTCAAATTGGGTTAATCCATTTTTTTTCATGAGCATCAATTTACTATCATTCATATTCATTTCCAAATTGGGTTTCAGGATGATTCTTGTAATTTCTCAACATATGAAGATCGGACTCCTCGATTCTTCCCTCCTGCTCCAAAACCCCCTCGGATGCCTAGTGTGGTGTCTGGAGATACCGGTTTCATGGATGATAATGAAGATTTGTATCAGGAGTTGTCAAATTCATCCTACCAGCGATTTAATATACTATGCAGTGCTGACAAAGATGGAAACATTTGCTTTAGTATATTTGGAATATTTCTAATAGGAAAAATTGTAAGTATTTCATCTGTATTTTTAGACATACTTTATAATTGTCTGAATTCCAACTGGCTGCGATTGCTTTTGAACCCAGTGAAATTCAATCCTCAGTTACCTGTTTGCTTCTAATCATATAATGGATGGTTTAGATACTCTTTATGGATTGGTCAGTTTGGCAATGTAGGACCTGTGCCAATAGCTCACTCCTTAGACTAAGTCTCAGAAATAGGGTGTGGCTTCTCATTTAAGATGAGATCTTCATCAATTTATTTGCTAATTCATGTGAGCATGACTTTACAGGAATAAAGTGTTGTGACTCCAAGAATAATAGTTACTACTTAGTCATCAATTCAACTTTATTTTCACATGTTTTGTCTATTTATTCTTAGAAGATTATGTAATATATTAGAAATCATTGGTAACTAAACCTTAATCATCAATGGTAAAAATTTGATTGGAAATTCATAATTGAGTTATTGCCACACAAAAGTTGAGTTATAGGTTTTCCAAGTTTTTGATTAGCAAAGTCAATATATCAAATATATCATTTATTTGCCTATGTCAAATTAATATGTTTTTTTGTTGTCATGTTCAACGTGTCAGTTTGTTCCTCATTTTTCCCTTTTCTTTCACATATTTTCACCTTGTGAATTTGCTCTATTTACATAACTAATGCAGAATATACACAACTTTTCTTTTTCTACTCCCCTTGTGTGCAAGCAATCTCCATACCAGCTTATAAATGCATCCATTTACAAGGTATGCCTATGCTCTATATAGACAGTCCTACAAATTTTAGTTTCTAAACTAAAGCAATTTATATATATTTGTTCTCATTAGGTTGCTTTGTCAAAAGACCTTTCTCGTTTGATTGTCATGTGCTCAGGAGAATTTAGCGATAACATGGTTCAATCAGGAGAAAGTCATATGCCTGGGCATATGCATGGTTCACACAGTTTAGTGCTTGATACTTCTATATTTTTGAAGAGGTAAGTTATCAGAAGAACTGTAATTGCTCACTTGTTTTCTGTGGAAGAAAACATTTTGGATTTGAATCATTGTGGTTTTATCTCTTTTCTGTTTATTATAGTTCACTATTTCATTTGTCACCAAATTCCAACTTTTTGACTATTTCAAGAATACTTTAATTTCATTAGAAAGGGTCATAATTAATTTTTCTGTCTAGGAAATATGAGCTCCATCAATTGGCCCAACAAGCTTCTAACATTAAGGAGTTAACTGAGGTTATCCAGGCATCATTATCAGTTATGTCAAAGCAGTGGTCTGATGCTATGCGCATGTTTCAAGAGAAGTTTGGTTCTCTGTCTACTTTGATTGTTGACCATGGTAATTGCTGATAATAATTTATTTGATTGTATTTCCTTTATGTTTGCTATCACTTTATTGATTTCTACTATTTCCACATAGCCTTGGATTCGTCTCCCCAAGAGGAGTTTCTAAGCCTTTTAAGCGGTGTTCGTACTAGTCCACCAGTACATCAATTTCTGGTTAACACTCTTGGTGAAGTGGTAAAGTTGGCCTTTTCTAGAGATTCTTTTTCATGAGAAGAAATTCTGATTATACACTACAGTAAGTGAATTTTCCTTTTCTTTTTCTTTTCCTTGGTTGGCAGGGTGTCAAGCGGGTGTCAAAAGTTGTTTGTGGTGCTGGAAAAGAACTTCAGCGAATTGTTCTTGATCATATGCAGGCATCCACTATTTTGCATAATATCAGCAGTTAATCTATTATTTACTAAAAGCCAAGTCATTTTGTCATTACGATAGGTCAGGGAGGACTTTATAGAGTGGGTGGGTTGGTTGATAGATTCATGGCTTAAATGTAACAAAAGGTTACCCAGGCATGAAAAAACGACACTTGTCTCTGGGAGACCGTAAATACATCCATAAATTTATAGTTCCTGGCATTGTTTGTTGATTTGGCATGCAATCCAATTTGCTTAACACATATTTAAATCACACAACTACTCAACAGTGGAAAGTGAGTGCATATAATTTACATGGATGGTAATTTCAGCTTTCCCTTGAATAATAAACTGTTTTAAGTTCTTTCAGAACTTTTGCTGGTGTTATTTTGTAAGTAGCAATAACCTTCAAAATAAGAATCTCCCTCATGAATGGCATCCTGTAGACATTGTTCATTTAATATTGTTTACTCTGAAGTGAGTTGGTTGAACAGCCATGATCTTTTGCCTTGTTTCTGATGGAAATACATATTAGCAACAAATGGAAATGTAAATTTTGTAGCTTTTATCTTAAGTTCTGTATTTTCGGTTTTTTTAAAGTCTTCAGACTAGAGAAGCAAGGCTAATATATTACCTCAAACATTTGTCTTCCAAATGAGCAATCTAATTCTTTTTTCTTGTAGCTTATTTGTTCTCTTTCAATATTGCTTGAATTACTCTTATATGTTCTTCTCTGTCACATCATTTTGGTTCATTTTTCTATAGCTGTTGGTTTGTGTCATTTGTTTCTCTCCTGAAATTGTTAAAAGTAGACTACATTTGGGAGTTATGTTAGTTTCCATGTAATTTCTCTTTGCTATCTGTTTCTGGTTTCTGTTATGAGTTGTTCTGCAGCAAATTTTTAACCCTGCCTGATATGGTTTTCTTTTGTTATGTTCCTTATACAAAGAGGCTTGAAAAGAAACTGAAAGATAATTACTTATTTTCAGCCTGCTGCAGAGATAATTGCATTTCGGATGGGAGAATTAAGAGGCCTTTCAAGATGGCGTGCGCGCTTCCAAGTTATTGGTTTGGATGAGATACTTGTGGATTTTGCAACAGAAAAATCTGGCATAATATTGGTACAAATTGAACGGTTTATGAGGGTACTTTCATCTGTGGAGCAGCAGGTATTTTGATTTGAGGATCAAAAAACTATATTGTTTTTCTCAAGTTATATTAAATTAGTAAATCATCCAACTCCAAATGAAAAGAAAGATTAGAAGGATTAGAACTGTTGAACTAGTTCAGTTTAGATATTGTCTTTCAGCAGAATGTTTTTAGTCCTCATTCATTCATGAAATGCAATTTTGTTGTACATGCATCACAATGTTTTAGTAAAGAAGGCATTTTTAACTATACGGATGGAGTCAAGAGTCAATAGTGACTAGCATATAAAAAATTCTTTGGCATGGAGAGGCTGACATGAAAGCACTAATCAGGATTTGAACAGTTCTAACATGTAACATAACTATTAGGTAGTTTTATTTGGTATATATGGTTAATAGGTAAGCTATATTTTTTTAGGTGTTGAATATCGTATTCTTTCATGGAGTAAATGCATTTGGGTGAAAAATTAGTGGTCTTGCTCAAAATGAAAGAGGGGATTTCCTGTTTCTTGAAATTATACATTTCCTTGTTTCTGCTCTAAAATTCTTCCTTTAATTTTTCAGTTCTCGAATTTCTTCAGCTGGCTTCTTAAATGTATAAAACTACTTATGCAAGAACCAAGCGATCAGCTTCTTCCATATAACAGGTTTTTCAAACAGCCCTTTTTATGTTTAAGTTGGTAACCTTTACCCAATTTGTTGTCAGACTTTTTTGCTTTTTGCAGTGAACTTGTTGTCATATTCTTGAAGTTCTTATATGATCAAGATCCAGTTAGGCAATTGCTGGAACTATCTGAAGTTGAGCATAATATTGAAGTTGACTTGTAAGCTATTCATTCAACCTAAGTCAAATTGCTGCTTTTTACCACCAAATTTGCTTCTGATCTGTCATATGGTTTGCGATAACAAACAAAACATGAAAATTTGTAAACAGCTCTAAGGTGTTGACCACAAAAAATGCTTCCTAAGCTAACTTTGGCAGTAAATCTCAAGTAAAGTATACCGTTAGGTTATAACCAAGTTACAATATTTTATTCTAGAACTGTATTCTTTTTTCTGATCAAACTCAACAGATGAACTTCCAGTCATCAGGTCATATGTCTGAGGACATTAATAAATAGAATTCTGTTATGCCACGGTACATGCTTTGATGTCTCTGAGATGATATTTTAAAAAAACAGTGGCTGATTGGGTTTATTCTCTACAATGTTCAGACTGTTACTGACTGCAATTTATGGCTTCCATACAAAGTATGTGTGATTATCATTTTACAATTGCTTTGGGACAATTTTGTTTGGCATCCTTAATGACCCTCTCAAGAATATAATAATTTTTCTTTTTTGCAATGTTTGAATGTCTGGCTTGGAATACATAGTTTTCAGTTTTCACCTTCTTTTGGTATTTTGGTGATTCACAGCTTGGAATTCTGGGTTGTAGTTCATTGAGTAACCACAGCAGTAGTACTATACTGTTGCAGAGAGAAAGAGAGAGAGATATATTGCAAGCCAACTTATAGTGTACTCAAGCAGACATTTTAACAATGTCTTACGGCCCAAATTTAACTCCTGAGAAATTTCCCAGGACATAGTGGTGAAATCTACTATTTAGTATATCAATGAAATCCTGATATGCTACAAGTTGGACATAATCTCATTCAAGATATCTTTTCTTCTGATACTATACATGCACTTGGATGCATATTCAACCATTTGTATGCATGTCTGCATCATTTATTGCACAAAGAACAAATTTTATGTATTCCTAATTGCTAACTTTTTTATCTTTCAAATAATTTGATGTTGCTGAATCTTTCAGGGAAACCATGCAAAGAGTTAAAGAATTAGTTCACTTTGGAGGATTTTCAGATTGTGGATATCTGCAGAGGACATTAGCTAAAGAATTTGAACAAATGGAGTCTAGGTAATCTTTGTTTTTTCTGTTGATGAAAAAGTGGCATTCATGGAAATTTTATCATTGTGCATATAAATGATGTGTTGATGGGGATGTTAAAGTGGGGAACAATCATAACAAATGCACTTCTAAAGTCACCAAACGGGGAAACCCTAAAATGTCAATAGTATTGTTGACTGTTGAAGAGACAAGTGAATGTATTATTAGTTTCTTCAAGTAAACCAAAACCAAGTAAGATTGAGGAAACACTTGGATGCCAATAAGTAATTTATTTTCTTATTTATTGATCGAGTTATATTGACTTTTCGTACTTACAAGTTATAAATTTATGGCACCAAAACATTAGCTTCAAGGAGGCTTTTCAGATGCCCTTCACTACAATCTCAAGAAAAATACTTTGTGAAGATTTGCTACCCCTCTTTCCACTTCCATCTTCTCCAGCATCTATATCCATGCGAATCCCTATGTCAATATCATACTATGAGGTACTATTTCCTTCTCTTTGGATAAATTGCTTTCAGGTGCTCTCTCTTTTTCTTTGGATGAATAGCTACCAGTGTCCTTGGTGAATAAGGAATCTTACTTTTGTGCTTCCTCTCTCTATCCTTAGCAGTGATTATTAACAATAGCATGGCTATCGGTTGATTATAATGCAAAACATTTAGATCTATTGCGCCGTATATCTAAACATTATTATTAAAATTCGTGATCAACACTGTTATGGGAACATTATTTGTTATCATCTAATAAATCAGTTTTTGCATTCTAATAGTTTTCCCCCCAATTTCCTCCTGTAGGAAGTCTCTCAATCTGTTCCACTTTATCAAACTTGTCTTCACAGCCTTGTTGATTACATCTGCTTCCAAGTCCCAAAAGAACCTTCTTCAGATACTTCAAATTGTATAGGCATATTGAGAGGATTTATGCATGACTTGAGCAATTTAAATAAGGGTCATACTTCGTTGGAAGCTGCATTGTTGTCTATTCCTGCTGGTTACAACTGTGTTGATCTTGCCTTATATAAGGTGAAAATCAAGATTTACGTGTGAATCTTTAAGGCTTGCTTTTGTGGGATATTGTTTAATTTGTATTACTTAAAACAGGATACTCAAATTGTCTTGCTACTAAATGGGACAGCCATGTCAGCTGAAAGCCCTGGCGATGCTTGTATGATGGTTGTGCAAGTTAGCAACCTTCCTTTTGTATCTATTTCAAGATCCACTTCTTTGGATATGTGGAGATTGCATCAACTTAGGGTAACTTCTATGACTTGTATCCTAATATACAAATAACCAGAATCTTAAAGCTTTCTGTTAATGTTGCAATTTGTTTTTCTAGACCTGTGGTTTCAGTATTTATGATCTATCTGATTATCTTGATTCTATCTTATGATCAAGCTAATGCAGTTTCCATACCATTGCCAAGTAAGATTTGTAGCTTAAAGATTTATGATAAATTCTATCTTATGTTTTACCTTGTGCATACCTTCCATATGATCACTTCGCTTATGATGTCATTGGTCAAACGCGATCTATAATATATCAAGTCTTGGAAGTTAAAGTTCCTTCAAAGTATTCTTAAAACTGGAGTTGAATGCATATGATGTTTATTTTCTTGTTTCTAAGTTTCTCGTTATCCTCTGATTTTTTTCCATTTATTAATTTTCCACTTGTTTAACTCTTCTCCTTGATATATTTGTTTCCTTGAGAATTGAAATTATTAAGGTTAAAGTATTTGTTCTCTTTTTTTCTTCTTTCTTCTTTTGTTGACAAAAAAGAGAACCTCCCTACTAAGATGTTTTGGACTTCCAGGACACTTCTGTGCAACTGCAAATGGAAGATGAAAAAGTTCGGTGGATTCCTCATTCCGCTATTGCTCCCTTGGCAGTTAGTGGTAAGGTCTTCTCAGGGCTCAGTTGCTTATTATACTTTTGGAAACTTACCTGGATAGCCATTTTTTAAATGAACTGAAATTTTCTATCAAACTAATTGACTAATGATTTTTGTGTGCCCTAAAAAGATTTAAGTTTTACGTGTGCTTGTCTGCATTCTATAATTGCTCTCTCTGCAGTTAGTGGCTCTTTTGAATTGACCGAGAACTTTGTTTGAATTCACTATATTGTCTAGTGATATTAATGTATCTCAAGATATTGTGTGGTGAACATTTTAAACGTCAAACAGTAACTTACCTTCTAATTCTTTGTAGTTTTTTGGCATGGGCATGTACTAACCTAGATGCTTAACAGCTCGTACCAGTTCTGACCTGGATTCCTATGGATCTCTGATATACTTGCAGCGATGAAAAAATTTCTTTAGATGTGAATGTATTATGATAAATGAAATCTTGTTGCATGTAAACTTATTTATACTATTTTTTGCCAAAGTTTTGCTTTCTTCTCGCTTTGAACTGATTTAGGCAAATGAATGGTTATTATTTGTGTTATCACTTTTTGAAGCAGTACTAAAATTAATTTGCATCGTTCCTTGATGATATAGAATTGTGAAAGGCTGTAAAATTTGTCAAAATTTTCTTTGGCAGCATCTAGAGGTGTAGCATGTGTTTTTGCTGCAAAAAAGCGTGCCTTGGTTTACATCCTGGAGGAAGATGAAGATGATGTTCCAGATGCAGAATGATTGCCTTGGTGAATATATTCACTTTGATTCAGGAAAAAAAACTTGCTGTTTTTTGAGTTTGATTTTGGATCCATTTTCATGTATCATTTTTGTAACTTTCCACTTATATAATTTAATCGATTCATATCTTCAGGAGTTGTCAACTGTACTTCTAAGATTTGGTAAACAAATTACTCAAAACCTATCTAAAGGATCTTAACATCTAGCCCTATCTTGAACTTGACAGAATTCCTGCCGTGTTCCAACTTGTCTTGACATCAAAATTTATATTCTCGTGCGGTAACACCGAGAATATGCAATTTAGTTACTCTCTTATATTTAGTTACTTTTTCTTTTGATATGCAATTTAGTTACTCTTATATTTTTTTTACTTGAATATCAGCTAATAATTAATATACGTAAATTATTACATGTGGCAAATTATAAAAAATAAAATAGGAATATTTGCACATGCATCCAATCGACTACCTAAAGAAAAAAAAAGGAATATAAAAAAATTGACATAGTAATCCTGTTTTGGCATTTTCATGAACATCACCTGCTTTCAAGTAAGCATCTAGAAATCATTATCTCAACTCAGTTCGTGAGAAGTGTATACACGTTAAAATGCTCTACTTGAATTACGCAAATTTATCCACGCAAGCAGCAATTATTTTAATGCTACAAAACAATAAATACAAGCTGTTTGTATTTGCTTTTCCAAAGGAAAGAACAGAGAAGAACATTAAGATAAAACGTACTAGCAATTGAACCTTGGATTTTGGCCTCGGATTCCTACCTACTTCCTAGTAACTAACGCAGAAATAAACAGCTCCACGCAAAGTTTTCAGCTTCATCTAAAGCTCCACCGAAAATAAGAAGTTTCTACCGTCATCGCGACAAGTATCACCGAGTGAAACAGCCCAGTCGATCTTCGAAGTTTTTAAGAACGTTGCAACAGAATAATCATCTTTTTGGGATGTAGGCAACTATAGAGTAGCAGATAAAGATGACATGCACTAACTCTATAGAAAAACTGCACAATAGAGTATTATTTATGATCCAAGATCAGCAGGACCTTAAACATAAAGATCCTGGCCAGCTTGCAAGTCAGAAACCATACTCCCTAATTGAGTCCCAGAAAAGTACGCAAATTATATAATGCATCTGAGTGCATTATATTTCATGTGCCATTAATTTAAATGACAACGTTTTTTAACTAAGGTATTAATATTTCATACGTGTTTCATTTATTTATAAAACAATATTTTTACTATTAGCGTATTTCACCGTATTCTTTTTTTTTTCTCTTATTTTTCTTGTTCATAGAGAGGATAATTTTTTTTTTGTATATTCTAAGTTTGTTTTAGCAGAAAAACAATTTTAATTTGTATATTTGATTTTATTTTTAGTATATTTAAATGTTTTAGTTATTGTTTTTGTGATCGAAAAATATTAGGGTTAATATATTTATGAAATAAAATGGTTGAAAATGAAAATATTTAAACTAAAAATGAGAAATATAAAAAGAGAAAATCATGTTGCATTTGGTAGAAATAATAAACCTGCAAGTTGTAAACGATAAATCTATAAGTGAAAAATCTGTAACTTTTAAACGATAAATTTGTAGTTTTTATACGATAAATCTGTAAGTTTAAAATGATGAATTAGAAAGTTATAAACTGTAAATGATGAACTTATAAAATATAAACGATAAATATGTAAGTTTTAAATGATAAATCTACATTGTAAACGATGAATTTGTAAGTGATGAAACATTAAGTTAAAAATTATGAATCTGAAAGTTCTAAATGATGAATATATAGTATCTAAATAATGAATCTGCAAGTTTAAAACGATAAACTCACAAATTGTAAATGATGAACTTGTGACTTATAAATAATAATCCTATAATTTCTAAATAATGAACTTCTAAGTTCAAAACGATAAACTTGTAAGTCCAAAACGATAAATATATAAATTATAATTAACTAATGAACATATAAGTTCAAAAATGATAAATTTGTAAGTTATAATTGATAAACATATTTTATATTAATTAGTTTATCAAAATCTAATTCTGAAAAAAAAAATGTATACTTTATTTTTATTTCACACGATGTGAAGGAAGTAAATATATGATACAATATAAATTTGGCTACATAATATAACAATTCAGTAGAAATAGAACGGATCCATCATTTGTCAACAAACTTCTTCACCGATTCATCCACAAAGACCTACAAGAGCCAAATATAAATGTCTCAAAGTCACCTTTTTCCATCTCTAAGGATCCTAACAACATTCTTTGTCATATTTGAAAAATCATTTCGTATAAAGTATCATATTGAAGCATAATTTTTAAGTTTTTTAGAAGTGGAATAACATGACATCATTTAAGAAAAGAAAATTGTAAACCATAAAAACAAAACGGGGTAAACGCATCAAACCACATGCATTGCAAAAATTAATAAATAAATAATAATGCAATTAGAAAGTTATCTTTAATTCCTTTCATTAACAAAAAAGGATGCATGAAAAGGTAGAAAGTATAGCTTGCATGAGGAAATTCATCTTTTTGACTTAGGCTGGCTGAAAGAGCCACATGCCACCATTAAACAAAGTAAACCAGATGTAATGAATCCATAGGCAATTGCATAATTTTGGTGAAACTCAAGTGGACTCTGTAACGGCTGGGTCTCATCCACAGCATGAGCCCTACCTCAAGTCCACAGGACAAGCCCACCCGCCGTCTCACTGAAACCAACGGGCTGCCGGGGTCCATGGCCCAATACCTCCAACCCATCTCCTGCTTACCAGGTAGGTTGTTGGAGCTGAGATTCGAAACCCCAACCTCCCTTTAGCCTCAGTAAGAGACTACCAATTGTTACTGAGGCTAAAGGGAGGTTGGGGTTTTGAATCCCAGCTCCAACAACCTACCTGGTAAGCAGGAGATGAGTTGGAGGTATTGGGCCATGGACCCCGGCAGCCCGTTGGTCTCAGTGAGACGGCGGGTGGACTTGTCCTGTGGACTTGAGGTAGGGCTCATGCTGTGGATGAGACCCAGCCGTTACATAAAAGATTCGAAACCCCAACCTCCCTTTAGCCTCAGTAAGAGACTACCAATTGTACCATGGTACAATTGGTAGTCTCTTGCTGAGGCTAAAGGGAGATTGGGGTTTCGAATCCCAGCTCCAACAATCTACCTGGTAAGCAGGAGATGGGTTGGAGGTATTGGGCCATGGACCCCGGCAGCCCGTTGGTCTCAGTGAGACGGCGGGTGGGCTCAGGCCTGTGGACTTCGGGTAGGGCCGATGCTGTGGATGAGACCCAGCCGTTACAGACTCTACCAAAGTTAATGATTAGTAAAGTACAACAATGTAACTGGGAGTAAAAGGTTATCATCTCATCGACTCAGGTTAATGAAAGCACAAATTGGACCCCAAGTAAGCCACAACCCAATATATGTCATATTGCATATCTGGTACTAATTGCAGATGGGAATGGTCTAATCCTATAAGCATACTCTCATTTGAAGAAACGAGGCAAAATATTCAACCATAAGTACACAAAATCCTCAAAGAAATAATGTTAAAAACTGAAAGCCAACTGCAGTGCAACAAAGAAGATAATATGCACATTATGCAATAATGTTAAGTTGTTAACTGACACATCAAGAACCTCCATAAGACCGAGTTAAAGACCAATACCAAATTTGATTCAGTGAGAGAAAAACTAAAGATACAAGGTTCTGTTTGACTATTATTTCAACAAACAGAGAAAAATGTTTCATACCTTCCAGTAAGTTTGGAAGAGCTTAATTTTGCTAAAGCACGCTCCACTTCTTCGCTAACCTGCTCAGCATTCATGATAGTCACAAAATTGAGATATGTCCATAGCATATCATGCAATAAATGTATAAATATTTCAAGGAAATATTGTTCACAAATTAATCAAAGCCGAAGTTTTACTTTTGTCTATCAATTTGGCTTTTCAATAAAGATTTAAAAAGCTGCATAAATGCTAATCACCCAATGTTTTGTGATTAAATAATGCAAAAATGTGATTGTTCTTTAAAGATTTGGTGATTAAATAATATAAAAATGACAGCATGAGCATCCTGAACCCTTTAAAGAGGATAACGAAGTACACAAATAACGAAGTACACAAGGACATAATTTATCTTACCAATCTCCGAAGAATAGGCTCCAAATATGAGCAAAGTTTCTGCAGACTATCCACCTTGAGAGCTTCAACTATTACACTGCAATGAATTCAAATTAAAGATGAGGACTTAATCATAAGAATTAATTAAATTTTGCTTCATCAGAAGTATAAGCTTAATCAGGTAAATAATTTCTATCAGAGTTTGAAATTACCAGCTCTTGCGTATAATTAAACGAATTGACTTAAAAATTCATAATATATAGAAATTAGTTTCAACTGTCATCCCAAAGTCAAAGACACAAATGAATCAACTTACGATGTTTTCAAACTGAAACAACTAACTAATTTAACAGTCACATTATAGTCAAACATAAACAAAACAATCAATTGAAAACTGAAGAGAAACTTTATTCATATCGACTCTAAAGAGATTACAGCTTATATAGGAAGCTCAGTAACAAATTAACTGAAATTTGTAACAAACTAACCGCCAAAAAAAACAAGTTATACTAAAATTACATGAATGTGAAATGATTAACTAGCCAACACGGGTACATTTAACAATGAAACTCTAAGTTCATTTAACAAAGCTTCTGATCACTTCCTCGAGAACAAACAGCTCGCCTCTTTTCATCTGCTGAGCTTGCTGAGTTGCTGGAAACAGTGCCACTTGCAGCTGAGGCGGAATCTGCGTTAGCAAAGAAGTTTGCCTCTCAAGGAGTGAAAATGTCTTGAACTTCAAGCTTGGATTTAAGATAGATAAAATGAGGAGCTTGTATCAGAGCATGTTTCCATCTTTCTTTAGAGCAAGTTTTTCATCTTCTTTCTTTTGATCATCAAGAATCTGTGTCCTTTTCTCTTCTTTTCCAAGCAATTCACTTCTTCAAGAAATTTTATTATCTTGATTTCTTGATACGAGTTGCATTCATTGAAGATGAGAAGACCAAAATAATCACCATCAATCCCGTTATTTTTGCATCCAAGTGAAAATCCTTCACTTGTCTCGGTTTCGCCTGTTCTTACTGGATCTAATTACCATTCTTAGTCAAGAGCAATGAAAATGGTACTGCTCTCGAAAAATAAACTAGAATGTGTAGATGGAAGTATTCTAGTGCCAGAGTCAGCAGATATGATTTATCCAGCATAGTAAAGGTGCAACACCATGGTTCTATCTTGGATGCTCAAGTCCTTGTCACCTTTAATTTCACAAAGTATGATATGGTTAGATAATGCACTTGATGTGTGGGTGGATCTTCGAGAAAGATTCGAAGATGGAGAACATTTTCGAGTGGCAGAGAGTGTGACAGATTATTTCACACAAATGAAAGTATTGTGGGATGAATTCATGAATTTAAGGCCTTTACCAAGTTGCTCCTGTAACCTGTTTGTAGTTGCAGTGCTATTTTTGTTTTCAAGAAATACTATGATTCTGATCATATATTAAGATTTCTAAAGGGCTTGAATGAAAATTTTGCTACAATTAGATTACAGATAATGATTATGGATCCATGCCTAGCATAACTAAAGTTTTTGCCTTGGTAATTCAACATGAAAGGCAATTTCAGATCACTGGTGAGCAAAATGCAATTTACTTCTGAGATTTGATTTATTGTACTAGTAGTATCTCATTCAACAAAAAAAATATTTTTTATAACTAACGGTAAATGTTTAAATTTAACAGAAATACTACATAATTTAACAAAAATAAAACAGAATGACGAATCGTATAATTTTTGAATATTATAGGATTACTAGTACAATAAGTCAAATCTTAGAGAGTAAATAATAATTTTCTCAAAATATTATCGATTAGATCTATAAATTGATATATAAAGATAATTTAAACTAGAAATTTTGATGTGCCAATGCTATTATTGATCTCTTTGTGGTGAGCCAATAGGAAATTAAATAATGTTAATTTACTGCAGAAATAGTAATTTTAGGTTTTAAAGCAAAAAGTTTAGAGCTATCTCAAACCATGTGAACAATTAACTGTAAGGATGTAAGGATGATAACTACACAAATAGATTTTTTTTTTTTGGAATATAACAGTGAATACTGAATATATATATATATATATATATATATATATATATATATATATATATATATATATATATTAGAATATATAAGAAAATCAATCGAATTAAGGCTATAATTAACTTATAATCTATATGTTTATATATGCAATTATGCATTTAGCACATGGATTATTTTTTTTTTTTAAAAAATTGCTATATTTCCATCCTCCGTTGGATTTCTTACCCATTTCTCTATCTCTTTCTTTATTCTTTTTTTTTTTTTTTTGCTTTTATCCTTCTTCATTCTAACATAAAATAAATTACCTTCAGATATGATATAACCTTAAGAACAAACTGAAATGGAAGTATCTAAAACTCAGTGGATCCCCACACTCAATTTATACGCAAGTTGGTGGAAGTGCCCGTGATTCATGATGAACTAGTACGTTTTGATGCTATATGCTTGTATATATTCAACAAAATGATTCTTTTAAAAAAAATCAAGATAATGATAATTAGAAGTTATCAATTTTGTCCAAGAATGAAAAAAAGAATGAAGACATATAAATGCTTTTGCCGGGAGTAGAACCCGGTCTATTACTTGGAAGGTAATTGACCTAACCGTTGGACTACAAACGCCTGTTGAAAGGTTCAATATTAACTAAAATATAGTGTTTCAGTTTTTATAAGACATAAACGGGTCCAACGAGTTTAACTTGGATAATCAACAGCAACGATAATGCAAAAATGTGTAAATGCACCTCACATACAGCAGGAAGAAAACCTGACAACTGGGAATCTGTAAAGTTTTCCACATTCCTATAGATCAAACTGAACATAAACGGTCAATGGGATTATGATGCGCTTGTACGTTTAGATGCTCTATATGCTGAATGAGTCACTACATTTCACTATTCTACCCCTAAAATAATGTAAACATGTCCGTGTCCACATGCATATAATTTAAATCTTTTGGAACTGTAAACATTTATTCATCTCTTGAACGCCTTCGTTATGGATGATAATCTCACCTTGTAGATCCTGAAATAGTACCAAGAAGAAAACCACAACTCTGAAAGTTTGATGCATTTTAAGAATCTATCATATGAAGACAAGACATGGAACGTGAGATTCACGATAATCAATGGCAGTAAAACATAGCACCAAAATTCTCAATAAAATTGTACAGCCGAATTTACTAACTAATGTGTTCAAATACATCTGATCAAAATTCAGCAAACAGTAGGTAGAGACTATCATTGTTTTAATACCGTGGTATGAATAATTTCATCAACTAAGCTTTCATTTTCCCACGGTACTATCTCTTCTTCGCCTAGTAGGATATATTAGCAAGTAGGATAGTTAGCTGTCTATTTCCAGCAGAAAAACAATTTCATTCAAACTTCATTTGACAGGACCAAGACTAACGCTTCTTGTTCTTTTTCCTTGCCTTCTTTCTGTCTCCTTTCTTATATAACTTTGACTGTGACTTGTGTTTCGAGACTTTCTTGAATGATTTCTTTTTACTAACACCTAAATTTTGTTTCTTATCAACTCCAATCAATCTTGGCACCGCTGTTTGCATATTTCCACTAGGGTCATTCTTATCTTCGCGAGATATCTCACTAGTTGTCACAGTGACTTTCATGTCTCCATTGTCATACTCCATTGAGCCTTTTACAAACAAACATAACCCAAATTTCAAATGAGTATAAAGTTTAATAGCGCATTACATGCTCTAGCAGCTATGAGCTGGAGAAGTGCCAAAAGACAGTTTGCATGCTCCCCAAAGACATCATATTCTGAAACAACATGATTAACAATTATTAGTCTGTAATAATACCTTATTTAACTAATGTTCCTGACCAACGTGATTATGGATTTTTATTGTCCCTATCACTACGTTGTAAACAATTTGCATTAAGTAAGATAATTTCAGGCTCCATCATGTAACACCTTACAACTGGTTAGTCAATATATGCCTTGGTTGTCAACATACTGTAACAAGAACCTATCCTGATTTATTGGGAGTGGTACTAACATTTCAGTCTACCAGCCCCTGGTAAAATTAGCATGTCAGAGAAATTAACATAAAACTGCAGCTAGTTCTATGGCTTAACTTTTGTTACGTTATTTTCAAGTAGCATGCATATTCCATATCCACCAGGCTGTAGTTTGTGAAAAATACCATTGACCGATGCAATTGGCTGACTTTCTTCACCATCCTCTTGGCAATCATCACTTTCTTCAGATATTGTTGGAGCTCCTCCATATACAAGCTCTCTTTCCAGTTTCCTCTACAACACATGCAGGCAGCACAGTTAAGCAATTTATATATTGTGATGATATGTGATATACAAGTACACACAATTTACACACTGGTTTCTCAGGGTTAATCATCATCATCCTCTTTTTCCTTTCTACAAATGTCAGAACTTGTTTTCTGAATCGACTTTCAGCAGCAAAATAGTAAAGTGAAGCCTGTGATGCTTTGGAAAAGAGGGAGAAAGAAAAAAAACGAAAGAGAAAAAAAAAAGGGCAACCGACACCAAGCTCCCCAATGGTACAGGAGGCAAATTAGACATATCTTGGTGTTCATTGCCAACAAATCTAAGGAAACTATTTCCTTCTGATGGCATAAGAGGCTTGCCACTGATTTCATGGTGACAAAACAAATCCCAATGTAAGATTTGGCTCCTAGAATCTCCATAAATAATGAGAAAGTTCTCATTTTGCAATCTGGGTGATACTAGAATGGAAAACATTACAAATATCCCCAGGATTCTCTCTGCTTACACAACACTTGGAGCAAAGCAAGTCAGTATCATGTATATAATCTGATATTATTTGTGATCCTATCATTTTTTTCATAAATGAGCATGGTATAACCATTCATATTACTTGCATGGCCCATCCAATGTTTGTAACTTCAAACAAATATAAAACTTCACAACGCAATTTTTTTTAAAAAAAAAAAGTGAAAAGGAACATACCCTAAGTGGAATATCACTTTCGGCTCTACATATTTTCATTTGAAACAATAATATATTCGTTAAATCATCTTCTAAATGCAGCCTCAGAAAGTAAACAGTTCTCGAAACCAATTAAACTTTATTTCTTCACACTTAACAACTGATCACAATTTGCTTCCAATACTCACCAAATATTATCAATTTAGTAAACATGACACAAATCCTGAATTTGTACCAAAATTATCAAATTAAGACCAATATCAATAGCTTTGATATGAGGCAACTTAATGTATCCTACCGTTCACTGACTCGCAGTAGAGAGGAATAACATACATTCAATTTGAAGTTTAAAGCTATGTAAAAATATCAATTTGAAGAAATATACATACAAAGTTGTACCTTTCTGCGTTCCTCGATACGCTTGCGCCTTAAGGCCTCCTCTTGCTTCTTTTGGGCTTCCTTTCTCCTCTTTTTCTTCCTCTTGTGAAAACCAGTTACAAATTCCCTTGGCAAACGAAATACAAATAACCAAAAATACCAATCGTGTCTACGAAACAAGTTCAGCGATTACTTCAATAAACTAAAACGTAAATTAACACTGAAATACCTGAGATCTTTCTCGTTAAAGGATACAGCAAGAGCTTTATTCTTAAGAGCTCGTTTCTTTATATGCCGAGCTCGAGATGGCGGCAGCTGTGGTTCTCCTTCTTCAATTTCGGCTCCCATTGCAACTTCAAGAGCTCTTTTGCTTGTCCTCTAGCCCTCATCTGGGGGATAGATTCTTTAGAATTTGTAGAGACCGACTCGACGCTTGACTGCTTGGACCGGTTTAAAAAAAAACGAAACTGATGGAGTTGCTGGTTTAACTTAAGGGTTTGATATGGGTTTCCTTGGTTTATTTTGGTTTGTTATATTATGAATTCCATATTGTATGATATTCCTTTTTCATTCACCAAAATTTGCATTTTTCTGAAAATATATTTTGATAAATTAATAAATATAAAATAAATTTATCAGTTATAATTAATCAATTTTAAATTTATAAATTCATTAGTTATAATTTACAGTTTTATCATTTTGAATTTATTGATTTATCGTTTTGGATTTATAGATTATCATTTTAAAATTTATTGTTCAGAAATTACAAGTTCATCATTTTAAACTTACATATTTATCGTTTATAATTTAAAGTTTCATTATTTAAAACTTACAGATTCATTGTTTACAACTTATTGTCTCATCATTTATAGATTTATCATTTCATGTTTATTTTTTTAACTTGTAGATTTATCCTTTTGAAACACATGTTTATCATTTAAATTTTATATGTTTAACATTTACAAATTCATCATTTACTTCTTGCAGATTCATCTTTTTTAAATTTACAGATATCACTTATAGGTTTATCTCTTTTGAAATTATATATTTATTGTTTAAAAATTGCAGGTTCAACATATACAGGATCACTGTTTACAACTTATAAATTTATTATTTTGAATTTTTAGGTTCATTTTTTAAATTAAATTTTTAAACTTACATATATTACTTGCAGATTCATTATTTTTGAAATTACAAATTCATCATTTAAATTTTGCAAGTTTAACCGTTTTTAATTTTCATATTTATTTTTTTTAAATTACAAATTCATCATTTTTAAACTTATATATATTACTTGTAGGTTCATAATTTTTGAAGCTACAAGTTCATTTAAAATTTATAAATTTAATATTTACAGATTTATTATTTATAACTTGAAAATTTATCATTTTAAAATTATAGATTCATTGTTTTTAAACTTACATGTATCACTTACAAGTTTATCATTTTTTAAGTTACAGATTCATCATTTATAGTTTATAAATTCATCACTTACAAATATTATTTTTACCAAATTTATCGTTTTCAACTTTCAACAATTTCATTTTATTTCTTTATATTATTCATTTTTAGTTTAAATATCTTCACTTTTAACCATTTTATTCTAAAAAAATTAAATATTTTCATCCCAAATAATAATAACAATCATAACAATATTAAAAAATATTAAAAATAAAATTAAATATACAAATTAAAAAATTATCTCTCTAAAATAAATTTAAAATATACATATTTTTTCCTTTTATCGCTATAAATAAAGAAAAACAGAAAAGAAAAAAAAGAAAAAAAATACGATAAATACAAAATTAAAACAATATCGTATACATGAAATATCATCCGCTTAATTCCGAATAAAATTTTCAGCTTATTTTGAGATGGGCTCGGAGCGTCTTAATCGGCTCCATGCATTTCCATTGTTTGGGCCTTATAGGGTTGTGTTTTATTTTGTTTGACGATGCTCGCTTGCCTACCAAGCCCTAATGAAGTTTCAGCATTAAGTATAATTTATAGCATTTTGTGAATGGCACGTGGATTTGCGTTAGCCACATAGCATGGAGAGCTTTTATTAACTTCCATTGTTAAATATACTGAGGCTATTTTCTGATAAAAAGGTCCACTTGCTTTCTTTAAATTGTTATCTATGTTCTCCGCATGAGACCGATGCTTGCCGCTCTTAATAGTTTTCTGTGATGGATCATCTTATAATTTCAGTTTCACATGGTGGATATAACATGCCGAATGATTAAGTTGATGCTAGGACCGTCTAATCTCTACCTCGTTGGAATTTTAAATATTTTATTGCCTTTGATATCCTCTTTTATATATAGGCTCTTCAAACGAATATTCCACCAAAGGAAATATAATGGGCGCATTTCTTTGTGCCTGCCTCTGGCTTTGATGCTTAAGGGGAGCGGAGCAGTTACAATGGTGAACCTATTGACAAGCAAAATTATTGCAATACCGGTCAAGAGCAGCCTGTCAAGATTCAAAAACATGTTTATCAAGGACCTGATGTTAACTTTGTTGATCTGGATTGGAGGACGATTAATGGACCAATATTTGTTTCAGCCTGGCTTCACAATGTACCTTGGGGTGTAGAGGATGTCATGGCAGCACCTGATGCACAGGATGGTTTGTCTTGGAATTTGCTATCACACTGCACTCTCCCTAAACCTCTGGCTTGACATTTTGTTTAGTCTGCATTGCATGGACCAATCACCGGCCATTTATTTTTTTGCTTTCTATTTTTCTGCTTTTAGTATCTTTTTTGAGAATAATTTGAGATGCAGTTTCAGTTGAAGTTCTCTTATTATGTCCCGTTCATTGGCTCCATAGATTTTAACATTTTTGTTGCCTCTCGCTTTGCAGTTTTCGGATGGTTATTTAGACTTGATACACATTCGGGAATGTCCAAAGTTATCCTTGCTAAAGTTGATGACAGAGTTGAGCAGTGGAGCTCATGTCCATTCACCACATGTTATCTATCTTAAGGTTAGTTCTCAAAAAGCGGATAATGAACCTCATTATATTTTGCCCAAGTTTCTATGGTTTTGACTATGCTAATTTGCACGAATGTTTTATTGTGTTCGATGAATATCACTTGGATTTTTTTTGAAAATCGATGCTTGTAACAAACATAGGTATGCTTGGATGTTGGAATTGAGGCAGAGGGAGGAAATCCTCGTACACCGATCTAATTGCTTAGCAGTTTCCTCCATATATTTCTGATAATGAGCCGCATCATGTTGTGTTTTGCAACAAACTGCAGGTTAAAGCATTCATATTTGAGCCAGGTAGACTTACTGTTGATCCAACGAAGGGAGCGATCATTGACGTCGACGGAGAGGTCCCTGCCAAAGGAAATGGATCTTACAAGTGTGATCAGAAGACTCTGATGGTCTACGAAAAGCTTCAAATGACAATAGATCAAAGTTTAGCTAATCTGTTTTCCCCCGTGTGACACTAAAAAAGAATTATTGGTTTAGCAACTGTGTTTTCCCTTGTAACACTGCAAAAGAATATTACTGGGGCATGAGGAGGATCGATTTTTTGCCTAGACCCTATCCATGGTGGACCAAACCAATTAAGAGTGTCATTATATGTCATAAACCAATGAGAGTGTCATCAAAATTATTTTTCTCATTGACTTGATCTACCTAGGCAAGCATTTTTAAGGATATAACCTATGAGTATATAAGTATTGGGGTGTAAAGAAAATAACATTCTTTAATAACTTGCCTGTCGGAGGAGACGTAATAAATACTGGTTTTTTTTCCAGGTAAAAATAACAATTAATCATGGGCAAACGATTACATTTTCCCCTTCTTTCCATTTATTCATGCAGTGCTTTTGCCATTGCAGTTAGGGGTCAATATGTATGGTGTGTTTGGTATTGTTTTTAGGTGTTTAAAAAATAAATTTAAAATTTTGTACAAAGCCATTAGTAATGGTAAAATGGTATCTAGGCCTAGAAAAAGAGAAAGAAACAAACAAGAGAGCAAGAGAGAGCCCGTTTGTTTGGCATTGAGTTTTGAAGTTCAAAACTATGGATTTGGACTGAAAGCAGGTTCAGAGAGTGTTTGGTTAAGGGTCCAAAAACAGGTTTGGAACATGCAAAACCTTGGTTTTAAAAAAGCATAAAAAAGACACGCTTCTCCAAAACTATGGAGAACCTAAAAAACACGGGAAGCATAATTGCTTTTATGAAGATACAAAATTTTCATTAATTACCAATATGCCATGCTATAAAAACCTTTATTTCTTTCTTTCAAACGCTATTCACCATCGATCTCAAAATACCCTCCTCTTCCCTTCCATCTGTCGATACTTTGCTCACGCTCAAGAATCTCCGATTTTAATTTTACTCCGGCGAATCGATGGCCCTTCCTCTTCCTTTGCACCGGTTGGAACATTTTTCCTTCCGTTATTTCTCCCTCTCTTCTGTCTTTCTTGACTTGCTTGCTCTGATTTATTTGAAGCTTTGGATCTGAAGAAATATTTGCCATATAATTGGACAAGTGTGCTTTTTTTGCTGGAAAATGCATTTTCTAATGGTCTTGCTGGTAGTCAACGAGACTTTGCTTAACAATTTAAACTCCATCTCTGTGTGTTTTTCATTGTGTTTGGTGATTTGGTGTACGCATGGTGTGTGAAATGTATAGTGTGTTGTGATGGAAATAGAAAATTCCGTTGGAGTTACTCCTAAGATTTTATGTGAATAATTTTAAAGAACTGAATTCTTTTTATGATAGAATCAGAATGTCACCACTCCTATGCCCACATTAATATTGCTTAGATGCTAAAATCACCCTTTTCTCATTCACAGTACACTTGTCTACATGCATTAGGCCACCTTTCATGATCTCAAAATTTCCTCAAGGGAACTTGTTTTAATTGCTTTAATCATCTGCTATAGCAGCTGCATTCAAAAGAGTGAAGAACATTTAAACAGGTTGGCCTAATGCATTTCATACCGAGTTACCATATACAGGATAAAAACACATGAAAATTTTTAGTTGTATGTTTGTATGATTCTAAACTCAGATAGGTTCTCTTTTCAACTTTACTTCTATGCTTGTGATGGAAATCTAAAATGGCATACCATTTCGCAGGGATTCCTTGATGAACAATTTCTACAGCTTGAAGAACTCCAAGATAATGCTAATCCTAATTTTGTGGAGGAAGTTGTCACATTATACTACAGGGATTCAACTAGGCTAATCCTTAACATAGAGCAAGCATTGTTAAGAGAAAACTTCGCCTTCTATTTACAATAAGTTTTCTGTTTTCTTGTCCAAATAATTACAGGTAATTATGGTGTTTATAATGGCATCATTATTGTATTTACAGGGAGAGAAATCCTCTTGATTTTAACGAGGTAGACAGCCTTATGCATCAATTTAGGGGAAGTACCACAAGGTAAAGGGGGACAAAAACTAAAATGGCATTTAAGATTAATAGTGAATTTATTAAAGGAATCATTAGGTGTCTTGTATGTTGCTTTAACACAACAATTTTTTTCTTTAAGGAATCTCTATTCGTTTCTATTCGGTGCAACATTGAAGCAAAAAAGGTGAAAGCTGAGTGCACTCTCTTTAGGGAATATTGCAGGGCAGGAAATGGAGAAGTGGTGGTGCTACTGTTAATAGTAATAAGGATTAATGTGTTAGAAGATAATCTTTCTGATTGGTTGATCTGGATGTTGTGTGCATCATTTAGGCTTCTTCATAATGTAGAACATGTTATACTTGTCCCAAGTAAGTAGATCAATTTGTGTATGAATCTTGCCCAATTATATATTATTGTTCATTTCAATTATGTTTAAATTTTGTCCAATTATATAGTTCATAATTTGTATCTGCATTCATTTCTCAACCGGTTTCTATTGCATATTTTCCAAATTAGAATCAAGAAAAAATTATATATATATAATTTGCTTTTTATAATAGTCACCTTTTAATGCAATTCATCATGAAAGGAAAAGCAATTTAGGGCGTCTCAAGTAGGATTGGACAAAAAAGCTCTGAAATTCAAATCGATTAGTAATTAAATCAATAGCATTGATTAAAGTTAATCTTAATAATTTTACAATTTTTGAATAATGATTAAAACTAAAGATAGTTATTTTAGTTAACCAATGGATTATAGCTAATCATTCATGTATATTTTTTGAAAAATATATGTTGTTTACATTTTTAATATTATATAAAAAAATAAATAAAAGTGATTATACCTAATATTATTGTATAATGTACAATAACCATTTTATAATTGTAATTTAGAAAATAGCTCAAGTCCTATTAAACCTAATATTATCGTGTAATGTGTAATAATTATTCCAATATTATATTTTAAGTTTAATAGATTGTACTGGAATGGAAATTTTTATTCTCTTTACCATTTATAAAATTTTTTTGAAAGAAAAAATAAGTTGGTACAACATTAACATTCATTAGACTCAATATTAACTTTACCATAGCCAAATAGTAATTTTTAATATAACAATAGTAACAAAAAAAATTATACTTTTATATATGTATATCCATTTTTATCATTTACTTTCAACAATAGTTTTTAATAAAATATATAGACAATTTTTTTTTATTTTACAACAATTTATAATTTAGTTTGTCAAATATAAAATATGTTTTGAAATAAGCAAAATCATAATTAAACAGTAATATCAAATAGAGAATAACTATGTTGTCTCGTATTCCTCTATGGCCCTCTATTCTCTTTCTCATTATATCTGAATCTTGATGGTTACTAACTTCGGGCATCTTCTCACTCGTTAATGCTGATTAACAGCCTGTACCTTCTTTGTTCATCTTCTTCCTTTAGCAGCCATTGACACGGCCACTACTTTTGCAATTGGACCATTCTCTGCTATTTTCTCTGAAATCTGGTCTGAACGCTTAGGTATAGGTTTTTCTGCGATGATGGGATCATCCTCAACGTTAATAATAGATAGATAAGATGAAAATAACAGATTTATAACTTATCTAAATTATAAGAAAAAAAAATAGAGAGATATTAAACACTCAATCAAATATAATAGAAAAAATAAAAAAATGTTTTAAAAAATGCCTAGCAAACACCGTGCGTCGAAGTTACCTGCGCTGTTTTAGGTGAAACATCCTTATAAAAGAAAAGTAAGTTTAGAGATTTAAATCATATTATATCTAATGATTCCTATCCTTAATTTGTCTTTTTTTTTTTTTATCGCTCTCAATGTCTCAACAAACGAAAGGTGAATTCCTAAGCTCACAAAACTACACATAAGATCAAAACTACTCCATTTTCTATAAGCAAACGACATTGCAGTTTTCACATAAGTTTCCAAATTAGGAACATCATTTTACGTTACATAAGGAGTATTTTTACTTCAAAATTTATTATGTATATAAGATTTATATATTTATTAATTTATCTGCCAAATTTATGTAATTAAAAACTACTTTTTTTTTTTAACTTCGCAATAACTTTTTGGCTTAGTTTATTAAAGAAAATATAGATCGGATATAAGTAAGGATTTTCCTCATTTATTTGCCATGGTATTAGCGGGTTTTACTAGCTTATAACAGTGAATTGACTCGATGCATGCATGAATATACAGAGTTAATGTAGACAAAAATAATTCTATTTCTATTGAAATTTGTGACTTACCTTCCAAAACATTCATTTTCTTATTATATTTTTTTATATAACAGTATATGGTTGGCTTGATTTATAAATGAGTACAACAAGCTAACCTAGACAAGAAACTGTCCTTATATATGTATCCCTGTTCAAAAAGAAAAAAGAAAAAAGAAAAGAAAAAACTGACCTTATAGCTTATCTTGCATATATATATATATATGGTAAATACGTCAACTAGCTAGGTCTATAGTACAGTGTCGATTTCTTAGTTAGGAGTTGTGCGTGCGGTAGTCCGTCAGTGCTCACTACGTTATGAAGTTGTTCATTAGTTTTCACCTATGAAATCAAAACTAACGAGGAATATTGCATTGTTAGATGTGGTCGAGAATTTTGAATCTTGATATGAACAGTTGTTAATTTGTTCTAGAATTCATCATATAACGCTATTGTCCTTCACCTAGAATACCATTGTCTCTTTTAATATTATTTCACATTTTTCTCTCTAAGCAATAACCATGCTTGCTCTAGAGTCTACATATTTCCAACATATAATTCTGTTTTGTATTTAATCTACCTTAATTAGCTTGCTAATTCCAGCCTCTATCTCCATCTATAGATATAGCTAAATGCTCGAAAGTCCTTATCAACTTTCTTGTTGATTTTTCTTCTGAAGAAATTAATTAATATGGGCTTATATATGTATATTTTTGTATAGTATGCATATACAATACTTGATACATTTTTTTTTTCTCATTGAAAAAATATTTTAAGTGCTAAATGACAGGAATAACTTCTCCATAGTCATATATTATTTTATACATTTTTCATGAAAAAATATTCGTAGTAGTCAGTTTTATATTTGTAAAGTAAATTTTCTTTTATATATTATAATTTGTTATTGACTTGAATATGTGAATTGTAACATGCATGGATTTTATCTAGATAAAGAAAAAAAATATCTTACTATTTAAAGAATGAGCAAATTTTTATATCATTTAATGATTAAAATTTGAGATTATCTCGAGAAGACTTATAAATTTCTAACTTCAAACAAATTAATTAAAGATTCACCTTTATGACCTAATTAACCTTTTTTTTTGTTTGAGTTACAATATATATATTACTATTTTTTTTTTTGAGATAATTACTAAGATTCTTATGTCACGAAAAAACTATGTTAAAAGAAAAATTAATTAATTGATAGTCATAACAGAAGGATAACATCCACAAAACAGAGCACAAACCGTCTTTCCTCTGACAACTATACATGGTTAATGTCATGTTTCCATTAACTTAATTTGTCTCATCCTGTTTTTATTTAATTAATTTACAAATTAAAGTTCAGGGTTTTATAGTTTCATGCTAGCCCATGTCCATTAACTTATTCATATATCAATTTAATAATTTATAAATTACCATTAATTTATAAAAATAAAAATTATGAACAATACTTACTGATATATACATATATATATATAATTATTATTTTACGTATACAAAATATATGCAGAATCATCAAATTCATCCATTTACTTAATTTAGATGAAATAATAATAATAATAATAATAATAATAATAATAATAATAATAATAATAATAATAATAATAATATCATTATTATTATTAGTAGTAGTAGTAGTCAACTTTGTTTGGGCCATTTATCTTTCACAATATTTGACCCCACAAACAAAGTAGTCTAAAAACGGCAATCTCTTTTCCCATTCCAAAATTATAGCCGACTACTTCTGTTAAGGAAACAAAATCTTTTCAACAATCTTTTTTTTTTTTTTTCCAAGGAGTATATATGATTAAAAATAATAATTTTGAAAACTGAGTTCATAAAATAAATCAAACCAAATATCGATATTTCACAAAAAAAAAATTATAAAGTAAAAGTGTTCAAATTCAAATATTTCACATAAAAATATACAAGGCACTTTTATTCGACAAAAAATATATCTGTTTTTCATGAAAAAATACGAAATTACATTATACTTTTATAAATTTTACTTTGTAAATCAATATTAAATTTTTTAACACAGATAATATTAAATATGAAAAGTCGATTTTTTTTATAAATAAACAAAAAAAAAAGAAATTCTGGATCTGCGGGTGTAAAAGGAACTTAAGGAATGCGTGGTTGCATGAGTCTCGCCATGCATCAGTCATCACATGACCTTTTCTTCCTCATTCAATCAATTCAATACTACAAAAATATCCCCAAATTCTTGTCCTCTCTCACCTGCAGGAACACAGTCAGTCAATTCTCTCCACGTGGGGTATTTTTGTCTAATGCAATTTTATTCCAATCTTATTTTCGAAAATACCCTTTTTTTTTCCATATAAAACAAATAAAAATGTTGAAAATGTTCTAGTATTAATTCGCTGACAGAGGCTCAGAATAAATATTTTAAATCGCTTTTTTCATTTAATTAATATGTTAGTTTTAAATTATTTCATTTTATTTTAAAAATAATATTTTGCATAAAATCCTTTTTTATGATGAATTTTTATTAATACAGTGGACGTCCCAAAAATAAGGGAAAAATTATAAAAAAAAGGTTTTTGTTTAATAAAACAAAATGACTATAAATTGAAAGTTACATACCATTATTAATATAATTTGATTCAAAAACTAGATTTGAGGATGAATTAACGAAAAAATAATGTTTGAAGCTAAATTTGCACATTTAACCATTTTCTAAAGATAAATAATGTAAAGAGGCTCGGAATTATATTTGTTTGGGTCAATTATTTTATTTATATATCAAAATAATAATAAATTAAATGTAAAAACTACTTTGATAATCAATTTTATATTTTTAAAAATAAAAAAATATTTTTCTTAGGAATAAATACGATATTGGTATATATATCTAAATAATGAGCGGCCCGGATGCAAGTGCATGAAAATGGGATCATTTATAGATCTCATTAGAAATTTTATATTATTTGAATAAATAAAAAATATGATTGATAAGAAAATTTATTTTTTAATTTTTTTAAGATAATGAAAATTTCATTTTCAGAGTTTTTACACAGACAAACACGAACCTACTAAAAATTGTGAAAAATGAATTTGCTATAGCCGTTAAAATCGTATGAAAGTAAGAAGAAAGTCAAAAATTTTCAGTCACATCATCTCGCAATAATCAATTTATTTCAAAATTGATTTTTTTTTAAAAAGAAAAGATATTATTAGAGCAAATGAAGTACAACAAGATCAAGACATTCATCCAAGAACAAGGAGGATTTCTCCAAATAGATGGGAAAAACATGTGAAATAGTAGCTCTAGCCAAATTATGAGTCACCATATTAGTTTTCATTTTCACAAAAGTGATATTCAAATCAATACTGGAAGCCATCAAAACTAGAGAATCTGAGATAAACACATCAAGTTCAGATAGAATGAAGAATTGCATCAACTACCGTTTTAGTATTAGATTTTAATCTCATGACAGAATAATCTTTTGCTTGAGTCATCTATAAACCTCCTTAGGGTTCATTTAATATTGCGTTTGTCAAAAGTGTTTTTAGAGAAAATTTTTATTTTTAAAATTTTTAAGTTTTGAAAACTGATTTTGGAGAGAACCAGATAAATAGATACTTTTTCTAGAAACAAGTTTGAGAAAAACAGTTTATAAAAAATTAAAAAATTCAGTCAATTAAATCAAAAAAATTCTAAACTTATTTTTTGGACTCCCAACAGCAATCTCAAACATTCTTTTTAATTTATACAAATTTAACTTTACTTGTCACTTCATATAAAATTCGGAATTATAAATATTTTTTTCAAGATACTTTTTTGAAATTTTATTGCAATATTGATATTGCTTGCATATCATAAAATTTAAACCCATTGAATTTTATATTAAATGCATTAATTATAAAATATGAAAAAAGTATTTTTGAGATATATAAATTGTAGTAAATTAGAAAAAAATTACAAGATAAAAAAGTTAATTTAAAACCAATTTTTTTTTTCTGAAACTGATTAAAAGGAATTAATTAACAATTGTAAAATTTCAAAGGCAAATTAATATTTCATGACATAAAGAATCTGTAAGAGCCGCATACCATTGGCGTTGGCTATTAAGAATAAGGGCACATAAAACAAAAACAGTAGTGAGTGTCGTGTGAAATAATTTAGAAATTCCTAAAATTTCAAATCAAAATTGACTAACAACAACAACAACATGAAAGTTTAAAAACGACAACGCCACGACTCTCTACTACGTGTTTCTAATTATTATTATTATTATTCACACGCGCATGCATATGTATGCATATATAAAGACACATTTATTAATTGAGGTATATGAATTTTCCATATTTCCTTATAATAGGTCCTTAAACTTTTTATATATTATTTTTCATCTATGTTTATTCATAAATTTCTCAAAATGATCAATTTAAAAATCTTAATCTCAATGTGATAAAATCTGTGCGCTCCTCATCTTCATAAAAAATTAAATGAAATTATTATTTTATTTAAAAGGTTAAAAAATGACTTACTGATTAAAAAAAAAAAGCTCAATGGAAAAATGAGTTGGAGGACTTAATTAAGAAACGTAAAAAGTTCGGGGACCCAGGTTATATTTTCCCCATTTATTATATATTATTATGCCCATTTCCTTATTATTCTCTCTCTTCAAATCCTCTCTCTCTCTCTCTCTCTGATTTTTACTTGCTCTGTATGATTTGCACAGATCAGGCTGTAACCACCATTTTCACTCTCTTTTTGTGCTTTTCTTTCTTTTAACTGTTTGCTTTCTTCCTGTAGCTTAACAGGACTTGGATTTTTTTTTTTGGGGTATGCTTTAGCTGTTAGTTTCTTTTTGTTTTTCCTTTTTTTTTTTGGGTCCGAAAAAGTGGAGTTTGGGATGTCTGCTGCTCCTTCCTCTTCTTCTTCTACGTCGAAGAAATGTTTCAATTTGGATTGCGCGGACTTCAAATCCAGAAAAGGGTGGCGGCTGCGTTCCGGAGAGTTTGCAGAGCTTTGTGATCGATGCGCGTGAGTTGTTTGACTGTTATACTGTAGTTTTTCTTTTTGGTATTTTTAGCGTGGTTTGTTTGAATTTGGATTTCTATTTTAATTTGGTATGGATTTTGAGGATTGAAGTTTGGTGGGATGGGTTAGAGTGATTTTGAAGAGTGTAATTGTTAGGGATAACGCAGTGGTCTTTCGCTTTGTTATTTGCTAAATTTAGGAAGTTTGTTATGGCTCTCCAGCTGAAAATTGGGGTTTTTTGGGTGGCCAATTTAGGAAATTTGGCTTTGCCTGGAGCTTTGAATGCGTGGTCTCTTGTGTTTTTCTGGGGATAACAATTGGAAAATGCTCGTTTTATTATATTCCGGTCTTTTTCTTTTAAAAAAAAATTAAATAGCATCATAAAATTTTATCAGTCTAATGTCGCAGTAGAAAATGTTTAATGTATAATCCTTTTGTTTCTTTATCTGTCATATATTTCCCTTTATCATATAAAATTCGGAATATAAACAGGAAAGTACTACTTATTTATGCATTTATCCATCTGTTTCTGGAAATAGTATTTGGTAACTGCTGTTTTTCCGTTTTGGCCTTTTGCTTCCGTGAACGTACAACATGCTTTGAGTCAGTATCTTGAAGAGCGATTAATGCAGCCGCAATTAATTCTTTTGATGCGGATGCTGATATGGTTGTGTTTTTGAAACTGATCAATCTTGAAATGAAAGTGAGAGAAGGCTTGATGTAAACCTACTTAGAGTTGTCGTTATAGAAATGAAGTCTAGGAGATGAATAAAATTTGTCAATTTCCTAAATCTTTTAATTTCTTCGGAGTTTGACACAGATATCAATAGTGATTATTCAGGCTAGTACTTGCTAGAATGAAAACCGTGGCTGATTCGATGTTGTTTAGATGCTTATTTGAATTTTTTTTTTTTTTTTATCTATCAAGTCACACAAGAATCTAATATAGTCACTTCAATTAAGGATTCAGTTCATATGTATTCTAAACTTTTATGCATGACCTTTAACTAGTTGACAGTCTGTCTCTATGTGACAATGGGTTTGAAAAATTGAAATAACATAAATCCTTCAAGTGAAAGTGGCAGTTTTGAAGTTTCAGCATTTGAAACTAATTTTGGATTTTATTCAAATTAGAGTTATAATGATGCTTGTTTAGAATTTAAGTTATACTCAGAAATTGGAAACAAGGCATGGCATAACAAGTGAAGCTCAAGTAAGCTATACAATTTTATGTTCTTGCTGCTGATCTGCCCAATCTTTTGAATTGGAAAGAGAATTTGTTCTTTTTGTGTACTGTGATAATACTTCGTAATTCTGAGTGTATTTTTCACTTGATTTGTGTTATTGTTGAATAAGTGCTAAGGATGCACCTTTTTTGAGTATAACTTCTATTCTTTTAGTTATTAACTGCCTCTATCATTACTTCATGTGGAGTCAACTCTTTTTTTTTTTTTTTGAGCAACTGAGTTGAAAATTTTTAACTGCATACCATAGACCGCGCCTTCGAAATGAAAGTAAGACTTTAAATTCAGTATAATGAGCTGTTGGCTAGTGAACATTTTCTGCCTACCCGCTATGTTAGCTCTAGTGCATTCCCTCCTTTCTAATAATGAAATTAACTAATATTTTTCTGTGGACCAGTTGAGAGCACGATATATTTGTGGAAAAGATTGGTAGAATCTGGGCATTTTACCAAGATATGCTATGATTAGGATGAAGCTTGAAAGATGACAAAGGTTTTTGGTCATTAATTTCCATATAGGTGTGAAATTATATTGGCTTTAGCTTAATTTGCGGATAGATGGGGTTGGCTTGGGATAGTTGTGATCTGTGAGGACCATAACACATATTTTTTCATTGGTGAGAATATCCTTTATAGGGATTAAATATCAGATAGGTTGCTTTGTAATGCTGAAAAGTGGTTTTCTTCTTCTTCTTCTTTTTCCTTTTATGTTTCCTCTCCCTTTATCTCTTCAATTAGTGCTAAATAAGTGCTTTTCTTAGGTAACTTGGATCAAAAGATATCTTTGGCTTGTTTTGCCTTATATTATTTTGATTCAGTTTTTCCACCACAGTAATGTATCTTGAGGATTAGAATTTTCTTTATCTCCTCTTCAGTTAACAGTTAACTTGGGTTATGTGATTTAGTTCTGCTTATGAGGAGGGAAGATTCTGTGATACTTTCCACTTGAATGCCACTGGCTGGAGATGCTGTGAATCTTGTGGGAAGGTGAGATGAAAAACTCTTCTTGTTGAATTGTATGCTTTCTGTGCTTCATTATCTAATATGTGTGGTAACTCTTCCAAATTCACTCTGCTAGCAACGTAAGTCATCTCAAGGTTAACTTTCAATTGCAGCGAGTCCACTGTGGATGTATTGTTTCAATTCAAGCATTTATACCTTTGGATGCTGGTGGGATTGAGTGCATGTCATGTGCAAGAAAAAATTTTGTCTGGGTAAGAAGCCATGCTAATCTTTCCATGAAAATCATAACTATTTTCTCATCTCATGATTATTAATGATTTTCTTTGACCATGGATTGATTTTTATTCCATTGTTGGACAAATCTGTCTCAATATGTTTTTGCTGATATCTTTATAACACTGTAATTTTTTTTTGCTCATATGTGTTTCACGTGCATTACATTTTATTTTTTTGCTTTCTAATTTTATTTATATATGACATTTATTCGTGAATAATTATACTGTGTAATCATTTAGTACTTTATATTAATAATTATTTTAATAATAGACATTATTATATTAATATAATTATTTTTAAATTTAACAATCATATATAATATATTAATGAAATTACAATCAAATCATATACACACATTAATCTGTACGGCAAACTTCAATAATATATAATATTATTTTATTTGAAAAATGAAAAATTTAATATTTAATATATATTTACATGAAACAAAACATTCTAATTAGCTGTTGGAGTTGTAGGATGAGAAGTGAAAATATAGATTGAATAGTTTATGGTGTAATTGGTTTTGTGATTTTAGAACGTTTAATATTTTTAATTCTAATAAGTTTAATATTTACATATATATGATTCACATAATATGAAAAGAATTGTTAAAATATAAAAGGGATGTATATTTATTTAAGTGATTTTTAAGTAAAATTAAAACTATACTTATAATAATAGTAGGTATACTAAATAGAAAGAAGATACAATTAAAATTAATGTTTCGACTATTATTAATATATAAATCAAATAATAAAATTATAGAATTGAGTACTACATATTTAAATATCATAAAAGTTTGAGAGCATTTTTGCCAAATTCACATGTTCTCCTCCCTCTGCTCTTTTCTACATAGTGTGGATTGAGTGTAATGGAGGTTGTTGTTATAGGCTCCACTTGCAATGGAGAGATGTTCTCACCTTTGTTTAACTAATTAAATGAAAGCTAAAGGAAGAACAAGGGTAATTATGCACATGTAGGTACATAACATATTGTGGAACTATAGTATTAATTAAGGGGCCTAGTACTGAAGGAGGCATGGTTGTCTTCTTAGGAAGATTGTGTTATCGCATATTGGGTTATGTGAATATTGGTTAAATGTTCTATTGGCTTTTTTGATTTTTGAAATGATGAATAATAAAGAAATATGTTTAAAATTGCATCAAAATATTGAAGGGGGAGAGCTGATTTTGATGTTTAATCAGTCACCTGGATGACTGAAAGAAATCAAAGGTGGTACCATTAGTGAGCTTAAATCACTGGCCTTTATGGCAATGGCTAAAGTGTCAGTGATGGATTTTTGCATGAAGTTTTTCTGTTCCAATTTGATGCCAATCTTTGACCTTAGTATTATGATGTCAGTTTAATATTTTAATTTACTGATTCATCATATGGGGAAAATGTTTTCGTAGATACATCAAGGACTGATGATGCAGTGTTATTTCTGCAGCGTCTTCTTGCTCCAATACTAACATTATCTGTTACATTTTTCCATGTCTTTGGATTTCAACATTCTTCCTTGTGTCTTTTTAAATCTTCGTATTAGTTGTATTATTATTTTCTTCCATCAAATCTCTTTGGTGTTGCTGAAGTCATCCCCAAAATTGTGTGCATTCTTTCCCCCTTTTTTTCCTTAAAATCTGTGGCATAACAGGCAGTTTTTTTTCTTCCTTTTGGAGTATGTTCAAGTTTTTAGAGGTCTTCATTACAGTTCTTTTGAAAGAAAATTATATGTGACAAATGAATCATACCTCACTTTAATTATGCATCTCCAACAGTGCTATTGATTAACTATGTGTAATAATATGTTGGTCAGGCACCAAATGCTACATGGATGCCTCCTTTTGTTTTTAACGAGAGATTTAAAGACCATTCTGTCAAAAGGTGGAACCAAATAGCTGGATCAGGTCCTGTACCATGGCGGCAAGCACCCAGTTTGTTCAATTCTTCTATTCCGCATCCTGAATTACATCCAAGGACAGTTTATGAAATTGACAGGCTTAATACTGATGAAAGATCATCTGCCCCTTCTTTAGAGAAAGGAAGAATAGAGGATTTCTCTGAAAAATTAATGAATGGAAGCCTGAAGCTTGCTACACGGGATATCCTTGAGAATGGGAGTGCAGGTACAGATCCTTCACCTGTTTCATGCTACTTTAGGGGTGATGGTGTAGCATATTTCTATTTGCCATGCTAGGAGGAAAAACAAAGTGTTGGAAACAGTAGAAATAGTGGCTGCTACACCTGATGTGCACATTTTGTTGCAGGAGTCAGCAATGAGGAGAAACCTGGCTCATGCTTAGGTATATCGCAGCAGCCTTTTTCTCTAAGGGAGGATCCATCTACTCCACAACTTGGAATAGCTATACCTTTCGCATCTCTGAATGAAGCAAATGGTCAAATTGGGGTATCTGGAACTCCTTTACGGCAACCTGCTCCACCTCTTGCAAAACATTTTCATGGTAATTTGCATAATGGAGTTGACTCATCTGCTGACACTCACATCCGCAATGGAAGGCTTAAAGCAGATGCCCGTGCTAGAAGCCAATTACTTCCTCGGTACTGGCCAAGGTTTACTAATGAAGAGCTACAACAGATCTCTGGAAAGTATCCTTTGATTTGACGAGTTATGAATTTGAGGAAGCTTATGTTAATAAACTCTGACCCATTTTCTTTAAATTTGTTATTCTGACTTATGATGATGGGTGAGACTCAATGGGATCAGATAACTCTACATCATTCTTTGATGCCAGGCTTTCCCTTTATTTCTTTTTGCAAAAGCGCTTAAGACCTTAACATATTAAAGTTCAAATTCCATAATCACCCCATTGTTCGAAAAAATGTTAAGTGCTAGTGATGCTGGACGAATTGGGCGATTGGTGCTGCCAAAAAAATGTGCAGAGGTTAGTCCATATTCTTTCAAGCTTGACCTTCCTCATTTTGGCATTTGAACTCTAAACTTTGTATAAGATAAGATTGTTGAGATAAATATTTGGCCAATAAGTAGATTAGAACTATTCTTAATTGATATTATGTTTCCTTCAAAGAGAGAGGAGTTTGAAAGAATAATAAAGAATAATGAGAAACTATTTCACAGTCTATTTGGGACCCATTTGTTAAGCAAAAAATTTAATTTGTAGTTGTTATGTACTAACTTTTTTGTCCATTTAGACTTTATTAAGCTTGTGTAAAGAATTAAACTTAATTGAACTAATACATATTTTTGTGCTTTAAAAGAAGTGATTTAAGTAGCAGATCTTTTTGAATTCAGCTCATGCTTCTATAATGAATTCCATTTGGATTCAATTAATCATTGATTGATCCCAAGCAGTGTCATCCATATAATTATGAGTTCATTTAAGCGTAGATGGATGACTGATATGTTTGTTTTCTTGACAATGTATGGCCTTCATGTTTACCATTTTCTGTTCTGCATAAGACCAAGGACCTGTTGGATATATGACTGTTTCCCAGTTGGAGGGCTTGATGAAACTGTTGCCTAAATGCTGTTTAATGTTTTCAGGTTGCCATTTCTTTTGAATGGTTACCCTGTTAGTTAATTGCTGATGCTGTGTACTGTTGAAGAGATTTAGATTTGAACATATGGTGGAGAGTAATTGATGTTAACCAAATATTGTAAGTAAATAACAATGAATCGAGGCAGTTCAACTTTTATTGATTTTTCTGGTGGCCTTGTTTTGAATATATCATGCAAGTGTAATTTGACACTTCTGAAACCTCATATTTGGAAGAGAATCATTTGTTGTATTAGGAATGGTCAGTAACAAATTTTGCATCTCTCTCTCCCTCCCTCTTCTCCTTTCTCCTCTCTCTTGTAGCTTCTTCATTATTTTCTTTCTTGGTGATTTTTCAAAACTAATTTGCACTCACTTTGTGGCAGGCCTATTTCCCACCAATTTCTCATCCTGAAGGGTTACCTCTTAAGGTTCAGGATTCTAAAGGCAAAGAATGGGTATTTCAGTTTCGCTTCTGGCCTAACAACAATAGCAGGATGTATGTTCTGGAGGGGGTAACTCCTTGCATACAGAATATGCGATTGCAAGCAGGTGACATAGGTAATTACGAAATTGAATGAAAAAAATTGTCAAAATTTTCTGATTTTCATTTTTTTGGGGATGATTGTATTTGTCTTATTATTTTTCTTATTTTGAGGCCTTTTGTATGTGGTTGTTCTCTGTCTACTTCATTTCTATTACATAGCTCTTATATATGCTTAAATATATTGCCTGTTTTTAGTTTTGGTGTTCCTCTTTTGCCCATTCCATGGTTTAATCTTTGCAATATGGTGATATGGTGCCAATTTCCTATGAATTACTGCATGATGGTCTAAGAGTTTTTGGTATAACTTCCTATGAATTATTGCATCATGGTTTGAGATTTCTATATGATTGGAACTGAAATTTGATTCTGTTTCCCCAGTAACATTTAGTCGATTAGAGCCTGAAGGAAAACTTGTTATGGGATTCAGGAAGGCTTCAACTGCTCCATCGTCTGATCAGGTTTATTTTTCTGAAGTTACCAAGTACCTTCTTGAATAGTGTATTTGTATATGCCAGAGATGAGGATTTTGGTTATAATGTTGCAATGGCAGTTAGCCTATTAAGCTCTCATATGAAGATAAGAACGAGCATGTGCACATTCTTGTTTAAGAAATATCGGTTGATACTAACCCCTGTATTATTTGAGTACTAATTGTTCTTGATATTAATCATTAATATATTGTGAAAGCCAAGCTGCCTAGTGTTGAAATTTAAAAACCTAAACAGTGAATTTTCAACCTTACCAAATGTTTCAAAGAATTAGCTTCAGTGTCTTACAACAGCCAAACTGCCTAGTGTTAAAATTTAAAAACCTAAACAGTGAATTTATAACCTTACAAAATGTTTCAAAGAATTAGCTTCAGTTGGTAAGACATTAATTTTTTAGTACATCTCCCCCAAATAATATGTTTAGGTGCCATTTATCTCTGATATTTAATTAACCTGAAAGACCTACAATATGGAAGAAGAATTTCTTGGTGGTCTGAGACCTTAATAATTTTATAAGTTGGCCAGTGGATTGCTCTCCATCTTGTTAGTCATGATTCAAATTCCAGGGTCAAATCATGAGGTAGATATTTTCTTTGCAAATTCTGTTGGCATTAATTGTTGACCTATTACCAGGTTGGAGAGGTAGTATAATGCACAAAATTTGGCAATGACACCATCTTATCGCACAATCAGGGGAACGAAGGGTGCTTAATTATGCATATCTCAAATGCTAGAGCTGTAAACTTATTTCAATATGACCTTTCTTGAAGTTTGAAGTTGTTTCACCCTGTCAAGCATGCGTTTGCATTTGAACTAAGTAGATCTCCCAAAGTTCAATAAATTTGAAATACTGAAAAATAATGTCTTTGTATTTTAAGTTTACAGTATGTCACAGAACAGAGACACTCTCTACTTAATGTCTAGGTAGATATTTCACTGTTAATGGTATCAAAATGAATGTTACACGGTTAACTGTTGATTTCATGTTTATATTCCTCAAAAATGTTGTGCCATCTGTTGTGAATGCCTTGACTTTTTCAGAACCAGTTGCAGTTCCAAAGGAGCTTCTCTGCTATGACTAAGCCTTCAAAAGCTTGTAACTCTCTGCAATCATTTTCCATTTGAGGAATAAGCAATTGGTTTGAAGTGTTTCTTATTTTAACATGGTAGTTTTGAAGAGAGTGTTTAATACATTGTTATTGAATCTCACATTTTTATCAGACAAATCTCAATAACTAATCTGGCTGTAAGATGGTAAATAGGTTTTTAGATGGCGATTCTCATGGTCTCATGGATTTTGAAGACTTGGTTGTTGCTTTTAGATTTAATTTTGAGATGACCTGATTTGCAACATTTTTTTGGTTCAGTTTTTAAGGCCATTTCTGATAAGCCAGTAAGTTAACTTCACATCATGTTTTTGTTTTCAGGACAACGATACAAGACAGACTGGTAAAATTGTGTCTCTGAATGGAGATGTTAGTATTGTGAAGACTTTTATGTTAAAATTGCTTTAACCTTTTATCATTAAAAATATGATATGGGGTAATCTGGTTTTACATCAATCAAACAGACTGAATCAGCTGATCCTAGTCCTTGGTCTAAAGTTGACAAGTCGGGATACATAGCGAAAGAAGTTCTTGAAGCAAAATCTTCAGTCAAGAAACGGAAAAGTAGCACGTTAGGTTCAAAGAGTAAGCGTCTGAGAATTGAAAATGAAGACATGATAGAACTTAAGCTGACATGGGAAGAAGCACAGGGACTGCTCCGGCCACCTCCTGACCACATTCCTAGTGTTGTGGTGATTGAAGGATTTGAATTTGAGGAGTACGAGGTTTGATTAATTCCATAGTCAAAATAAATTTGCACCGATTGTTGTTATTCTTTTCTTTTAGCCACCTTCCCGTGTGCTTGTGTTTATGGCCAACGGCATTAGGTACTGGGATGTCATTGCTCTGTTGTCACTAATGCTAGTTATGCCTTATTGATGCACCAATAACATGTCCTTGTGTAGTAGATCCAGTAACATGTGCTTTGTTATTGTTGGTGTACCGTGATTAGTAACTTACCGAAATGCACCTTATAATCTGATGGTGGTGAAGACGACTTGAATTGGGGTTGTCCTGGTTGAAAACCCTGGTGGATGACAAAAGATGTAAATATTAAAATATAAAATTTTCTGCTACAATATGATTGTGTAGTTTGGTGCTGCACAAGGATACCTCATTATATCCTAGCGCTGCTGTTTATCTGATTTTGTAATAAGTATATAGCATACTACTGAGGTCTTTGAATTTGGGTGATGATTCTGGCATATGAAGCAGAGTCAAAGAATAGAAAAAAAGTATCAAGGGAAGGTTTCTTCACTAGTTCACTTCTACAATGTGTGGTTAAGAATTCCTAACTCTCGCATAAACCTGCATTTTTTCTCGCATACTTATTATCGATAATCCTTGTTTCAATGAAGAAAATTTCTCCGTATTAGAGCAGTGATTGCTTGTTCATTCAGATGCTGATGTGTGTATTTTCAGTCTGGATGAGCAGTGATTGCTTGTTCATTCAGATGCTGATGTGTGTATTTTCAGTCTGGATGAGCAGTGATTGCTTGTTCATTCAGATGCTTATGTGTGTATTTTCAGTCTGGATGAGCAGTGTTTGTCTTTATTTTGGTATATGTTACACCTTGGGAGGCTTCTGTTTTGTTCAATATTCACATTTTGCTGCAACAGGATGCACCAGTACTCGGAAAACCAACAATTTTTGCGACTGATAATTCAGGGTAAGTTAAGCATTATGGCATGATTTGGCCTTTTTAGTTGGTAAAAATGTATCTACTTTCTCTACAGGCCTGGGAAAAAATATCTTTTTTCTTAAATTGTATAATTGATTGTTGAGAACCTTTTCCTCTTTACTCGAGGATTTTCTTTCAAGAATATATTATTTTTCTGACTTTTTGTGGGGCTTAAGCATGTTTTCATTTTTTTGCAATTGTGCATTCTTCTTCCAACTCATAACTTAGGGATAATGTTTTCACTATTATATTCTTTTTTCCCTTTGGTCGTCTTCATCTTGTTCTTTTATTTATTTGGGGGATGGGGGTTGGGTGGGGTGCATGCAGTAAAGTGACTTCTTTCAATCATTTAACTGAATAAATGAATCTTTGATAATTATAACAATTTTTTTCCCTCTTCCCAGATGAAAAAGTACTAATATTTTGTTCTTTGTCAGTCAAAAACTTCAATGGGTTCAATGTGAAGATTGTTTTAAATGGCGCAAACTGCCTGCCAGTGCGCATCTTCCCTACAAATGGACATGTTCTAGTAACTCTTGGGATCCAGAAAGGTATAGCATGTATTTATTTATTTTTCAAATATGATTGTTCCCTTGTGTACCATACTTTATGTGCTTGTGAGGAATTGGTTGGTGGCGAGGGAGCTGTCAATTTTGAGTGGGACACCATATTCATTTTTCATCCCTGTGCTAGATGTATGCATGCATTTTAGGGCTGACGAAGTTGTGCTCACTTTGCCAGATCTATGCTATTATAAGATTAGTGTAAAAGTTTTTGAAGGATTAACAACTTTGCAAGATTGTGTTTTACAAAATTATGTTTGGCAGGGGAAATAATTTTGACACTGTCAATACCATTGTTGTTTGTTTGCTTCTTATATATGTTTAGTAATACTGCATGGTAAATCAAGGACTTAGTTTGTCTTCTACCTTCTTTTCTCTGAAAGATGGACAAACAAGTATTTCAAATTTTTACATTATCTTAATATGCGAGTGCTGTGGCTTCTGAGTATCGTGTTAATTATGTTTATATTATTCTGTTTATAGATCGTTGTGTTCAGCAGCTCAAGAATTGACAGCAGAACAACTTGAAGATATGCTTCCGTCTTGTAATTTAGGTATTAATTACTTGAAACAAATTAACAACTTTGCTGCTTTCTTCATGTTCAAAATCATGGTCTTTTCTAGGTGGTTAGTATTGTTAGGCATGATAACAAGTATTACAGCCACGATCACGTTCTAGACTTTCACTATTTTTGCTATATATTTGCTGATGATTTTAAATGGATTCTTGTTCGCATGGTGGTACTTGTGTTATGCCCCAACTTTGCCGCTGATATTATCATGGATCTGTTTCTATAGCAGCTTCGAAGAAATTGAAGTCTGCTAAACAGGATACAGATAATATTGAAGCACTGGAGGGGCTAGACACTCTTGCTAACCTAGCTATTTTAGGAGAGAATGAGGCACTTCCAGCTTCATCCCAGGCCACCACGAAGCACCCCCGGCATAGACCTGGCTGCTCCTGCATCGTGTGCATTCAGCCACCAAGTGGAAAGGGCCCAAAACACAAGCAGACATGTACATGTAATGTGTGCCAAACGGTGAAGCGTCGTTTTAAAACCCTAATGATGAAGCGTGAGAAAAAGCAGTCTGAGAAAGAAGCAGAATCTACAAGAAAAAAGCAGCAGCAACCTTTGTCTGAGAAACTGCTAGATGATTACCCCTCACCGTCTAGTAACACTGGAAGTGGCAGCCCAAGCAAGAAAAAGGGGATCAGTGGAGGTTCAGAAGATGATCCCAACAGAATTAAATCATCCAATTCGCCTTTTAAAGGCCAAATTGACCTGAATATCCAGCCAGAGCGAGAAGAAGAGTTGTCGCCCAGTTCGGATTCTGGGAGTATGATAAAGATGCTTCATGATGCTACTCAGCAAAGATTTTTGTGCTCTGATGGTGACAATATCTCAGCGGGTAAACAAACTCATGAAGCTCATGCTAAGGGTGAAAATGTCAGCAATGATATCTCACTTGGCAACAGTCATCAGGATTCCGAGAAGGATCATCCTGCAACTTTCTCCATGAAAGTGTCTGCGTCCCCTCCTGCCAATGGATAGATAATGTCGTTGAATCAAGAAATGCTGAATACGAGGATGGTTCTGTTTGTACATTTCCACATCCACATGGTCTCTTTGGTCTGTACATAATGTAGGGAGGTAGTGAAGCGGGTAACATGGTTGAGAAACCAATAATTTTGCTGATTCATATCCTATAACATCATGTCTACTGTAATTTAAGCGGATGCTGACTAGCTTAGATCCTGAATGATGATATAACGTAATCAAGTGGGCAGAGGTTGAAGCTATGTACTTCATTTTTAGGAGCTCACCACTACCTACACTCGGAATCATACGGACAATGTAACTAAGCTGTGCCAGTTTTCTTTCTTTCTTTTTCCCCTAAACTTGGTAAAATGAGAAATTACTTTCTGATAGCTTTCGGGTTATTGTTGATTGCCCACAAATGATATAAGCATAATAGCGTCCCCGATTCAGTTCTTATACATTGTTGTCTCCAAGAAACAGGAAGCCACCTGAACTAGGTTCAAATGTTTCTGGTTGTCAATGGAATTTGGGTTAGAGGATACAAATTTAAATCATGGTATTCTACTCTTCCAAATTCCAATAAGGTGGAGAAAAGGAGAAAAAGTAAAAGCTAGTCGATACATTATTCATAACGCCACCACCATCTAATTGAAATGAAATTATCCAGTGGCGCTTTTTATTTATTTTTTCTTTAAAGAAAAAGGAAAATTGATTTGACCGAAATTTTAATAAAGATGTCAATATTTTTAGTAATATCTTATTTATTTTTTGGCCTACTTGATTTTTGTTCATTTAGTCAAATTTGCCTGTAAATAATTGGAACTTACATATTGCATGACAGTGAGCACTTTCTTCATATCATATCATATCATATTACGTCCACGGTTAGCCATATATAAATTAGTACTTTTTTTACGAGCAATGTTTTATTTTTAAGTGTGATTTGATATTATAATTTAAAATATTATTTTCCTTGTATAGTTTTATGTTTAAAGGGGAGGAATAGAGCTTAAAACATGGTAGCAATCTATATTTGTAGCTTTGTGGTGGAGAGGAAAGCTAAGGAAGACCAAGTCAACCTAAAACCCAATGAAAAAGGAGAAGCCACTTAGGATTTAGATTTTCTGGAAGTGCCTCTGGACAACCTTTCAGTTAAGTTTGGATGGTCCTAATCATAAAAATAACCTTAACTCCTCCTCTCCTACCATAATTCTAATTCCTCATCCCAAAAATAAGCTTAGGTCCCCTATATCCATTTTCTAAGCTTTTACTTGCTCTCCATCCATTTTCTTGGTGACCTTTTTGGCTTTTCTCACCTCCTCTCTTCCTCCTCATTAGACTGCAAGGTGATGAAGAGGAAGAGATAATACGACTTTTTATTAACTAGCGCAGGAAATTAACAAACCTACACTCTATTAGATAAGTTATATACTTAATTAATTACGTTCTCATAACAAGAAGAAAAGAAAGAGTGAATCTCGGTTTCTGTCAAGATGAATGATTTGTTCTCTAGTTCGTTCAAAAAATACACAGATCTCAAGCAGCAAGCGTATCTCGATGATATGGAGGCTGGGAAGGAGACACTGAGTCTTGATAAATTCTTTGATGATGTTGAAAATGTAAAGGAAGATATCCAAACTGTTGAGAAGCTGTACAGGAGTTTACAGGAAGCTAATGAAGAGAGCAAGATTGTGCATAATGCCAAGACCATGAAAAATCTTCGTTCGAGAATGGATTCAGACGTCGCGCAAGTCCTGAAACGAGCCAAAATCATCAAGGGGAAGCTGGAAGCCTTAGAACGTTCGAATGCAGCTGCCCGGAATGTACCAGGTTGCGGTCCGGGGTCATCTACGGATCGAACCAGGACCTCTGTGGTTAGCGGTTTAGGAAAGAAGCTCAAGGATCGCATGGATGAGTTTCAGGAGCTTCGAGCGAAAATGACAGCTGAATATAAAGAAACTGTGGAACGCAGGTACTTTACAATCACAGGAGAGAGGGCAAGCGAAGAAACAATTGAGAATTTGATATCGAGTGGAGAAAGTGAGAGTTTCCTGCAGAAAGCTATTCAGGATCAAGGGAGGGGCCAGATTCTGGACACGATATCAGAAATTCAAGAAAGACATGATGCTGTGAAGGAGATAGAAAAGAATCTGATTGAGCTTCATCAGGTATTCTTGGATATGGCTGCTCTTTTGGAAGCTCAGGGCCACCAGCTCAATGACATTGAGAGTCATGTGGCTCATGCTAGCTCCTTCGTCCGCCGGGGGACCGAAAACCTTCAGGAGGCTAGGGAATACCAGAGAAGCTCAAGGAAATGGACCTGCATTGCCATTTATGGCGGTCTTGTTCTTGTCGTTTTGCTATTGCTCCCACTCTTACCAACAATTTTGAATTTGTTACAATTGTGAATTTGTTATAGAAAAGTGGAAATTTCTTTCTTTCATTTTATTTTTGGATATAATTATCTGATTTTACTATTTATTAGATTATTAAACAACTTTGGGGAAAAGGAAAAAATTTAGTTGAGTTTCCAAAAATTGCAATTTCATTTCAAAATTAATTTCTGACAAAAGAGAACACCACCTTGTTGATTGAGTGGCATATTCTTGCAGCAAATCCTCCTAATTGGGTAAAAAGCTCCATTAATAACAATCTTTTGCCTCTATATCAATTTAATATCAATCCTTTTACTTTTTTTTTTTAATTCTGATACCAAACCTTTTAATTTTTATTTCAAATCATAATAACTAAGTGTTATCCAATGAAAATTAGCTGACCAGATTATAGGACAAGTATGATGCTAGCTCAGTTAGAATTTTTACCCAAAAGTAAAAAAACCTTAGATTGATTCTCCTTCTCTCGACTATTGTCTTTGTCTCCACCACTATTCCTAAACCTTAATATCTTGTTTCCGAACTTCTCTTCCTGCAATCAAAATCAAACTCAAGCATAATCCACTTAGACAACCATTCTATCTCTCACTTCCTCACCTTCACCAAATCTCCATGCCCCAACTCTCTTCTCATCTTCTTCAACACTGACCATACCCACCATAAGATCCAAGACCTCCATCATGAGTTCTCTCTCCTTGCCACTTCTTTTATCACCAACAACCCTAATAAATCCACCGCATCTCACACTAAACTCTTCTTTTGCGAGATTGAGCTTAAAAAATCTTTCATTCTCTTTAGCGTCACCATCCCTTACATTCGACTCATCAGCCTTATTGTCAGAAATCCTAAAGAATTTGATGCCATGAATCCACACAATTTCCCTAGAATGGTCGAACCAATGTCTAATTTCATCGAGTCGATAACCAAATTCTCGGTTGGGCCCATCCATCGTCCCCTAATTCTATCAAAGAATCAAGTGGCTTTTATGATCACGGTTTTCTTAATCTTGCTGTTGTTTCTGATGAAGAAGATATTGAGGGGGCAAACATTGTAATACCCTTAAACATAATTAGCATTAAACTAATTATATTAGCGGATATTACAAACATTTCTCTATTAAAATTGATCAAATAAATTTTTTTCGTTAAAACAGCTTGTAGCATCATGGCTAAGATGACTATTTTTTTAAAATAGAAATGAAGAAAAATAATAAAGAATAAAACCATATAATTGATCTATTACATTGAAATATTGCATAGACTTTGTTATAGCACATTTTTCTAAGAAAAAAATACATATATTTTAAAACATGAAAACAAAACTTAAAGAGTCTTTGGTATATCATTATGGTCCCGTTTGACATTGTGTTTGATAAAAATCTTTTAGAGAAAAAATTCATTTTTAAATTTTTTGAATTTTAAAAATTGCTTTTGGAGAGAAACAGTCAAATAAATACTTTTTGCAAAACCAGATTTGAGAAAAGCAGTTTATAAAAAATTAAAAAAAATCAGTCAATTAAATTAAAAAAATTTTAAACTTGTTTTTTGGATACCTAACAACAATTTCAAACACTCTTATAACTCTTCATTTGAGCTCTCTTTTTCTATCAGCAATATCTAACTAACTCCAATGTGCGTGTAAAAAACACACACAATAAGCAATTCGTATTTAGCGGTATATATGTGCATATATATAAAAAAACATCATGAACATAACAATTTTCATATATGCATACCATGTATACATATATCATAGTTAGAACATTTTTTTCTATATGCATCACCAATATATAAAACACTCAAACACTATCTCACCTTAATAAGTATGCATTTAACAACTCATAACTTAAACTTCTGTAACCATGCATTCTTAGTACTTCATGCGTATATGTATACAGTGATAATACCCTTAGCCTAGTTTATGAACATGCATCGTCTTGTACCACAATACACCATTTACTATACTCACCGTTATAAATATGATCCACAGATAATTCACATAAATCATAAATTCCTAACCTTATGACGTCCATAACAGGTTCATACAAGGCATGCCATCTAATTTAAGTTCATGTCATTTGAGTCATATCTATAATCATTTACCTTATAGTATGACAGTAAAAGATGGATACCTTTTAATCATATCTTGTGTGATGTGAGAAAAAAACTATCATACACACACACAGATATATATATATATATATATATATATATATATATATATATATATATATATATATAATCATGTATCAATATTGCTTACTAGCATATCACATATCACGTGGTACACAATTCAAATACCAATTATTCATTTTCATTTTTACCTTATCCATTGTATCATATTTCATTAATATACTTGGTCAAACTCTCTACATGAACTATTTAGATATTAATTGTGAATAGGGGAGCTCTTTGAGCTTAACCCAACCTGTCACTGTCTATGATCACGTGTGCCCGTCCGAACTCCTCAAGTCAGTAGCGCTCTTTGAGCTTAAGCCGCCTTGTCTTTAAAGAAAACTTATTTCATAATTCTACGGTATCGTACGTCACCTTAATGATATGTCACATATCCTACTTTTAGTCATAGTATAGAGCCTGACATAATATGTTCTTTTTCCTTAATTATACTTTCTAAAATGTATCTATCATATAACATATTTATTTTGAACATATGGAATCTCACAATATCCCATTCACATGTTAACATACATGAAAATATGTCTTTTATTCATATCATATTATTTGCATATTTAATGTATTATACATATTTAGGTACTCACACAAACTGTATATAGTTGCTGATCATTTCATAACCTTATGCAACCAGATGAGTTACGATTACATAACCACCTCATCAAGATCTTTTATATGCTTACATATAAAGATTAATTCAATCGTATTATCACAATATAATTCATATCATAATCCTTATACCCAACAAATATCTTTAAGTATTAATTACATGTAAGACTTCATGTAAATGTGTTGTTCATAAGTGTAATTCATTAAAAATAGTACATGTACATGACTGTCATATTGCATTATTAAAGAAAAAATGTGGCATTTTAAACAAGCTTCATGAGTACATTTACTTATGAACCAAACTGTAAATTAGGTTATGAAAGCTTCTGTTCATAAATTGTACATCTTTTTACAGAAGAGAATAATTAGTCATGGACACGACTTCTTGTCTAAAATGGATAATTTCGGATTAATAATTCATGACCATAAACCCTATACCACAGACGTGAATCTAAGTTTTCCTACAATGAAAACATAAAACAAGATATTTAATATATGTTACATGTAATAACTCTAATGGTTGTCCAATGATAACCTATTTTTATCATTACTTTCATCAATTCATGCATTTAAACATACTCAAATATCAATTAAATATATAATTATTCCAATTCATATTTTCATGCTCATTAATTATTCTAACAAGTATTTATGATTCCATATGTATTTATGCATCCTAACTTATCTCTTCCGACTACTGGAGACATCCTTATTCAACATGGTCATAATTGCACCTTTGTCATACTTATTACAAAATTTTCTTCCAAACCTTCTTATCAATATATCATGTCTAACTTAGCAATTGTTTATATAACATTCATTTCTCATGTTCTCATGACATTAAATACTTTTTCATGCTCATTATAATCAATAATCAACATTTATAACATTCATAATAACTCATTCTAACATTCTTAGCCATCATGACTCTTTTCATTATATACACAATTTTTCATGGCATTTATTATACTTTAAAACTCATTATGATCTACAACTAATATTTATGGCATACATAATACTTAGAACCTTTAGTCAATAATTTCATATAATTAGAAGTTTCATCCTATAATTAACACATTTTCATGCCACTACATATACATTAAATGCATTTTAGCATGTAAAGACTCCCCATCTAGAATTTAGATGCAACATATATATATACCTCTATGGAGTCTCAAAACTCAAGCTTAAATCAAGCTTCTCTCCCTCATAGGTGGTCATTCTCACCCTCCATTGTAACTCATACTACCTTTATCATATTTGAGTTATAAACATAAGTATAAAACTATTAGATACCAAACCGCTAACATTAAACCTTTAAGCTAACCCTCTTATCAAATAATCCCTTTCAAGATCATGTTTTTACTTGTTATTAAGTTTCCAATGGGAAGTTTTAACTATTAAATTTAAATTTGAATTGAAATCTTAATCGATATGAAAATGAGTCTCTACCCAAAACTGATTCAATATGGAAAAGAGATATGAAAATTTGTAAAATGAAAGAGAACATAATTCCTTACCAGAAATGAAGGAAACACAACTTAGATGGTGGATTCAAACTTCTTTTCTTTCCTCTAAGTTTGTCTCCTCAAGAACACAAATCTCCTTTCACTTTTCTCTCTTAAGAACTAGGTAAAACTTGATATTTGCTTTAGGTTTGATGTTTTAAGTTTTAGAATCAAAGGGAATCAAAGGCATTGATCTATGGTACAAAGGAAAAACAAGGCTAAGGTTTTCTTTTGTGTTTTGGGCGTGTGAGAGAAGAAGAATGATTGCTCGCATTTTATACATGACAATATTCATGGACGTGACCTGATCTATCCCTGGTGTGAAATATCTCAAAACATCATTCATGGACGTGACGTTAAAGTCACGGGTGTGAACATAGAAACAACACTTTTCTCACCTTTTATTAACTCTTTCCACATACCATAACCCTTAATTACATGCTTACATTTTTTTTAATTCGTCTTATTACCTAAGCTCTAATTAGCGGGTGTTACAGATATTGCTCCACAATCCAAAAACCTAGTTGGGTATGGGGGTCGTATTGACTTACTATAGTGATACAATTAGGGTTAATACGAGTACGATCCATTTACTAATAGTGTTAATATGAACAAGATACAAAAATTAAATGGATTACATGAATACGATACGTAAAACATGTTAATTTTTGTATTGTGTTAGGGTCATAAAAGTTAATACAACACGATTTATATATCAATATATCATATGTGACTTGGCATGACAAGATCCAAAATAACCCGTATATTAATATATTAACCTATATAGATATTTATTTTTGTGAAATTATAATATTATCCTTGACATTATTATAAAATACGTGTTACAAATATATTGGATTGGATTAACACATGTAAAAATTAAACGAGTTATAATGAGTTTGCATGTTAACCCGTGATACGACTCATTTTAAATCGTATCATAAATAAATTGACTCGTTTATGACACGAACTCGTATACGCTCAACACTAACTAGTTAATGTTATGTCTTTCATGTGTTGGGTTCACATGTTATAACCCATTTTAACACCCTAATAGGATAGGGTTGTATTGGTTTACTTCTTCAACGTCTTGGGCGGTATGTACAACACAATCACTTTGTTCTTATTATGTTTTATGAGGAATTAAGGATGCAGCTGGGAGAGGGATTCACCATTGGGTTCTTGTACACCATCGTTGGGTTGGTTACTCATATTGCTGTGATGGTGAAGGATGTGAGACTACAAGATTGATTGTGATCATTTCACTTGTGATTTCTTTACTCTCTTCGGCATCAATGCCCTCCTCCACATTCGCCTTGTCAGTCCTAGTGTCAGAAACCCTAAAGAATTTGATGCCATGAATTCGTGCGATTTCCCTAGAATGACCAAATTAATGTCCAATTTCATTGAGTCGAGAACCAGACTTTTGGTTGGCCCCATCCATCAACCCCCGATTCTATCACAAAACCAAGTGGCTTTTACAATAACGGTTTTTTTTAATCTGGCTGACGTTTATGATGAAGAAGATATTGAGCAGATAGACATTGCTCCACGATCCAAAAACCTAGCTGGACAAGGTTGAATTGGTATACTTCTTCAAAATAATCACCTTGTTCTTATTATTTTTTTACGAGAGATCAAGGATGCAACTGGGAGCAAAGGGATTCGCCATTGGATTTTTGTATACCATCATTGGGTTGGTTGCTCATGCTACTGTGATGGTAGTGATGGTGAAGGATGCGAGACTATAAAGATTGATTGTGGTCATTTCACTTATAATTTCATTTTGGATTGTGAATAAGGTTATCTGCTTGGACAATTATACTAGCTAGGCCTTCCAATTGGAAGTGATTAATGAGATGACATCTGACATGTCCTTTGATCTTGCAACCTAGTTTTCACATCAGCCAATTTTCATCGGATAACGCATAGATTCTATAATCTGAAATAAAAATTAAAAGGAATGGTGCCAAAATGAAAAAAAAAGGTACCTAATTGATAAAGAGACAAAAAGATTGGTACCAATGGAGCTTTTTACCCGCCTCATGAATTCTATGAAAGGATACTAGAGAGTTGATTGACACAGAATTGATCTTGCAGGCGAATAGATGAAGAGTAAAATTTGTTAGGCAGACAACTCGTACGCTCATTACTAATTTTGTTGCATGTGACCATAAATTTCACATAAATTTTAAGAGCTGAAGAGTATAACCTGAAAATATTTACCACTACCAGCAGAAATATCAGAGGCACCGTAAATAATACGATTTCAAGCCTGCCCCATTAATCTTCCTGTCTGATCCCCAACCACAGACAAGTCTAAGCTATACTCAAAAAGTTCATTTCTCAATTTACTGAAGATGCTGCTTAAGCAATACAGAAGGGTAACACCTTTTTTTTTGGTGAAAACAGAATGGTACCACTTTTGTTTCCCCTTTGCCTCACCAACAAAAAAAAAAATTACAGAATGGTACCTGAGAACACAAGGGCACAAATTATCACCCACAGGTATATCATTTAATAACATAAGAGAGTATAAGGAAATTTCAGTTAGCCCACTTCAGCTCAATCAAGTCAGAAAACATTCTCGTATGTTTTTAAAAAATAACTGCTTACAGTAAATGCATCTCAAGTTTGTCAAAAAGCAGTATTTAGTGGACTGCAGCAGGATCTTATATGACATCAGATTGAAGTCGTAAGACAAGCCACAATTTGGGTCGCAGGCAGAAACTGATAAAAATTCAATCTGTCAAATGGATTACATTTGATTGCCTGATCCATCCACTGCAAACATGCTAAATAGATGACAATAGCAGTTACTCATTGTTTAGAGACCATTTCACAAAATCCAAAAAGGACAATTAAATATTAAGGTAGGTCACGGTACAAACCCTTTACAAAACATAAGACATAAAATAATCTCAGTTTAATGGTTCAGCGATTCCAAATTGTATAAAAACTGTTAAAAAGGTTAGCAATTCTTCCAACTCATCATCTTGAGGTTCTACCAAGTTGCTGCAACAAACAAGAGACTATATTTTATAACCAACAAACCAGAAGACTTTGCCCATCAATTTACAAGTTCAGCAAAATCAATCAAGTACCAGCACTAGGCAAAGCCGCCATAAAAGAATTATATGAGGATTCGAGATCAAAGTGCAGTTGCCGAGCCTGCTGCTCTGTCAATTCATCTGCGGCCCCCATCTTAGACAGCCTAGAAATCCAATCTCTCATTTTTGTCTTCCCCTCAAAGTCTGGAGGCAAAATGCTCAACTTATTGAGTGAAGCTGAGAGATCTGAGAGTAAAGGGTGCACCTGATCTACAGCCACCATATTCAGTTTCAAGGAATCCATAGCTGTGATGAAATTCTGAACACACTCTGCCACAATGGCAGCTGAGGTAGTCGCTGAGGCAGCTGCAGCAGCTCGGTGTTCCACTGTGGCAGGGACACCAGAGGTCACCAAACGGTTTATGGCAGCGGGACAATCCATCTTGTATGTATCTGCAAAGCGTTCAATGCTTGGAACAATGTCTTTCAGTGTGGAAGATAGGGTTTTGAAATGGGCAATAAGTTTCTGGCATTCAGTTTCATACTCTGATGAGGGAATAATGTCACGAATATAAGCCTTCTCAAGCTTCTCTGTGGCTTTAATTATGGCATAGAGCTCAGCAAAATTCTCGTACATTTCTCTCTCGCGCTTGTCGTTCCACAGCTTGACCTCCATTTGGTTCAAGTAAAAACAATTAAAAAAAATCTACTCTAAAAGTTAGATATATTAGGATATATGTGGAGGATTGGAGAAGAGACCGGGACACGCGCAAAGAGCACTAGCCTTCTACACTGAAAAACAATCAAGCACACAGAAGAAAAACAATTAAACCAATTTGGTATTTGTGCTAATCCACAAGACTGCAAAGGCTATCTCAAACACTACAAGCACTACATATTACTTCTCTAATGGTGTTCAATCTCCATAGCAATTATATGTGGATTACCAAACTAACTATTAAAAAATCACAATGGACTAGAATTCGAGCAAAATTAACCACATGAATAACAATTTACAAAAGTTAAAATAAGCTAAAAAGCAACAGCGAACATGAGATATAAAGGCATAGATACGACCAAGTAGTGAGGCTAAATCCATCACTGTGAAATACTCATAGAAGCAATACGATTCATCAAACTGATCAGTGATCATACACCACTACTAGTTGTAAAGTAACAGAGCCAACAAACTTCTACTGGAGAAAAAAAATAAAAAATAAAAAACCACAGAGAAGCTAACTTTTCATTTTTTTTCTCGATTCCTCCGGTTTCTCAATAGAACCAAAGAAGCAAACGAACAAGATCAGACAACAGATCTTAGAATAAAAACTAGAAACCCAAGAATACAAGATCAAACACCTTATAGAAAAAGAGAGAAGAGACCTGGGTTGTCAAACGTCTTGCTTGAATATTGAATACCTAACCAATTAGGAACAAATGAGTGATGAGAAATACAAGTATAATTTAAAAAAATTCCACCTTTAGATCACCATATAGACGGATGAACCCTAAAATGAAAAACCCATATTGCAAAGAACGAGAAATTGATGCATAGGCATGATAGAGAGGGAAAAAGGAAAAGGGTACTCACATGAAGTGAAACACGCGGCTTTGAACAACGTGAAGGCTCTTTCCCTGGGTTGCAGAGAAGGGAGAGAGAGAAAAAGGAAAAAGAAAGGAAGGGGAGGGAGATGATGTATTGGTAGAGAGAGAGAGAGAGAGAGAGAGAGGGTTGCGTGTGGGCTCCCTTATATTATTATTGCTGCTTACGGCATCTAGATGTAGCAGTTGGGATGAGCAGAAGACATGAAAAAGAAAAAAGAAAAAAAAAAGAAAAGGAAAATGGCGTCCCCCTCCTCCGTTACGTTCTGTTATTGTGATATGACGCTGCATTAGCTTTCATGCCCTCGCAAAAGTAAATCAATTGCATATATATATATATAATATTATAAAAAAAAATTCACAGTTTACCTACGGAAATTCCATTGATAATTTTCAACGATTTTCAAAATCTATTTGGTAATTTTGACGAATCAAAATTAAAGTTCGGCGCAATTATATTTATATTTATTAAATTTACTAATTTTATTATTTAAACATTAATAATATATTAATAAATTCATTAAATTTACACAAATTAAACTTTTATTAGTAAAAAAATCATTAAGTTCAGATTAAATTTTTTTATTAAATTGTAATAAATAATTATATATAATTTATATATAAACTGACAATACTACTACCTATAATAATAGCATAATGTCACGTTGATATATATGTATGTATTATTTTTAACAATTTCGCTATCAAGTTGATATGGTAAGTGTACTTCCTATTCTCCATAAAGTCAAGCTAATTTCTTGCATTTTAATATTTTACTTATTATTAAGATATTCCTTTTAGAATTCATGAAATTCAAGTTGATTTTAATTATATTTAAATTTTCGAATTAAATCAATTTGTGAGTTTTAATGTAGATTCTAATAAAATTTTATAAATTAATAAAAACATAAAATTTTGAATTCAGGTAAATTTTTGGGATAAATTTTGAATTATTTCGAGTTGAGACATACAGAAAGTTCATTGAGTTCGGATAGGACAGAAATTGCTAGGTGTTGTAGAAAGTGAAAGATTTTTCGTTGTTGGGCCAACGAAATGCCCATTGACAATCCCTAGTCTTAAACAGCATAAAATGATCAGGATTTTTGGGCCATTGCTATGGTTTCCTGGATAGGTTGTTTTTTTTTTTATTTTATTTTAATAACTGTACCAGAAATTGGGTATTTGGTCAGATCCCATCGGAGAACTCGTATGGGTCGCTTCCAGGGCCATATCTCAGGTGAATTTTTCTTCTCTGTCATTGTAATCGACCGTTATTGTCCAAAGTAGCATTAGGTTGCTTTATTTAAATTCAATTCCCAGTGTGAGATTCGTAATAGTCCCTAGGTTTAGGGTTTATCTTGCTTTTAAGCATATTCAATTTCCGCTCATAGATGTCGATTCCTAGAGAGCTTTATCCTTCCCAAGATGATCTTCTATACGAAGAGGAGCTGTTGCGTAATCCATTTAGCCTCAAGCTATGGTGGCGCTACCTAGTAGCCCGCCGCGAAGCACCTGTCCAAAAGCGTTTCATAATTTATGAGAGAGCTCTCAAAGCTTTACCTGGGAGCTACAAGCTTTGGCATGCCTATCTTACTGAGCGGCTTGACATTGTTAGAAATCAACCCATAACTCGCCCAGAGTATGAAACCCTAAACAATACATTTGAAAGAGCATTGGTTACCATGCATAAAATGACCAGAATTTGGATAATGTACTTGCAGACTCTGACCAACCAGAAATTGAGCACCCGCACGCGTAGGACTTTTGATAGAGCTCTTTGTGCATTACCTGTCACGCAGCATGACAGAATCTGGGATCTGTATTTGAGATTCGTAAGTCAAGAGGGCTTACCAATTGAGACATCTCTTAGGGTTTACCGGAGGTACTTGAAGTATGATCCTAGTCATATTGAGGATTTTATCGAGTTTTTGGTGAATTCCCATATTTGGCAGGAGGCAGCTGAGAGGCTAGCTTCAGTATTGAATGATGATCAGTTTTATTCAATAAAGGGGAAAACAAAGCACACATTATGGTTGGAGTTGTGTGATTTGCTTACTAGACATGCAAAGGAGGTGTCTGGGTTGAACGTAGATGCCATTATTAGAGGTGGGATTAGAAAGTTTACAGATGAGGTCGGAAGGTTGTGGACATCGCTTGCTGATTATTATATCAGGAGAGGTTTGTTTGAGAAGGCAAGGGATATCTTTGAGGAGGGTATGACGACAGTTGTCACAGTGCGGGATTTTAGTGTTATTTTTGACGCATCTTCACAGTTTGAAGAGAGTATGGTTTCCATGAAGATGGAGAATTTGGAATTGAGTGATGAGGAAGAGACTGTGTTGGAGGAGAATGGGGCTGAGCAGGATGAAGATGTTTGTTTAGAAGTGAATTATAATTTTGAGAAGAAAATACTTGGTGGGTTTTGGTTACACGATGATAATGATGTGGATTTGATGCTGGCCCGATTGGAATACCTCATAAATAGAAGGCCAGAATTGGCCAATAGTGTACTTTTGCGACAAAACCCTCATAATGTGGAACAGTGGCATAGGCGAGTGAAACTTTTTGAGGGTAATCCAACTAAGCAGATATTGACCTATACTGAGGCAGTAAGGACAGTTGATCCTATGAAAGCTGTGGGGAAGCCCCACACTTTGTGGGTTGCATTTGCTAAGTTGTATGAGAATCACAATGATCTTGTCAATGCAAGAGTAATTTTTGATAAGGCAGTGCAAGTAAATTTTAAAACAGTGGATAACCTGGCAAGCATTTGGTGTGAGTGGGCTGAAATGGAACTTAGACACAAAAATTTCAAAGGTGCTTTGGAGTTGTTGAGGCGGGCCACAGCAGAACCATCACTGGAGGTTAAACGAAGAAGTAAGCCTTAACCTACCTATTTTGCTGAATTTTTCCTTAATTGTCAATTTTTCTGCATTGGTGGCAACCCAATCTGTCTGTGTTTCATATCAACATATTCTAATAATTTTGTGAGATGTCATCTGTTTTAGTGAGACATAATTCGATCAAACAGTATGTGAATCCTGAGAACCAAGATATATAAAACAGTATGTGAATGTGGATTTAAAGTGTCAAGCAAGGCAAAGAACATATTTCTGCATGCATGATAAACTTGTTTGTGATTGATTTATGTTTAAAACTAAATCAACCTAATATAATTAGTTCCAATGAGGCCCAGGATCCCATTTGGTTTTTCTTCGTTCTTTATAAGCTTTAGTTTTCCCTCTTTGATTTAGAGTTTTTAAACTTGTATGAGAAACTTTTAGATGAATAAAAATATTTGTAAATTTGGTCGATTTTCAAATATACTAGAAAATTGTAGCATCCTAACGTCATTTATTTTATTTATGTTCTCCTCTTTCAGTGGCCGCTGATGGCAATGAACCAGTCCAGATGAAAGTGCACAAGTCCCTCAGACTATGGACTTTTTATGTTGATTTGGAAGAGGGCCTTGGGAACCTGGAGTCCACCCGAGCAGTTTATGAGCGAATATTGGACCTGAGAATAGCCACACCACAAATCATTATCAATTTTGCATGGCTTCTAGAAGTATGGACATCTATATATCTATCATGTTTTCTGTTTAGCTGTAACCATTGTTGGTGAGCATTGCAAATTTTTATGTTTTGGACATGTACAGGAACATAAATACTTTGAAGATGCATTCAAGGTTTATGAAAAGGGTGTAAAAATATTCAAGTACCCACATGTGAAAGACATATGGGTCACATATCTGTCAAAATTTGTAAAAAGATATGGGAAGACAAAATTGGAACGAGCAAGAGAGTTGTTTGAACATGCTATTGAAATGGTATGTGCCTTACCCTTGGATTCTATCTGATTTCTTAGTAACTCAGATGCAGCAAGTGTTAGTTATTTACTTATTTATAATGACTGCTTTCTAGTTTTTTGCTGTTTAACTAGGTTTGGGATTACTTTAGGAATTGTTATCTTTGGGTTTTATGATGTGACAATTTTACTTTCCTTATGATACCAAAATGTCTAGTTTGCTGTAGAAAATTTCAGATTTTTCATTCCTTTGAATACGTTTAACTTGAGACATGTTCTCGAGGTTTATCTGAGGGGGTTTATAGAAACTTTCATGAACACATGATCTATACCTTTCATCTAATTGCATGAGTTACATGACATGTTTTTACTTTAATAGCCTATTTCCAACTATTTGCTAGTCTATCAGCATAATCTGTCCTCTGAATAAGACTCAGTCTGTGTGTTAGCTGTTAAAAAGAGTTGGTGTGAGCTTGATTGTGATGCATTTCCAGAGAAACTTCCTCAGAAATATTTGCTTTATGAAGTATCATTTCAGAAGAGAGATTTATTTATATCCACAATTTTAGTCTTGCTGTTGTGTAATGACATTGAGCTAGGTCATTGATGGATTGAGAAATTATTTTTTTAACTTACAAATGGTGTTTTGCTCTCCTTGCTTACCCTTCCAATTAAAATTATAGGGTGTTAAGTTTAACAATGACCAAAAGAAGTGCCAGATGACTGAACATTTTATATTCCAACATATTTACTATTTAGGTAAGAAGCCTCCTGTATATAGGATTACAAGTATCTTTTTGACTTGGAATTTTGCAATGTCTCTGTGATTATTCTGGTATCTAGGCGGGTCAATTAGTTTAGTTTCTCTGTGGTTCTGCTAATGAAGGTTTTTGGTATCAATTGTGACAAAATGCTGACCACTTTGTTGCTTTTTCTTGTACACTTACCAGGCTCCTGCTGATTCAGTGAAACCCTTATTTCTTCAATATGCAAAGCTGGAGGAGGATTATGGTCTGGCAAAGCGAGCTATGAAGGTTTACGATCAAGCAACTAAGGCTGTCCCAAATAATGAAAAACTGGAGATGTACCAAATTTATATTGCCCGTGCAGCTGAGATATTTGGTGTCCCAAAAACTAGAGAGATATACGAGCAAGCAATTGAATCTGGTCTTCCAGACAAAGATGTAAAAACAATGTGTTTGAAGTATGCTGAGTTGGAGAAGAGTCTTGGAGAAATTGATCGTGCACGTGGTATATATGTATTTGCATCACAATTTGCTGATCCACGATCAGATGCAGATTTCTGGAATGTATGGCATGAATTTGAGGTACAACATGGAAATGAGGATACTTTCCGAGAGATGCTTCGTATTAAACGAAGTGTTTCTGCTAGCTATAGCCAGGTAAGCTTCTTGTTATAATAGTAATATGATTTCTATCGTTATATATTTATTTATTTGTACTTAAGTTGTTGCTGGAGCAGTTGAGATTAATCATGATTTATTTATTTTTCCTTTCCTGTCATTGCAGACACACTTTATTCTGCCAGAATATTTGATGCAGAAGGATCAAAGGCTGAATATTGATGAAGCGAAAGACAAATTGAAACAAGCTGGGGTTCCTGAAGATGAAATGGCCTCTCTAGAGAGGCAATTAGCCCCTGTGGCCAACAATACTACATCTAAAGATAGCGGCAGAAGAGTGGGCTTTGTGAGTGCTGGAGTGGGATCAGAGGCTGATGGAGTCATGAAGGTTAGTGCAAACCACGAAGATATTGAATTGCCAGAAGAAAGTGACTCTGAAGATGATGAAAAGGTAGAAATTACACAAAAAGAGGTTCCATCTGCTGTCTTTGGAGGATTGGCTCGAAAGAGAGAAGAGAGCGAAGTTGAGAAGGGAGATGATGCCACAGCTGCCAAAGATAAGGATGGTCAGGGCCGTCTCGGTGCCCTTGAGAGAATAAAACGACAAAAACTAATGCAATCGACCTGATAAAATTTTGACAGATTATAATGTACAAACTGCCATAGTTTTACGGCTTGAAGTTGAAGTTGAAGTTGCGCTGTGCAGTACAAGTTGTATGATAATTTTTCATTTTACCAAAGACGTACATTTGCGTCAAATTCATGTTGCTCGTTTTTTCGCAAATATGAATTGAAGCTGTTTGTGATCAAGATTTAGATTGAAAAATCCCTCGAGTTGCTAATACAGCGTCAGATTGGTTAATTAGGAGCTAGAGCTTTCTTTCTCCAACTAATACTAGGGCTGGGGGCCTGCTATTTGTGTGATGCCTCTCATGTGGGGCCTTATAAACAGATTTATTTGCATCCATAATAACTAAGCAAATGTCACTGCTCACCACGACGTCTGCAGCAAAGGCCCGGTATGATAATACCCATCACCAAATATCTGATGTGATGATGGCAAATGTTTGGATCAATTACTATTTAACTTGATATTTGAGATTTTAAAATAATATTATTTGCCTTTTTAATTTTATTTTTGTCTAACTATATAGTTTTTTCATCAATTTTACTCAGACTAATTAAAGTAAATAGTATAAATTTCAGAATTTGAGAGGATATTAATGTAATATGTCAATTTTTTATGAAAAATTACTATAAAATGATTTTTTTTTTCATTTCACACTAATTTAACAATTTTTTAACAAAAAATCTAATAAAAAATATATTACTATAATATAATAAAATAAACAAACTTTAAGTATAATTTTAAAAATTCAGAATTACTAGTGTATTATGAATAAATAGTAACTAACCCTAAATATTTCTGAGCTGGAAAACAATAGTAAGTGATTTCGTTGATTACCATGGTTTAACCTTTTGAAAATGCGGTGGGAGGGCAGAGGGCAATTGTGCTCCGATTGACTTTCCACAACGAAGCTTCTACGATCCAACAACATTTGTCATAAAAAGGTAGCATTAGACTTTAAATACTAAATAAAAAAACACTATGCATGAACAGGGTTCACTGTTTCATGCTTGCTTTCATTAGCCCAAGCCTGTAATTTTCATGGAGTATTTCATGTAGTTTTCGTAATTTTTTTATAACAAAATTACCAACAACAATTTACACCTGTAAAATTTTTATTTTTATTTTTATTTTTATTGATAAATAGATAAGAATAATGCTAAACTACTGATCATTTCATTAAAATATGGATAAAAGAACACTATTATTTACAGACGCTTGTATAACCAATATTTATATTTTTTTTTGTTACAATATTTATATATTTTTAAATCCCTCTTATGTGGCAGTCCCATACTTTTTTTTTATCTTTCAAAATCAAATTTCTAAATTAAAAAAACACTGTTCCTGTAAAAAGCAAACCCACTAAAAAAACCTTTCATTGTTTTCAAAAAATTAATGGCTTCCACGGCTAATCATTTCCTTATACTGATTCAATGACTCCTGCCTCTGCAACCTCATCTCTTCGTTGAACTTCTTAATGAACGATTCCACTCGGCGGTTCAACTCGTCCTGACTCAGAGACGGCTCTTTCCTCAGCTTCCCTGATGGGGGAGAAGAGTTGTTGTTGACAGATGGAAGCTGCTGATTGGTCCTGTCCTGGAACGTCGCTGATTTCTTTGGTAGAGATGGGTCAACTTCACTCATGTTGACTTGGCGACCGCGATTATCAAACGTGTCCGATTTCTTCAAGTGCCTCGTTAACGGCATTGCTCGTCCCTCCGTTATCATTTTCCACGTATTCTCTAGCGTCTCGTGGCGTTTCAGCTTCGCCACCCTCAAAGCTCTGCCACCTGAAAATCAAGCAAAATAATTATTATATGACCTTTTTATTCTCATGCACGCTTATCATTCATTTAGGTTAAGATAATTGCATTTTCGGAATTTCGAAGCAAGCGTTAAGCAGACGCCATGTTTGAATTTTGTTTTGTCGTGCAAGATCCAAACCAACTGAAAGTGATAGCTTTCCCGGTTTGGGGTCGTCACACCCAAAGTTAGCGAAGGCTTGAGCTTTTTAAATGCTTTTGGTCGTTACATGGGGTACCCCGACTGGGGCACCCACGGAAGAGGACCTGCCGGAAAGAGGACTACAGTTAGCCATGTACGGCGTGAGTGGCTCGGTCTATGATCCGAGTTCCCCCGTACGCTTCCCCGAAAAGGGGGACTGGGAAAGTGATAGCTTAAACGACAGCGTTTCATGTCAAAACTTTTCAAATTTTGATGCGACACGTATAAAGAAAATCCTAAAAAACAGCGCCGGAGACGGCGTGTCTGCGCCTACCAGAAAAAGCCGTGAGTTTTTGAACTTGGAAACTGAGCTCTCGCCTGCTAAATCTAACGGTGAAGATATTATGATACTAACAAGGAATAGTGAAGAATAGTATAATACATACCATCGGAACTGTCTTTAACCGGTTTCCTGTTGCCGAAGCGAGCAGAAACCAGAGGTTTCTCAGCGGGAAGAAGGAGAAGCTCCGGCAGATTCTCCGACGAATCCGTTCTCTTCGTAGGCATCCACGTAGATTTGGAGATGACAAAGTCATCCTCATCTCCTTTAACCTCAGCCTTCACTGGACCATTCGGTGTGTTCACCATCGCAGTACTCTTATCCTCATCAAAAACAGCTGCAGTAGCCTCCTTCAGCTCATAAACAACCTCCGAGGCCGTCGATTCGACGCCTCCATAATCGGACAGAACCTGATCCGCAGCCGAAATCTTCATGTCGTAGTGGAAATCCACCTCGCGCACCGTGATTTTGGGAGCAGAAACATGCTCTTGTTGATCTTTATGACCGGCGTGGCTATGGTGGAAGCGTGAAGAAGCAGCTATGATGATGATGATGCAATTGAGAATAACGTAGAGATAAGGAGGTCTAAGCCATGAAGCCAGTGAGCTCCATAGAACAGGAGCATGATAAACCGAGAAATCTACCACCAATGGAACAGAGACTTTCCAAAGCAAAGCTAAAGACAAAATACCACTGGAGATCAGTACAACTTGAAGTGAGAGAGAAGCCATGGATCTATTTTTGCCCTTTTCCTGGTTTTGTGGATCGAACTCGCCTTTGCTTTGAGTTGGAATTGTGGTTGGAAATGAGAGGCGAGTTTATATAGAGGTTGATGGAGGAAGTTTGGCCGTTGGATATATGTATAAGAAGGTAGATCTTGACGGTCGAGATCTGTGGGGTGTGTGTGGGAGGTCCCGTACTCGTGCGGGAGCTTCCATAGTGCTTCTTCCTAAGAAATGGAAATGAGTGATTAAAGGATATCTACGATGACCCACTTTACAAAAATAATTATTAATTAGATAAAAGAGGACTATAAAGTAATTTGAAAGAAAAAGGTGGAGCCTATCAATTAATTTACTCTTTCCCATCCAATATGAGACATAGAAAAGTTGAATGCTATACCTAAACTTACCATGGCAATAATGCTAATACCAAAAAATTTCATATTAAATAAAATATAATATTTTTTTATTTATATACTTACCAATTGGCAAATTTTCAATGGAAATATGTTAATATTTGTGGTGTCAAGTCGACTTCAAATAATTAAATTCTTTTTTCCGCAATTTCACAGTTTGATTTATGGAAAATAAAAAATCATTTAATTATTTCAGTAGGGCCAAAGCAGTGATTAAAGTTGCAGAGGCTTCGAGAAAGTGATATTCTTGATTGGTAATATTTCTCGAGAGTTCAAAGAGAAACTGCTAAAAACTGAGGCATTTTTTAGTAATTTTTCGCACAGTTAAGTTTATCATTGCCCAGTGGGCTAAAATGATGTCAGACACAATCGAATATTTAAAAGTGTCCCAGTCCCAACGGTCCTATTATTGACCGTTACTCACGCAGGCTGTACTAAGATAATAGAGCACTGGTCCAATGGGTGCGGCCAGGCTCGCCATTGGCACGTGGCCAAACTAGTTGGTGGGTGCAACCTTAACCGACCAGTCATCTTTTGCTAATACCTCTTGTTTTATATAAAGCCTTCATAAACAAGAGAAAAACTCTACACTCAACAGAAGATTAAACATCTACGCACAAAGTTATAAATGAATCATAAACACTTCCATAATTACATATGTAATGTAAAGTGAATAGAATTATTATAATGCACATATATTTCTTTTTTAATGTCATAAATAAATTATATCACAGAAAAAAAATCACAGAACAACTACGAATTTCATTAAATTTACCATAAATCCAATAAAACACTATGTTGGTGAAACCTTTGTCCTTTATAATAATAATAATAATAATAATAAAGAAAATCATTATTAGTATCTCATTTATATATATCTTCATTTACGATAGAACGAATAACTTATCGGTATATTAAAAATAGTTTTTCAGATTATATTTATAAAATAAAATAAAGTTTTTATTAGCTTAGTTTACAAAATAAATACATGAATATGATATAAATAAAAATTTAGACATGACAAATGAATTGAATTACGTTGAATGGTCTGATCATTTGAAGTTGTGAATCAACCCACAGATTTCATCTATCCGTAATTTTTTTAAAAAAAAAATGAAAATCATTGCAAAAAGAAAGGAATTTCTATTATTTATTTTTGAATCTAGATAGTGGGTAAAATTTTGTCCTTTTTTTTGCATTAAGCAACAAATTCGAATCATTTAGTATTAAACAAAAAATTTTGAATAATTTCGAATAATAAATTCAATAAAATTTATTTCAATTTGTATGGAATTTACAGCAATAAATTAATGTCAATCGAATCGAGTCCTTGCCTAAAACTAAAAGTCAGAGCGGTCGAGTATCCGTGAACCGCACTGCCAATAATGAATTTGAAGGACCATAACCATTTTTTTTTACAATAATTTCCCATACTATTATTAATTGGTCAAAGGTTTAGCCATCAATTGAGAAGGTATTTATCTGTTCAAAAGTTAAAAATAAAAAATAAAATTATATATAGGAAAAGAAAATAGAATAAAATAAGAGTGTTGTGTTGATGCACTCTGGAAAATTATTAATTATACATTTATACTCCTAACATAGTTCTCATGCATTATTGTATTTATATGCAAAATCGATTATTAATATAATAATACTACAACTGTAACATTTACAATTGTTCATTGAATATTTTTCATCTCCAAGATAAAAAGAAAAATTAATGAAATTGACGTTTGAAATTTTATTATATTAATTAATTGGACTTTTATTTGTTATGCAGTTAACGCAATGAGTATATATAGACACCTGTGTTTGTTGGTCACGAGACACTTTGCCTAAACTTGATCTTTGTTGATATGATAATATACTGTTCTATATACAATAAATAAAACAGGAGTTATTTTCACAATTAATTTTTTGCTTGCAAATAATGAATGTGTCAATTTAGCATAGGCAAATAAATAAATAAATCTAATTAATTATATTTCAGATATAAATAAGGTGTTGACCATTTAAAAAAATAAATGATGCCCAACTGTAACAATTTTTGTTTTATGAAATTAAACTTTTATTATCTTCAATGAAAATTTTCCCATATGGTACGCGTGGACCGTTCTTATAGGTAAAGTCATTTCAAGTCAGCCGAGAAATTTATTGACTTACCATGCACAAAGCAGATGCATGTGAAAAGGAATGCTACATACTATTTAACATTTGTCGGGATAGTTTTTTCAATCTGTCTTTGGAATTGTTTGTTCGAAAGATTTATAATTTTTTTAATTTAATTGATTATTTTTTTAATTTTTTATAAATTGTGTTTTTTAAATTTATTTCTGAAAAAATATATATTTACTTGTTTCTCTTTATAAACAGTTTTTAAAATTTAAAAAAATTAAAAATAATTTTTTTTCTAAATTTAATCACAAACGAAACCTAATAGAATGATAGTGTGGGATAGTCGGTTAAAAAGATAACTATGCTTAACATTGCTGTGCATTTGAATAAATACATGTTTAACTATAATTATTTTGAGTTGTCTGATATCGATAGGTAACCCATCTTAATCATATATACAGTAAATTAAAAACTAATACAAAAACTCAATTCTTTTACGTACCCTCGGCAATTCATCAAGAATACAATATGCTTTTGATGGTATCTAATATATTAATATATTGATGATAATCTATATATATATATATATATATATATATATATATATATTGTTAAATTAATATTCACATACATTAATTTTAGAGCATATTCAAGCGGTTGGCTTTCTAATAATTAGATTTTTTTAAAAAAAAATTCAATAAAATTAGTTCAGTTAATGAGAAGGGTTTTAATTTTTTTTTTATTTTTAAATTCATTGGATAGCACTTTAGATGAAGGGTACATTTGTTCTTTTTAACCTAATTGTAAAAAATCAAAAAACACTGTTTTCCTTCCTTTTTTTTTCTTTTTATTTTGATTGTAATACTAAATCTATAGAATTAACTGTAAGATTACAAAAATTAACAGCAAGGATTTTGGAAGAACAAGATTATTTTTGAGTATATGGAATATGATAAATAAATCACAAATTGAAACTTATGTACTAAGTAAGTCTAAAAATTAATATTTAAACAAAAATTATTAATCGTAAAAAAATTCAGAGGACAATTATATATGCTAATATATATATATATATATATATATATAGAAAATTCGAAAAAACTGAAAAGGGTCTTAAAAATAAGAGAAAATTACAAATTTAATATATTATATTAGTACCACTGAGATTAAAAAATTGTACTATTTACCTTATTTGTTTTATCATATTCTACTAATATATCATTCTATTAAATTTTATGTTAGAAAGAAGTTAAATTGTGATGAAATGATAAAAAGAAAATTGTTATTTACCTATTTAAGTTTGACATATTATATTAATACTTTCTGCAAGTTTAATTTATTATATTAATATTCTATGAAATTTGATCTATTATACTAGAATTATCTGAGTAAAAGAGAGTAAAAAATAATATTTTTTTTTAACTAACAGTAAATGCTTTAAAATTTAATAGAATGACTAAATAAATTAATTGAGATAAAATAGAGAAAATTAATCGTATACATTTTAAATTTAAGGAGATATTAGTACAATAGTAAAATCTTAGGATAAATAATATTTTTTTCTAAAAATAATTACTTGGTGGTGGAAGATGACCACTGGGATTTGAGCTTCAACATGTACAGATTGAAGATAAAGATAGAATACAAATGGTAGCTATTCAAACACATGTTTACGGCTAATGAAAATCATACAGTCATTTTATATTCGTAGAGTATTATGATTATTATTATTTTTAATACGACTCGTGTATTATTATTTAGAGATATAAATATACATGAATAGAATCTAAATAAAAAAATTTCAGATTAGAAAAGAAATTTGCAGGCTAATACTAGTAGAAATTAGCCAGTGTTATTTGCTTGCTTGTAATATTAAAAGAAAGGATAAAGGGATATTTTTGCAAAAATGAAGATATTACCTAAGAATATTAAGGGATATTGAACTATATAATCTTAAAATAAATAATAATATGTGATCCCTAATAAATTGTTGGATAAAACAAACAAGAAACACAGAGGCACTTACATCCAATTATCTTACCTTTCAACTGTGTACGTACGGATGGACTCTATACATCATAGAATTGCGTATTACAGTCAGTGAAAAAAGGCCAAAAAAGTATGTGTGTGTGTATATATATAAGTTAACAAATTTACTTTTAGTCAAAACAAGTTAACAAAATTACTCTGTAGTTTCGCAGTATGATATACGAGAGGTTGATTTTTTATTTATTTATAATATGCACAAAAATTATATTATGTGATTTTATTCTATTAAATAGTTTCTAATACGTACCGTACCATTAATAAATTGAAAACTATATGTTTACAAAAAAAAATCTTATGAATTTTGCAGGATAATATATATATATATATATAAGGAATAAATGAATTTAATATTCTCAGAAAAGACGTCATACTTCTTTGACACCCAAAAAAAAAAAAAGTAAATAAATAAAAAGAAAACCTATATATCTTATTGGTTTCAACTCATTAAAGATGTTAAGAGCTTCTTAACAGAATAAACTCATAAGCTATAATTTTGACACATGGAAAAATCTTTAATTATTTGTCATATATCGAAGTATGAAATATGTTTATATGATCTTTATCCTATATTTATCTAAACATCAATAGTACTCCAAAGCAGGAGGTGGCATGTGGCTTATCAAATCATGGATTATGGGTATTAGGACCCACAAGGCATTGGGAGTTAATGTGTTTTTTGGTTCAACTAAAACTGCACTCATAACTGTAAGTCCATAATGGTGACTTCTGCAGGGGTAGTAGTTTTCGTTCAGAATCTGCCCAAATTATAAGAAAAAGACGTTTATGAAGCATCCTGGAGAATCAATATGTACTTCACATTGAAACTCTAGCACTTTCAACATTAAATAAGCCTTTTCTTTTTTTTTTTTTAATGATCAAGTGACTATGTGCAACGTTTCTCGACAATTTTCATTTAAGTTTAAGCATAATATTGGACATTTGTTAATGGCAAAATGGTGAAATATTCAACTGTATATATAAAATATAATACTGGCTAATCGTGTATGTGAATTTAGTTTTATACTAGTATCTAGGTAAACAAGAATTTTCATGGTAATTTGAAGAAATTTTTTGATTAAATTGATGTACTTGTTCATAGATTCAAAAATCTATAATATATTGTTCATCTTAATTAATCAGTTATCAGCGCTGATTTATGAAATTTATTGAACGCTTTTAATTCAATTAATGAGAATAAATTATAGTTATCAATTGTCCTACTAAGTGGAATCAAATATTCTCATTTATTGATACCATGTTAGAAAATGTAAAGCTTATCATATTAAAGAGTAGAGAAAATTTTACAAAATGGGAGAATTATATTTTTGAGATATGTATCTTAATTTTTATAAAATGGATATTATCTCTATATATATACACACACAAAAATTTAAGTCTAAAATACTGTAAAAATAAATGCAAATAAGAGACAATTATAAATAATCTGGGTGATTAACTGTCAATAGCCATCATTTCTAGATAAACTTTTTTTTTTTTTTGGGTAAATAGATAAACCCTCTTTATGAAAGCACAAGCTATGCTTGAAATGGACATGCAAGATTCCATATATTCAAATATTAGTGCTACCGTGTGAAAATAATCTTATTCTGCTTAGAGAGAAAAATGGACGGCCCATCAATTGGATATAATTTGACCAACTTTAATACAATCACAGGAAATTAAGACGAAGCTGCATGGGAACCGTATATATTAAAAAATAGCAAGGTCATTTCGTAATTAAATATATTTTATATATTTTTGTATATAAATTTTAATTTTATTTTGCAAAACAAAATGTAATTATAAATTTGTTTTTTTTTACGTGATATATATTCTATTAATACTTTGATCTATTATAAATCAAAACATAGATTTGCTATAATGATAACAATGATTCTGAAATAAACTAGACCTTATTGTATCGTGAAAAAGATTAATACAATTATGAGGACTTTATTATCAAGATAAAAAAATTCCAATAAATAAATAATAGCCGTTGGATCATTCTAGTAAGTATCCATGTCCTGGGTATGAGTAAATGTAAGGGTGCTTTTCAACTTAACTACAATTTCTTATAGAATGTCTTGCTATTTTATTTTTCGTTGTGGATTGTCGGCAGTATAACTTTCTTGTAACCAGATTTAATGCTAGAATATGTAAACACCATTACATTAAATTTAATTACTGCTTGAATCTTTGGATATCATACATTGATTTCTTTTTCCTTTAACTTGTTTACAATATCCCAATTTTCTTTGTTGATTAATTATGCTTTTAGGCCACCAATACAAAGGCGATGTTAGAATCTTTATATGCAATTAAATTAAGCAACCATATTTAGTTGGTCATCAAGCTAAATCTTATCCTTAATTGAAGGAATTACCCGTTCAATGCGATGTGTAACATGGTGGGAAGAAGAGATAATGTTGGTAGGTCCCGCTATGAGGATTGGTTAAGGATTAACTAATTAACTAATAACTATACCACTCCCAGGGTTACTTACTTGGGCAGCAGATTTGTCCCAAAAAGTCCTATGACTTTGCATTTCTGAATAGCAAATTGGAAAATTAAGGATATGGTAACTAATTACTGAGGAAGACACCTTGTCTCTTCTCAGAATATCAAAGAAACATCTACAAGTATTTCTTGATTCAATTTACAACCCATATATTGGAATTAATTATCTTTTTTTTTTTTGTGAGATAAAAAAATAATCTTTTGAATGAGACTATCATCAATTGGCTCTCGATTTTTTTTTTAATGATGATTTCGTTTTAAGTCAATTCTGGTCTAATTGATTGACAACTATTATTTTGCAATTAAATCACCTCATTTTTTTTTGACACAAAATATATTAAATAGCGGAGATATGTCCTTAGAATAAATTATATGATAAGTTGTAATCAGATGGACAGATGAATTAATTTATTCATGAGCTTTGTTTTGGCAACAAAAATCTTAAAAAAATTTTCCTTTCAAATGAAACTTTTTACCTAATAAAACAAAATTAAGGATAATGTGGAAAATCTCATCAACTTACGAGTAATATACTCATCATGTTAAGGAAAAGCTCATTATGATTTATTTCTGAATTTAATTTTGGTCAAAAACGAGTCTGATACAGTGACGTTATAGAGAAAAATAAAGAAGATAAGCTTAAAACCCACACAGTTTTTTTGTACTTTTCAACACCAACCTTAACGTCCAAATCAGTTTATAAGCACCGTCCATTTCTCAACATATTGCCATATGTTAACCCTGTCCATCTCTAGACCCATCTTCTTGCTATATATCCTTATCGGTATATTCTTGCACTTGTATATTCTGTTATTTCTTTTTTACCAAAACAACATAAGAGTCTACATTTTTTCAACTTTACAACTTTCTTGGTAATATTATATCAAATCCTAGGATTTTCCTTAACATGCCAAACTTAGGTTACCTAAATGGCAGATTAGTTGAAGATATATTTATTTATTTATTAATGGAGTCCAATAAATTCTAAGCTGCGCTAACCACTCTGCCTGAAAATCTCCCATTGCTTGTATTTTATTAATGAAATTAGTAAATTGACTATAAATTTAAGTTAAATATTAATTGGCTTAAGAGTTTATTTTTAAAAAGGAAATAAATTAATTTTTTCATCCAAAACTATTTTATGTTGATAAGATAGAAGTTTAGGCATGGACTGTTGTTACTGGAGAAGACAACAGGAAAACAATGTGAAGGTAATTGCATGTGCATACATGTAATACATTAGTACCTCAAGCCAACATAAAGATGGAGAGTTCTTGGATCATGCACCCTTCTGTAGCTATACAAATCTCCAAGTACACTTGAAACTACAGAGAAAGTGGTATTTATTTTACTGCTGCCAAACACATGGCAGTACGATTAGGCATTGGTTTTTTTCTGAGAAAATATTAACTAGGGAATGAGACTTCAAAATTTTAGTTGTTCAATCAATATACTGCATCAAAAGATTCAAAAGAAGCAACAGTTGCAGAAAGAGTGAAACTTAATAGTAAAGAATAAACATCAAGTTGCGAGCTGACGAGCTTTAATTTGGTGGACTAAAATGATTAACAAAACTAATCAAGCTAAATTAAATCAATCCAACTTTATTGTATCAACTAATGATATGAATACAAATCAATACAAAGAAAGGCTGTAAGCCCACAAGGTAATATGAAATCAGTCACCGTTTTGTGAACATCCCTTGTGTTAAGTAGGAGAGATCATAGTATGCTTGAGGTTGAGTTGTAGCGACTGGGAATGACGGAGAAGGCACGGTTGCTCTGATACTTGTTGCATTATTTATTGGAGCTGCTGGCGCTGGCCTATACATGCTGCAAATTGATTAAGGAAATACCAGAAATTTAATAGTTCACATAATATGCTGAATCTAATAGAAATATTATCAAGAGGAACCATCAAACAGTTAAATAATCTTTGAACAAAATAATAACTGTTAAATTTATCTAGATGTAAATCTCAAAACAAATTCTTATTTCGCTCCACCTAAAGCAAAACTATTCAATAAGGAACTCTAGAAACTAGCTAATCCACCTAGAAAGACAAGATACCAAAAATGACTAATGTACATAATAGCAATTTCTAGATGACAATGCTGAACTCCATGGTGTGTGTACCTTGATACTGGAACATTAACCAGGTTCCCAGCTGAATAGACTTGCTGGTTGTTCCCAATCTGGCGCAAAAATATAATAAGATAAGACGTGAGGTTTTTAAGTCAAAACATTAAATGTAGCATTTTAATAGCTCGAACCTGAACATATTTTTGTATATCTGCAGTTGGCATCCTCGCTCCAGGAACTTGATGGTCAGTGCTTCCCCAATTCTGATTAGCTACGTAACTTCCATTGGCATTAAATTTATGTACGTTGGGAGAAAAGATTTGGGAACCACCGCTAGAATTCAGTGCTGCTGCCCTGATAACCTGTTGTTGTTGGGATAACATGGCAAGTTGTTGATGGGCGGAAAATGGAGATGCCATGTTGGACTGCACAAAATCCACAATAAAGATGATAAGAGGAACATAACAGACTAGGAACAGCGCTACTCATAACAGATAACAAATAACATATATCCAGCTATACAAATCTCCAATGTGAATGCTTCTCATGCAATTATAATGGAACGACACATTATGACAATGAATGTAATTTTAATGTTGTGATATTTGTGAGAAGTCCAAATAACACATAACAAATATATTGCTCACAGTGCAACCAGATACAGATACAGATACAAATAAATTGAGTACATGTACCAGTTTAAAAATAAATTTATAACAATAGATCAATGAACAATATCAGTAAAATTCAGATAATAAAATCAATTATAAATTTCAATAAGTAACAATTCAGATAAAATCTCAAGGAAAAACATAAAGTTATGTAAGTTTGGATAATTTCAAATCATCAAAATAAATTTGAAATTATTTGAAATAATCAAAATATTAAATTCTCAGATCAAACGATAATAAGATCATAAATACAAAAAAATTGTTCCCATAAACCTAAAACTCTAATGCGAAGGGAATTTATCAATAATCAAATTCAATAATAAATACAAATTAAGTAAATAATAAGGTTTAGATAAATGGAAAATATAATATTGAGATTCTTAATTGAACAACCAATCAATTGATAATATCCATAAAAAAAAAGGAAAATATAATATTGCCATTCTTATTTTTTTTCTTTATCAAACTTTCCAAAAAATTTTCATTGACTTAACACTGAAACTTAACTTTCAGGCCTCCTCAAGTGAATGTTAAAACTGCACAATTCACTAACTCACTTTAGTCAACACAGGTAAATATAAAGTTAACAGCTATGCCATAGATGTCTAGATGATCAATCCATTAACTACAATCATAACCCTCTATCGCAATGCTCAATGCTGAATTCATTGTACCCCTCAGAAATGTTAACCCTCTTATTAGGAAAAGGAATTGTGCAACAACTATCTATGATTGTTTATGGTTCTAAAATTTTTATCTATAAAGCTTCAAGACTCATACCTTCTCAAAAAGGTTCATGATATCATTCTTTGCATCTTTTTGGGATGTCTGTAAGGATGGTGTAATTGGCGGTTCATTTTTAAATATGTTATCATTTTCATGTTTGGATTGCATTTTGCTTTCAGATGCATTAGATGTATCACTTCTCCTTGATGTTGATTCTACTTTGGCAGCTGCAAGTCGGTGAGGTCCAAGGTCAATGGTAATGACCAAGTTAAGAAGCAACAACTAACTAAAGATTACTGAATTAGAAAACCAGGGAAAATGGTAAAAACTCACATTGGAAGCCAGCCCAAGCATTATCACCTGCAGGAATCTTGGAGCAGTTTCCACAAGAATCATCCATGCAAAGCAAGTTAAAAAGTTCAGTTGCATAGTCCACTTTTGCTGGTCTGGCCTCCACTGTCGTTTTCTCATCCTTTTTCACCAGCTCATTTTTTGAGACTGCTGTTTCTGAATTGCTCACTGGTTCTTGCGGTTTTGTATTAATGGCAACCTGTTTACGCAGTCCATTAGTTGATCATTATGCAAACAGGATAGCAGCAGAAAAATAAAAAAAATTGGGCGCATATTGGAACACATGATAATACATGTAATAGATCAAATGATTCATGCAGAACAAGGGAATCTAGATACGTGTTGTCAACTTCAGAGGGCCAAGAGAGAAAAAATCCACCTGTGGGGATGCTTTAACAGATACTGGATTCCAACTTCTAGAAGCAGGTCCGCTGTCATTTGTGATGGGTATAGATGTGAATTTCCGCTGCTCAGGAACATGATCTGCATAATTTTTTTTCCTATGCCCAGTACTATGAGCAGGTCTGCTGTCATTTGCAGCGGGCAGAGGTGTGACATTCCTCTCCTCGGAAACATGATTCACATTATTTTTTTGCCTACTGTCTGGTCCTCTACCATAAAGTGAAGCCTGCTGCCGAATCACCCTTGAAGGTGATTTAGCTTTACCATCTCTAGGAATCCATCTCTTCTCTTCATACCTGACAGAAAATGTAGGCATCTATAACAACAATGTTGACAACTTTATGGAACAAAGTAAGCAAAATACTACTCCTGGTAACCATGTGATTACTTACTTTGCACGAATAAAATTCTCAATCCCATCTCTATCATAATTAGGAAGCAGCTCTGCTTCCCAGTATTCATTTGATTTCTCATTCCCCATAGCTTTCAACAAGAAGCAAAAGGTAAATTACGGGAAACTTGTAAATTAATATTAGGTACAAATTGGATAAATAGAAACAAAAAGAGTTGAGTTATAATAACTAGTGCTCACATTGGATAAATGCAATTTGCTCCGGAAGCCATGTATCTAAAGTGGCTGATCTTACCTGAGTCATAATCACATAAAAGATGTTAAATCATGTATGAATCCATAGTTGCAAAGATTTAATTGTTATGAGTATGACTTGAAAGAAATGCAAATATTTCACACGAGGAAGAGATGGTCCACCTTTGATATGTGTACTCCAAGACTTCTATGTATCCCTGAACATTGCATGCAAATGAAGATTCCCAGATTTACACTAGCCCATCGTGGACCTCTGCAGAGCAAACATGACAGCACCAGAAATTACGACTCTTCAAAACACTACTAAATAATGCTACTAAGAAGCCACGAGGAACTTGCATGTATCACTAAAAGCTAGAGATTGGTATCTCCATCACTCTCCCCTTGTCTTCCTTATATCAATGTGGTTTCTTTATACAAAAATGATATATTGTCTTTCGATACCTACTTGCTTTTGCAGTCAGCGCACTCCCTATTCTCTGGTAATTTAAGGAGTCCTTCCAAGATCTACAGACAAAAGGAACCAGATAAGGTGCAACAGTGAGATTCATTTTTCTAATCTTTAAGTTAGAGGAAACTAAAAGCAGAATCAGTGTACCAATTCAAATAAAGAAATACAACACATACACTAGAAATTACAGAGAAATTGTAAAAGTAACATACAATAAAGTGAATTAAAGAAGAGGATCAAAGCAAATTCCTTTTTTTTCTTTCTAAACAAGGGTCACAAGAGCCTGCTAAAAACATAAGTTGGTGGTGCAACAATTAGAAAATTGCTTCGAAAAGACCATTCGCATTTTCCTCAAAAATAGCAAATTTCTGTTCAGCATTAATATTTAAATATGCATCAGAGCAATTACCAGAGAAATACATCTATGTTAACTTAATGGCCAAACGTTATATATAAGGCCATGAACTTGATGTATTCACCGAAATAGGACTTAACAGATATCATCCTAAAAAGATGCAATTTCGTTCTACTATTACATCAAGTAACCACTGACTCTTGTCAAGTTATAAATAGTCTAGACATTGAGTTAAGATACCAAATACAGCTGAATTCATTTCACAGCTACGGCATGAACTTCAAACAAGTTTCTCTACCTTAAATGCTTGATAAAACATGAAAGAAGTAGCTATAGACATGGTCATCCATCAAGTCATGTACACTTGTATGACCATTTTTCTGGATTGAGATTACAAGCCTTGCCGTGTTTGCCTGCCTCTGTAAGATGTTTACATTTAGCTAGTAAATTGTGCAATATTCTTCATAATCAGAAGCTAAAATACTTCAAAAGCAAGAGTTTTCCTTGGTCACCTTCCTAGCATGCATCACTTAATTTTCATCGTACTTCTCCAAAATGTATTCTCCACTGAAAGTTTTATCCAATAATATATCAAATGTTATCCCCCAAAACAAATTTACAGTATTTTCCTTTGGTGGCTTTTGATACCATCAATTAAACATTCAGAATATATATATATATATATATATATATATATAGGAAAATAAAGGATATGCTCTGAAGAAGGTAATAGCCAAATAGCATAAAGTGTGGCAAAGCAAACTATTTAAAGAAATATGCAGTCATAACTTTAATGGTTCAAAATAGTGGTTGTTTAGGTAGTAATGATCATTATAGAGAAGCTCCAGTTTTCTTAATTAAAAGCGATATTAGATTAAAATTTAGACAAAAACACACTTTCAAGTAACATATATAACTGAAAAGAATTTTCCTCAGTGCGCAATTTATTTGACATATGTTTCAACATAAGCATACCCAACAAACACACAAGTTCAAAGTAACTTTTTTCTTGAACTCCTCTACAAGTAAACCAAGTTACAAACTAAAATGGACAAGAAAGATAAAACAACATAATTTAATCCAGAAATAGCAGATGATCGATAATCTGTTTTCATCAACATCAAACAACATATAAGCTCAAAGTTCCAACATATAAACTAGCAAAAAAGTAAACATAAAAATATTAAAATTAAGCTAAACAAAGAGAAATTATTATAAAAGAGGGACCTTTCTATGCTTGGCATTAAGCTCTTTCGAAACGTTGGCCTTCTGGTTCATGTTTAGGCAGAGTAATAATCTCCAGTTGAAGAATCAAGACTCCAACGTTAAATATTTTATCTTCAAAAAATCTTCAACGTCTTTGTAGGTGGTCTTAGAATCAGAGAAACCGTCCAAGAGGAGGAAGAAAGGGAAGAAAAAGAAGAAGAAAATGCAAAGTGGGTATCTTTCTATTGGGTTATGCTTGACTTTGCTGTGTTCAATTAGAGAATATTATTGATTGGAGACCAGCGTGTATATTCACACGCGTTGAAAGCACTCATCAACAGTGGCGCTTTCTATGCTTTTCTTTTGTACCGGGGCTCCTCAGGCGTGGGTGAGCTTTGACGGCGCTTTTTCTTTGGAGTGTTTGGGAAGGTTTTTTATTTAATTCACTAATTTTTTTAATTTTTTATAAATTATTTTTTTTAATTTTTTATAAAAAATATTTACTTATCTGTTTATTTTAAAAAAATATATTTATTTATCTATTTCTTAAAAAAATTAAAAATATTTTTTCTAAATACAATATTAAATAAATTATTTGTGTGGTTAATTACTGTTTCAGTGTTTTGTGTGCGTGTGTGTTTTTTTTCATTTAGTTGCTGAGAAAAACATTTTAAAAAAAAGGATTTTTTGGGTCTAAAACTGTAAATAATAAAAAAAACTCTCTCCAAATTCAGTCACTTAAAAATTATATAAAAGAGATGATTTAATTCTAACATTTAAATTTTAATCATCAAAATCAAAAACAAACCAGCTTAAATCCTTCAAGCCTTTCACATTCTAAGAAAATACATTTTAAAAATTTCTATTCAGAGGTATATATCCAAAATTTAGGAAAAATAAAAATATACACTTTTCAAAAAAAAAAAGTACAGTAAACATAGAAACTTCATCATTTTAAGTTATGCTTATTTAGTTAATCAAGTGATGGAAAGAATTTTATCAAAGCCATGACTTGGATGGTGGGGAACCAACTAAGTTTGGTACGCCATAACCATTGTTTGCCCTTAAATTTCTATGCAATAATTCTATCTTTTCCCATTTAATTGAGCTTGATTCATCAGTCATCTTCTAAATGATTATTTAACATCTAATTAGTTGAGAAATAAAGAAAAAATTAAAAAATAATGAAAAAGTATTTTATTTACTAATTTGCATTCCAAATGATTGGGATTGAGGCCTAAATGACAATAATTTAATGACAGGTATTCTTGGACACCAACCACAGGATTAGCACATGTACCAATGGCATAGAATTATGCTAAAAACTCCAATAAAGAAATAACAAGTAGTTTTCCATTTTGTTTTGAACCTATTGTCCATTATATAGGTTGGCATTCAACAAAAGTTCCATGTAAATCTTCATCATTTTGACAAAAATTGCAAGTGGCCACTCTTTTTCTCCCAAAATCCTTCAGAATCCTCCTCTAATGCTTGGTGGGTGCTGGTGGAATCAAATCACAATTTGCCTTTATTTATTAACTTTTTAATGATTAGTTTATGCCAACTTAATTTTTGGGTCTAATTTGTAAATTGTAATCAAATTAATTTTAAAAATAATTTTTCACTTTTCCCAAAATCTTTTAATTATTATAAATTTTTGTTTTTAATTTTACAATTAATAATATATTATGTTCTACAATCAAAGAAGAAAAATTAGAAGATAGAACCAAAGCAAAGATGATGAAAAAAATTAAAAAAAAATCATTTAAAGATGAAGTATGGTAATTTGGTGGTAATTACGTATTAATTAATATTCAAAAACTAATTTTGAGATAAACTGAATATTAAAAAAAAAAAGCTGAGATCAAATCGATAGATGAGATAATTAATAATATCTTGCAATATCTTTGTCAATGTTTATATGGAAATTAGACTATTCCGTTCAGTCAATTATTGATTGCAAAAAGCCTTTTTCATTTTGAACACAAAGGAAAACGTTTTCCTTATTACAATTATCACCGTTTTATCGCCCCATGATTATTGCTTTAGCCTGTTATTTTCTGATTTTCTCAAAATTTTCAAACCATTGAAACATTAAATGATGCAGTTTGACCTAAAGACTACCCTTGCAAAAAATAGAAGAAAACGTTGACATCCTTCTTTTCTTGTAAAAGGAGAAATTGGGTTAAATTATTGCATGCTGTAGTTGTTTTTTTAGTGTGTACTAATTCACAATTAGTAAAATATTAAAAAAAGAACCTATTTTTGCAGTATCTAATTTAGCCTATGTTTAGTAAAGAAATTTTACTGAATGGTGAAATTTTTTTGTAAATTCCTTTTAATATAAGATATAAAAATTAGTATTTTTGTCATTTCTTACCTCCACATCTTTAAAATAAAAAATAAACATGTAAACATACTAAATTTATATGAACATATTAATCAAAAAGATAAATATACCAACACTTAGACTAAAATCTAAAAGAGGTTTGTAAATAAATTTAACAGAAGTTATGAAATTCACTTATATCAACCATAACCTTAAAGTTAGCCGTTGATTGCCAACTCAATGGCCACCAACAGAGTTTTTAACATTGATTTCTTACTAGAAATTAATACATCAGCTACAAATCTGAAATTTTCATATGTATTCTATTTTTTCACAACCGCATTTCTAATGGATGTTGAAAATTGATATCAATTTATATCTTAAGAAGCTAGTGCTTGATTATGTCAAGGCAACTTCAAGCAGCCTTGGTGGCTCTTAGACGTCATCCCACTTCAGAAATGGCTTCAATTACTACAACAATAAAATTATTGGAATTGATGTACAAAACCATCATTCCAGAAATAACAACAGAATCTAATCCCTGTATATTAAATAAGAAAAAAAAATCGGCTAGAAAACTGAGTTGTAGTATTTTTTTAAATCATACATATCATTTGCATCAGCAAAGGCACTCATATTGATGGGTTTCACTGAATAGGCAACAAAAGAGACCATTCTTCTTCATGCTATGCTATTCTACATGGCCATCTATGCATAGAGCAATCTATAAAATGAGTCAATTTGCACATATAACATGTACTCTCTATAGTTTAGGGGAATAGCCATAAGTATAGCCATATCATTCTTGCTTATTTTGTTTCAGCTTGGCTTCCACTTCTCCACTATAAGGCCCCACATGATATGCATACTGTTGCACAACAGAGAATACAACCATCTCCAAACATACCAAGACATTCTGCAGAGCTTCCTCAATGTGCTCCACATCCAACCAGAAATGATGAGATTTAATTACACCCACAGCGACCAGTATGTCAAGCACCACTCCCTGCACATAATCAACAACATTTGTGGATAAGCAACGACATGCATACCATTTACAGAAACAGATGAAGTGGACAAGATGATATTTAAATTGGAGAAGATAAATCCTGGAAAGAGTTTCAGTAGATTGCTGAGCAGTTAGACCTTGTAATTTTGAGGTGCATAGATGTAATAATATGCCAAAACTAAAACTCCATAGATATTTATAACTATAGTAATCTACCATGGCTCAGAACTTTATAAAATCCTGGAAGTTTGATTTAACAACTCAAGTTCAAGGTAATTGAGTTGGTTGCAAAGTTTGATTTAACCAACTTGAGTTGGTTGTGCGTTTTACCTGTCAAAAGCAAAAATAGAAAATCCCCTTGATGCACAAGAACTTTGCAAGTGGGTTGTGTGGTGTCAACTCTTTTGCCTATCCTGCCTATCCACACAACCAACTCAAGTTTGGGGCTTCTTTTGTGACCTTTACCATCTTTGGCTTAAAACTCCTACCAAACCCTTCCCAAGATTAAGCAAAAGAAAACATGAAAGTGACAGGAGTAGATAATTACCTGCCAAAAGCAAAAAAAGACAATCCCCTTGATGCACAAGAACTTTGCAAGTGGGTTGTGTGGTGCCAACTCTTTTGCAAACAAATGGTAAAACACCACCAGGGAATACAGCGCCAAAGAAACTGATATGTTGAGAATAATTGTGAATGTCCAACTCAACCAAGTAGGGTAAATCCCAAGAATTTGTAGAGTTATCATCAGAACGGAACATATTGGGCGGATAATAACAAATTGCCATGTCCAGTATTTGAGAAGTCTCAGAGTACGGTGGTCCAGCCGGACAGTATGAGGCTGCAGTTTGTGAAACAACATGTCCAACATATTTAACAAGAATTTAGATGCACAAATCCAATCATATTTATATGCATCAATTTGAAACAGGAAAGATAAAAAGTACACAATCTGCTCTGTCACCTGGAATAGAGTCATCGGGAAAGAGTGGTGAATTTCTCTTCCTTTTATTCCATCTGGTACAATGTTTCTGCTAATGGATATATTCAGGTAACTGTACATCAAAGCCAAGAACTTGGCAATCACCTGAAAGTATAAAGGGAATGCTATAAGTGATGTGATGAGCCAAAAGAGCCACAAGACAAAGCGAAATCATAATTGAGCATAAGAAACTTACCAAAGCCTCATAACATTCCTTAATGGAGTCTAAAAACATGAAGAATGCCTTACTACCCTGGATATCCAACAAACCCACAAAGGAGTCAATGGCATATATCGGAGCCATAAGGACAATAATGATGATGGCCTTCTGTTCCTTTGGGTTTTTCCAGTAAAAAAGATGTTGTGATAGAAGCTGCAGTGTAAAATGCATTGTAAGCATCGTACAGAATGCAGATCCCATTAGTGTGAGTTGCCCACGATTCAAAGTACTTAAATCCATCATTGAGAAGTGTTTGAGAAGAAATAATCTGCTCAAAAGCAAAAACAAGTCATCATGTGCACAGGATTAGTTGTCAATAGAAGGACTTAAACATCCAGCAGTATGTCCAGCACAAAATTTAGAAATGAAAGAGACCAGCTTAAGGCTTCTACAATATCATTGAGCCACAACACAAGTATTACATAATTTATCTAATTGATGATTATCATTTCACTTCCATGTAACACACACACAATATGCATAAAAAGAATTGTATTCAAGCCACTTCATTGGAACCCACCATTACCACATTACACAAACTCTATCTTAGACCAGATAGCTACAAAGACATGATGCAGCTAGCGGAAATAAACCAGACTACCAGAGAGTTTATTCTATTGGTAATATTCAACTTAAACTCAACATCAAAGCTACATAAGTCTAAAACACAAACACAACGCACAATTAAAATCCAGCATATAAAAGAGCGTGTTTCTAACAACTCAGTATTCTTCCTAACAATTCGAATGACGAACAGAACGCCCACTACCATTGTTCTGAGCTTGGCTCACTAAACCCAGTACTATGGGAATGCATAGAAATTAAGGCATCGTTTTGAGCAATTCCCAAAGTTCCAAGAAATGGGTTATTGTATCCATCGGTGCTGCTTTAGATTAGAGGATAAAAATAAAATAAAACTAAAAGTAAAGACAGGAACTTTGCAGTAAAGATCATCAATCATTTTCCCCTGAGTAGTCCTAATTCATTCACAACTGTATTTCTTTCGCAGAAAAATTGAACTACAGTTCAAAATGCATAGATAACAAGAACTTACTGATCGAGGTGGGAAAGATTAAGATTTGAGAGAGAAAGGGAGGTTAGATTGAACGATTGATTTGATCTACCCGTGTTCTTACTTCATCGGCTGCTCCTGCATACAAAATAAAAATAGACGAAATAAAATAAAGAAAAAGTTAATTTCAGAGTTAGAATAACAACCCCGAGTTGAATGATGTGGGTCCAGAAGAGGAACTCAGTAGACACGTGTTTCGTGGGTGTCGGCCAGGTTTAGGGCTTTTGGCAGAAGACTATGGACCAAGTTGTGTTCGGCCTCGACTTGTTGAGTTCGGATCAAGCTGTTTTAATTCGAAACACTTATAGATTATTATTTTTAAATTTCGGAATAAATAAATTGAAAAAATAATTAAATTAACTCATTTTTAGAAAAATGAAATTCAAATAATTTTTTAAATTTATTTATTTATTTTTATTTTATTATATTTCGGATAAAAAAAATTGTCAAATTTACTGGGTCTCACAAAATCGAACTAAAATAATTGGCTTCTTAGCATGTATAATTGTCTGCCGAAATTTTTTTTTTTTGTATAATTAGCTTGATTGGCATGCATATGGACTTTTTAGCTTTATAATATACAAGGATTTCAAAAATTAGAGTAAATTTATGATTTTTATCTTATAATGAGATTAATTAAGTGAACTCAGTATGGTATACTATGCATCAGCTAACTTATGAAATCATCTGTTAAAGGACTAACAATATAAATAAAACAGACAATTTGAAAAAAAAAACTCACATATATTTTTATACTTAAATTTATGTAACTCATATTATAAGTAGTTTTTTTAATTATATGCATATATATGTCAATGTATTCCACTATATTTATGAATAAAATCTTTATATCGTATACTAAATATGCATTTTCTATATAAAAAAAATTGTAAATATCAATGGATGAAATATTAAATTTTATTTTGTGTCAACAATATGATTTAATTTAAATTTTTGTATAAAATTCATCATATTGAAACTAATATTTAGATTTTCATTTATAATTGATATTAGTATGCGCGTGTCCAGAACACACACACACATATATATATATATATATATATATATATATATATATATATATATATATATATATATATATATATATATATATATATAAAACATTTTTTTTTGCCTTATTTATATAAAAATATCCAATTTTCTGAATTATATTAATATTAAATTATCATAAAAGTACCAAATTGAACTGTCTCAAATTTTTAAGAGGATAGTTATTTTTATTTTCAATGCGACTGTGGAATTTTGATTTTTTAAGGAATCAAAGTTCAATTGGGATCTCCAAATTTATCCAAACTGTAGTTGGCTCTAGTAGGAGTTATTAGAAATAGTTGTATAGTTAAATAATGAGTATTCAATATTCAGGCGTTAGTGTGTCTGATGGCTAGGCAGGAGAAGAATGAATAGTTTCATTGTACTTAGGCAGATAATTTGAACACCAATAAAACAGAGAATCTACAAGAAATTTATGGGCTTTTTGCCGAAAGGAGGAGACTTTACTTGACCAACTTCAGGCTACTGGCTAAGGTTTGAAAATGGCGGCACCAGAGGGCAAAGTGTGCGTCACAGGAGCTGGGGGCTAACTAGGTTCATGGGTTGTTCAGTTTCTCCTCTCCAAGAACTACCTTGTCCTTGTCCATGGAACTGTTAGAGAACCCTGTAACAATAAACCTCTTCCTCTCTTTCTATACTTGTATTTGTCTGTAATTGTTTTTTTTTTTTTTAAGAAACATTTTTTTCCTCTAATCATTTCTTCTTTTAAATGTTTATATATTGGTGGATCTCCCTCAAATAAGTGCTTACCCAGTTCTGATCTAACTATTGACTGTTGTTCTCTTATCCAGTATTACAATTTCTGTGATTCTCTGTATGTTGATTTCCAAACTCAAATCATATAATGATATAGCTATTTAATTTAATTCAGTGTTGAGTTCTAGGAAAGTTTTGTAATTGAGAACTTTTTCTTTATATTTTTTATAGTCCTTTTCTTAGAATTGCTTCTTTTTTTTTTCAAAAAAAGCGTTTTGATTTATATTTTTGAACAATTTATGCAGCTGATGAAAAGTATGCTCACTTGAAACAGCTTGACAAGGCATCTGATACCTGAAACTTTACAAGGCAGACTTACTGGATTAGAAATCACTATATTCTGCTGTTGAAGGCTGCCATGGAGTTTTTCATGTTACTGGAGTTTTTCATGTTATCAATTAACGGAAAAGAATGCCATGTGTTCATGATACTAGGTAGAATTATTAGAGCCTGCTGTAAAGGGAACTCTAAATGTGCTTAAAGCATGCTCTGAAGCAAAGGTTAAACGAGTTGCTGTTGTGTCCTCTTCAGCTGCAGTCTCCATGAAGCCAAACTGGCCCAAAGGTCAAGTGATGAATGAGAGTTGTTGGTCTGACAAGGAATATTACCGAATAACTAAGGTGACCGACACAAAACATTAATTGTACTTCTGAACTTTTTCCTCTTTGTTGTACATTTTGCAATAATGCTATCTTGCTTATGGAATCAGAATTTTGCTTGGATTTTTTTGTACATTTTGCAATGATGCTATCTTGCTTATGGAAGCAGAATTTTGCTTGGATTTTTTTTCCACTTTATAGGAAGTTGTTTGTTTATCACAGAATTGGTGTTGTCTTTCAAAGACAGAAGCCGAGAGTGAGGCTTTTGAGTATGCAAAGCAAAGAGGATTTGATGTTTTATCTATTTGCCTATCCACATAGTCAGGCCCATTCTGCAGTCTAGGGTGAATGCAAGCAGCATGATTATCATTAAGCTTTTGAAAGGTGCTAGCTTTATTTGGCATGGATATGATTATCTTATCTTAACATTTGACTATCGCGTGTTCCTATTTATTTTATGTTTCTGAGATTATTTTGTGGTCAGGATGAAATTTTTTACTTGAAAGATTTCAATTTTGACTGCTGAAATTGATATATTCTGTTTTCTGCCCCTTCTGTACTTTAATGCTGTTCCCTACAGTTCATGCTTCCAGCAAATAGATTGCTACATTTTGCCGATGCTCTTTTTTCATTCTCAGAAAACTTTGAATATGGAGCTGAATGTTGGCGTTACTGTTAATGTCATGAAATATTAATGATAGTACTTTTGACTTATGTCTTACCCCTGGTTCTAGGAGTGTGCATTTGGTTGGTTCGTTTTCTAAGTACTCAAAACCGAACGACCTGACCTCTTAACAATAGAACCCAAACCAACTAGACCAAATTGCATTCGGTTTGATTTCTCAAAGCCCAAACTTGTTCTATTTATGTTCACAGTTTTTCTCTTTCAGGGAGTAACTTTAAATGCAAGTGATATTGGGTTTGCTGTGCAATTTAGAACTATTTTCTTCTCAATCCTAACTTGGTTTTGTATGATATGCCATTCAAAAGGATATGAATCAATTGAAAACAAACATCGGTTGGTGGTGGATGTACGTACGTGATGTATCAGAAGCACTGCTTTTGGCATATGAGAAGCCTGAGGCAGAAGGGAGATACATATGCACCGCTCATGCAATCAGTACAAGAGACATTGTTGAGAAATTGAGGAGTTTGTATCCTGATTATAAGTATGCTAAAAAGTCCTTGTTGCACAATGCTTACCCAACCAAACAAATTCTTCAAGTTCACTGTTAATCAATTTTGACTAGTGATTTCAATTTATTGATTACCATTTGGATTTGTTTCCTACTGGGTGCATGTGGATATGTTTGTCCCTTGCCAGCTTCACGGAGGTAGGGGATGATCCAGAATTGCTGAGCTCAGAAAAGTTCAGACACTAGATTGGAGTTACTGTTCACTGGAGGAAACTCATATCGACTCTGTCGAGAGCGATAGAAAAGCTGGAATCTTGGATTAACAAAAAGATAGTTTGGTCTCACACTTCAATCTAAAGGATCTTTGGTTTAATAACAGTGATTTGTTAACAGTGTGGAACTTGTAAATCAGCATCTCTTACAAAAGTCATCACAAATTACAAATTCTTTTAATTTTTTATTGTTCTGTAACTTCATGTTTGGTTTGGAGACTAGAAGCTCTAAATGAGTATCAGTTCTTGGTTCTTTTGCTAAAATTTCAAGTTACGAAATTTTCCTTGTTTCTTAATTTTCTTTGATTATTTTTCTGCCCTTTTCCTGCTGATATGGAATTTTTTTTTTTCTCATTTGATGAAATTAGAAAATGATTCAGAGAAATCTGCAGTTTCTGAAGGCAGACTTGCTGAACTCTGAAGGGCTTTGTACTCCCCATTTATGACTGCACTGGGGTTTTTCATGTTGCCAGCGCTGTGCTTTGTGCCTTCTCTTTCCATTTGAAGGCTAGATTTCAGTTTACAGTCAACTTGGTTAAAGGCTTCGATGTATTGCATTATGTTTTTCTCAGATATATAATTTATCAGAAAACTCTTTGACGATTCAAATTTAACTTTCAAACGTTATTAGTTTAGTTCATGAATAAATAGATGATGCACTTTTAAATTTTTTCTTACTGTAAATACAGTTTGAAGAGCTGGAAGAGTTTTTAAAGATAAGATGAGTGCTAGCTAGTATTTGGCATTTTCATAATTGCTCTTTTGTACATCTAAGGGAATGAGTGTTCTTAAATCTTATAACCAGCCTTATTCTGAATTTCTAATGATAAAGTCACTGTCTTTCTGGTTGAAATATTGACATTTGTTTTTTTTAATGTTTATTCCTTATATTATCTATTTTTCAACTGCAATGTGTTAATTGTGTATTATTTAAATTATAATTTAAATATTTATTGTTTGGAGAATAACAAAATTCAGAGGTAGAAACTAGAAGCTGAACTTGAACTTAAGAAAAAGATGCATGGATTTTAAGATTATATAACTAGCAAGTTGATTGAATTAAATAAAAACAGAAAAGAAAAACCCTTATAAAGAAAATATTACTGAATAATTCTCATAAAATCTATAATTGTTGAGTTAATAGTAATCCTAGCTGAAAAATGCTACATCGTCTTCATATTGGAGAAGTCCATGTTTGGATTCTGAGCCATGAATTTCTCGAGGAGGCTCTGCTTGTCGATCTCGTCGCTTGTAGGAAGACCCAACTGCTTCTGTCGCTGATCAAACAGCATCTTCTCCACAACAGACCTCGTTTCTCCGTCCAATTCAGAAAGACGGCTGGTTTCAGGTTCAGCTTTTTGGGTATCAATCGCAGGGCCACCTTTGAACAGAGATTTCCACCAATTCTGCCTGTCGACCTTCGTCATCAGCACCGAGATTAGCTTTTGATCCTCCAAATTCCAAAAACAATCGTCCACTTTGATTGTCTCAAAGAGCTCTCCTTCAATTACGGGCGCCGCCTCACCCTTGAGTCCAATTTTCAAAGATTTCTTCTTTATCTCGCACACTACTTGCCTTGATTTTGTACCAGGAGGAACAGGGACTGTAACGGTCACCTCTTGCAGAGTCTGCGTCCACGAATGGTTCTCCATGTCCAGACCATTGCCTTTGTTTGGAACGAGCAGGTTTTTCTTCTCCTTCTCTTGTGCCTTTAGGGATGCAGGTTTCTGGGTTTGGTCGTGTTGACCTTCTTCGTAATCAGAGAGGATTGCCATTGCGGAATTTTAAACGAACCTAGCAGGAGATCTGCTCCAGAGTGAGATCACTATCGGCTATTTATAGCTTTAATAAAACAATCCCAACCTGTGAAGGAAGTAAGAATCATTTCTTGAATAGAAATTAAATTCCTTTTCCTTCATGAAAAAGGATTTGAAATTTTCTTGTTTGATACCCATAAACGGAACGGAAAACTTAAATAGGTTTTCATAAAATTCAAGGATTCAATACGAAATCTATTGAATATTAAGAGCCCTGATTATGAATTTCAATACTTAACAGGCCTTTGCTATAAGCCCAATCCATATCAGCTGAATGGGCAAACTTGAATTTAACATAAGATTGATATTCATCAAATCTTTTTAAAAAATCAAAAATCAAACTTTCAAAACGATGTGTTGCATATTCATAGTCAATGGATTCCATTGAGGAAAGGAAAGAAATGGACTCTATGGCATTTGATGAAAATATTGCAGGTTTTGGATACATTGGAAAATAAGCACAGTTACTGTTTCCAACTTTAATTGTTGCGACAAAATTAAAATGTGGGATTATAATAGGACAAGGAAACAGCTTTCATAGCCCAGAGATCTCTGCTTTTCCCTTGTATAGGAAAAAAGGAAATGGAATATCTTAGCTTTGAACCATTTTTTGAAATCATCTTGAAGAAATTAAGCTCAATCTCAGCCAGCATTCAGTAATTTGAATCTTGTTTCCATCTCTCTGACAAAAAAAAAATCTTAGTATTGAACCATTTGTTGAAATCATCTTCAAGAAATTAAGCTCAACCTCAACTAGCATTCAGTAATTTTAATCTTGTTTCCTAGGCTTTGAACAAAAAAAAAATCTTGTTTCCATGGGAAAGCTTTTTCTGCTAAAAATTACAGCTAAAGAGAAACTGCTAAAACAATAGATTTTTAAAAATGGTGGTCTTAGCTTCTTTGCTTTCTCATTCTATCCCTCTTGAAAGCAACCTTCTTCATTTTCACTATCATTTACACACCAGACTTTGGATATGCCGTTTCTATAATCATACAGGTACAAATTCCTCCTCTTTTATAATATTTTTTTTTTTACATATTCGTCTTTGTCATGTCAAACAAATAAAACAGAACAAAACCCAGAAATATAATTCTTTGCTTGATAATGTAGTTCATATCTTTTGTTCATTTTAAGGAGTACAGTAAGCTATGATCATAGAGCACTGGTTATTGATGGAAAGAGGAGGGTTTTGCAATCTGGTTCAATACATTATCCTCGAACCCCTCCTGAGTACCTCAAATTCAAATAAATATGAAATGGTGTTATTCTTTTTAGTTTTGCTGGTTGTAAAATGCTGCAACAAGTGACTATGCTGGAGATGAAATTTCAGGTGTGGCCGGATATTATTAGGAAATCAAAGGAAGGGTGATTGGATGTGGTCGAGACTTGTGTATTTTGGAACCATCATGAACCTCTGAGAGGACACAGATAAATATACTAATTTTTACTGTTATTATGAAGAATTTTGTCTGGAGTATATTAGATGGTCATCTAGAACATGTTGGGATTGTAGGCATGTAAGGTTCAATGTTTCTTAAGCAACCAGTGGTTGCCAATTGATTTTCTGAATTTTGGGAACATGAAATCGTTGTTGTTTGGGTTATTCTTGAAAGGAAATTGTATAGAGAATTTTGTGATTGATTCAATGAACTGCTTGGTATGTACAGCGCAGGTGGGAAAGAGAGGCCATATTGTAATTAACACCATCATTTCTAACCATGCAGAATGATACAGTTGAAACTATCTCGGATCGCTTATGCTCATAAAGAACGTAGGCACGTTTCTGTTATTGTTTTCTCATGACATCGGTAATTTGTGATAGTCACTATTCACTGACAATGTTTTTCTTTTCTCGTGATTTAACTGTGTTAGGAAAACTCAAATTTAGGGAGATTATCTTTGCCTTTATTGAAATTGTGGTTCCTTAGCTAGATCTCCCCTTATAAGCAGGTCAAGTGAAATTAACTATTATTATCTAATATACTATTGCTTTTTTTTTTTGAAAAAATCCAAAGACCTTAAGAGATACAGAGCAACCAAGAAAACAAAGGTTATGCGTTGATTTATATCTCAAAACAAATCAGAAAGTTTATAACAACAAAGATAACTTAAAGAGAGGAATGGAGATTGTATTTGGAACAACCAAATTTCATTTACTGCATTGCTCTTTTAAAGAGCTGAAAATATAACCAAAAAAACATAAAATTTTCCTAATATCAAGGCACATCTCACAAGATATTCCTAATTTTAAGTCAATAAATACAAATCAAAACAAATTCTAAAGACTTAGTTCATTGATCAATTATTCAACAAATTTACAACTGAAAGCAACTAAGACATGTTCCCAACAATCTCCTTCTTGACTTAGTTGCTATATATATATATATATATATTTAAGTTTGTCATGTCTTGGATATAGGCATATGAGCATTTATAGTTTATAGTTATGGAGCACAGGCATGACATATTTTTGTTGTGATAAGTATAGGCATGGTTATGGAGCATAAGCATGATATATTTTTGTTGCGATAGGCATAGTCATGGACATATTTTGGTTGTTGTTGCACGGACATGGGTAAAATAACTCTTCCTCCTTTTGGATATTAACTGCTGCTTTGGCTTTATTTTATTGTTGATTTTTGCATATCTTCTCCATATGATCCATTTGACCATATTTATTGTATTTGATATCTAGTTTCCACCAGCACTTGTATTGTGTATGATTTGTCTTCTTATATGAAGACAAGTTGGATGGTTTCCTTGTTGTACAATATGTTTTTTCTTTTTATTGATTTTGCTTGAAAAAACCCTTCTATAGAGCCTTCTCGTCTCATGGGCTTCTTTGTTTCTATGCTTACAGTGCATTTAATAATTTTGCTAAGGATATGCTTGACAGATCTTTAGATTTTTCTAATGAAGAAATTTTTGACTCATTTTTCATACAGAGTTACAACAATTCTTTATACAATTCTTTCATTAGAGAAATTCTTACCAAACAACTTTACCTACTTATTATGCCCAATAGTTTATTGGAGTAGTCTTTGATGGTTTCTGTTTCCTTTATTTTTAACATTTCAAACTCCCTAATTAAGTTGAGTATTTGCATATTTTTTATTCTTCCATTGCCTTGGTATTCTTTTCTGGGGTAGTTCCAAATATCCTTTGTTGATCACATATTCATGATTCTTGTCAAGATAGTGATTGAGACTGCAGAAAATAAGCACACTTTGGCTTTGGATTTTTTGGTATTCTTCTCTTTGTGAGTCTTAACCTGAGCTATTATAGGATTTACAAGCAAATGAGGCACATTATAGTCTTCATCTACAGCTTTCCAAATGTTTAAAGCCTTAATGTAAATTGTCATTTTAATATCCCAGTGTTGATAGTTTTCACCATCCTAGAAGAATTGGTTTCAATTTCTATGTTTGAAGGTGTTTATGTTTATAGGTGGTTTTGTGTTTGTTTTTTTTCTTTTTCTATTTTGATTCACTCAACTCATGGGTCCTTCAAAAAATCTGCTTTGATACCAATGTGATAATATTAAAATATATAATTTTTTTAATAAAATCAGGGATCATATCCACGATGTGGTCAGAGATCCTCATTCCCATATGATGCAACATGCAAGGATAAAAATCAATAATTTTTTCCATTAGGAAATGGGGCAGGGTCGGGGTTAGGATGAAATTTTTTGGGGGTAGTGATGGGAAGCCAATTGACATTCTTCAAATCCTCTTCCCGTTCTTGATTACCGTCATAGTTTGTTCTAGCTTCAAACAAGCTAAATAATCATGAATTTGCTGCACCATGTAAAATTGTAAATTCAACTGTTCGTGCCCAAGAGCATCGGTTGGGAGGTAGTTTGACTCTTCCAACACTCATGAACATGAATTTCACGAATGACAATCTTTTCAAGGACGGCAATATGCTTAAAAAGCTCCCAGAAAAGGCCTATGTTCTTCCAGAATGTGTATTTTAACTGTGTTCCTTGTTACTGCTCGATTTCTTGTTTAGCTGGTCATATGCTAATTTCTACCTTGATATTGTCATTACCTTTTCAAATGGCTGTCATAGTTTCTACACCAATAGTTGTTGCGACTATTCAGTGTAGACTATCAGAGAACTGATCGTTTATAGACATGACTTGTCCTTCATAGTTCAACTCATATTTTTCCTGCAGACAACAGGTATGAAGGTGACATGTCGTTTCCAAGAAGCCAACAATATTTCAAAATAAAACAGTAATTCAGGCATCAACTTGAAATCAACCCTTTGTATCAAATTCTATGACTTTCGTTCAAGGAAAATTGTCGTAACAGCTTTACAAACAGCAAACCGATAAACCACAAACATCACCCTTAGGCTTCATTTTATTCCTTGATGGCTGGCTACTACAACAGAATATGAAAATAACCATTTGTTTGATAGATACATCCCAACAACATGACTAGCGTTGTCATCAACTAAAGCGGCTTGGACATTCATGACATCATGGGATAAGCAGAATCTTGCCAATGTGCTGGCTGCTTTCCAAGAGCTGGTGAGCCTCCGCTGCCTTTGATAATGGAAAATGTTTGTGAACTATAGGCTTCACCTTGCCAGCAACAATAGCAGGCCACACATTCTTCTCAACCTCATTCACTATTTCTGCTTTGTTTTCTGTACTTCTACCTCTCAAACCCGCCGCTGGAGTCACACATGCACAAGTTTGATATTATTTAGGGGTCAAGCACTATAACAATTAATCTTTTGATAAAAGTTTATTTCTTATACAACCAATTCTATAATGGAAAGTAGATTTATGTGTACTAATGGCATGTTTGGTTGACTGTTCACAGCAATGAGAGGTAATGATACATAACAGAAGGATAGTTAGTTAATTATTCACTTTAATTCTTTCCATTTTGTTATGTCCTATAAAACGTATAAAACATGCACCTCGTTTTATTATTGAAAGAAGCAAGCACATGCACCACAGATACATGGATGCTGCCCACTTTATACATATGTCAATACTTTGTATTGAGAAATGGATTAATGAGAGCAAGACACACCGTGAAATAACATAGTTTTAAGGTTTCCAACAAATCAGCATCATTTTCCAGAGCTTTGTATTATTATCCTTGAATGATTGCTGATAAAACATTTTCTTCTCAAAATATCCTTCAATAATTTTATTTTAGCCATAGTTCATCAAACTTTAAACCAAAAAAGTAACATAATGCATTTATCATTACTATAAAAAAAAAAAGGAAGAAAATCAGAATCATGTAAAAAGTTGCATGCTAACTTGCCTACAGGATTCAATCCGAGCAAAACACCTGCTAGAAGGATAACTTTAAAGAACTGGGGTGGAGTGGCGTTCATTGGTGGGGTGGGCAGCAGACATGCATGATGCTATTGGGCATCCATCTTAGTTAACAGAATTTGATGGTTTCACTGAACTCCAAGACCATGCAATTAAAACACATCAGAAATGATGGACATCTATAATACCTTGCACTGTGAGACGCTTTGCCAACAAAGTAGTCAAATTTAACTCGGTAGCAGCTCCACCCATGAAGCCAATGATAAAAAGCCTCCCACCAACACTTAAGCTTTCAAGATTTCTCTGAAAGTAGGATGCTCCCATACAATCCAAAATAACATCAACACCTGCCATGAAAACCAACACATTTGATTTTAAGAAAAAAGCAGAAAATTTTCAATCCTTTGATTCATTTAGGAATAGCTGGCCCATCTCCATGTTTCATACACGAACTATTATATTTGAAATGTCGACAAAAAGAATATACCTTTCCCACCAGTTGCTTCCTTCACACGTAGAACAAAGTCCTCTGTTTTGTAATTGATGCATACATCAGCTCCAAGTTCCTTACAAACAGCTAACTTTTCCTGACTTCCTGATGATCATATATAAATTATATGAAAAATTCAACATGTTTTCATAGCAAATCAAGGAACCTCATGGAAAAGGTGGCCCAACCTGCTGTGACAAACACTCTAACTCCTTGATGCTTAGCTATCTGAATTGCAAAAGTACCAATCCCACTAGAGCCCCCATGAATCTGGAATTCAAATTGGTTTTAGTTGAAGTTGGCCACACAATGAAAAGTCGATGTGTGAAGGCATACACCTAACATTTTTACCTTCTAACTAAGACATAAGAGAATCTGTGTATTTAACAACTCAACAATAAAACGAATTTGTGATGCACCAGTCTGATAAACATAGTCACTATGTCAGCACGCATCAAAATATAAATTTAGATCAGAAGTTACCAGAAACGTTTCCCCTGCGGACAGCCGACTCATCATAAAAACAGTGGACCAAACAGTACATGCCACCTCAGGGAAAGCAGCAGCATCCTTGAGGGAAATTCCAGGAGGGATGGGAAGAACTTGTCCTGCTGGAACAGCAACTTTCTCTGCATAGCCTCCTCCACTAAGCAGAGCACAAACCTGCACACAAGAGTAAGAATATTATCCATAGTCGCAGAAGATCAAAAGCTAGAACCTTTTTTTTTTTCACATAAATCAATTTATTATCATATAGTAAGTACTTCAGGCCAGAGTTCTAGAAGCTTCAATCTTTTGGATTGTTCAACAAATTGCGACATATCAAGAACTAAAAAAAGATTAAAGATCAAACATCTTTCAACAAATAAAATGTGATTAAACAATGAACAGAAAATTGAATCAGGTTTTTTGGGGAAAGTTGGAATTACCTGATCGCCCACTTTCCAACGGGAAACGAGATTCCCTACGGCTTCGATGGTGCCGGAGCATTCAAGGCCCGGGTAAGGGCTGGCGCCCTTGGGAGGTGGGTGCCTGCCCACCCTTTGGAGCGTATCGGCACGGTTGAGGGCTGTGGCCTCCACTTTGATCAAAACCTCATCGTCTTTGATTTGAGGATCTTCTACTTCTTGCAATTGCAGTACCTCTGGGCCTCCTAGTTCAGTGATCACTACTGCTTTCATTCTCTACTTCAATTTCCTTCTTCTACATATAGAAATGGGAGAATAGAAACTTGGTTAGGAAAATTTCTCCTCGGCACGTCTCCAAGAGATAATCACAAACCGATAACCAATTTAGAGTGTAAAAGTAAGAAACCGACAAGAAAATAGACGACGTGTCGTTATTATGCTTTAGTCAAAGCACCATTCAAACGGTTAGTCGTTTATCACTTGCGCAATATTTTTCTCAAACAGTGAAAGGAGATGCCTTTCGAAAAGAAATCATAAAAAAATCAAAATCATAAGTTTGATTGGTTGGATTTAGTGGAAATTTCCTTAAAAGAGTACCGAGTTTTTTCATCCTCCTAATGCTGCAATCAGTAAAGAATAAAGATCTGGTATTGATTAGTTTTTTTAAGTGGGTAAGTTGGTTACACGTTGCCTTCTGTTCTTCGTTTTCTCAAATTTAACGGTAATTGGTAATTTATTGATTGAACAGAGATGGGTGATAGAAGTGGGCTGTTGTTGATAGGAAGATTAATATTTCTTCTCCAGTTGGTTACTGGAATTCTTGGCTGGGGAAAGGAAGGCCACTATGCTATCTGCAAAATTGCGGAGGTGAGAATTTAATTTCTTTCATTTCCTAATTAAGTGGTTAATGAAGATGAAGATTGAGGGTTCAATTTATGAGAAAAGTTTTGATCCTTTAGGGGTATTTAACCGAAGATGCAGTAGCTGCAATTAAGGAATTGCTTCCGGAGTCTGCTGATGGTGACCTTGCTGCTGTTTGCTCCTGGGCTGATGAGGTGCGATTCCACTATCACTGGAGTAGTGCTTTGCACTATATTGATACCCCAGATTTCATTTGCAACTATAAATATTGTAGTAAGTTCGCTTGTCACTCGTCTTCCTTGCTTCAGCTTTGATACTATATAACTAGTAATTTCATTAATGAGCATCACTTTTACAGAATCACATATGCATTTGTTTTGTTTTGTTTTGTGATAATCTCCGGCTTTCATGTAGGGGATTGCCATGATTCCGCTGCTCAAAAAGATCGATGTGTAACTGGAGCCATTTTCAACTACACAAACCAACTTACTTCAGCATATCAGAATCTCAATTCAGAGTTCAATTGTAAGCATCATCTCATTGATATAAGTCGTATAACATTAACATGATATATCTCCTTCTGACTCTGTGTAATTTGAGGACTCTGTTGATTGCAGACAATTTAACCGAAGCACTTATGTTCTTAGCCCATTTTATCGGGGATGTGCATCAGGTCTCCACTCTTGCTGAAATCTCAGAACTTTAAAAGCAGCATATAGGATGCAAAATAGGAGTAGCAGATTAACTGAATTGTCATATAATATAGTTTTTTATTAGATACCATGCCTGCTTTTGATGGTTTTTTTGTTTTTTAGTAAGTTATTCTGCTTCTATAATCATTAAGTACATTGCAGAGCCATGCAACTGCTCTCACGTCTCAATTCATTGTTCAATCTGCTTATTTCTTACTTTTTTTTATGATAACAGCCCCTCCATGTTGGTTTCACTGGAGATTTGGGTGGAAACACAATACAAGTCCGATGGTACCATAGGAAGACAAATTTGCACCATGTAAGCTTTTTATAATTAATTGAGAGAGAAGAGAGAGAAGCTTCTCTTTATGACAAAACACAGTGTATTTAAACACTGGACGTCTTTACATACTGCATATGTCAATTACATCATTGGTCCATTGAACTTGAATCATGCTATACAAGATGTTAATGAAACTGAGTTGTAATAGTAATACACTCAAGAAATCACATCCATGGAGCAAAATTTTCTGCCTTTCAAACTACCATTGGATACCCCCATTAAACACTCTTTTATGTCATTAACATAGAGCTCTTTTATGTCCTTAGTAAATCCTACCTACGGACCAGAATGTTGTACCATAAAATGATCAGCTTTTATATGAATCTGAAACAATAAAAAAAATCAGCTTGATTCTGAAATTCACTTAAGTACACATCATCAATATCATTTGCTTGGATCAGTTTGACATCAGTACCAATACTATTTCTGTATTCCAGGTATGGGATGACATGATTATTGATTTGGCCCTGAAGACATTCTACAGTTCAGATATTGCAATCATGATACAGGCCATTCAGAATAACATGACAGTATGCTTTTACTTCTTCGTATTGATCTGGTTGTTAATGTGAGGATAAAAAATACTAATGAATTTTTAATGACATTTTAATAGGAAGGTTGGTCCAATCAGCTACCTTTATGGGAATATTGTCAAAACAACCAAACGGTTTGTCCAAACATGTAAGTTCATGCTCTTACTTGTTCAAATCTTTACATCTAAGTGTATCTGTGTCTTCGTCATGCAACTAATAAGACTATAATTCTCATCCTTTGATATTATTCCTGATACCCCATACTAAATGGCCCAACAATTGCAACAGGAAAAAAGTACAGGTGAAAATGAACAAAAGACATGGAACTAGAGATTTTTTTTTCTTTCTATGTATATGTAGAATTTATACTAAAAGATAAGGGAGGAATTGATCCAATTAATCTGCTGTTCTGGAAAAATTGGTTGATATATTTTTTTTTTCAATGTCAAAACTGTTGTAAATAATATATACAATGATTTATACTTGTTTGCTTGAGATCCAATTTCCTGCTTGTATAAGATAGGAATTTATGTTAAAAAGTATAAATAAGGTATTAAAATTCCAATTTATTTGCCACCTTCAATTTGTGTAGATATGCTTCTGAAAGCATTAGTTTGGCATGCAAGTATGCATACAAGAATGCTACACCTGGAAGCACTCTGGAAGGTATTTCTTTTATTGCTTGAATGATGAACCTATACTGTTATCATGTAAATACATGAGTAGCAAACTGCCTCGGGGCAACATGTTAAATAACCGGTGTGTATAATCTGATCAAAATATGACTTCAAATGACTGGGTTGTAAATCTAGCTGGAGAAGCATAAAACTCAGGACTCTCATCATACTGAAGAAATATCAAAGCAAAATTTTATCGTAAATTATTCAAGCAATATAAGTAAATTATTCTGAAAATGTTAATGCAAAATATGAAATTTTGGAGTACATCCAGTGTACGAGCTAGAACCTGGCTGTAACAGATCCTGGTCTCGGTTCCACATTTGCCTTACTGGCTTAAAATAGGTTGCCTTACATGCGCAAGACTGGGCTTATCTCCAAAATTAAAAATTCCATATGCAGGATCATCTTAGGCAAACAGATGCGGGGAAGAAAAGTAGGTAGCCTAATCTATAAATAAATTGGGGCTTATCACAAGAATTGAAGTTTCCACATAAAGTGTCAACATAGGCAAACAGATTCGGGAAGAGAAGGAAAAACTGGATTCTCTATGGAGCAGATATTTTCTCAATAAGAGAACTCCAAAAAATTAAACAAAGTAATAAGAAAATTCTTCAAATTATTGCGATGATAGTAGCCATATCCCTTGCTCACTGTGCAGGATTCTCAGTTTTTGTTATTACTTTAGATGGTACGCTATGTTATTCGGACATTTCAAAAATGAAAAAATACCCATGTTAGATACTTACAACATGGGTATGGGTGTGGATATGGGATCTTTACCAGATCTTTCATTTTAAGAGTGGGTACTTCCTGGTATAAAAACATGTTGCTTGAACTTTAAAAATGAATCATTATTAGTTTGTTTAATGCTAATTTGTTTAATTTTTTAAGTTATGTGATATCATTTTTTTGTTTGTCTTTGTGGTTTGGACTTTGGATTTTTAAGTTTGTAGTTGAAATATATTATCTTAAAGTGAAATGGAGTATTGCAATTTTATTTTATTTAGCAATTCAAATATTATAATTTGATCTATCTTTTAATATAAATTATTATATGTAAAAATTAAAAAATTTACATTTATATATATATAGATATATCTTCATACTCGTTTCTTAATTTTTGGTACTTTATAATCGTACCCACGTATCCTAAATTTAAAAAAACAAGAAGTCGGACTTTTAGATATGTACTAATGTCGAATATCCGTACTCGAGTCAAACCAACATAAGCAGTATGGATGATTCAATGCATACTTATCAATCACATGAATGACAACTAGGATTGAAATTTTATACTAGCATTTCTCATTCTTGGGTATTTTGTCAGGGTTAATAACAGTATTGTAAAAACCAGCCCTGTTCGGTTGGTTCAACTGGAAAAACCGGGAACTAGTCACCAAGCAGGACGGTTTTGAGCAGTAAACCCTAGGGGAATTGAACCGGTGGAAAAATTGTAGAACCGGTCGGGTTAACCGGTTGACCCGACTAGGTTTGGACGGTTTTTCTAGTTTTTTATTTTTTTATATTTATATTATTCTATATTTACATCATTCTAAATATATAAACTTACATTTAAATTTTTATATTTTATTATTAATATATATTATTAATATATATATATATATATATATTATTTTTATTTTTTATAAAAAATATTTTAGTTTGTAAATTAATTAATATATATAAATAATAGAGACTAAATAAAAATTTACATATAGACATATAAATTATTTTATACAAAAATAGATTTTCAATAGTATAATTTTAAACAATATTTAATTGTAAATTATAATTCAAAGAATTTTAGGCATTATTATTATAACTTGAACATATTATTATGTATGAAATATGTCTTGTATATGTTATTTTATATATAATACATGTTAAATATTATTTTTTTAGAAAATACCACAGAGACCGGTTCAATTCCAGTTCAACCCTAGTTAAACTTTAAACCGCTATCTTTCTCGGGTTTTTGACCGGACTGGATTTGATAATCTTGGTTAATAATATAAATGGTACCAAATTTTATCATTATGTTATAAATTGATATCAAATTTTTTTATTGTTGTAAATTGATACTAATTCTTTCGAAAATGTTACAATGTAATACCTAAGTCCAATTTCCAATACTAATATGATGACGTAGAAGTCGGAAAATTTGTCATATGGCATGTTGATTGTATTTTTTGGCTACCGCGTTTTTTTTTTTTACCAGAAATTGGACTTGGGTATCACATTACAATTTTTTCTAAAAAATTGGTACTACTTTACAACATCTAAAAGGTTTGATGTCAATTTGCAACATAATGATAAAGTTTGGTACTATTTATGTTGTTAACCTTATTTTGTCACATGAATAATATCCTTTTGCTTAACCCTTCCTTCAGGGGAAATACCTTAAAGATTGAATGTTCCAATAGTCCAATTGGTTGGGTAATATAATTGTTTCTTTATCTGATATATTCAGTCATGCACATGGCCAACTCAGTTACGTGTACATGATCCAGCACGTTAAGTAAGCTACCAGCATTGGTGCTGAGACTTGCTGATGTACCAAAATCATTTTATGCCTCATTGCTGCTTTGGCAATGATCAAGTTTATGAGTTTGATCGCTTAAAGCTACTCTTATGCTTACCATTCTGTAATTCTTGATATTGTTATGCTGCAGATAGCTATTTTCTGTCTCGGTTGCCCATTGTGGAAAAAAGGCTTGCCCAAGGTGGCAGTCGCTTAGCTTCCACTCTCAACCGTATCTTTACTTCTCAGATTAAAATTGCTCAAGCATGAGAAGAGAAGGGATAAAAAAGCATCTTCAGTGGATAACGCATAGCATTTTAAAATGGCATGACTTTCACATTCACAAAACCACATGTTCCATCTCAATTTATTATGTTTTTCCCCATTTGTCAATTCTCTTAAGCATTCTGCGACATGCATATTTTATAGTTTAACTGTTAACTTCATTCCATAAATATTGTTGGGATGCCTTGTGTATTCCAGAATATGCCCTTATTGCTTGTGTAAAATGTCAACTTTAAGGGCACTCAAAAGGGAAATTTAATACTTGTACTCAATGAGAAACTGTTCCTTGTAAATCCTCTTGGAAGTTGTTTATATAACAAACTCATTCTGGTGCGGGCTCAATATTTTTTGTCATTATCTTTTCTTTTCTTGTGATATTAGAGAAGGAAAATCTAAAAATTAAAAAAAAATTATGGATGGGATGGTGAGTGGGACGAGATGGGGTTCTTCATTTGCATTTGTAATTTTCATTAGTTTGGGTACCATTTTTGTGCCTGGAGCTCTGGGATGGAGCAAGGAGGGTCACATAATGACATGTCGGATTGCGCAGGTAATTAATATGATATTCATATCTCTAGGTAGGAGCTGCAACTGCCGACCAAACCCAGTGAGGGTTGTATATTCATCACCATGTGTGATCAACAGGAGAAACAACTGACCAACTGAATTTTGAGTTTTCAAAGATGTCTATTCAGTGGTGTATGCACTTTTGTATTTTCTTTTGCTTCTTCTTCGATGAGATTATTGGCATATTTGCTGGCGTCTGTCTAAGAGTTGAGATCTTAGGTTAGTTTAAATTTCAAGAAAACCAAATCCATGAAAATGTAATTCAGGTTATTAATTCTTTGCGTTGAAGCAATGGTTTTCTATTAAAGACAAACTCTTCAAAGCAAAGACGAGGAGCCCTCTTGATGGTTCAACAACAATAAATGGAAATTTTTTTTTTATCGAATGAATTAAGTTAATAATACACCGACATTCGGTATTCGAACGGAGATACAATGGAATCGTAGTAAGAATTTTACGTAATCGAATTAACAATGATTAATAAGCTACAATTTGATTAATGAACAGAACCTTTTAGGGGCAGAGGCAGCACATGCAGTGGAACATCTGTTACCACAAAATGTGAACGGGGACCTATCGGCGCTGTGTGTATGGCCTGACCAAATCCGGCACTGGTACAAATACAGGTGGACAAGCTCTCTTCACTTCATTGACACCCCTGACAAGGCCTGCTCTTTTGATTATTCTAGTAAGCCTAATTAAGTTAGTCTAATATTAAATATAATTAGTAATGATTAATTATATTCTGTAATTAGATTTATTAATATCTATAAATTATATATTAGGGGACTGTGTGAAGGATACGTGTGTTGCTGGTGCTATTCAGAATTTCACATATCAGCTTTTGCACTACAAAGAGGGAAGCACAGATCGCAGATGTAAGGAATTCAATAGATATTCCAATCTACGATTTTACAATTTACTAATTAAGGTTCATTGGTTTGATATATATAGTAATTTTTGCAGATAATTTGACTGAAGCCTTGCTGTTCTTGTCTCACTTCATGGGAGATATTCATCAGGTACATATATATATATATATATATATATATATACGTGTATGGCCAATTTCTGTTTCTTTGATTTGTTGCAGCCCTTATGCAGGATTCAGAGTTTTTTCTTTCTTTTCTTGTTTTTCAGCCCATGCACGTCGGATTCACTAGCGATGAAGGAGGCAACACCATTGATTTGCGCTGGTTTAGGCACAAATCTAATCTTCATCATGTGAGTGTAATATATCTTTTTTTTTAATTCATTAAAATTCAGGAATATCATAATAATTTTGTCCGAAGGAAAGAATTAAGGCATAGAATGACAAAATTTGTTTGTAATGACAGGTATGGGATAGAGAGATTATTCTTACAGCTCTAAAAGATTTCTATGAAAACGATATGGACCTTCTCCAACAAACCATTGAAGGGAACTTCACCCATGTAAGACCCTATAATTAAATTAATTTTGAATAGTAACCGTAATTTTAATTAGGAAATGGGAATATAGTCTTAATGTGTTAATGATACACAACACAGGGAATATGGTATGATGATGTATCTTCATGGAAAGATTGTGATGATCTGCTTTCATGTCCAAGCAAGTGGGTTCTACTTAGTTCTCTCTTTCACAGTCCTTCATTAATTTGTTATGATTATGCCATAGATTTGGCCTCAAAGCTTGTCTTTTGTATGTGTAGGTATGCTGTAGAGAGCATAAACATCGCTTGTAAATGGGGTTACAAAGGAGTCAAGGAAGGTTCAACTCTGTCAGGTTTGCATTCCCTTGGGAGGTTTATTGCTCTTTTTTTTTTTTTTTGGTAAATTCAGAGGCTAATGCGACTCTTTAAAAAAAAAAAAAAGCTTTGAACATTGTTTTCAAGATGATTTCCTTTTTATATATTAATTTTAAAGCCCAATAATTTTCTGGGCTCATAAAAAATGAATTAGAGACAAGATTTGCCAATAAGGTTAAATTATTGTATTGTTGGATTTAAGTCATTTTGAATTCAATTTATTAGCATAGAGTTCATATTAGATCACTTTGGATTCAGTTTATTAATTTCGAATTTAAGTTAATTTTAAATTGACCAATTCAAATTTTATCAAATTTTCGACTTTTCTTTCTTTTTATATATATAAAATATGAGTGGGATGAGTATTGAGTAGGTAGTAGTTAGAGATGAGGGAGGCAAATGCAGTGGTCTAGCAATGTTGAACCTCACAAATAGGAGAAAATATCACCCATTGGTGTGGGTTTGAACATGAGTTCCCTTGCTTGGAGATATGGGAGATTTGCCAGTGGGCAATAACATCCATTTTGACACTAATTAAAATAAGTGGTATAATATCATTAGACAGCTGAAGTTTCTAACTCTGCTAAGTAATGTTGATGTTTTTGTGATGAAAAACAGATGATTACTTCAATTCAAGGATGCCAATTGTGATGAAACGGATTGCCCAAGGTGGAGTCCGCTTAGCCATGTTCTTGAATCAGATATTTGGGGATTCTGAAGAAGGGATTGCATCTCCAACATAACCTGCCAATCAACCTCCAACAGCATTCAACCCATTCTTCTAATTAGCCAACCCTTTCAACTGACTTGACATATTTTCATCAACTTCATTTCTTTGTGTTATATGCTCTCACTTATAGTGGTGTGTATTTCATTTATGATTTGTAAGTTGAAACAAGGATATTGAATTTTCTATTTTCTATTTCATATATAACTTCAAGAATTTTATATAAAATGAGTCTCTAAAATTAGATTGAAAGGTATAAATTTTTTAAATTATTTTAAAGACAATTCAATCCGATCTAATTCATACATTGATTTGGAGATTTTGTAAAATATTCAAAAAAATTCTCTATTTTCCAAGTTTAAATTAAATGAAAATTAATATTTTACCGTCATCATTAAATTTCTACTGAAAAAATAATCAAAATTTAAATGATTGAAAATATAATTTGACCTAACTCTTTCTTTAATTATATAACAAAAAAATACAATATATTTATTGAATATAAAATTGCAAAATTATATAATACTTTTATGAATATTATCCTAGATTTATTGACTAATTATGTTACTAAAAAATTTCCTATGACTATAAATTATAACATATCAAAAGACTTTTAAAGCATACGAATTTTTGAAAAATCCATTGTCATAAGCTTTAGGTGTTGTGCAAGTTTTAACTGAAATTTATTAACCAACGTTCAATTTTCGGTTGTCTTAATTTTTATAGAAGTTTGGTTGTATAAATACATCCAACTCCAAAGAAATAAAAATTAAGATTAACGATCAACGGCTAACCACCACTTTGTCTTTTAAACACAGTAATTTTCTCGTCTGTCTTTTACTTCTTTCTGTGTTTTTTTTTTCCTCAATACGAGGAATAAGGAACTCACAACAGCTAAAAAGGTAAATATAGCGGTGACCAGTTATGAACTTAAGGGAGAAGATTGTTCCTTTTTCCAAGTGTGTTCTAACAAACTTTATGGGGGGAATGTGTTAATTGGTCCAAACATATTTGTACATATTTGTGATCAAATACAGAGCTCGGACAGCTATTTAATCTGTTTTCTAGAGAATGAAAAGTGAGTTGCATCTAGAAAATAAGGTCTATGTATGAGATAAAATAGGTTTGAATGAGAAATATCCTGAGCTTGACCTTTGTATCAATCTTTCAACAATCATACTCATTAATTTGATGTTTTATGACAGTTATGAAACTGCGATTCTTATTCAGCTTCTGGAATATATTGGCAATATTATTGATGTCTATATGCATAGTTGACATGTTCAGGTCCAAAGTATTTCTCTTGTTTTAAGTGAATCCTCAAACTGACAAGAAGGGTTTCGAAGGGAAGCTGCAGCTGCAGCATTGTTTGAGTTTGTTTGCTATTGGTACGCAAAGGATAATCTCCTTCAAATGATATTACATATTGAGCTTGCAGCTCCTTGTGCATATATCTCTTTGTCATGTATCTTGATGTTATTTAGTTAGCTTTGTACTATTACTGTTCCTTTACATGTCTCTAAATTCTTTTGCTTATATTGAGTTAGATTCCTTTTTCTGCAATTACTGCATATCTGCTTCTCATTCCAACAGTCTTAAAATTTTGAAAATGGTGCACTCTCATCTAATTGAAATTCTATGTGGAGCTTCGGTATTAATTCTGTTTTCTGCATTAGACTTAAGCTTGGAGTTCCTTGCTATAAAGAGGGATATTGTTTTGAGTTGGACTTTGGATTTGTATGATTTTACTGAGTTCTAGAAAAGCATTTATTTTCTGTTAAGTCTATTGCGAACACAATGCAAACTAGATATGATCTTTTGTTTTCTTTTATAATGTTTAAATCACATTATTTTTGTCAAATGAACCTTTGATACCTCATCTGTGCCATTTATCTGCAATTGCAATTGTTTTGTTTTTCATATATCTTACTGCATTTTTTGTATTTGCATGGATTTTTTTTTTAAATTCTTGCAACTCATCATTTCAAATTTCCAGTATTTGTGTCAGAATTAACAATTCTCTATAAAATTTAAATATAAAAAATTAAATTAAAATGGTGACTTTTAGTGAGAAGAAAGATGCCAAAACTCTTGAGGAATTGTACTTTTCCTTTTGTGGGCTTAATATATAAATTTATCCTTGTAGAGAATAATCCATTGGCATTCCAAACGTTTATTTGAACTGATTATATTACGAACATTTAAACACTTCTTGAGGATTTTTAGGTTTATTTGTGAAATCTCATTTAGTTAGCATTGAGAAAGAGTGAGAAAAATACAGAAAGATACAGAAATAATGCAATAAATTAGTTTATACATGAAGTGTTTAAATGTTATGAAAATATAAGTTCAGGTGTCAAATAGATTCAAATAAAAAATTAGCATGCCATCAAACTAAGTAAAGGGGCATAATATGTATTTGGCATTTTCTTTTGTTGGATTAAGGATTTCTGATCAGTGAGGAATTTATGAATTTTCAACGATCGAAAGTTGGTTCTTCGCTTTTGTTGTGGCTCAAGGTGGCATTTTTTGTTGTTATATGGTCTTATTCTTCTATAACAATTATTAAGATATTTTTTAGGGTCAATCTGTTGGGAAATGACGCCAATTTCCCTATAGTCAGATTTATGAGAAAGCGAAGAAAATGCGAACTAATAAGACAGACAAGTTGATAACGGAGTTCGGCCAATTATGCCTACGTCTCCGGACTGCTGCAGATCTTTTACTGAAAGAAGAGAAATTTACCGAGTGTTTACAAACACTCACAACTCACAACCTCTCACTAATGCTACTCTCTCACTTATTGATGGAATACATTACAAATGAATTTCTAAGGCTATATATAGGCCTACACCTCCTCAATGGACGGTCAAGATTAATTCTCACCTATTTTGATGGATGGTTGAGATTATTTCTCACCTACCAAATGTATGGTCAAGATTAATCTTCACTTACCATCTTACCAACCAAATAGATGGTCAAGATTAATCTCCACCCACCAAATGGATGGTCAAGATTAATCTTCACCTACCATCTTACCTACTAAATATTTTGTCAACAAAAGATGCACCGTCCATCTTTATTGTCATTTATTTTATGGTGCATGTGTAGTTTGACCAACACAATCAACTTGATAGGAGGGCATTACTTGTTACGTTTGTTCCTTATGTTCCGGTTTGTAGTTATGTTGAACTTAATTTGAGTATTTTTTATCATCCATGTCCTCTCCTGTCTTTCTTTTTGATTAATTCTTTAATTATCAAATAGATGAATATAACTAATTCCTACTAGTTTGGAATTCAAGCTAATTGAATTTGAGCACAAAAAAAAAAACAAGTAATTGTTGGGCAAATGTTGCCAAACATGTGATTTCACTTCTGCACTATTTGATGAAAGTGTGTTACTTGCGCTATAACACAAGGGATGGGCTTTGAACAGCTACAGGATGCTTTTTTAAAAATCCCTAACTTGATGAATATTGTATGTTATTCACCTAGGGTTTCGTTTACCTGGAACTCTAAATATATTCTTGTGTATTGCCCTCCTCAAAGATCACCCAAAGTCGCCTCCAAGGCCCTCTATATTCTTTTATTGGAACTCTTTTGCATTTGAAGTTCCTTTTTTCTTCTGAACCATGCAACATATTCTTATTGAAGTGATTCTTGATCTTAGTAAGTTTAAGATATATACTTCTAATGTTCTATCGATGCCAATCAAAATTCTGATGCTTGTTTTGATAATTTTATTGAATTTTGTTTTTATGTTTTTGTAACTTACTGTTTCATGCTTACTTCCATACCTTTTTGATGATGGAGTAGTGGATTGAGTTCCCTATTAGAGCAGACGGTTGAAGCATTGTGCAAACATGTATCAGATGAGTCTCCAACTGTTAGATGCCTTTGTTTAAGAGGGCTTAGTGCAGTAAACAATACATTGATATTGATACAAACTCTAAACATGTCCTATTGTTATGGTTTTTTTACATTGATATTGATACAAACTCTAAATATGTCCTAATGTTATGGTTTTCTCATCTAGACAACGTAGACATTAGGAAAAGTAGAAAGTTTGTGAATGTAAATAACAGGCGTAATTGCTGTTTTTATAATCTTGTCCCATACTTCTGCAGGAAATTGTATTTCCTCTAAAATCTCATGTAAAGGTTCATCAGTCGAGGATATAGCGGTATCTCAGCCTTGTTGTAGTTCCTTAAGGTTCTCCTTTAGGACTAATGCAAATCTACTTCGCATTATTATAGATTTTTCTTTTTCTTATTTTTATTTTCATTTTCGGTTCTTCCTCTTGTAAATGCATAGAACTGTGTTTTTGGATCTGTCATTTGATTATTTGGAATATAAGCCATTGAAATTACAAATGCTGCTATTCTGAGTATAATCTGGGCTAAATTCATCAAGTAATTTCAGCTGGCCTTTTTTTATTGTTTTCTTTTGAAAAAAAAAAGGAAAGTGTGAAGGACGTTAATCAAGTTTAGTTACCTTTTCTTATGTAGACTGCGGTCATCCTTTTCTTATGTGGACTGCAGTCATGAAGAATATTATATATCTTTATCTGCATCAAAATGGTGCGTTTAGTGTACTAGATAGTTTCATGTGTGTTTAGCAATAGCAAAGGTAGTTACAAAACTTACAGTAGCATCAGCCCATATGAATAGTGCATGATGTCTACATCTGTATTTTTCTTATGATATAGAGAATTTTACCCATTTTTTCTCTTTTGCTTTACTTAAAGATTCGATCAAGTTAATTAAGGTAGCAAAAAATCTTTACACAATCAAATGGGGATGGTGAGGAGGGAATGTAGCTTGAAGCTTGTTTGAAATGCAATTTTTTTTTAATATATTACTTCTAATTAACTCTCTTAATTGCAAAAAAAATGTATACGTTTTTTTTTAAATATGACTTTATTTATGTGTGTATACTAGTTTTTTTTTGTCAGATGCATATTACTGTGAATTCATAGATAATTTTAAAATCATCATCCTTGTTGACTCTTTGTATTCCTAAGAATGGTATTCATGGATAGATGGTGTGCTATCTATTTTGTGCTTATGTGAGCAACTATAAGGCCTCCTTGGGAAATTCACTAGAATTAATCTATCGTGTTGACATCTTTTCAAGAGCTCAATGCTGACTGGCAAAGGACTGCAGCTGGCCTACTTGTTTCAATAGGCATTTGCTAGACCTGGTAATTTTCTCTCTTGCTCTTCCTGTTTCTGCGAAGTAGGTGAAATAAAGCAGAAACTCGTAGGTATATTTGAAACTGAATGTATACCTCTTTTTGTTACTTGAAAAGGATGGTTCTCTTTTGGAGCACACTTTATTGATTCCTCTTAGTAAGACTTTATACAACAGCAGCCTACAAACAATAGGAAATACTATCTCTAATTCTAGGAAACAAATAAATACTAACAATGCTTTCGTAAAAAATCTAATACAGATTCATTAGATTTTTCATCCGTTTTCTTAGACCCTCTTGCTTTCCTAACAAAGTTTTCTTTCCTTTTTTCAAAGTAATCTGAATGGCTGAATAACAATGATGGGCTACACAGGAGAAAAAGGGAAGGAGGGGGGGTAGAGCCGTAGAGGGGTAGCGCTCTCTCTTTTATGTTTTTCTCTCACTATAAGTGTGATAAGTCCAACCATAATGATGGATGAAGATGATTTGAACTCAAGACTCCCCCACTTTGCCCCTATTCTGAGTTTTTGAGGAGACTGATTGGCACGGTTTTGTTGTGTTTGGTCTCCCGAGTTGTTTCTATGATGTATAACTGATCTCTTGTTTTTTAAAACAAAATTTCTTTATGGAGTGGATACTAAGGGTTTTATGGAAATTTATCTGTAGCCTTGTGTAGGGGTGGCAATTTGCGTTAGTGATTGTATTTGGGTCGTGTTTTGATATATTCATAACACGACAATGATCAATCCAAATATGATAATAAACTAATTGTGTCTAAAATTTAAATATAAATATGATTCATTTAATAAACAGATTAATCTGTCGATATGCTAACACGATTAATCTATAAATTGAATTGAATTAACATAATTTGATCTAATTAATTCAATATAATTCATTGACACATTATAACTCAATATAATCCATTTAGCTAGCATTTTAAATAATATTCATCATATCAATTTTTAAATAAAGAAGTGTGGGTGCATCACTCGGCCCACGTGGTTTATCTTTCACTGGTGCATGACGCGGAATCTTCTTTGAGGATTGCGCGGATCGCTCTTTAGAGTCTGATACCACTTGAATCACAAAACTTAGGTGTCATGATTAGATTATCAAATACCCTTAAGTTTCATTACAGTGCTACGACTCAATCCACCTATGCTAGCTAACACAATTCGTTTAGTTTCGGAGGACAGATAATTAGTGATGGATATCTAAAGAAGCCATAAAAGATATATATGGAAATTATTTCCAAACTAAAGAAAAAGGAAAAATTTAGAACATGGTTAATAGAACACACCAATATTTGTTTCTCAGTAAGTTCTGAGTTTTACAAAGGACTGAGCCTTCTTTTATAGAATACTCAAAGATAATCAAACAAAGTTACATTATTGAAGTAAAGACAAATCAATTAAAGTGAATATTTACTTTTATAAAGCAAACATGATTAAAGCAATTATAATTATACAATAGATAAGATGGACCACCTAGTCCTTATATATTGGTTCATGACTAGGTGACATATACATTTTTCTGTAATCATACGAATCGTAATCCATTACAGTTGAGGGTCTCTTTTATGTGTCGATTGAGGCATTTGTTCAACAGAAATTATTGCTCTATGTATTTCTTCTTATCTTCTTAATCCTTCCATGTAAGTTGATGGCATAGTTTTCCAAGGCACATCATCTTGGTATTTTGGCCAAATTTCTCGTGGAATATATTGATTTCTAAGTGTCATTAATCTTTGAAGTTCTCTTACATCTAAAAGGTGAGAATCGCAGTTTCTCCAGAAAGAGTAAGAATAAGTTTTGTAAATTTCAAAGGTAGAGACGTGTCCATCCCAATGCAAGATAATAATAAAATGCATTTTATTGGCTTGTACACTTACATTCTAGTTTTTTTGGAGGAGACGAAATAAAGATTATGGGTTCAAACCATCCTAAAAGATAAATATATTTTTTCTCATTTTCTTAGCAGCTAAATACAACCAAATATATTTTTTTCCCTACCCAATTAATTATTTTTATTAAAAAATTGTCTTTGAATTATCTAGATCAAACATTAAATTTTAACAAAAAGATAAATATTTATATTTCCTCAATTTTAACAAAAAGAAAAATATTTTTCTTTTCTATACCATTTCTATGAAATAGAAAGAAAAATCATATCTAAAAAAAATTTGTAACCATAGATCTAAGCAAGGACCAACTCTCGTTGATGAAAGAAGCATTCATGCTCTTCAATACCGATAGTGATGACCTAAGAGGGAGTATTCTCTAAATGATTGGCAAAGGGATTGTAGATTTGAGGGGAAGTTTATGAGAAAGAGAGATATGGGTTGTAAAAGAAAAAAGGAAAGAGAAAAGAGTTTTGAGAGGAGAGAGAGTGGGGAAAGAAAAATGTATTTTGTTAGTGAGAAAGTAGGGAAAAGAAAAAAATTGTAAAGAATAATTTACTCCAAAACAATTGGGATTTCTATTTTTTTTTTGTTACAATTGTTTAGTTGATGAGAAAGTAAAAGAATTTTGAAGAAAAATGTATTTAATTGCTAAAAAAGCGAGAAATATAATAAATTATACTAACGGTACTCTAATTTTAAGGCGTGTAATAGTATGATACCTGATATATTATTTCTACATGTAATTATGGTGCTGACATGGAAATATCACGTATAATTTTGTTGCTAACATTTCAGTATTATATCAACATTTCATTAAGTAGATTGACAGGATTGGACATATGTATTTTAGAGTTACAAAATTATAGAATAAGTATTTTTTTATTACAAATTGAAATTTAAATATCATTATGTTACACGCTCTATATTTATAATATCATTAGTATAATTTACCCAACTATATAAACTATTAGTAAATAAATTTTTTTAAATATTTTAATTAAAAATATAAACTGAAATTAATTTAAATAAAATATAACTAGTAATTGATGTCATTTTTCATTAATAATTTAATTAATATGTATATGAATTGTAAACGTATTAATCCAATACTACACAAATTATTAATGGATTAAATGTATTTTTTTAGTGTTTGCAAGTCAATCAGCAACATAACACAATAATTTGTGTTTTTATCAAGTTGACATGATTGTAATATGAACACTATAAATTTCAACTGTAATCTACTAATTTCGTGTTAGGTTCATATCATGTTATCGTGTTGTGATCATTATTGTCACCTCAGTTTTCACAAAGATACTCTTTCTTTGACTGTTAACCTTCTCTGGAGGAGAATATGATACTTCTTTTTGAACCCTTCAAAGAAAAAAAATTTTGATCTTAATGTTGATTTTGGGAATATAAATACCCCAAAATTATTTGTCGTCAGAATGGTTTGATTTTAGATAAAAAAATGTTTGATGTCTCTCATCTTTCTTTTTCTAGTAAACATCAGTAATTGCAAGTTTGCAACCCCTAATGTTGGTATTTAATGGTAGGTTTGCCAACAGCATCACTGATGCATTATTTTGTTCGTTGTCTAATCTCTTGCTGAGGCAATTTTGTCATTTAAAATTATTGAAGCCGAAATCTGGTGCAAAACAAACTTCTTATCAATAGTTCTCTCTCTCACTCAAAGGGAGACATTTCTTTTTCTTTATTTTGTATGATGTGTTCTCCAACTTTTCCCATCGATGTACGAATAATTAATTTGTTTTTTCAGGTTGAGTATTTCTTGGGAATAAAACGCAAGGCTGAGCCTGGGAACTCCAGCACACGAAAGGAGACTAGAACTTGAAAACGTTCACAGAAATTTTGGTGGCTATATTATTTGAGCTTGAAGAGTTGCTTGAAAACCAATTGCCGCAATTATTGACCCTGAACTTATACCATTTTATGACCTGAAACTATTGCATTTTCTCTGACAACGAAAACTTGGTCTGATGATCCGGTAGAGGAATATGTGTTTTTCACTTTTATGTACGAGGGAAAAAGATGCAGTATATCTTGACATACAGTAATTAAAATAATTTTTTTAAAATATAGACGGGAGTGAAAACAAAAAATACTATAAAAGAACAAAAAATGAATGAGGAATATTGTGCCTCTTATTTTGTCCAACTCAAAATATTTAGCAGATAAAAATTGAAACACTAAATATTTGAATTAAAAGAAATTCAATTCATAATCTAGTCCGATCAATAAATCGGATTGATATATAATAAATAGTTCAATTTATCGTTAGATTGGGTTGAATTTACAGATAATATGGATTGACCTGGCCCATGAACATCCCTATGCCAAAGTGATTACGATTTTGTGTATAAAACAACTTGTGATTATACTGCATCATGAATAAATCTATAAAAGAAAAATGCTGTAAATGATACTCAAATTGTGCTAATTTTTCACCAAACTTCCAAATTTGACTCCCAATGTTATAGCTCTGTCCAAAATGTGGGTCCAGGCGGCGGAATATTGACGGTGGAGATACAGTTTCCTATAGCAAAAATGATATATGGCACGGCTAGCCATTAAGCCAACTGCATCAGCCAATAGAGAAACGACGTGTTAGTACTTAGTATCCGCAACACTGTCCCATCACCCATGTTTACAAGAAACATGAAAAGAAACCCACTCCTCTCAATCGTCGTGTTGAAAGTTTCCAAGCTGTCACGCTTAATTTTCTCCTTCCACATTTTTAGGAGCTTGTGGCTCCGAATGAACTTTTCTGACCGTTGATTTCATTTACCAATTTTTCCAAAGAGAGTGGGAATCTGATAATGTTGTGCATCATCAACCAATAGAATTCCATTAAAACTTGTAAATCATAGAATTGAGCACACCTGATCCCCTTAAAACCCTGCGACTAGGGTTTTAGCCTTTAGGTAGCCACAACGTCACATGGGCCAGGGCAACGCAAAGCCCAAAACTGCCCCTCAGTTGTTGAGTGCACAGAAACGTACCTGACGGGGATAGAATCGTCCTTACATATAAAACGACATAGTTTCTGGATGGAAAATATTGACAGAGCATGCGAGCTTCATTTCCCTTTCAATTTTCTCTTCCAATTGCCATCTTAACCACACAGTAACAAACACAAGCAACGAGGAATATACCAAAAACATGTTTCCTTCTTCTTTCCTTTAGTATTATACTATTATAAAAACAGAGGTTTCTTCTCCGACTTTCTTACCTCTCATATCTGCAGTTGAACATATATATAATTTGTTTTGTTTAGTGTTTTTATTTGTTGGTTTTTACTAAGTCATTGCTCCTTCTTCAAAGCAGATCCAGAAATCTTGGATACAGTTGAACCGCAGAAAAAAGTAATCTTCTTGAACATTCTGCTGTCTGTTTCACATTTTGTATTGTTGCTTCGAAATGCTCTGTTCTTGTGTACGTTTAGGTAAATGTGATGATCTATAGCACTGTAATTATAAGGATGGCTTTTGTTCTAATTCTTTTTGGTGGATGGTTTTCTTTTTTCTTATATTTTGACAAGATCAGTGAAAGTTTGGAACTTTGCTGTTTAACAAATTGGTTATCTGTGGAGCAAGCTGAATTTGGTTTCAGTTTTGTGCACCTTTTCATTGGAAGGAGATTTGTTTATGTTTAAGCCTTTAAGTGTTCTAGTAGTTTCTCCGGTGTTAAGCAATTTAATTATTCATGTTTGCTTGCTTAATCTATGTCATGTGATCTTGCTCATTAAAAAAAGTTCACTTTTTCTCAACTCCTTTTTTTTTTTTTGGATCTTTGAAAATAACGAATATTCTGACAGTGATGCCACTTTTTTTCTTCGTTTTTTGTATTTATGCAAAGGAAATTGGTCTTAATGACATTTATTAATTATTACAGTGGGCAAATCAAGATCCATGGTCAGGAATCTAATGGTTTGCCTCTAGCTCTAAAAAGGTTAATCGCCAGTTCATCTATCAAAGATTTTTTCTTGAAAGATTAAATTTACTAGAGAGATTTTTGCTAACGCTTGGTATCATAACACAATATCATTCTATTAAGTTAAATTTGATAGATTAACCAAATCCTTTTGTTAGTCGGAGTATTTGACATCTGAATTAGGCTTATTAGCCAATTGATTTTTGGAAATATATTGATGATGAGTGTTTATTTGGCTGGTGGTTACAATTATGAACGAGCATATGTTGAAAGAAATGACGGCTTCTTGTGCTTTAGTTTATGCTTAAAAATTATACATAGATTTCTCCCTTTGTATCTACAATCACCTGTTGAAGAGAGCTAAGTTTGGCCTTTGTTTTCTTGTCAACTAGCCTTGGAAAGGATCGTCTTCATACTTGAAATACCTGTATATGTCATTTGTCTTTTAGCTTGATCGTTTTATCTGATGTTTTTATTGCCCCCAATGATTTGGAGTTCTCAAATTGGCTTTAAGTCTGCCTTGAACTCTCCCTTTCAGAATACACGCAATTTTCTTGGCTAACTTCCCTCACTTTCAGTGCAGGTTCTTTAGGCTAAAGCTTATTTATTATACATTGAATTGGGGATTTAAAGGGTATGGCATTAGCAAGGCTAGCCAGGACTGGCTTGAGAAGAACGGGAAGCACCTTCAGTAGTTACACGAGTGACACAGGTGCACTGTATGAAGGAGGATCGATATCAAAATGGTCTTCTCTTTCTCCAAAAAATGCTGCAGCAGGGAGCAATTTTTTGTATCTTTCTAGCATCAGAAGAGTAGATCATGCTAGTTTTTGGAGCAGGGGAATCAGGGTAACCCCGAGTTACCAATTTCCTAAATCACAGCTGGCTGTAGATGAGTCTGAAAATGAGCATGATGAACCAAGGTATCCGGGTCTAGAAGCAACGAAACCTGGTCAAAAGCCAAGAGTGGTTGTTCTAGGCACTGGATGGGCCGCATGTCGGTTCATGAAAGGACTTAACACCAAAATCTATGATGTTGTTTGCATATCACCTAGGAATCACATGGTCTTCACTCCTTTGCTTGCTTCAACTTGCGTTGGAACCCTCGAGTTTCGCTCTGTAGCTGAGCCTGTTAGTAGGATACAGTCTGCATTGGCAACAGAACCCGACTCCTATTTTTATCTGGCTTCCTGCTTTGGCATTGACACAGACAAACATGAGGTGAGTCTTTTTTTCTCCTGCTAATTTTTGCAGTTCCATATATGCTACTCATCCAGAAAATCAATATTTGTAGTAATAGAAGATCAAAGATGTGCCTGAATAATTTTAAAATTGTCATAAATGCAATAGGGAATTGGTGGAGGTATTGATAATTGCAATGAGCTTCAAATAAAAGGAAAAAAAATAATGCTGCTGATAGAATCTCAGCATTTTTTTTTTAATTTGGTAGAAAAATAATTGATACTTTTATTTGGAATTTGGCCGTCTATATAAAGGTTCATTCTAAAGTCATAGCAACTATAAGTGTTCCTTTCTGATATCAGGTATACTGTGAGACAGTTAGAAATGGTGGACTGCTTCAGGAGCCTTACCAGTTTAAAGTTGCATATGACAAGCTTGTCGTTGCTGCTGGAGCTGAGCCGCTGACTTTTGGTATCAAAGGAGTGAAGGAACACGCGTATTTTCTAAGAGAAGTGAATCATGCTCAAGAAATAAGGAGGAGACTCCTTTTAAACCTCATGCTCTCCGAAAATCCAGGTGAATTATTTTTCTGGCACAGTTTTTCTTCTGATTCTAGACACTGTTCTAATCTTGGAAAGAATGAAGAAGGGAAAAATACACAGTTTGGTTTCCCTTGTTAAGCATTGGCTCGTCATTTGTTCCGAGGAATCTTTAGCTGCCATCATCTGCAATGGTTTTTATTCCATCCTTGTACTCCCCCTCATATCTTTTGAAAAGCAAACCCTTCTCAATCAACAAAATGTACTTATAGAGACCTCTTTAGCTAAATCTAATATATTTGTTCAGCTAGGCAACAAACCCTTCCTGTATTTTAGTATCATCTAACTACTTAAAGCCATAGTCATAATGAAGTTCTTATTCTGATTCTATCATCACAGGCATATCTGAAGAAGAGAAGAAACGCCTTTTACACTGCGTTGTGATTGGAGGTGGTCCTACAGGAGTGGAATTCAGTGGCGAATTGAGTGATTTTATCATGAGAGATGTTCAAGAGCAATACGTTCATGTTAAAGATCACATCAAGGTCACCCTCATTGAGGTAAATATGAATCCACACCTATTCATATTACAGTACTTAAATAATAGATGTCATTTGCCAATGTTCTATTATGTTGTTCTTGAACAGGCCAATGAGATTCTATCATCCTTTGATGTCGGATTACGGCAATATGCAACAAATCATTTGACTAAGGTAATTTAATTGAATGTCCGATTTCCTCGTACGAGTTTCTGTGAAGGACTACCTGACATTTGGAGTTATGTATCAGTCCGGTGTTCGACTAACAAGAGGTGTAGTGAAAGAGGTTCATCCCAAGAAATTAGTTCTCAGTGATGGTACTGAAGTTCCATATGGCCTCTTAGTGTGGTCCACAGGTGTTGGACCTTCTCAGTTCGTGAAGTCACTGAATCTCCCCAAATCCCCTGGTGGAAGGTATGCAAAAACAGCATTTCTTTTGCATCCTTTCCATTCTCCATCAAATTCTTGATTTGTGATCTCTTCTCCTGAATAATACAGGATTGGCATTGATGAATGGCTGCGGGTCCCTTCTGTAGAAGATGTGTTTGCACTTGGAGACTCTGCTGGTTTTCTTGAACAGACAGGGAAGCCTGTGCTTCCAGCTCTAGCTCAGGTCAAATTCCTGCAAATTTTCACGTTTCCGATATAAACCCATCGAAGAACTGTTAACTAACCAACCTACCCTGCTTAAACAGGTTGCGGAAAGGCAAGGGAGATACCTGGCGGAGCTGTTTAACAGGATTGGAAAGGAAAATGGAGGCAAGGCTTTTGCGGCAAAAGATGTTCCTCTAGGCAATCCTTTTGAGTACAGGCATCTAGGCAGCATGGCATCGGTAGGGCGTTATAAGGCACTTGTTGATTTGCGCCAATCTAAGGTACCCATAAGATGCTGACGAAAGAAGACAAACGACTAGAAGAACATATCTATGTTATTTTTCAACTTTTTTTATCCAAGTGCGATAAAATTAAAGTTTAAACCTTTTGGTCTTATCGTTTGCAGGACGCAAAGGGCCTATCTCTTGCTGGATTCATCAGCTGGCTAGTCTGGCGTTCTGCTTATCTTACACGAGTTGTGAGTTGGAGGAACAGGTTTTATGTGGCAGTTAACTGGGCAACCACACTGGTTTTTGGCAGAGATAATTCCAGGATCGGATAAGATTAAGACAAAACCATTCACAATTGTAATTGGTAAATTTTGAATTCGTTTGAGCTTGATGCCAGGCTATATATTCCTTAAATTTTGACATCTACGCATAGATAAGAGATTGATACAAGATTAGCTGTAAGCAATTTTTCAATATATGCCTCTAGACAATAAAGGGAACACTCTGTACAGGCTCGTAGAAGCCATTACTGAACTCTCTGTTTCTGCAATATCAAGCCTCTTGTTAAGTTACAATTTCTGATCATCAATAGCAGTTCTTCGAGAATCAATCAAATCAAATTGTAATCTTTATCATATGTGTTCCGATGTAGCTGAAATAGTGTGTATGAAGCTAAGTAATTGAATTTTTTCTTATTTTGCCTGCATAACCCAGTTCAAGATTTTTGGTCTTTTAATTAATCTCCAATCTTTGATCCCAGTTCAGTTTTACACCAATTCAAGGTTTCTATAATTGAACTATGGAATCAAAATCAAAATAAGGGTTATCAGTTAAATATGCATAAAGAAATGGTTTTTAAAAAAAAAAGGCAAGACTTGAAGAGAAGAATCCATTTATGTGCAAAACTGCAAACTTTTCTTTGTACAATGGGTTGGTTCAACATCAAAACAAACAACTCTGATATACAAAAACCATCAAAAATCTGGTCTTTTTAGAAGGGAGCTGAAGTATCTAAGAGAAGTGAGAAGCAGCAGGTCCTGCTCGTCTCCTACTATGGGAAAAGATGGAAGCAAAAGAATGAGCCAAACCCACCACGATAGCCATCTTCACCTGCCCTCTCTTTGGGATGGGACGGCCAGAAAACCTCCTTGAGCCCTTGCTATTGTTGATCATTACCACTCTTGCATCTGCCATCCTTCTTTCCAGATCTTCGAGAAAAGATCAAAAGTGGATTACTGATTACTGAATAAATGAAGAGATGCTAGAAAGAAGAGCAAGTTTTGAATTGGAATTTTGGATCAGTGAGGTGTACTGAAATCCCATTTACGTCTTTATATACAATGATTTGTTGATTAACGCCCTGAATTTTTTACTTTAATTACGAAATGTGACCCTTTATAAAAATTTGACTCTTAGTTCACAATCTTGACTCCGGACTTGCCAGCTGTGGCATGTGGTTTTTTTCTTATTGTTTATTTCAATTTGACCCACCAAGTCAATAACTACTTAAATCTTTGCCCATAATTTTTATTGTCTGAAATTTTTTTCAAAAATAATATATTGACATGATAATAAATAATTAGTGTAATCCATAAACGAATAAATCTTTATTAATAATGTATTATTGATTTAACTATTTGATTATTCCTCTCTTTCATTCTGTAACTTATAGTTACAATGTGCATATTATATATCTTCTAACGTATTAAAAAAATAAATTAATATTACATATAAAAAAAATGTCTTCTAACATTAATTAAATGTAGTGTTAAATTTTAAAAGGTAGTCAAAGAACTCCCATTAATTAAGATGTCATGGGATTTTTTTTCTTTATAAAAATAATGTCATCATATTTTTATTTGTTGTCTATTTAACAATTTGAAATGTACAATAAAGTACAACGTAAGAAAAATCAAAGATTTGAAATTCAAGTCCCCAAGTTCACGAGACCATAGTTCGGTACACGTTGCTTTTGTGTCTCACTTTTGTGAACACTAATAAATTAATGGTGGGCTTGGTGTTCAACGAATGTGAACACTGTTAATTAAGGACAACATTGCCACTATATCAGGCAGCCAAGCAACCAACACCACAAACCTAAATTGAAAATAATAATCATAGTAATTAATCAAATAGAAGTCAATCATAAGTTATTAGCAATTAATCGAGAAAATTCTTACATTAATCAATTATATAAAATTATAAATAACTCGCATATGAACTAGTAATTTATTATCATATAAAATGGTAAATTTTTGTAAATAATTTTTACATTTATAAAATAAAATTTTAATTTTGCATGTGATGATATTATTAATTATTTGATTTCTGAATTATTAAACAACAAATCTTGTTTCTTTATTTCTTTCTTTGATATAATTATAATTTATAGGCAGGTAAAACTCACGTGGGCAATTTGTTCTCATTATTTTAATAGTTAATGGGCATCCATCATGTCATCATGTGGATTGGACCCACGTTCGGTGGGTGGTTTTTGTCCTTTCACTTTATCTTTTTCTCAAAATGATGACTCCCATCACTGGTTCATTTTGACATATTCGGATAAGATCGAAGTGTCCTATCTGAACCACGTTACCTTAATTTTCATTATGGAGAAAATTTCTAATCTAAAAAAGATGATGCCATGGTTTACATTTGTCCTGATAAAAGTATCTCAAGTTCGAGTTTCAATCTCTTTACAATAGTAGGTAGATAAATATTTCTCATTTTTTTATAAAAAAAAAATGAAAGTTGATAAGTATGTTGTGATGTAACTGATAATATAATAATTTTTTTAAAATTTGGTGTAATCGAATTTAGTTGATATAATATTATATTTAAATTCAATTTGATTAAAAATTTTGAATATTAAATTTGATTCGAATTGAATTAAATTTATTTTTAATTATTCAAAATTTGACTTGAAAAATATTTGAATTACTCGAATTCGACTTGATAAATTTCGAACCAACTAAAAAAATTTAATAAATAACTTATTCGGTTCGATTCGAATTGAAATCAATTCGAGTTAACTCAACTTAATTAAACTCTAATATATTTAAATATTGAAGTTATAAAAATAATTTAAAAATTAATAAAAAAACTATTCAATTAAATTTGTGAATTTTACGAGTAAAATATTATGATATTCAAACTCGATTCAATAAACTACTCAATCTACTCAAATTTAATTTGATTAACTCCGAATTGAGTTAAATATGGATACAAAATACTCATGCATAGAACTAAAAAAAACTCATGTCACATCCATTGACCATAACTTATTGCTTTTTAAGTCCAATTCATTCAACAAGCTCAACAATTTTTCTCGACACTTCTTGAGTTTGATCCATCAAGCCGTGAGAATCACTATTTGTTGTTGTTCACTATAAAATGAAAAAATAAGAAAATATCTGTATATATATATGTGCTAGGAGAATATTATTATAAATTATTTTCCAACTTCCTTAAAGCACTTCATTCAATCTAAATGTTAATTGGAATGAATGTAGGTAGCCCATTTTCTAAATTTACATTCTTGTAAAATACATTAGCACGTCTCAAATACTTCATAAAGGGTTTTCAATATATGGGTAGTTAGTAAATATTAAGAATTTAGTGTTCCTGTTTTATTATTCTAGACATATTTTCAACCTACTAGTAAAATTAAAATTATTTGTGAAATAGGTTGAAAATGCAAAAGGCTATGGCAATAATGCAGTCTTTTCTTAATTTAATGGTGGGAACTTAACTTTAGGTCTTAGTGGAATCCAGTCTCACAATCTAATGATCTATCTTTATCTCAAATCAAAAGTTAATCTTAAAAGAAAATATTCAAAGTCACCCACTATCTTTTTCTTGGTTTACTATTTATGGGATTTTAAATTGCCACTTGAACTTGAACATGGAAAATTTAGAAAATTATAGTTTAAAAATATTGATAAAGATGTGACTTTTATATTTATTATTAATTATGCCAACATAATTGCATAGTTTTTAACAATAAACAAATATTAATTCCATTCATAGAATCATGTAGCTGAAAGTCATTGATTCAATGTATATCTTGTAATCATTCTACACATAATTAGTTTAATGGTCTCAGATTCTGTCAAAGAGGGAATAGATTCGTAAACCTAATAAAATAGAGTAATAAGATTAATCAAGGCTGCAACTCTTATCAATTAATTATTTTATATTGTTCATTGTCTAACCACTTGTTTATGCATCTCTAATTATTTTATTCATGTCACTATTATTGGTACATGTAAAAATTTGATGAATTATTTGCATAAACTTAATTGCCTAATTTTCTCAAGGTCATGGGAAAGACTGTTGTAAAAAAATTACAATTACTTATATATAGTTATAAATTAAAAAATTATAATTTTATGACTGTATAATATAAACTCAACTTATATATATATATATATATATATATATATATATATATATATTTGAAAGAAATTTATCATATATACTTGGAATTTAATTTTGACCACAAAAAAAAAAGAACCTCATACGTTCTCTCCATTTAGAAATATCTCTTTCCTTTTTCATTGGGAAAACCTTAAATCTTATATATTATTTGATTGTTGTCGATTGCTGATGTGTCTGGAATTTAGGGTTAATTATTAGGTCAAATTTTTATATAATTAATTAAGAATTTAGCTAAATGATAATATTTTATAAGAAATAGCTAGGGTCATTATCTCTTATTTTTATTTTTTAATAGAATCATTTAATTATAATTATTTGGAGATCAATGCAAACAACACTTTTCATCAATAATCTCTTTTTTTATTATTGATTTTACTATTTTTTTTTAAAAAAAACTTGCAATCTCTTTTTTAAGTATGATTAAATATAGTAATTTTTCTCTCTCATAATAATAACTAAATTAGTAAAATCAACTTTTTTATTTATCATTCTCTTTCCTACAATATTTTTTTTACTTTTTTATTAAAATTTAAAAAATATATAGAAAAAATTAAGAAAATTAAAAATATTTTTTATTATGATTTTTATAATAAGAATAAAAATTATTTTAAAAATCATTATTAGAATACAAATAGAATAAATGATAAATAAAAAAATTGATAATTAAAAGAACGTTAATTTTGTTTTTTTTAAGGAAATAATAAACCACAAAAAAGTCTAATATAAAACATAATTAATTTTCTCTTCATTTTAGATTTTTTTTACTTAAATTATTATATATATATATATATATATATATATATATTTATCTCTTTATGATTTTAGCTTTTTTTTTTTATTTTGTTGGTTTTGAAATTGATTTTTATGCACACTATTTTTTTAGAAAATCGTGTTATATAAGCTTCAATATAAAAGTAATTCCAAAAAATTTAGTTGGTTTTTTTCCAAAAAAAAATTTGTTTTAGATTATTCATTGCTTAAATTATTTTTTTATATATATTTTGTTTTGTTTATTTTTATGATTTTAGTTTTCTTTTATTTTCTCCTTTTGTTGGTTTTAGAATTACTTTTATACAAATTATTTTTTACTAGAAAATTGTATTGCATAAGATTTAGTATAAAAATTACAGAAAAAAGTATTTTGTATTTGGATATATAGCTTCTTAACTAATTTCAACTTAATTTTTTTAAGAATTTAAAATTATTATTTGTAATATTAAATAGATAATGACTGTGATACTACCACGTATAGTACTATTTGCATTCTCAAAAGCTAGTTAAAAAAATTTTATTTTCTTATTTTTAAAATTTTAATAAAAATTAAAAAAATAGTGTGATATACGAATAAAAAGAGATGAAGGAATGATAAATAAAAAAATATATTTTAATATTTTTGTCATATAAAAAAATTATTATATTTAATTATATTTATAAAAATATTGCATATTTTCTTAATTAAAAATAATTGACCAATAACAACATTTATTATATATACAATAAATACTAAAAATACTTTCTTTTTAATTGTTAAAAATAATTTTTCTCTTATTTTTTTTTCTGCACTATCCCATTAAGAAATATGTGTTAAATAGTATTAAAAAAATGAGAATATTCTAAATATTCTGAGTGGAGTCAATTCCACTCAAAAATACAATTAATGTTCGACCAACAATAACCCCTTTTCTTTCTGCTTTTCCTCATATATTTCTTTTTGTATGTTTTCATTTGTTCTTTACCCAAAAGTGAATATTTTTTGTGATAATTTTTGGTTGGTTTGAATGATTTCTCTCTTATTATTAGAGAGATTTTGTGTAGATATTTTTGCAACTATTGTGCTTCAGATCTCACATATTCCTGGAAAAGGTCATTTGAGGCAAATGGGTCTATTCTCTCCTCTTTTAAAGGTGTTGGGTATTATGATTTCATAACAAATTTCTATTAAATATGCAAGAGAGTTCAAATTTATCAAGGTATTCTTTTGACTCGATTAGCATTCATTGATGTTTACTATTTGCTTTTGTAATCCTTGATCTTTTATCTATTGAAATTGATATATAGTTTTTTAAAAAAAAAGAGACAAAAAAACAGTTATGAATTTGATAATGAAACTAATTTATTAAGAAAAAATTTACCACACTTTAGTTAAATTAAGAATATATTTTACCATTCTAAATAAAATTGAGTATTTAAGATGACAGAATCATGACGTGAATTCGAGGGCCACTAAATTGCACATTTTAGCAAATCCAAGCGGGGGAGAGGCCAAATATTTTTATTATTTTTTTCATAAAAATATATAAATTTTTAAAATCAATTTCATATTTAATAAATGATAATCGAATTATTTTAGTCAATTGTAATCATAATTTAGAGAAGAAAAAGAAATTATAACAATGATGCGTAATTTAATAAGGAAAAACCAATCAATAAGTTGAGCAAATCAACAAGGAAAGTGAAGCAAGAGTTGGGATGAAATTAAATAAAAAGAAAAATGGGAATGCCATTAGATCATAAGTTAAATAGACACCAGATTTCCATGTATGTACACAAGAAACAAACACTTATTATAATTTAGTAATTAACAAATCATTAGATTACATATGAGCGATAAATCAAAAATAATGTTGCTCACTTTCTACACCAAAATTTCAAATCTCAGCTCAGGTGACCTAACACCCACGCCGACTACGAAAAGAGAAGATAGATGCAACTGAGTGAGCTATCCCCAATACTATTGCCACTTTAAGTTGACCTCTCTTGGGGATCAAACGGCCAGAGAACCTTTGCGATTGTGCCTGAAAGTATCCTCCACCTTTGATCATACCTCGTCTAGAAGCAGCTATTGCCATCTTTGTAGGCTCGAGATATTTGAAGAATCAAGATGAGATGGAATGAAGGATGGGTTATGCTTTAGTTTGGTTTGGTAGGAACAAGGAATTGGGTATCTTATATAGAGAGGGATGGCCTGTTTATTGACAAAATTGACCTTGCTTTGTCAGAATTCTATGCAAGACTGTGACTCCGGTACTAAAGTTGAAAGCAGACACGAGCAGAATTGGTCTGTTTGTTGACAAAACTGTCCTTGCCTGTTCAAGAAATCTTGTGCGTAACAATGTGGGGAATGAAAGAGGGTAAGATGGGTATTTAGAAACTAAAGTGAGAAGCAGACAAAAAGATGGGGAAATCCTTTGATCTTTTTAGGAAGTTGATAAGGAAAGAAAGAGTCGAGATTCGTTAAACGATTTTGACATTTTAGATCACGTGGGCGTTTTGGATTTTGAGTTGTTTACATTGCATTATTGAGAGGAGTGATCGCAAAGAGATGGGATGGGATGGGGGCACGGTGTCACTGTCAAGCCGCTGATTATCTCAACTATACCACAATTAGGCAAGGCTGCCCCCGCCTTTCCTCTGCGCGCTGTATGAATTTTAGATATATATAGATGTTTGTAACTAATAAATTTGAAAATGATAATATAATTTAAATAAAAAATTAAATTAAATTAAATTAGCTACCATTTTATGAAACAATAATAGTAGTAGTTAAAATGGGAGAGTGATTTTAATTTTGAATAAATGGATTGGGAGTTGAAATAGGCAAGAGAAGTGGCAAGTGCTCTTACATTGAATCAAGACTTCTTTTCTTAAATTAATAAATAAATTTATCTTTTCAGGTTGGGCAATGGGATTGCAACTTCAGTTAGCATCCCACCAAACAATAAATGCCTCTAATAATTGCAGTTAGCAGCCTTAAATGTCCCCATCATTCTTGATTTTTAAAATAATTTTCCCCTCTAATCAAAAGATTTATCATCATTGTAAAGTAGAAATTTTAACAACTAAATACATATTAAGCAACCGTAGAATATCCTTTCTTTTTTTCTCCTCTCTATAGAAGCAAGCAATCTCCAAATTCTAGCAGAATAGCATATCACGTCCGCCTGACAAATTTTTCTACCATAATTACATTTCTCTATGTAGGTAAATTAAGAATACTTTTTATTTTTAAGAATTATTTTATTATTTTTAAAAATTGAACTCTTTATATTCAAATAATTAAATTCTATTTTTTATTTTAATTATAATTAATATATTTTTATTATATATATATATATATATATATATATTCTATCTTTTTACTAGAATATTTTTTTAAAAATAATTTTTTATTAAAAGTCATTTCCTCTTCTTGATAAATATTAATTTATATAAAATAAAATAAAGTGAAGAATAAAAATATAAATTTTTTATTGGATTTATAAATTTTTTTTACTCTATATTTAGAGATATTTTTCATTATACTAAAGATAATCTTTAAAGTAACTAAATAATACTTGTTAGGAAATGTTTTAAGAATCTTGCAAGAGAGAAGAAGATGAGAAAAAGAATTCGCTTTAGGCCCAATATTGAAAAGGTAGGCCAGTATATATGGACTCAAATAGTAGCCCAAATCTTATGATTTTGGGTTTAAAAAGTTGAACGAGTTTCACCTTTTGATCTTATATTGAAGGAAAAAAACTATGTGATCCAATGCACTTAGAAGCTATTTATTTACTCTATAAATCATTCTCTTCAATTTAACCTAACTATTTGAGTGAATATTCAATTCAACTAACGTATTTCTTTCACTTTGTTCTCTTGCAATATGTCCTATAGGGCACGTTTGGTATTGCCCATCTTGGAATAAATATGTGATTTCTCATTCCAAAATTGAGTTTTATACCTTATATTAAGCTAAAATATTTAAAAATATGATTCTGATTCCTGTATATTGTAGGATTCCTAACATCTCAAATTTCTTAATATTTGAAATTTTTTTAGTATTTTTTAAATAAAATATTTTATATTCTTAAAAATATCCTCAACAAAATTGTAACTATTTGCTTATAAAATATAGAACTATTTAAAAACAAAGATGATTATGGAAATATAATTAATTTTTAAATTTTATTCCTCTTATTTATAAAATCACACCAAATATAAAAATAAGATTCTAATTTCTATTACATGATTGTACCCAAAAAAATATTTGAATTCCAAAACACCAATTTAGAAATAGAATTTTATTTCTCGTTTAGTATATCAAATGTCACCTTTTAACACATCTAACACCAAAGATTGCTCTCATTCTCTTGTCCGGTCATTACCAATATTTTTTTTTCTAAAAAAAAGTTATATAAATTTTGTTATGTCATGCTAACGAAATGCTTAACAAAGGGAAATCCAAACTATCTCAATTATTTGATTAGCATATTTTCAGCCAAGTTGATTCCTTTTCACATAAAATAGATAATCTTTTATAATGGTGACAGGATTTGGAAATAAATACTTTTGATGGAGTTCTAATATTCAAGCCTTCTTTGAAAAGGGCCTGTCACCCAAATGGGCAATAATGTTATAATGATAGAAATTCTCCTGCCAGCCCATTAGCCAATTACGGCAATCTAATCTCTATAAATTCATGACTTTCAAAACTAAATCATGCATATGCTAATGCTAGGAATGATTGGCTTCAAGTGGATGTGATGCCACTGACAATCAAGATAAATTCAAAGATAATCTCTCTGGACTAATTAAGATAATGAAATCGATCTATATGGAAACTTAAAGATATAATTTCCAAGGTAGGAACAAATGTGAATGCTCCCAACTTTTTGATGAATGGCCAATCCAGATGTTGATTGGTTGTCGAGGAACAAACACAAATATTATACCTGAGGCCGGTAGTCCAATGTTCCACTCAAGTAAGTTGGAGGAATTGGAGAGACTACTATTGATCAATATTAACGAATTTGGTTTAAAATAGGACCATATATGATTCCTAAACAAATAGCTCACCTTGGTAGAGTTATATTAGAATTAGATTATGGATCTTAATCCAAATTAGATAAACAATGAAACTTTGGAAAAGCTGGAAGAAAACTTATACAAGAGAGGCTTTAAAGAACAAGGAAATTTTAGTGCAGGTCTTTCTTCCGTGCCTTGCAACTCTTCTACGTCTCCTTTTCATAGTCAGATTCTTGAAAATTATCGAACAAGTGGAGGAATCTGTCAGCTTTAATCACATGAGCAAGGAAATCTTTCAATGGAAGAATCTGTCAATCTTATTCACATTGAAAGGAAATCATTCAGACTTACTCAAATTAAATTTGGTATTGTGAATTCAAGAATATATATATATAACTCTTTTGTGGTTAATTGGATATATAACTTGCTTATTATATTTAAATTTCCAAATAATATATATCAAGACGACATTAAAAATTCTCATAACAGAGATCTTATATATTATTTGGAAATTTAAATATATAAGCAAGTTATATATCCAATTAACCACAGAAGAGTTATATATATATATATATATTTATCTTATAGTAATTAAATTAATAATTTAATAGTTAACATCAATTTCATATGAAAATGTGAATTTTGTCAATCTCTTTTTATCTTTATTTTTCAATTGGGAAATTATTTTGATGGAGAACATATAATAATAATGATAACGGATGAATGAACTCATACATCACGTCACGTATTTCTGAACTCATAAAAGGATAATAATTAAGCTGCATAACGTATTGATGAACTCACAATGACTCTGATAAGGTAAATAAAACAATCCAAAGTATGAGTCACAACCCAATCAAATCTAAACTGAGAGATAATGCAAATTTCTGTGTCATGAATGGGAAAAAAAAAACTCTCCTAGATCTGTTTATAAATTTATTTATGAATCCAAATTAGTAAAAAAAATTATCATTTAAGAAAAGCATTTTATAATAGAAAACAAATAATAACTCTTTCCAATCTCAAAAAATTCAAGCCACTGGCAGGCAAAGAGCAGGTTGAATTGTAATGAGTTAAGAGACTGGCAGGCCGTTGAAATTAATTTTTGTTCTTTGCCCAATTCTTCAACATCAATAAAAAAAAAACTTCAATTTTGTTTTACAATCAATGATATATTTACAAAGTTTTATCCCTATGCAAGGTGCATGTTGCATGTTGCATTACTACAAAATAGCTAGGGGCAAAGTTTGATGGAAAGTAAAGTAGAGGTGGTTGTTAGGAATGTAAGTAAATGAAATTATAATTCTTATTATCTATTTCTTTCTAAAATTTGAAATTGACTTTACGTAATAAAAAAAAAATGCAAAAGGGGATACTTTATGTTAGGAATTTAAAATTTAAAATTATTGCTACCCAAATTAATATATATAAGTGATAATTATCAATATTATGTCCTATACTATAATATAATCAATTTTGTTTAAAATGTTATTTATGTTTGAGATATTGTGCCATCAATTTGAAATTATTCTATTCAATTTGCATCTGAAGTATCTACTTTCATTTAAAGAATATTTTGATTGAGTATTTTATAATAGGCTCTAACCAAACAATATAATATTATAAAATCATTAATTACCTTAAATTCCTCTGAAATATATAAAAATAAATATCACATTTTAGTGTTTTATCTTATTTTATTTTAGTTTATTAAACCGCAACTTTACCCCACCCCCTTTACCCTGGTAACAGAGCATACATTATTTACATCCCTTCTTGTCTTTATTCTCTTCTACAGATTTTCTAGCTTGTATAAATAGAATCATATGCAGGCTTCTGATTATCCCAATTCCCAAGTGGGTTGCTACCAAATCATGTTTGAAATAGAGTAAACAAATCCACTTAGATTAAGGAGACTCCAAATCCAATCATTGCATTTTCAGAGCACAGGGATAGAATGGAACTATCTGCTTAAAGGGTCAGTTGATTAGTTCTCTTCCACTTTGCCCCCTTTATCTTTCTATTTTATTTCTCTTCTCCTTTTCCATTCCATCTAAATCAACATCACGTACCGCACGTAATCACACAAAATCCACAAGCAACAGCGAAGATAAGCCATAATCTAATGCCTTTAAATTGCTCGAGCTTGGTTGCTAAAGTCCCCCGCTTTCTGGGACAGAACGGAAGGGACACCCCTAACCATGTAGACAATTTTTTCTACTTCCTCCATCACAGAAGAATTCACCAAAATAAGTCTCTAAAGATTGTTTCTTTCTCTAAGTTAAACCAAACCCAGAGTTATTCTCCTCCTCCAATTATGGACCCGAAAAGCTCCGACCTTTCTTATCCTGAACCAGAAACATACTCTAAAGAAATGGATATTGCTGTCAGAGCTGTGCAGATGGCTTGTTCTCTTTGCCAGAAAATGCAGGAGAGTATGATTTCTAGGACCAACAGTCATGTCCAGGCTAAGGATGATAATTCTCCAGTCACTGTTGCAGGTAAATGTTCAAATGAACTAAATCTGATATATATATAAATATTATTTGCTTTGTAATGGGTTTTTTCTATTTTTTTAATTCTTTCGTTTAATTGTTTTCTTCGGGTCTTGGAATTTGTATTGTTGGGTCAATTTTGTTGAGAGTTCATAACTTGAATTTGGGTTCAGAATGGGACTTCATTTTTCATTGTTCTTCAATTCATTCCCTCATGATTTTGGACTTAACCATCATTAGTTTCTAATGAACTTCATATAATTACATCAACTAGCAGTTTGACTTGGAAATGACATTAGTTGTTGATAGAAGTGACCCCCAAAGCATGTATGCTATTTCTTTTGTTTTCTTCGTAATACAAAGTGGGAAGAACTGTAGCTATCAGAAGATAATGCATTCAACAGCCCATATTGCTGCTTAAATGAAGATAGCTTCATCCACTCATTGGTGGAAATATAACATGGATTTGTTGGCCCATTTAGGGAAAAAGAAGGACAAGTGGGCATCTAAGATTTTTATTAGAAACCTCCAAGTGTACAACAAAATGGATTCTCAGGATCTTATTTTCCTTCCAGCTAAAATTACTTTATAATATATCTTCAACTTTTTCCAAGCTAAGATATTGACAAAGCCAGATACATCCACTTAGAATGGACTTGAGCATCAATATCAGTTTATCAACTTCCTAGGCTATTCACATAGCAAATTACATTTGTATCGGTTCTACTGATGAATTGTGTGTTCGTTGCACACAGTAATGCTTTCATTGCTTAATATGTATCAATTGAACCTAATGTATTATAACTATATTTTAGAGTCACTGAACTGTATAGTATAGTTTATCGCAATCATCAATAAGTATGGAATAAAATCTTTAGCTAATAAATATCTTATGTGAATTGTATGTTTAATCTCTGAAGAAAGTGTAGTCTACCTTAATGTGAAAACAACAAAAAGATTTACTATGCCTCGAAACTCATTGAATTGGCAACTCTAAAACCACCATGTTCAGTATTTTCCAGTTAGTCTCTTTCCTCTGCAAAAGATTAGGAAACTCATTTGTGCTTAGATCAAAAGCACGTAATAGAACTCTTTGCTGAAATACTGTAGATTGAATTTTATCTTATTTGCCATCATGTTATGCTTCTTGTTTAGTTTACTTTTTTGGAGATCATTCTATCTATAATCCATGATATGCCTTTTGAACATCATCAAAATCTCTCTATGCTCAGATGGTACCCCCTTAGCTTCCTTTCCAGGATGAAAAACATTCATAATATGCCTTTTCTAGCTGAGGATTTTGTGTTATTTGTTAACATCTCAGAAACCACTCAGTTGCTTTTGAAAGAAAATTACTACAACTTTTTTCTTGAAATTCTTTTCAAGTTCTCTAGCACTTTTTTTTTTCATGTAATGACAAGTAATATTTGAAACTTTGGCTGGTCTCTGTGATCTTATCTTTTCCTATAATGGGGGATTTGTTGTTAGGCTTCAACATTATGGTTCTGAGAGAAGGTTTCTCAGAAATTGTCCTATCTTTGCTGTTAATCTAATCCAGTTCCGTAACTCTGTTAGAAAATACCAACTTAAAGCACAGAAGAATTCCAATAAGAAGTGGATGATTTAAGCATTAATACATTTATGTACACCACTTTGGTACTTACTAGGTGCCCATTAACAAAGTTATACACAGTTTTTCTTTATCTATTGTGGGTTTCACTAAATTATAGTGTTGCTTCCTAGTTTGATAATTTTCTTGATTACACCATGTAAACAGATTGGAGCGTCCAAGCCACTGTCAGCTGGATACTATCTGAGTCCCTAGGGAGTAGGAATGTCTCAATAGTTGCTGAGGAAGATGTTCAAACTCTCTTCAAGGCTGATTCATATGGTCTGTTAGATGATGTAGTTCGAACTGTTAATGAGTGTCTGGCCGAAGCACCTCGCTTTGGTCTTAAAGCTCCGGTAGCGGCCCTTAGCAATTCAGAGATTCTTGAAGCCATCAGTCGTTGCAACTCAAGTGGAGGTCATATGGGACGATTTTGGGCACTTGATCCTGTTGATGGTACATTGGGTTTTGTACGCGGAGATCAATATGCTGTTGCTATAGCGTTGATAGAGGATGGAGAGGTTGTGCTTGGAGTTCTCGGCTGCCCTAATTATCCAATGAGGAAGGAATGGTTAAATTATCACCACCGCTACCATAGAATCATATCTAAGCTAACCTCACCAACGTCTGAATCATGGGACAAAGGCTGTGTGATTTATGCGAGGAAAGGTAGTGGAGAGGCTTGGATGCAACCTCTACTCCAGGGTCATAAGAAGTTATTGTGGCCAAACTCTGCGAGACCAGTTCAAGTATCCTCCATTGACAATCCAGCATTGGCTACCTTTTGTGAACCAGTTGAGAAAGCAAATTCAAGCCACTCCTTCACAGCAGGATTAGCTCACAGTGTCGGGCTTAGGTGAATGCATTTTCTATTCCTCCTGTGGTGTAGTTTGGTGTTAGAAGCTCATCTTGTGAAGAAGAAAACAAGAAAAAGACATGACTTCATACATTGGAAAGGGAAAAAAGGAATTTTAAAACTTGTATATTAATGACGGCACATTAATCAGCTATCTAGAAGAGCTGACATATCTACTTTTTTGTTTTTTACTGCAGAATGCAACCGTTGCGCATGTACAGCATGGTGAAATATGCTGCCATAGCTCGAGGGGATGCCGAGGTTTTTATGAAGTTTGCAAGGGCTGGCTACAAGGAGAAAATCTGGGATCATGCAGCTGGTGTTGTTATCATACAAGAGGCAGGGGGTGTGGTTACTGATGCTGGAGGGCGTCCGCTGGACTTCTCAAAGGGCGTCTACCTGGAAGGTCTTGATCGGGGTATAATTGCTTGTGCCGGACCTAAATTACACGACAAGATTATTAAGGCTGTTGATGCTAGCTGGAACTCCTCTAGTCTGTAATGTTTTTCTTCTGCACTCAACATCAATAACAGTAAATATGTTTTTCTCTTAATATGCGCAGTAGCAGGCAACCCTTGGCTTATGGGATTTGAAATTGTGCATAGCTAAAATTAAACTCACGTTATGAAGTATAATTTTTGCAACCCAGTGCTTACATGAAGCAATTTGCTAGAGAGCAGATCTCACGAGCTTACATTCAATTAATCTCTGAACCATTAACATGATAATTCCAAGAATTTACTTGTTCTCGTATGCTCTATATGAGTTGATAAAATAGTGAACTCCAGATATTAGTATAAATTGCAACTAGAGATTCAAAGCACCCATTCCAGACTTATTTGATACCGAATTTTATAAATACATAATTATATTTTTAAAAAAATGCAGAAATCTGATTAAATCGTGATTCAATTATCAATTCGATTCAATGTGGGATTTGATTTCAATAACATTGCTGAAGATTGAGATATTTATAATTAACAAGAGAGGAAAAACAAGATGTAAAATAATATTGCAACACATAATCGTGTGTAAGAAAAATGAAAAAGAAGTGTTGAATAAATTAAGAACATTTAAAAGAAAGATTGTTGTTCAATAAAGAAACCACTGCCAGAATTAAAGAAGTTAAGTAGGAGTTGGAATTAAATTAATATTTGGATCCTGGAATTGAATTTCTAGTCCACTGCATTCCATGCCATCATGTTTTCAACTAGTAATTATGCTATGGAAGAAAAAGTAAATCTCCTGAGCAATTGAAGGTTGTGTTAATTATAGAAATAACTAAAGAAATAAAAAATGTCAAAATTAAATCAGGGGTCGGCCCTCTCTCTTAAATACCTCGGTTCTCTTGTCTATGCTCCTTGCTTGGTAGTTAGTTCGTATTGAGTCCAAAAGCCGATCTTAATTTGATATTATTGAGAAGAAGAGTGTATGTGAGGTGATGGTAATGGAAATGGTAATGGTAATGGTAATGGTAATGGGTAACATTAGGGATAAAGCTTCAATCTTTTTGTAATGAATTTATAGATTTTGGAAGTTGGCCACATTAAAGCCATGGCTACATGACAGCAAATACTTGCAGTATGTACAAGACCCATAAATCTCTTCCTTTATTTCTGACAGGAAATGGGTCAGTACTGTTATTGTACCACCAAATATAGAGCTCTAATCCCACTCTTAAGAAAAAAATATATAAAGAAAAAGTAAGTTACCAATTGAATTGCTTTTTTTTTTTTTTACAAAAAATAATGAGACAGATAGGGACAATAAATAGTTGTTTTTCTGACCATTCATACTACTAGTAGCAAATTAAAAAAAAAAAAAAAGAATGCTTAGTGTAGCACTAGAGATATGATTGAAGCTTATAGACAGGCAAGTGCATGAAATATACAATCTAAATATGATGACCAATCTACCTTTTTCAGTTTCCACTTCTAACTGTGCACATATAATTTGCATAAACTAAATCTTACATTATTCAAGATAACATTCGCATCAATTTTCATGTTACCTTTTAAGGTATACAACTTTCATATGATCAAACTGCTAAAATCCCTAACCTTATATCTGTTTTTTCCTTGTTAGAAAAGTTAGTGGGCTACTTAACAACGTATTTCTACATCTATTGTAAAAAAAAAAAAATTAAAAAAATCAAGTTTCCATATCCAACTAGAAAATCCAAAATCAACTTATTCAAATACAATAGAATTTAATAGGTTATAAATGGGTTCTTAATTATAAACATAAGACAAATGTTTAAGACTTGATTCCATATATAAGATTAATCTTTTCTTACATAGTTGGATATAAATCTATTAATCAATTAATCTTCAATCATTCTATTTTCTTAAATTCTTAATTAATTTAAGAATTCTAGTGAACAGTCCAATTGCTTCTATTTGAGTATAAAATATCATGAAAGTTATTTTTATCTTATTTATTGAAACACAATTTTATAGAGAACAATGTTAGCTATGCTCCTTACTATTAATTGTTTTTTTTTATGTATAATATTTTTTTCAACTATTTTTTTAATTTAAATTTCACATAGTTTTAATTTTTTTATATATAAACCTATAAAGATATGTACCATCTAAGTGATATACAATGTTTTCACATTTTAAATATTTCCAAACATTCGCACTACCTTCTCTCATCACCCTCTCCAGTTTCGAACAAAATGAAGACTTTCACTTGCTTCTCGTTCATGGCCCTTCTGCTTCTCCTCTGTCTTACTAACCATTGCAACCCCACCCGAACCCAATCCTTCAAGGCCCAAATCCGCCAACCCAAAAACAAGGGTGGTCGGATTGGGAATGATGCTGGCATGGGTGGATTCTTCTGTCCTGGATCCGGGTTTGGGATACCCGGCTTTGGAAAAGATAGGGGAAATGGGATTATTGGTGGTGGATATGGAGCCGGATTCAGAGGTCCCAATGGAGGGTACTAGAAATGTGGAATAAGGCCAATATAGTGTGATCGAGTCGATATAATAACAGATTTGAGATCGATTTAATTAAAAATTTGAACTCAATTTGAAATTCGATTATTTGAAACTCGATTTGAAAAATATTCAAGCTACTCGAGTTCGATTAGATAAAACTCGAATCAACTAAAAAATAATATATTCGATTCGATTCGAGTTCGACTAAATAAAATTCAAATCAACTAAAAAATTTAATAAATAATATATTCGATTCGATTCAAAATCAGTTTGAATTAATTCGACTCGATTAAACTCGAATATATTTAAATATTAAAGATATAAAAATAATTTAATAAATAATTAAAAAAACTACTCGATTAACTTCACAAATTTTACGAATAGAGCGTTATAATATTTACATTCAACTCAACAAACTAGTTCACACTTTTAGGCTTACAGTAGTTTTTAAAGAGAGATACATGTTACAGAAAGAAGCTAACCTATTCTGCTAAGTACTTCACCTCTTACTATAGGTCAAGGAAGGGCTACAGAGCCAGCGGTGGGGGTGGTGGTTGCACTATGGATTGCAAAAAAAAGTGTATTTCCTATTATTAGACAGAGAGGATTAGATCATGGCAACCAGTAGCTGCTAATCATTTTTGATAATATACATATTTTTTATTATTATGTGATCATATATATTTAATGTCTAAGTACTAGGCCGTTTGATATTGCGTTTGACAAAAACGTTTTTAGAAAAAAAAAATATTTTTAAATTTTTTGAGTTTTAAAAATTGTTTTTGAAAAGAATTAAATAAATAGATGTTTTTTCCAGAAGCAGGTTTGAGAAAAATAATTTATGAAAAATTAAAAAAATTAGTCAATTAAATTAAAAAAATTTTAAACCTGCTTTTTAAACTTCTAATAACAATTACAAACACTCTTTATACATATATGCTATGAAATATATATAAGGAAACTCTTCAGTAATTCTGATTTAGAACTTTTTCCTCTTCTTGTTTTCTTGCAAGAAACATTTTCTTTTTTTCTCGAATTTATTTATTGGAGTGGAATTTATTTCTTTTTATTTCTTTTAATTCGTAAAAATATGAGTTGATTATTCATATTAATCTGATCTTGATGAAAGACTGAGATCATATAAAGTTTTTCTTAAAAAAAACGTTAAATTGGTTGTTGTCATAGTGTAATGAGCAATTATTTGATTAGAATAGTTTATTATTTAAATGGTAAATTGCAAAAGAAGTTGGGTTCTCCATGGATATGTAATTTGTGGTATCTTAATATTTGTGTTCCTAAACACTGTCGTAAAAAAATGTAAATAAAACAAAGGAGGGTTCATTATTCATGTGTTTGAGAAAATGACAGGTTTGGATTTTTGGGTTCATAACTTGTCATTAGAATTGAAGCAGACATCTACTCTCCATAAATTGGTTTTACTCAGCATGGACACAAAAAATTTTACATCATAAATGGCAAGGGAACTCTCTTTCAGATGAAAATTTTTTAAAATTTTTTTTAAAAAAAATCAATATTACAAATTTTTGCTTGTTAACTTTGTTATGTAATTTGTGATTAAGATGAAAATTTTATTTATTTTACTATTTTTTTCTTAGTTAATCTTGTTATGTAATTTGTAATTAACATGATAAGTAACACGATCCGAACTGCAACTTAATGTAGCCATTCCCAACTCTATCCAATAGTAGCTAGAAAAATTCTGATTTGATTAGGAATGGATGTTTTATCCAATTTTTAAGTCAAATAATAAGAAACTTATTAATATTTAATATATTCTTGATAAGAAAATTCACTTGTACACCTCAACTTTCCTAAAAAACAAAAAACTCCATGACAACCTAAGATAGATGAAGCAACAATAAAGTCGAGTAATTTCAACCACAATTAACTTACTTCCAAAACTAGCTAGAGAGTTTCAAAAAACATGCATGTATTACAAAGAATTCGACTCTTATGAATCAACCAGGGTGTTTTAACTTCCACTTAACCAAGACATGAAAAAATCCCACCTCCAAAATTAAAAACCTAGACCAACTTGCACAAGGAAAAAGTGAAGGCGAGCCTGAAACAACACAAAACAACAAACGCACATTATCGCTTCAATTACAAATGATACCCCTCCATCGAAGATATTACCAGCAAATCCTCAAACCCTCTCATGACTACCCACCGAGAGAATGTTTCACAATCCAATGATGACAGCTAGTTACATACATTTTAACTCCCTTTATTCTGTTTCTAGCTTCAAAGAAAGCAATCAAAGGAAAATTCTACATCTTCAATGATTTTACTCTAAGGGGCATATAATATGGACTCAGAATGCTCCAGTCAAAGAGCAAGAGAATTGACCTCATCTGCCTTCCAAAGCCCTTCCTCGTACTTGTACCACCGCATTAGCCCTTCATCACTTCTCGTCCTTTGGCACATAATGCAAGTGTCCTCCATGCAAGTTAAAAATTCACGCAAGCGAGAAGCTTTCTCTAGTATAGTTTGATCAAGCTCCTTAATAACTCGTCTCGGTGCAGAAGGAGGCAAGACTTCTATCAGAAGGCAATGCGATATGTTAAGCACCTCCAAACATTGCAGATTATCCAAGATAAAGATCAAAGCATCTTTCACGAGCATTGTACATCGAAGGCTCAAAACCCTTAATTTTGGAAGATATGCAGCTAAGGTAGATGCAAAGAAAATATCGAAAGGACCCATGACCTTTAGTTCACAGAAGTTTCTACAATTATTGGCAATTTCCTCGATGAAATAAGGTGGGTTCGCAATGCTAGGCATTGTCAAAGATTCAAGATCCCTCCACATTCGTATAGCCTTGCATATTCCAGTCTTTTTTATTCGGTTCCATGCTGGCAGCACCAATCTTCTAAGTCGTGGGCACCTAGAACAGAAGAAAAAGCACCTTAGATTTCACTTGAGAATATAGAACTGATCCAGGAAAAAAGCAAGGATGACTTTTTTTCCCTAGTTTGAGTGAACAAAAAAAACACAAGCAAAATCAATAAAAAGACTTGATGATATGAGCTGCCATACAGAAAACTATTGGTATATTTTTACCAGCCTGAAAAATAAAATTACCATTACAATAAAATCGTTGAGCTATAAGTAAAAGATAAGTTGGAAACTTACAGAATTATGTTCTTTGGTTTCTAAATCGTAAATGGAAGGCAATGCTTCCATCACAATTATGTCACAAATATTTACATTTTGCCTACATTTAGCAATAAATGAAGATGCAGTACCTTTGATTAATAGCATAAATTGATGACAGAGAACCGCACAACATATATGCTGTACAAAGCTAACTCTAACTGAAAGGGAAGTAACTATTGGCCCTTAAGCCATAAAATTTCTGTAGAGCATTACCCAAACAGCCCTGTTGCATATTGTGCATTCATCATTCAATTATTTCACCACAGGGACTTCAACAAGAAAAGAAACACCAACAAAGTATACATTGCATGTTAGATATAACAAATTTAATTAGAAAACATAGGGCTATAACCTCAGTACATAGATAGTTTTGTTCAAAAAGAGAAGTTACCTACAACGATATCCCCTCTCTCCCTGCCTTGAGACATGGATAAATTCACTAAGATCTTCCTCCTCATCCTGCCCTCCTTAAGGTTTGCCACAGCCCCAGTGTTATGTTCTCAATGTACAAACTTCATTGGTTTAATCAGCCACAAATCATGTCCACTATCAAGGCATGGATAACTACAATGATCCTCTTCCTACTCCCCCACCCAACCCACCTACAGTTCATGACACCCAAATGTTAAGTTCTCAAATGATTATTCATTGATTTAAACAGCCATGCCGCACATCTCCTATAAACACTCAGTTTACCTTTTCTTTAATTGGCTAAAACTAAAACCTTCAATTTCTAGATTTCTTACTTCCGAATTACTGCATTGAGAACTTGATATTCCCATCCACCATAAAGGTATTATCTTTCTTTCAAATGTAAATTTACTGTACTCAATTCAACTTACAAACCCAAAATGCCCTATAAATTTCAACTGGATTCATAATTAGCAGATGCACAAGAACAGAGGGAGGAACAATAAAAAATAAATGCACATCAAACCATTATCAGAAAGCTTAGCAGAGCCTCCAATGTGAAAAAGATTTTAAATTCACCTTTCAGCAATATAAGTCAACTGCTCGTCGCTTACATACAGATTGAAGTGAAAAAACAATGATGTTATGTTCCCCTGGCTGAGATTCAAGGATATCTTCAACAACCGGGTCAATATCTTATCCGAAGGACCATCCACATACACATAAGGCTCCAACGGGATTTTAATGTAATTAGATTTCAACATCGACAAATCAAGTGTTCTCCAAAGCAAGGGATCACAGCAAGCCAAACGCCACGAGCTACAAACGTGAGTGATGCCTGAAGTTAATTGAAAAATGTCAAAAGACTGGAATATCTTCACCAAAATATCATTGTCCATATCCTCCCAACTTCTCACAACAGAGTCGCCGTCCTCCATCTCATCAGCTTCTGAAATGCGCCAATGCGACATTAAGCCTACAGAAACAAGAAACTGGAGAATTAATATATTATAGACAGTTCAATTCTCATATGGATGGCAGGAAGCCGCGAATAATTTGAATTATGAGAAAAAAAAAAATTTTTGATCAAGAAAAGCCTCAAATTGAGAAGACAAAAATATCTCAATACATTATTTTATAATAGATAAGGAAATTTACAAGTCGCATACTCGGGCATAATTGACTATGAGACACTGGCTTGAAAAGAGTGAACGAATTTAATAAACAAGAAAAAGAAACACCTTAACAAAAGATACTAAAATGGATTCAGAGAACAAGAGAGCTGAATTGTACCAATAACCATCAATAATCTTCAGTATCCAGTTAAAAACAAAAAAATTATCCTCTGCTAGGTGTAAATTCTAAAAAGAATAATTTTTCCCAAATAAAAAGAAAGTCCGAATCATACGTTGGACAACTGAATTCAACAGAAAGCTACAAATTAACCAGTCTTGAGACTGGAAACTAACATTCATAAGGCTAATTGCAACTCAGATCTCTGACTTCACCATATCTAAACAATAATAATCAAAGGATCCAAACGGATCCACTTTTCACTCCATCGGTACGTACAAATATAAACACAAACATCAACAAAGAAAGAGACGAAGAGTGAGAGAAAGAGACACCTTTAAGGACACAATAATTCGTCGTTCACCGATGTGTCTGAGCTTGAAGGGAAGCCAAAGATTAACAGCTTGTTTCGACGGAAGCATATGAGGGTATAGTAGGAATTTGCATTGTTATATGTTCTTGTGTTTGGGATTTGGGAAGAAGTTGCAAGGTAAAGGCCAGGGATTTTTTTTTTTCTTTTCTTTCTTTTCTTTTTTATTAGGAGAGTGATCTTTGTTAGTACTATGAGTTACCTGTCGGTTCTTGAATTAAAAACGTTAGTATCAATTCAGCTGTTTTTGGACAAGTGACGGACCAATTAGAATGGTCAAACTCAAGAAATGAGTTACTGTCGGTTCTTTGAATCACGCGGCGATCTGCTTCTCCTACGGTTATCATGAACCCGTTTAAGATAACCGATTCCTGTACTCTTTTTCTTTTTTAAATTCTAACTTCATTAATTTTAAATTTCAAAACCAAAATTATGAGAAATAGAAAGAAAATTTGTATTTTATTCTTTTTAATTATTAATTCCAATAATTCTTTTCAATTTAGCTTTTTACTCAATTATTATTGATTTTTTTAACTTAAACTTGACATGAACATATTGTTGATATACATTTCAAAGTTCTCCCTCAAGAAGTGAACATAAAATTAAATTTGGAGAGGGGCAAGAATTTTGAATGATAATTTTAAAATATCAGTACAATTGTCTGCCTCCTTTTTCAAAAAGATATATAATTTTCTGAAACCATTCTGAATCATACAACTGCTAGGAAAGCAATGAAACAGAAGAAGAAAACAGGGACTGGCGTTGAAATCGGAGGTTAACCTGAAGATTCAGCAACTGTAACAAGCAAAATTTCATCCGCAGAACTCCCATTATTCTTAAATTGACATAAAGAATTCAACTTTTAAAATTACTATGATCTATGAATGAAAGAACAGATGTATCAATCATAAACATCGCAACTAAAATTCAGATAAAACCAAGAAAATAATTTTACAACCAAGATGAGTAACTTAAGAAATGCCAGTAACTGCGTGAACCTATAAAATCTCATTCAAATGCGCAGTTCTCAGAGAAAATGATCGAAAAACAAACTACCCATGTAATGAAAACTTAGAGTAACAACTAAAGTCTATCATAATGCAAACATCTATGGACAATTATTTTACATGGCAATGAATAATGTCATCATTCATCCACCATATTTTTAGTTAAAACAACCTTACAAATTTTTTTTTTCAGACAAACTACATCCAAGATAGAAAATAATTAAAAAAAAAAACCAATTTATAAAATCGACCCTAATCATAATTTCCTTTTGCCCATATATTTTATCAAATTACTTTACAAAATCTCTTAGTACATCTGAGTATCCTAAACCTAATTCCTAATGGATAATAATAATAACAACAATAATGAATATGATGATCATGATGATGAAAAGGAAAAAACAAGAATGATAAGATAACAAAATGAATATAATGAGCAAAATTTAACAACTTATGAAGATATGGGAAATGGCAACAATACAACTTTTGAAAAAAAAAAAATCTTCCTGCTCTGTTATATGGATATTGCTTCAGATTGTTGAGCATGAACATTAGTCAAGAATAAGAAACAAAAAGGAACTCAATGTTGCAATTACATTTCACAATTTTGAATTAATTGTTCTCTTGACAAAAACAAATGCAAGTTTTTCTTTTGCTGATTGCCTTGTTGTTTCAACAGATCTAACTACCAAATTCCAAATCATAAAATCAAAAGGAAAAAAACTACAAGTTTATCTTCCCTGGTTGCTGAATGCTTTACTGTTTTGAGAGATGTAATTTCTCACTGTACAGCTTCAATAAATGAGGAGCATCTTCATGACAATTCACAAACTTTTCCAAGAACCACTTCTCTGTACACTCAAACAGTCTAGTTTTGCTTGAATCTAATTTAAACAGACCTTTTGATGACAAAAATTGCATAGCTGCAGCTCTTGGAATGAGCCTCTTCTTCAAGCTTAGACAAAGTAGCACAGGGCGATTTGCAATCAGTGAAGGGTCTAAACCTAATTTGCTCACATAAAAATCCATCGTTGTCATAATCTTATCCTCTGAAATTGTCATACAGCAAGGATTCTTTCTAAAGGCTGCAATGATATCTTTATCAGACCAACCCCACCTCTTATAAGCATCAAACTTTTTATCTCTTGTCAATTTGGTAGATCCTATCAATACTGTGACTGCTGCAACAAACTGTGACTTCAAAGGATCGAATCCCATTTCCTTCACTTCCTCCACAATATTTGCAAATTTATCTGAATTTGTTCCAAGCTTTCGAGTGTTAAACCGAACTAATAAGAAAATATTGGTTGCAGGCACTCCATTTTCTCTCAAAGTAATGATATTAGGCATCACATTAGCTTCAACACGACGAGACAGAATACTAGGAAATTGTTTAATAGCTGCAATGGCTTCCTCATCAGATTGGAGGAACTCTCTATAAAAATTAAAAGAAGGAATCAAATGGTTTTCTAAGCTTCTTTCTAAGATCCGAGGGCAGAGAGTGAAGATTCTTATAAGATCAGCGGTTGAAGCACCTTTAGAGCGAAAAAACTCAACTTTGGGGAAAATGTATTTCTCTGGATAGAGTGATAGCATTTTTGGGAATTTTGTGATCATTTCAGAGATCTGGTTTTTTGAGAATCCATGTTTCTGGAAAAAGGATAGGATTAAGTCAGGCTTCTGTGAGGTTTCAAATTTGACCACTTTAGAAGCTGATAAAGCAGATTCTGGAGTCAAACCACATATGTTAATGAGGTAAGAAACAGTAAATGAAGGTCGATTTGCATCACATGACAAGTATCTAAGAGATGATAATACCACCATTGATGGGTTTTGAGCTTTGATACGGTACCCATTTCTGGAATTCAGAAGAGTTTTACAGAGAAAATAAAACATGAGAACTCAAACTTAATTAGATGTCGAAATAAAAAATCTCACCTTTTTGTCGAAACAAGTCTGGAATATGATTAGAGCCACTTACAATTCCAATTCCAGCAGAGGAAATTCAAAACCAGCAGCAAGCAAAAACCCTCAGTGAGGGATATTTCACACTTGCACGGCGCGGAGAGACAAAACAAGTCTCTAAAAGTTGAATAAACGACATCGTTTCTAGCGGTGGATCCCAATGCATTTTGGTGATAAATTCTATCTATTTTTCAGAAAATAAAAATAAAAATAAAAAGTATTATCTTTTTTGTAAATCTACCTTAGATAAAATGATGGGATTTGAATTTCCTCATATTAATCTAAACTTTTTGAATGGTTATTTAAACATTTAAATTTTAGGATATTGAGCAAGCTAGCTTATAGTTGAATGGAATTAATGTATCTAATTAATTATAATAAAATAAATAAAATTATCTTACTAACCTTATATACATATATAAATATAAGAGAGAGTATTTATTACGTCTCAAATTTTCAATTATAAAATTTATTGCACGTTAATTATTGCATAAAAAAATTTCTTTCATATACATATTAAAAGAAATATGTATGAATGTAAAAAAGAATAAATTAATATTTTCACTCTATATTTGCTTAAATTAAAATAAAAATTAAAATATATAAACTATTTTATTTCTAATTTATTTTATATACTATTCCACTAAATTGCAGTGAAATCGAGTATTAAATTCATTATTTATAGATAAAAAAAATAATATTATATACGTATATAAATATATGAAAATTGTTTCAGCACTTAAAGTTATTAAATTATATTAAATTTGATTTTTTATATGTTTATTAGATAGTTAACTATCTGATAATAAATTTCAGTAAATTAATTGATGACAAAATTATTTATAATCATTTACTCATTTATATCCACTCATTTAAATTAGAATATGAGAGATAAATATGTAATTTAAATATAAATGGGTAATAAGTAGGTTCAACCTATTTTAACTCACTAATATATAGGTATTTATGGGTTAGGTATGGGTACCCATTTAAACTCATAATTAAATTAAAAATACTTAATTTTTTTGTCCACTAAACTAGGTAATAAAAAAACTTTTTCTTAATTAAATTGCTTATAAAACTTTTAAAAAATTATTGAATATATAAGGCATTTTTTGTCTGTGTTCCTATAAATTTTTAATGTTATATTTTCTAAATTTTTTTATTAACAAAAAAATAGTTTTGTGATTTTGTAGTTAATATATATTTATTATCAATTTTTTTCTACCAAAAATTAAATATTTTGAAAAAAATAGTTTTCAATAGAAAAAAAATATTGCTTCTTTAACTATTGGGTCTTCTTCATCATCTTTGAAAGTACTAGTAATTTTATTTCTTTCGGAAATTAAAAGAAATTTTTTTCTTTTTCTTCAAAAAAAATACATAAAAATTTTCTCTTCTATCGGTTATATATTATTGGTTGATGAATAAAGTGAAAAAAAAAATGGTTGATACACTTTGATAGGCAGCAATACAGTCTTAACTATCTTGTTTCTTTTTTATTTTTAAAATTGTTAATTTTAGTTAAAAATTCATAAATTTGAATTATTTTAACCCTTAGTTCAACATCTATAAATGAATGAAAAATAAAATCTTTTCGCTAATTATTATTTTTGAAGATGATAGTTTATCTCAAAATTAATTATAAAATTTATTAACAGTTTCATTCGGCCATCAAATTAAATTATTTAACTTATTTTATTAAAAAAAATCATTTTTTTCTCATGATTCTTAAAGTCTCAAGTTTTAATTGTAATTAACCTCTATTTTTTATAAAAAAATTAAAAATAAATTTATGATCAAATAGGGTTAGTAACTGTAAAATAAAAATTCTATGTTAATTAAATTCTAAAGTTGATTTCTTTTTACTAAAAAAAGTTTAAAGTTGATTTTGAACAAATTAATAATTAAAAAAAATCAAGAGCAAATTAATGAAAGTATTTTATCCTTACATTAGAAAATTAAAATAAAATCTCAACAAATAGTTGTATAACAAAATCTTAACAAATAGTTGTATAAGTTATTTGAGATATATTATTTTGATATATTAAATGAGTAGATAGATGGGTTAGAGTTAATTAGGGGTAAATTTAAAGATCAAATTTATAAAAATATATATATAATTTTTCAATTTTTTTAATCCATCCTTTACTTTGATAAATATTTTATAATTTCTAAATTTCATAAATTTTTAAACTCTATTAATTACATATTTTTGTAAAAAAAATATTATAATCAATTATTTAGATTATTCAAGATCTGATTAATTATAGTTTAACATCAAACATAAAAGATTTCATTGAAACCAAGAGAGTAAACAATATAGTTTAGTTTTTAAAATACTATATCTTTTTTATTTTAAATTTTTAATTATATTATCATATTGATTTTTTTAAAATATATATTTTATCGGATATTGCATCCAAGTAGAAATTCAATAAAAAATATTATAATTTGGCGGCTCAATGTACACTATTATTATGCTTTGAAACTATTTAATTTTTTGTTCAATTCTTAAAACTAAATATGATAAATATCAAAATTAATATTTAGAGATATAAAAAAATACAATAAAACTAAAAATAATAATAATTGAGAGACTGAAAGATATGTATTGATAGAAATTGTATCGGTTAGAAAAATTAAAATGAGTAATTTATAAATATATATATATTGAATCTAATTTTTTTCATTAATTTGAGAATATTTTATTAGCACCATTTTTTTATTATTAATTTCTCTTTACACAAAAAAATACATAATAAAAACAACTTTAACCATACTAAATGTGTTAATAATTTGTTTTGAATTAACTATTTATTGATTACAATAAATATAGTTAATCAAAACTTTTAAATTCGAAACAATTAAAAAAAATTATTGATATATTAACTACTAAAATTATTTAATTACTTAATTATCCTTAATTATTAATATAAAATGACAAAAATATACCTTTAAGCTAACAAAATTCTAGCTAACCATTTTATTCGCATATCATAAAAAGTCTCCTCAAGGCAAATTGCCGACATAACTAAATCAATATAAAACCACAAATCATAGGCACGTGACACCCTTTAATTGAAGCCATTAACAAATATAAAAACAAAAACAAAAACAAAAATAAAATCATTCTTTCCCAAATATATCACACTATATTTTGCCTTCTTTCTGCACTTGTTTTGTCCCACGCCCCATGCCCAACAATTTCCACAAGATTGCAATTTCACAATCAAGAAAATGAGGATAATGTTCATCGCGGACGCAAAACTCTGCGAAGCTGATCGAATTTTCAATGGAAGTATTTCGCTTGGCTTCTAATCATCCTAACGGTCCTCATGATCACGCCAATCCTGCTGCAACCTACAAGGGAGGAATATAAACACCACTACCCGTATTTTGAAACATGTTGGTTGACTAGACAATTATCCTGCGGCACCAAATTTCCATCCAATAAATACAACCCAAAGCCAAAAGATGTAAATTTGAATTCCACCGTCAAGACATAGAAACCTTTTGCCTCATCATTGGTTTCAAACATGGAAACAAAAGTTTAAACAAGATTAACACTACCAGTAATCACTACTGATAGGAGTGGTGTATCATCTTTAAAACCAATACCCAACATTTCAACGGAATTTATACTTGATAGCATCTTTTAAAAACCTGCTAAAAAAAATCGCAGAGCAACACTCAAAAAACCTAGTTTATTCATAAAAACAGGAAAAAAAAATTCTTAGTTCTTTTTTGCTGAAAAGATCGATGACCCTGCTAATGGGGCGATGCTGCAGGGTTAGAGAAGATAGGACTTTATGGGGGTATGTTAGTGGAGGAGGATCTTTGGCGAGGGTCCATGCTCATGGTTGTGAGATAATGGGTTTTTGAACAAATTATTCTTAGTAGTAGTATTATGTTTTCGAGAGACATATATATATATATACCATTATTAATAATTTCTTTTAATACAACACTCATACCTTTCATTCATTGGAGAAAATTCATTAAAAAAAAATCTAGTATGGAATGGAAGCATTTATTTCACGCGCATAGTAATAAATAGGATACCTCAAAAAGATTCTAATTTATAATGAAAAATTTAAGTTCAAGTGAAAAATAGGATTTCCAAACAACAAAGTAGGGTACCTAGTATTGAATAACAGAGCTGCTTGATTTAATAAATAAGATAAGAACTTTACTCTAAAAAGATGAACAAAACAAAACTGAACGTTGCAATTACATTTGATTATTTGAAGTACTTGCACTGTTCAACTACAGCACACGAAAGTCCCTGACCACCAAATTTCAAATCATAAAATCAATTAGAAAACCATCTACATGTTTTCCTTCTCCTTTTGCAAAAGATCTAACTTCTCATTGTACATCTTCAATAAATACGGAGCTTCTTCACGGCAATTCACAAACTTTTCCAGGAAATACTTCTCTGTACACTCAAACAGTTTAGTTTTGCTAGAATCCAATTTAAATAGACCTTTTGCTGACAAAAATTGCATAACTGCTGCTCTTGGAATGAGCCGCTTCTTCAAGCTTAGAGACAGTAACAAAGGGCGATTTGCAATGACCGACGGATCTAAACCCAATTGGTTGACATAAAAATCCATCGCTCCCATAATCTTATCCTCTGAAAATGTCATACACAACGGATGCTTTTTGAAGGCAGCAATAATGTCTTTATCAGACCAACCCCACCTCTTATAAACGTCAACCTTTTGATCCCTAATCAATTTCCCATCTCCCAAACTGAATGCTGCGATTGCTAAAATAAACTGCGACCTCAAAGGATTGAATCCCATTTCCCTAACATCCTCCACAAGCTTTCCAAATTTATTTGAATTCATTATGATCTTTTGAGGATGATACTGAACTAAAAGCAAAATATTTGCTGCAGGCACTCCATTTTCTCTCAAAGTGTTGATATTACACATCACACCATCTTTAAAACCATGATAAATAATAGAAGGACTACGTCTAAAAGCTGCAATGGCTTTCTCTTCAGATTGGAACAACTCTCTATAAAAGTTAAAACAAGGAACCAAATGTTTTTCTAAGCTTCTGAACAAGATCCATGGGCATGTAGTGAAGATTCTCACAAGGTGAGGGGTTGAAGTACCTTTAGAGTGAAAATATTCAACTTTGGGGAAAATGATTTTCTCCGGATTGAGTGATAGCAATTTTGGGCACTTTTGGATGATTTGAGAGATTTGGGTCTTTGAGAATCCAATCTTCTTGAAAAAAGTAAGAAGTAAGTCAGGCTTCTCTGGGGTCTTAAATCGGACAGTTTTAGAAGCTGATAAAGCAGATTCTTGAGACAAACCACATGTGTTGATGAGGTAAGAAAGAGTAAATGAGTGTTGATTTGCATCACTTGACAAGTATTTGAAAGATGATGATACCACTATTGATGGGTTTTGAGCTGTCACAGTGTACCCAATTCCAGAATGGAGAAGAGTTTGATAGAACTTATAAAACATGATAATTGAAAATAAAAGGTTTACCTTCTCCGAAAACAAATATCTAATGTGACTAGAGATAAATGTAATTCCAATTCCAGAACAGGAAAGCCAGAAACTTCCACCAGCAAGCACAATCCTACCAAGTGAGATTTCAGACTGGAGTGAGCAGGTTAACATGCCAAAACAATGTTATCTTGTTTTGGCAACCATGGCTTGTGTGGATCCCAGAACTGACAGTAATTAGTAAATAATATTTATAAATTCATGCTCTTTCAAACGCCGATATAATATTGCAGCAAATATAAAGCATATTGCAGAAAAACAAAAAATATGTAAACAGAAAAATATATAATGAACTTCATTCTTAGTTTATAAATCAGAAACCGAAAGTAAATAGAAGATAAAAATTACAAACACAAGTATACAGATTTCAACTGGATTACAAATTATCAGTGCTTATTACACAAATATCGTGGGAACAAATATGAGCGACAAAAATTTAACAGGCGACGAACAAAACATGTTATGCTATATTTTTCAAAGGAGAAATTCAATGTATATGACAAAAGATTGAAACAACAAAACAATTCAGGTTATGGAGACAGCAGACAAAAAACATTCAGTCTAACATGTGAAAGCCTCTTGGTGAATGTACAACTAATTACTTTCAAGGGTGCTAAATTTGAGAAGAGCAAATAGCTATAGTTAGAAGCCATAAATACTGTCAATGCCAGCAAAAATCAGCACAAAATTTGCCCAGGTCTTGAGAGTGCAACAAACATCAATAATGAAAACAAAAGAATAAGAATATTTGCTACTCCTGCTTTTCTATTTTTGCTACTGAATAAATGCTTTTTTTTAATCAGCTGTATTTTTCAAAAGAGAAAGTCAATGCATATGATTAAAGATTGAAACAACGAAACCATTAAGATTATGCAGCATACCTGAATATTGGATAGTGAAAACCCAACATAAGACACAAATGCAACAGAAACCTGAAAATTGTGGGTTCAAGTTACTGGAATTCCAATGCTTTAATATCTTAAATATGCAAAGCAGAAGTTGATTCACTACATTATTTCTCAAAGAAAATGCAAAGCATAAGTTCATTTAATGGCCCAGCAGTTCATTGAGACAAACAATTCTAAAAATTTCAATCGATTTAATCTTACTTGCTTTAATGTCGAGGACCAGAAAGAGAAAAACGACCATGATATTGAACGGAGATTCCGTTCTAGTTGATTGAGAATGGCGACGATCTGAGAAGAAAACGGTCAAATAACGAAGAACATAGGCTTTTACGCCAGGTTATAAACAGAGAGGAGAGGGGAAACACAGAACGGCGAAAGAGAGAATGGAGCCGCCCCTACTTCGATGTCTGCTTTTTTTTTTTTTTTTTAATTTGTTTTTTCAATCATAATTCTTAATGAAACGGTCTCGTTTTGGCAACATCCTGGTTTGTCCCATTTTCCGGTTTAATCCGGTCTGCCCCTTCCTTTTTTGTTTTTTGGTTTTTTCTTATTCTTTTCTCATTTTGATTGAATGAGAAAGTATGAATGGACGGTTCTCCACTAAACCAATCGGATTAGTGGGCGTGGTCGGATTTTGAATTTTTAATAACATCAGAAATTATAAATGAAAGGTAGAAAATATTTTGCTTAACTTTAATTGCTTGAATAATGATACTATATTGTTTGTTTTCCCAAAAAAAGTGAGTGGGTTGGAGTTCGACTATGTAGATGGGATCTTGTGACTGTAAAACAGTTTTGTGGGCTAAATGGGTCGATAAAAATAAACTTAAGAGATTGAATTTTTGGAAAATCTTAAAACATCTGAATTGCAGAGGATTTTGATTCAATTACTCAATTTGAGAAGTGTTGTTAAAAGATTCTTTAATTATCAGTTGAGTAATAGTTTTCTTTTTAATCGATCTTTGTGCCAATGGTTACTCTCTTGTGAAAAAATTTTCTGATGTTAATATGCAGGAAACTGAGATTAATAAGCATTCATTGATTAATGATATTTGGAGAAACAACTCTTGGATATCTACACTTTACAGACTTGGAACTTTGTAAAAAGAAATTTTGTGATTAATCAGGAGAAATATGATCAAATTATATGGACCCTAGGGCATTTCTTTTTTGTTTCTAGTTTATAGAAACATCTAGCCTTCAGTATGCTAATGTTCCTTGGTACAGGCTTGTTTGGTTTTCTACATACATTTCTAAACAGGCTTTAGTATTTTGGTTGGGTTTGCATAATAAATTTCATGATGTTCCTTAGTATAGGCTTGTTTGGTTTTCTAGATTCATTTCTAAACAGGCTTTAGTATTTTAGTTGACTTTGCATAATAAATTTCATGCAAAAGATAAATTGGATTGTTGGAACTTGTGTATCTTGGCTATTTGTAAGTTTGTCATAATGCTAATGAATATGTAGAATATTTATTTTTTGCTTACTCTTATTTTATGTCTATTTGGAGAAATGGGTTGTTTTTGTATAGTATTCATATAAATTTTCATACTTGGAGGAGAAAGATTAGTTGGTTTACTAATCATACCAAAGATAAAAGTTTCTTTATCTCGAGCTAAGAAGGTTGCCCTTCAAGTTACAATCTACTCTATCTGATATATAAGAATTTTTTTATTTTTCAATAAAAAAAAAAAGTTAGATGAGGCTATGGTATATAGAAAAATTACAAATTTTATCTTATACATATTTAATTCTTTACAGAATTGTAATAATTAAATTCTTATGTGGCAAGGTTTTAGTTTCTTATTAATGAACTTTTTTTGTCTTTTTGTATATTCTTTGGCTGTTTGCCAGTTAATCTCTTTGAATATTTTCCAAAAAAAAAAATGATATTATAATCTTGAAATCTGAATTTTCAAAAATTAAATAAATAACATAACCGTGGTATAATTATAGCCATTTTTTTGGAGGAATTGAATTGGGGTAGAGAATTACATAATTTCATAATTTTGAATTAGTTGCAAATGCTAGTCCCTCACTAACAAACTCCATCTCATCGTATCAATTACATTTCCCCTTAAAAAGCAGACAGCCTTGTCATTTCAAAAGGCTCAACTTCTCATTGGACAGCTTAGGATTACGTCATGAGTAATGTTAGGTTTATGGGTTTAGGTGAGGATGGCATCTTCAAAGAGCTTAAGTTTAATGGATTTTGAAGGTGTTTATGTGTTTATTTAGTTATAATAGTGCAGAATTTGTGTTTAATGAGAGAATAATGAAAAAGAGAGAGAGAAGCTTTTAGTAATTAGTTACTACTACTGCGTACAAAATCTTTAGTCTACTTCAATTTTTTTTAAGGTCATATTTACACGAGAAATAGCTTAGAAACACTTTTGAATTTATCAATTGCAATAAGAGGATCTTTATCCTGTAATTGTTTTGCAATTATATGATATAATTTTTATTGACACATCAATACAATTTTAATTATTTTTTTTTACAATTGACATCAATTTTAATTTATGGAATCTATTTAATATTTTAATATATTTTATTCATATTTATATTTAAAATATTATATTTTTATTTATTGTCAAATAAATTGATTTTTATTATTAAAAGTAATTAATTATTAAATTTATAAATAAAAATAATTATAAAACTTAAGTAAAAATTTAAAAAAATACATAACATTTCATTTATAAGAAAAAATTTAACATGAAAAATTATGAAACATAACTAAAATCCAACATATAAAATTAGAAAATACAGTAATACACTAATCATCATTTTTTCTTTTCATAAAGCAGTTTTTAATCTTTTCAACTAAGTCGGTTTGTAGTTGTTAATTCATTGAACTATTGTGAATTTGTACATGATTCTGAATATTCTTCTCATAAGTAGGAAAATGAGTTTGAGAAATTTGAAGTATTGAAACATTGAAATTCATTTTATCATTTATATAATTAAATTTTCCAGTATATGAATTAATCTTTTTCATCATCCACAATCATATTGTGCATGATTACATATGCTCTTATAATTTCTGTAACTGTCTCCTTGCACTACATGTGGTTGTGTTTCATCAGTCGCAAGCAAAAGATCACAATTTCCACTGCGAACCTTTCCGTCCAAACATGGATTTTCTCTTTGTTGAAATTGCAGTCACAATATATATATGAGCATGGTTGCAAACGGTCGAGAAATTTATATTTCTCTGAATTCCTTAAATACATGAGTAGCTTGGATTTATTTCTCTTAAACGGTATTCAACTTTCAAATAAAGTGTGGTCGCAAAATATATATTAGTTTTATTGTTAATTATATTCATTTTAATTAATATACATAATTATTTTTATATTAAATTAATTCTATATTAATAAAATATATATTATTCAAATTTATTATAAAATAATAAAAGAGAGGCAATAGTGAATATTTTTATTCAATTGAAATTATTTGGCTCATTTATAATGTTGCAAGTTACAAATTTGCAGGATAGGAATTTACAAGGGAATAAAAAAACTCTAAAAAGAGCGGATGGAAGAGATGATTATATTAAAATATTTCAGAAATGTATATTGGTTATATTAAAATATTAAAGATGTTTTTAGATTCTGGTGAAGGCTTATTAATATTTTTTAAATTTTCTTGCAAGTCCTACTGAAATTTAGATAATTACCAATGAAAGCCAAACAGTATCCCCTCCCTCACGCCTCCAGCAGCCTTCCCACTTGAAAAGAAACCTGGTCCCAACGTGGACAATCTTTTGTTTTTTTGTAATTTTCTTCTCATAAAGCTCTATGAATCCAACTAAATATATTACATGGAAAACAGTATGATCAAATTGACTGCTGATCTGTCTCTGTGATTTCGTTCTGTGTCTTATTTTGTTTTTCTGATTTTCTCTTCTTATCCTAAAGCTTTGATTTATCATTTATCTGTGATTTAATTTTCCCATTTTTTTTTTCTCAGTCAAAATGACAGGTACTCTCCAGATGTATAGAGAGTTACTAAAATAATGTTGGGCATTCCTTATTCTTCTTTCTTGGCTGCTAGCTGTTAAATAATAAAATCCAAAACGAAATATAATTGCATAATAGATTCGCTGACTGTCGGCTGTGATTGTTAACCTACTAGAGTTGGCATTGAATTTGGTCCTGCAATATATATGATGTTAATTGTGTATGATCCAGTTTCACGTTGAGTTGGAATAAAATGTCATTGGAAAAATATTTTTGATTTTTGATTTTTATATATTTTAAATATTATTTTTGGAGATAAATAGATATTTATGCTAAAAACAGATTTTAAAATTTTAATTTATAAAAATTCTAAATTATTTATATATATTTAGAATTATTGTTAAGTGTGAAAAAAAATATATATTTAAATTTTTTTAATTTAATTAGTGAAATTTTTAAAATTTTTATAAACTGTTTTTTTTAATTTATTTATAGAAAAATATTTAAAAACAGTTTTTAAATCTGTGAAATATTAAAAATAAATATTTTTTCCGAACTACCAAACCCTCTATATATCTGAACAAAACCCTGCTGTTTGTGACGACATGTCAAAAGATGAAGTTTGAAAGGACAACCGAGGTTGCTCTGACAAGCCACGTTGCTAAACATAATAATATTTTTTTTTGGCGAGACTTATTCAGAATATTAATAACAGTTAGCTAGCCTTAGTTTTTGAGTTTTATATACACGTAATTTTGTTTTGTTTTTGTTTTTTGTGAGTTTGGATCAGGTTGTTGTAAAAAGAAAGAAAAAAACGGCGGGACGACGTGTACAGAATCAAACAAACTAAAATACAAACTTATTTTTCAATCCTATCAAAATCAAGAGGACAGTGTCCGTTTAAACGGCGGGATGACGTGTACAGAATCAAACAAACTACCATACAAACTTATTTTTAAATCCTACCAAAATCAAGAGGGCAGTGTCCGTGTCTCTCTTTCAATCCTTATATATTTGCATATGCCTACTCATTGATGCAAAACAAAGAGATCAAAATCTCTCTTTCTCCCTTTCAATCCTCATATAGCAAAAGCAAATATGAAGATTATTTTCTTCCCCGTTATGATCCTCTGCCTCTGCGGCATGGTTCTGAGTCTAAATTTCATCCCAGCCGATCAAAATTACGGCCACCACGATTATGCTCTCATGAAACTTGTTCAAGCTGCCGAACCCGAATCATCTACAGCCGGAGGGGCTAACCTATTCAACAACCGCGCTGGATGGCTGGATACCAAACTTGCTAGAAGGCTTCTTATTAATGCAAGGAGAAGCCACTCCCCTCCCGCCGGCCAGAACGCAGTGATACGCAGGCAAGATGACACTTTTTCACCATTTGCTTCGCCTGCCCCGAAGAGTAACCCAGAACTAGAAGCAGCCAATCCCCTCGGAAGAAGGCTTCTTATTAATGCAAGAAGAAGCCACTCCCCTCCCGCCGGCCAGAACACAGTGATACAGAGGGAAGATGACACTTTTTCACCATTTGCTTCGCCTGCCCCAAACATTAACCCAGAACTAGAAGCAGCCAATCCCCTCGGAAGAAGGCTTCTTATTAATGCAAGGAGAAGCCACTCCCCTCCCGCCGGCCAGAACGCAGTGATACAGAGTGAAGATGACACTTTTTCACCATTTGCTTCGCCTGCCCCAAACATTAACCCAGAACTAGAAGCAGCCAATCCCCTCGGAAGAAGGCTTCTTATTAATGCAGGAGAAGCCACTCCCCTCCCGCCGGCCAGAACGCAGTGATACAGAGTGAAGATGACACTTTTTCACCATTTGCTTCGCCTGCCCCGAACAGTAACCCAGAACTAGAAGCAGCTAATCCCCTCGGAAGAAGGCTTCTTATTAATGCAAAAAGAAGCCACTCCCCTCCCGCCGGCCAGAACGTAGTGATACAGAGTGAGGATGACACTTTTTCACCATTTGCTTTGCCTGCCCCGAACATTGACCCATAACCAGAACTAGAAGCAGCCAATCCCCTCGGAAGAAGGCTTCTTATTGATGCAAGGAGAAGCCGCTCCCCTCCCGCCGGCCAGAACGCAGTGATACAGAGTGAAGATGACACTCACTCATTTGCTTTACTTTTTCTGAACAATAACCCAGGAGCAGCAACTCTGCCGCCAATGGAAGCCAGTTATTAGTTTTTTTTTTAGGTCTCTTCTTGTTTTGGTTTTAGATTTCCTGTGCTCTTTTTTCTGTTCGTCTTCGGTTGATCTGCCTTTTTTTTGAAGGGTGGTTGATGCGGTTTTCCGATCGTTGTACCACCATGTATTATATATTATTGGAGTTTTTATGACGTAATTTCAGTTCAATTTTTTTTTTCTTTTAATTTGTGTTTTTGATAGAGAATTTGTTTGATATATTATCCAAGTACGAGCTAAAATTATAGGATTTAGGATCAATCAATTCCATGATAAAAATTATGAGTTCATATTCAAGCCTTTGATTAGTACATCTAAATTCCACAAAATCCGTGGAAATGATTTGAAATCATTTTAAAATTTTGAGCATCCATACTTTTATTTCTCAATTAAACTGTGGATGCAAGAAAATTGTAAGTACAAAAAAAAAATAGTAATAACAATCCAAGATTGCATATGATTTTCCAAAAGAATTGATCAAAAGTTGACACAGAATTGCATTTATCAATAACATAAAGACAAAAGATTTTAAGTAGAGCTAAAGCATTTACAAGGGATAACCACTCAAACAAACAATAAAAGAAGTAACGAAATGAAACTGGTCCAACAAAGCTCAGAGCTATGTCCGAAATTTAGGTGGCTAAGGACATTTAAAAAAATAGGTTTAGAAAATTGCTCTTCTCCACAAGCATTACAACAATCTTCTCTCTCATATTGCCGCCCGCATTGCTCCTCTTGCAGCCTCACGCTTCATCTCCGCAGCTTTACCACTGCCTCGGAAATACATGTATACTTGCTGCCCACACCAATGTAAGGATATTAAAACAAAATGAAAATGAACAAGAGCTGTAGCATATAATATCATTAAGCATTTCTCTTGGAAAAATGGAGGTGATGATGGACCTGAAGAACCCAGATGCTGAGCACCAACTCTAGGCAGAATAATCCAAATCCAACGAAGTAGAATATCTGTAAGCAAAGTAATGCATTTAACATTGCCAACCCAGACATTAATATCAACTATGCTATACTGATGCCAAATTCCCTATATATATATATATGTAAGCAAAGAAAGCAAACAGGTAGTGAAAGCCCAACTTATCTCATCTGCATGGTTACCATTAAAAGAACAAGAGAAGTATCACATAAAAAAAATAAAAATAAAAAACAGAGCTGGAAACATATATAATTGAGCACATATATTACCCCGACTAAAGCATGGTCACCTAAGACGTCGATCGCAGCCAGGATGCCACTGTTACCATGAAACAAAACAGGAAACCATCAGCAAATTCCTAAGAACTTTTCAAAAAAGCTTCTTGTGCTAGCCTTGAAGCAGTAATAATAATAATAATAATAATAATAATAATAATAATAATGACATATAGAAGCATTTGAAATATGTCAAGAAGCATACGTTAGAGATTTTCCCTTGAAAATTATAGGAGGAGCCACTGCTGCAATGATGCAGAATCCAATGTGAAGCTGTCGACAGTTCAACAGAAATATAAAATTAGGGATTCTTTGATTCTAACAGGAGGTCTTTTGAGCAAGAGACGAGTTTACCAAATAAAACAGGAAAAACCATCCAAACTTCATAGCACTTTCAGTCCTGCAAGAAGGGTATAATATGTTTAATTAATTGGACAACAGATCTTATAGTTCAAGAATAAGCAATAAATTTTACCAAACTATTTATTCCATTTTAAAAATATACATGCTAGGGACGTTTGCGCAAATTCAAGTTAGGTTTATGTAACAATCTAAATAACACACAGAATAATCTTAGCCAATAAATTGAATAATAAAAAGATGTTGGATGCTTCAAAACAGTTTCACATAATTTGTCAGCTTTATACCACTATTTTGTGGCCTTATCATGAGGAAACAGTTAGGCAAGGAAAAACCAGTACCTAAATGCACGATAAAGTGGGCGATACCACAAAACATAGGCTCCAGGAGCCCCTGATATGAAGTAAATAATAGCAAGAAACCAGATTTTCACCCCTGCAATACACAATAAGATCAAATTACAAAACATCTTATGTCAACAAAAAAAGCAAAAAAGGTGTTATTCTCTAAAAAAGTTGCAACATAATTTTCTGAACTAACCTTCGCCTTTAATCCATGCCGTCGTAACAGCTATTATATTCCAGAAAAGACAGAGAACCAGTCCTGCACAAGATACAATCACCGTTCATCATTTGTCTTTGGTACATTCTCCAAGTTTTACATAAATTGACTAAAACCATGATAGCACCAAATAGATAATGACATGAACTATGCAACAAAAAAAAGGTTAAAATTAGAGAGAGATGCACACACGTCTTACAAAAAATAAATAAAAAGAACACCATTCCAGTGATGATGAAAATATGTAGAGAAGATCCAATCATGCCAGTCAATTAACTTTCAAAGATATGTTAGCAAACATGATCCAGGTCTATGTATGAATATTTAACCAACTAAAACATCAACTAATTTTTTTCCATTTCATGCACAAATTTAACTCCTCCAGACTTCCCTTTCTATGACCAGAAATCCCTAACCGCATATGAGTGGCCTTGTTTTATGCTTTAGAACATAAGCAATACAACTTCTCCCTTTCAGGACATGGACCCTTCTCTCTAATTAGCTCTAGAAATTACAGGTATTATAGGATGATTTCTAGATCTTCTCACCATCACCAACATATCCTAAACAGAGTTATAACTTTAAATATGATGTGAGACTAACTTGCTGACGCTAAGTAAGGCAACAAATTCAATAGAAACAACCAACAAATACTACAGCACAATGGTCATGTGCCACTAGAGGATCTCACTGAAGAGTTAAAAGCTTACTTAAGGCCTCCAGAATCTGACATTCACTAGAAAAGAGAAACAGAAAAAATGGTCCCTTTTCTGGCAGTTGACCCCAGTTGACAGTAGGTGATGAAGAGCAAGGGATGCACTTCATCCAAGAGGCCTCAAATTAACCAAAATGATGATACAAGTCACAGAAAATGAAAGACAGCCACAATTTTGACATTAAAAAGCCTGAAGCTTTCCAAGGCATCAAACATCTTGGGAACCAAATTGAAGCACACGAGGACTGACAGAAAATTTTTCATACTAATTGAAAATGATATCAAATTCTTTCAGACGGTTCATGTTCCAAAATACACATCAATATACATGAAGACTAGCTGAATAGACAAAAAAGGAAAGAGCGCTCCATCAGCCATAATAGTACGCATTCTATACTATTAATCATGCTAACTGGGATAATTATAAATTGACAAGGTATGCACCTCAAATCTCATCAAACAAAAACTAAATACCATTACAGTTACAAAAATAAAAAGGGAGGGCTTGGCGAGGATTGTACCAGCAATCTATTTTTTTAGAAATTTCAGCAAGTTATAAGAACTATAAATACAATATTGCATTCTTCATATTGGTGTCTCATTTCTTTCTCAATATATATATATATAGAATTCTTGCATTTATAAATACTTTACCTAAAAATGTTGTAAATGCAACATATTGAATTCTCTGCAAATGAATTGGTATTTCATTTGCAATATCGTGATGGATAATTGGAAAAAATGGTGGCCAATTCTTCTCCTCCAGAACAATTCCAGCTGCAGAAGAAAAGAGAGCATAGGAAGTGTATATTATATAGCAGATCAAAGTAGCAATTGCCAATCTTGAAGAGAAACCACCAGTCCACAAAATTTTGCTCAACCAAGTAAAAGTCCAAGTCAAAATCAGAAAGAGCTGGTGCAGAATATAAACATAGCATAATACAAAATGAAGAAGAAACAAGGTGAAATTTGACTACTAGACTAACAAGTGAGGACTCAATAAAAATATACAAAACACAAAAACATATTTCTTTTGTTCAAATCCTTTTTTTTCTCTCTCTCTCTCCAAAGAAAGGATTCAAATGCGAGGGCCAGACAGTATATTATGAATATCGATGATTAATTACAATATTAAGAACATCTTACCTCGTGCAGCTGCATCTTCACGTCGTTTCACATCCTGCGTAGCACCAGAGAGCCAGATTCATGGATGCTTAAGATGCAAAAATTGTTGTACTAAAAGCTAAGAAACTCAAAATGGTTCCCAGCACCACAAATGACAACACAGGTTAAACATTTTTTAAACAAATCTGCAAAATCACTGAGCATTCACCAAAAGATTTCCACAAGAGCCTATCATGTGAAGGTAGATATTCCCCTAGCACATCCATTTCAGTGTGAATGAACAACAAGCACATACTCCGAAGGAATATTGTTAAGCATAAAGTTGTTATTAATATTGAAAAAAGGATAAGGTTAGCTAAGAAGAAACTTTAGATATTGCTCTATCAAATCAATACACTACCGCTAGCATTTCTAAAAGTTTGATTCCCAAACCAAAACCATATGGTAGAAAATTTATTTACGAAACTTTAACATAAGTATACCAAAAATCTTGAGAAAGCTGAAAATAGAGCTGCATTGCAAGAGGTATTTAAAAGTTTCACTTTGCTCAACTAAACTAATTATTAATCCTAAAGTACTTGGAGTCAGCTATGTGAATCTTCTAGTTGAAAATTTAGGCAAACCAAAAAGCCTCTAAATAACTTATATAAAAAATTCAAGACATGTATGTATAATTGATATATAAAGAGGTATTATAAACCTCACTTAAGAACAAAAGTTAAAAAAAAATGATCATAACTAAGGAACATAGCCTTTTAGAATAGCAATAGTTTAAAAAATGCAATTGGAACATAAGTATTCATAATACCAAAATAGTTGGAGCTTAAGAATATAACAAAACATCACTAAGGAATGTTCTAATTCCTTTAAAAAAAATTGTGTTGGGAATCCAAAAGCCTCTACAGGCTTAAACAGAAACATTTGACACTGATTAGTAATTAAAACAGTGTTCAAACCTTTCTTAATAAGAAAAATTTTAAAAATACAAATATAACATCAGAGAGAGATAATTTTCCAAGTAACATTAGCTGCACCAGGCATAGATGACAGAAAATGTCAAATTAAGCCAATTACAGAAAAAAAAGACTGGAAGCAGCAAATGCTACTATGACAATAGCCCTTTCCTATCAATAAATAAATAAATTCACACCATATAAGCCGTTCACTATATCCTCATGAGTCCCATTAGAGTGGATGAATATATGTCTTCTTTCTGCAACTCATATAAGATATAAAAGGATAATATTGTTCCTCGCACAAAATTAGCAACTTTCTTGACTGTCAGATGAAGTTATCCTATATGAAATCTGAAAAATGTTCATAGTTCATACATCTTAACACTGCACTTTGAATTTGGATATAGAAATAATGATGTAGACTAATAATTTTGAAAAGGCATAAAAATTCACTCAAGTACTTGAATCTATGATTCTACAATTTTTAACTCTAGCATAGGCTTATCAAATAAGCCTCATCTGTGAACAGAGTGAAAAGCAACAATGCAACAGATTAGTATAATTCCATGTAGCATGTTTTGGAATTTGTTCATTTTTAAATACCTGCTCCCGCCTCCGAAGTTCAACCTCCTTAGCCTGAAGCTCTCTTTCTTTCTTCTTCAAATCCTAAATTGATAAGAAAGTACAATAAGAAAAACATGCAAACAGCATTAAAGAATACAAAGTGGCAAATAAAAACTACGACTTTCACCAGCCAAAGGGTTTTATCCTACCGTAGCTGAATCAATTGGAATGTCAACTGTCGCACCATGATCATAACCAAAATCAGCAGGTTCAGGAGGAAGTGGTGAAAGCCTCGAGTTTGAGACAGGAGGAGCACTCTGAAAATTAGCAATATTAGGATTAATTGTAGAATTGATATAATATAAGTTAGTTTACATGCTGCACAGATGGAACAAAAATTCTAAAGCCAGAATACTAAATGGCACAGTCAAAACTATATACAATCCAGGTAAAGATTTTAATTCCTAAAAGCTAGCTTGAAGTTTCAGATTTGATGAAATATTAAAAAAAAAAAGTCATTATATTTTTGCCAAAAAAAAGGCTTACTGATGTGTAAAATGCACCTCCAGTGAACTTCTGCTGACTTGATGCTTTTCCCCTTACAGCTGGATCCTAGAAGAACAATAAGAGACATAAGTTGCATAATTTTGCAAAGGTATAACATATTAAAAGAAAATATATGAAGCAGAAAAATTGAAACAGCCAAGCATTAGTACATTGATAAAACATTTAAATATTTCATAAAATGTATAGATTCTACAATTGAGTAATTGCAGAATTGCATAATACTAGTGAGTTGAAGAATCTACATCCCATGAGTTGCCACAACAATGCCTTATCACTACAATGATAGAATAATTTATAATTCAAAGACCTGAGAATAACATTTTTTTCTAAATTACATTTTTTTTTACGTCTCTAAGCATTTAATCACTTCGCAAATAATGGTCTAGCAAATCAGTAATCATACAGCTTTCCAATATTACCTTTATTTTCCAAAGTGAAAACATTTAATATAAATTACCATTGATAAGTCTACAAATGAAATATAAAATTTTTGGAACCGTAGGATGGTACAGGAGAAAATAAGAACATATGCAGAGTTATTCACGAATAAATTAGCACGTAAGAAAATCACCAGAAATCTTCTTATTCCAATTAAAATTTTGCAACAACACTACCATAAATTACGGTAAGAATTCGCTTGGCACACACAGAAAAATGGATTTTACAACTGAAAAAAACCAAAATGAAACGATGAATTCCACATCAAAAGGCTACGCTCCCACAAATCAAAAAAAATCGCAAATTTTCCAAGTGTTTTTGCATCGCATCAAAAACTCAAAACCCACCAAAAGCAAATTTACCACAGTTGGACTTAACTTCAACAATTCATCAAACAAAACAGAAGCCAAAAATTATAACACCAGAAAGAAGCTACGGAGGTAGAAACTCACAGAAAAGGGGTTAACTTCCTCTTCATCAAAAGGATTAGGATCGTAGCGACTGGTCATGGAAGAAACCACTTGTAGACCTCAGAACGACCGGTAAAGAAACTGAAGAACTACAAACAGAGACAGAAATTAAGAAACACAAAAGGGTTCGGCGAGGAAGCAGTTTTGGAAGAGAAAAATTTAGGCAAGCAAACACAGCGAAAAGATGAGAGAAATTCTAGATAGAGAAAACTTTGGTTCAAAAGTTCGTGGAGAGAGAGAGAAAGAGGACTTGTCTAATGTCTTCTATGGTCAGCTGATTGCAATTTTGGATTATTGCAAGGAGATTTAGAGGAAACGGCGGGACAAATGTAATGATATATTCCCATTTCTATGTGAATTTTTCCACATTAAAATATGATTATGAATTTGAATGCAAATAAAATAACTTTGCAAGTTCTATCTTTTTGCTTTAACGTTTTCTTCTTGTTTTTTTTTTTCCTAAATGCAATTTACAGCAAAACGTTCATCTATAAATTTATTTAAAAATTAAATTAATAATAAATTATTATATAAAAATAATATTTATAATTCACCTAATCTTTGCAAAGTTAAAAAAAAAATATGAGAGTATGAATTAACTCTTTCAGTTTCATCTAATTTAAATTCTAAATATATAACTATTTTAAAATTTATAAATAATTATTTTACCCTTTTTTAGATTCTACCTGGTAAAACTATAATTAATCTTTCTAATTAATTAACTAACAACACATTTGATCGGACAAAATAGTAAAAAAAATTATTTTCTTCTTTAGCAATTTATTTATTTGTTTATAAACTCATTAACTTAGTTTAGCCAAGTAATTTTCTGATTTATATAGTAAATTGTGCATATTTTTGTAAACATGGTAAAAAGCGGAGATTATAATGTTTTCCAACCCTTAAGCAATAAGTTAATACCAATACAACTAAATTTTTAAAGAAGGGTTTTATTTAAATAAATTTTAACTCATTTAAAGAATCATCAGGTTATAATAATGTTTGGTAATATTAAATTATATTATAATCTAATTTAACTACAAAAATAATTTAGTTTGATGAATAATATATGTTTAGTAAAATAACTTATATGGAAAAATAGATTATAATTTCCAAAATAAAAAACTAGTAGAACTAACTTTTTTTATATAAACTAGTAGATTATAATTTTTTTTACTTTTAGACTCTTGTTTTTTTTATCATTTTATAATAATAATAATATACATATTTAGGTAATGTTTGGTTATATTATTTAACTCTAAATTTGGATTTTTAATTTTTGACAATGAATATGCAATTTTTTTATTATTTTAAATAATAATATATATATATATGATGTATTTAAATATATTTTATTTTTTAATTAATATAAACATATATTTTATATCATTTTATATTTTTCAACTAATTTTACCAAACATTTTTAATTAAATCAGCTACTAGATTTTCAGCTAATAGATAATCACTACCATTAGCTTATTAACTATTATAGCTAGATTATCAGTTAATTTTATCAAGCAAAATCTTATTGGAATCTTATTGGAATGAGATATTTAGACATTGTTTGGTAACACCTAGCTATATTATAATTTTAAATTATAATATATAGTTTAAACAATTAACTATGTTTGGTAAAGTATATTATTTGGAAAAAAAAAATCAACATAAATAACCTTCAAAAAAAGATAGTAGTTAGTAGACCCAAAAGGATAATGGTTGTGTAGTTGTTGGTTAGTGTTTTTTTTCTTTTAAATATATAAAAAAAAGTAGATCATTATTTTTCTTCCCTTTATACTTTTTTTTTTATCAAATGACATGTTATATTTTTTAATTTCAAATTTGGATTTTTAATTTTTGAAATTGAATATGTAATTCTTTTATTATTTTGGATTGATATTGTTTATTATTTTGGATTGAGATACATATAATTCATTTGAATTATATATTTAAATATATTTTAATTTTTATTAATAAGAACATATCATTTTATATTTTTTAGCTACTTTTCAATTATTTTTACTAAATACTTTTAATTCAATAAGATATATTATCAGCTACTAGATTATTAGGTACAACTATATTATTAATTTGCATCTAAATTATTAGCTAGCTTATCAAATAGAGCCTTAACATATTTTTTATATTATTTAATAGGGTAAATTACTCTGACCCTTGTGAAATTTAGTTGAATATATTATTTTATTACTCTATTTTTGGAAATATATTATGAAAATTTTCAGATTTTGTTCCGTTAACTAAAAAAGTTATCTATTACTTTTGAATTTAATATTCTGTTAGTCAACTAGAATATTGCTAAAAAATCAAAATTAATTTTATAAATTCCAAACATACTATTTATTTATTTATTTATATTTTATTAACTTAAAAAATACATTAAAAAGAAGAACAATTTTGACATTTTGGCATTAAGATAATGACATAAAAAAATTGATATTTTTTAGACAAAAAAATAAGGAATATTTTGATATTTTGTTTATATGTAATGATAAAAATAAATGGAATGACTAAATAGTGTATTAAACTAAAATCTGAATAACTTTATAATGCATTTTCAAAAATAAATAAACGAATTAGTACATTCAATTAAATTGCAGTGGATCAGAGTAATTTACTCTATTTAATATGCATAAATATTATATAATTTGTTTATATAAATACATAGATTTTATATAATATTTTTAATTAATATAAATATATTATTTTATATTATTTATATTTTTCAACTATATTTTTAGCTAATATTATCAAACAATTTTAATTAAATCAACAATATTATCAAATATCAACTACTAAATTTTCAGATGTTAGATTATTAGTTTGAAAATAAATTATTAGCTAATTTACAAACCTAACCTATACCAAATTTCTCATTACAAATTTTAAGACATTTATTCTGTTGTTATAAATGAAGGATAATCAAATTATTAATCACATGTCTGTAATAATAATAATAATAATAATAATAATAATAATAATAATAATAATAATAATTTGTAGTAGTTCATTAAATAATAGTATAATATTATGTTTTAATATTTTGAAAGAAGAGCTTTGTGGGAGTAATGCGGTGGTTTAATATTGAAGGCTGCTAAAAAAATGTGTTTGAGTGTTATGGCAAGGAATCTATTGAGGAAGTTGAGTGGCAGCCGCAGAACGCAGGCCTCAGCTATTCTTCTAGAGACACGCCTTTGTGAGTTTGTCTATTTTAATGGGCCCATCGTCCAAGCCCCGAATAGAATCTCTCTCTTCTCTACTAGTAGACCCAGTTGGACCAGACAAAAGCACAAGCCTCTAATCAATCACTGATCGTGTGTGTATAAATTTGCAGTTAATGTATTAAATTAATTTCAAATTGATAATTAATAAAATTAATTAAACAAATTTTTAATAGAGAAATTTCATTAATTACACAAATAACTAATCCCTATTTGGAATGAATGAATTAAGTTTGGAACTTATTTGCAAATGAATTCTACTACTTTGAATTCATTTATAAATGAATTCTCATGTTTGAAAGGATATAACTTAAAACATAGAATTCAATTGAATTTCATTTAATTGTGTTTGGAACAAATCTAGATTTGGATATTCATTTACCTATTTTTCTAAATTACCCTTATAATGATTTTTTTTTTTAAAAATAGGTAAAAAAGACTCATTATCTGTAATTGTGCTCTAATTTATAAAATAACAACCAACATCATGAAGAATGATCAAAGTAATGACATAGTTGTTACTTGGATTTGAGTTAAAAAAAAAATAACTAATTTTGCTGGAGTTTAATTGTTTTGAAAAGTGAAGAGGGAAAAAGACGAGAATAGAGAGAGAAAAAGGAGGCAACATATTGTGTTTGTGAAATGAGAAAAAGAAAGAGACAAAAAAAAAATAATTAGGTTAGTTTGAAGTCAATAAGAGCAATCTTGTCAATAAAAATTATTAAACCCATTTTGTGGAATTCATTAGCAAATTCCACCTAGTTTGCTAAAATCTGGTTTTAGCAATAATCAAATTTCATAGAATTCAATTGCAAGAATTATAATAACTGATTCATTTATTCCAAAGGAATTGCAAATAGGCCGTAAAACTAAAGGATAAAAAAACACACATATTTGCAAAAATTTAAATCATGATTTTCAAAAGAAAATAAAATTCCAGTCGAGGGATTAATTAAATTTTCAGTTTTGACGATGAAGCCATTAGTACATTCTAAATCATCGCCATCGTCAAAAAGGCCAAAACCACCTTGAAGATAAAGCTTATGCACATGAAAGACAACCCAAGTCCCGATAACATATTCAAGAATACAAAATCCAAACCCTGGCTGGCCAAACCATTGTCTAAGCAAACAATCATCCCACTAACAATGCCGGCCAGAAATTTTTCCTCATAAGCATCAATGCTTGCAAACAAGCAGAACGCACTATGGAGCAAGTGGAACACCTAAAACTGTTGAATGTTGAAACTATTTTGTGTTCGAAAAGCAAGATTAAGCTCGCGATGCCACGACCAATATAGGCCATGGCGAGGCGCGGCATTTGTGTTTCGACTCTGCCATGAATCTATAGCGTTGTAACAGCTAAAACATTCCATGAATGTTTCACAATTACTCCCAAATATGTCCCATACGCGACATTCTTCCCTCCTTCGCACGGCTGGAAATTGAAAGATGGGTCTGTCTTCTTGATGGCCATGCTGTAGCAATGGCCAGCCCCCATCACAGGATTTTAATGGGAACAGAGATAGAAGCTTTAATTTATACAGAAGGGGAGGAAGCAATTTTTAAATTAAGCACAGGTGCAGGGAGATATTATATAGGAAAAGCAAAAAAAGGAAAATTCAAAGAAAGCAAAGGAGATGCGCATGGTGGAATTGGTAATATAATTTATTCCATACACATACTATAAAAGTATTATTAACAAGGAAATTACAAGGAAAGGGGGCTTTTACAATTTTTTTTTTGAATATTTTCCGTGAAAATATAATTTAATTTGAAATCGAAATTTCAACACTTTCAAGTTTCAACGGAAGGTTTCTTTTCTTGTAATTATTTGTTTATTTTGCTAATAACACATTTAAATCAGAGACTGATAACATGTCATTCTTTTTTAATATTTCATTTCTTGTAATATGGTGTGCTTAAATACCCCTAGTTGCAGTACAAATTTTTAAGGCTTGAAAAGCAAAGTATTAGCTTTAAAAAAAATGCACTATTCAAATAATGAAATAATTATGAGTATCAAAGAGTATACACAAACTAGACTACAAGTATGGGGATGACTTTCTATGTGTCTGTTGATGAAGCTGAATATGTTCAAGCAGCTTTGGTTACTTGAGGAGTTTAAAAATATAGTGCCGTTTTGGCCTTTTTCTATCTATATTCTCTTGGTTCCCTTTACAAGGATCAACCCACAACTTGTCCTCTTTTATGGCTTGATTCCAACGCTCCTTAAAGATTTGAAGCTTCCACGTCGATTGTCTTCTGATCTGTTCAGTTCATTTTAACCAACTAAATTAATCAAATTAGCCACCATGAAAATATAGTTCCATTGAGACAGTTCATAAGAACGTATAATTTTCTTAAGGTAATTCATGCTAAATAAAAATGGCAACATTGTCTCAATTACTAAGGGCATGATGGAGTTCAAACTTCGAACCCAAAACTAACAGCCAGATGCAGTAACAGAATATCAGCAGATGAATTGGGACCTAGTTTTCAATAACTCTCTAACAATCAAATGCAGGCTGCAAAAACATTTGATGAACAATCAAAACGACTCCTATCACATTGAGTGGAGGCAAATATATAGACGTTTAGCAAGCATTCCAGACTCCAGGGAATCACACTTCGGAAAAAGATTATGGAAGTTAAGAATATAAAATGCTAGAGATGACAGGAGACCAGAGGATGATTAATCTCACCTCCATTCTAGGGTCCATGGCCGTTGCACCATTTCTCTGAATACAAGAAGATGTTAAGAAAATTGTTATAATACTTTCGATGTTCAATTATTTGTGTGGCGAGAAAAAATAAATAAATAAAAGCCCTTACTCGTAGTAAGTTTACCTTAGTCGACTCTTCAATGTTTGAAGTCTACAAAGAAAGAATAGAGAAAATCAGAAATCAAGATAGACAAGAAATAAAATTATTTTCTCTTCAAAAAGATCAAAGTCTAAAAACCTTTTTTCCAGGACTACCACTTCCACCCAAGGTTTGTATACCCTGATGAACAATGTACTCACTATCAATTACTCCAACCTTCCTTGTTCGATCACCCTGTACAATGCCACAGTTATCCAGATTTACTATTATGTTTTTCTACAATAACAAGTTAATATCTAAAAACAAAATAAACGGGAAACAACAAAAAGAGAGTTTGAGCACTGAAATTCTTATAAATAAATAAGTATAATCTATTTTTGACAGTTTATCATGTGGCTGTTCCATGGTGCAGATGCATACACAATTTATGCCTGAAAAACTAAGTTTATCAAGTATGTTTTACCTGTGCACAATATCCAAGTTTCATATCCATTCCCCAACCATGGACCAGATCATTCTGATGAACAAAAAAATAAGTAGTTCAGACAACAAGATATCAAAAAAGAAAAAAAACTTCACTGGTATTGTTTCATACTTTGTCAAGGAAGAGGATATGCATTACAATTATTTGATTTTTCTCCTCAAGCAAGAGTTGTTCTGTTGTGAACAGAGACATTTTTGAAATGTAAACAGGCACTTGACCGAATCATCCATGCTATCATAAGAATAAACATAACAACTAGAGCCAAATCTAAAATTGAAGATGTCGTGAGCTTATAATGATAATATTATATTGCTCTGTATAATACCTTTAATTGCATCAAATGATTATTGAAAGTTCACTTTTAAGATATAATTCTGCCATTACCTGTATAAGATGCCATGCACAATACCAGGCAGACCTTGAAAATACCGGAGCCATACCTTCCACAAATCTGCAGATGTAATATAAATAAAATAAATAGTATTCCCCTGCTACTGTTCAAGAATTATTTAGAATATGATTCAATAAGGACTGAAGATGGTGTTGAAGTCCCTTGTTGGAGTTGAGCTAGATCTATAACTTGTTGAATTGTGAAAAGGTCTTTGAATTGAATATATTTGAATACTCGTTCTTCAGAATTATGTGGAGTAATTGTTTGATACTTCTTCCAACCTTATTCATTACAGCTTGATAGCAGATGAAAAGGACAGAAATAAGGTAAAAATAAGGCCACCAGTAACTAACGAACAGTCAAAAAGATAAAGCTTGCCAGAAGGAAGAGTTATCATTACTCAACATCCAGTAATGTAACCACTTAACAAAAATAAAAAGTGGAACACTACAATAACTTACCCTGTGCATGGTGGCCCCTTGCTGACGTCAGAACACTTGGTACTGCCTCTGCGATCATAGACTCTTCTGCAAAAAGACATTCCATGTCAGAAATACAACGTTGAACACATAGATTTGAACACAGACATTCCATGTCAGCAAAAAGACATTCCATGAAGGTTGATAATTTTCTCCATTTTTTTTCTTAATTAAATTAGTGGGCAACAAGTGGGTGTACAGAATCAAAAGGCATGTTGATGGGAATGTACATAGATATAAGGCTAGATTGGTTGCAAAGGGCTATAATCAGAAACTAAGGGTAGACTATCATGAAACTTTCAGCCTTGTAATAAAACCTGTCGCTATTCGCATCATTCTAAGCCTAGTTGTTCACTTTGGTTGGAGTTTAAGGCAATTAGATATTTCTAATGCTTTCTTACGTAACAATCTTGATGAAGACATCTACATGACTCAACCAGTTTTATTGACAAAAGTTGCCCAGATTATGTCTGTAAATTACATCGATTACTATATGGCTTGAAATAAGCACCACATGCTTGGTTCAATAGGTTGAGTAACTTTCTTCTTTCCCTTGGTTTCTCTCATTTCAAAAGTTGACAACTCTCTGTTTTTCTCCATTTCGGGCAAAGAAAAAAATTTTCTACTCATCTATGTAGATGATATAGTGGTTATGGGCACTTCTCAATCATTAATTGATAATCTGGTTTATCAAATAGAGAAGGTATTTCCAGTTCGAGATATGAGCAAATTAGCCTATTTTTTGGGTATTGAAGTTATCTACAATAGTGAGGGTCTGATTCTTTCTCCACAAAAGTACATTAAGGAGTTCCTCCACTGCACAAACATTGCTGATTCTAAGCCACGACTTACTTCATTGGTTGTTGCTCTTCCACTGTCCAAATCAGTTGATTCAACTCTTCCTAATGGGGATCTTTATAGGCAAACAGCTGGGACACTACACTATGTCATTCTCACAAGACCTGACATAACTTTTTCTGTAAATAAGTTTTGTCGATATATGCATTATTCCACTAATTTTCATTGGAAGGCAGTCAAAAGATTGCTACAATATCTCAACTCTACATCTGCTGTTGGTCTACACTTGGTATGGTCCTCAAATATACATACGCCTTCACTGTTTTGCTGACAGTGATTGGGGAGGGTGTTCAGATGACAAAAAATCAAACAGAGGCTATGGAACATTCTTAGGCAAAAATCTGGTGGCTTGGACTGCTAAAAAACAACCCACTATTGCACGATCTTCTACTGAATGAGAGTATAAAGAACTTGCAAATGCACCAAGTGAAGCCTTTTGGCTACGATCCCTTTTCTATAGAGCTTTCTCCTACTCCGGCATCTTCTTGGGCTTAAAGTTGTTCTGGCATCGGCTTGAGGGGGGGGGGGGGGGGTATTCAGAGATAACTCTCTTATCTCTTCCCCTTATCTAGGCTTTCAGCATAAATATTCAATTCTGTCATTATCTCTTATATTTATCTAAAGGTTGTCATATCTCATTATCTAGTTGTAACTAATTTCTCTGGGCAGCCTATATATACACACACTTTTTGTACGTATTTTATAAGTAAAAATATAATCAGAATACTTTCAAAACCTTTCTTAATAAGAAAATTTTTAAAAATACAAATATAACATCAGAGAGAGAGAGCTTTCCAAGTAATGTTAGTTGCACCAGGCAAAGATGACAGAAAATTTCAAATTAAGCAAAAAAAAAAAAAACCTGGAAGCAACAAATGCTATTATGACAATTGCCCTCTCCTATCAATAAATAAATAAACTCACACCATATAAGCCTTTCACTATACACTCATGAGTCCCATTAGAGTGGATGAATATATGTCTTTTTTCTGCAACTCATATAAAATATAAAAGGATAATTTTGTTCCTCACACAAAATTAGCAACTTTCTTGACTGTCGGATGAAGTTACCCTATATGAAATCTGAAAAATGTTCATAGTTCATACATTTTAACACTGTATGTGGAATTTGGATATAGGAATACTATAAATGTAGACTAATAATTTTGAAAAGGCGTAGAAATTTCACTCAAGTACTAGAATCCATGATTCTACAATTTTTTATCTCTGGCATAAGCTTATCAAATAAGCCTCGTCTGTGAACAGAATGAGAACTACAATGCAACAGATAAGTGTATTTCCATGTAGCATGTTTTGGAATTTGTTTATCTTTAAATACCTGCTCCCGCCTCCGAAGTTCAGCCTGCTTAGCCTGAAGCTCTCTTTCTTTCTTCTTCAAATCCTAAATTTATAAGAAAGTAAAATAAGAAAGACATGCAAACAGCATTAAAGAATACAAAGTGGCAAATAAAAACGACTTTCACCAGCCAAAAGGTTTTATCCTACCGTAGCTGAATCAATTGGAATGTCAAATGTTGCACCATGATCATAACCGAAATCAGCAAGTTCAGGAGGAAGTGGTGAAAGCCTCGAGTTTGAGACAGGAGGAACACTCTGAAATCAGCAATATAAGGATTAAGAATTGTAGAATTGATATAATAAAAGTTAGTTTACATGCTGCACAGATGGAACAAAAATTCTTAAGACAGAATACTAAATGGCAGAGTCAAAAATATATACATTCCAAATAAAGGTTTTAATTCCCAAAAGCTAGCTTGAAATTTCAGATCTAGAAATGGCAACGGGGCGGGTTTGGGACAGAGTTTCCCATCCCTACCCCGACCCGAACCCAGACCCGTTCCCGCCCTAATCCTTGACGAGAAAAATTTTAGGGTTCCCGCATCACACGGGGATGGGGATCTCTGATCCCACTCCGTTGCCCCGATTTTTATTAAATTTTTTATTTTATTTTAACGTTAAAAATATTTTTATTTTAATTAATTAGTTAAATATATAATTATTTAAGTAAAAAATATATATTTTTACTTTAAATAAGTGTTATATTTTTATTTTATTATTTTTAAAAATATTAATTATATTAAAATATAAATAATTGTTTATATATATATAAATAATAAATATATAAATTGGGGCAAAAAATGTATATACCATCCCTGATAAAAAAAATTTCGGGGTTAGGGCTGGACAATGGAGGTCGGATCCAAATTGCCATCCCTATTCAGATCTGATGAAATATTAAAAAAATTATATTTTTGCCAAAAAAAGACTTACTGATGTGTAAAATGCGCCTCCAGTGAATTTCTGCAAACTTGATGCTTTTCCCCTTACAGCTGGATCCTAGCAGAACAATAAGAGACATTAGCTGCATATTAAAGAAAATATATGAAGCAGAAAAAATTCAAACAGCCAAACATTTGTACATAGATCAAATATTTAAATATTTCATAAAATGTATAGATTATACAACTGAGTACTTGCAGAATTGCATAATACTAGTGAGTTAAAGAATATAGATCCCATAAGTTGCCAGAACAATGCCTTATCACTATGAAAGAATATTTCATATTTCAACGACCTAAGGAGAACAATTTTTCCAAAATCATTTTTTTTGTACGTCTCAAAGCATTTAATCAATTCGCAAGTAATGGTCAGGCAAGTCAGTAATCATACAGCTTTCTAATATTACCTTTTGTTTCTAAAGTGAAAACATTTAATATAAATTGCCATTGATAACTCTACAAATGAAATATAATAATTTTGGAACCATAGGATGGTACAGGAGAAAATAAAAACATATGCGGAGTAATTCGCGAATAAATTAGCACATAAGAAAATCACCAGAACTCTTCTTATTCCAATTAAAAATTTTGCAGCAACACTACCATTAATTACGGTCGCCTAAACGAAAGAATTAGCTTGGCACACACAAAGAAGAGGTGGATTTTACAACTGAAAAAAAATAGAGCATCAAAATGAAACGATGAATTCCACATCGAAAGGTTACGCTCCCACGAATAAAAAAAACTAGCAAATTTTCCAAGTGTTTTTGCATCGCATCAAAAACCCAAAACCCACCAAAAGCAAACTTATCACAATTGGACTTAACTTAAACAATTCATCAAACAAAACAGAACCTAAAAATTATAACACCAGAAAGAAGCTACAGAGATAGAACCTCACAGAAAAGGGGTTAACTTCCTCTTCATCAAAAGGATTAGGATCGTAGCGACTGGCCATGGAAGAAACCACTTGTAGACCTCAGAACAACTGGTAAAGAAACTGAAGAACTACAAATAGAGACAGAGATTAAGAAACACAAAAAGATTCGGCGAGGAAGCAGTTTTGGAAGAGAAAAATTTTAAAAAGTATACACAGCGAAAATAAAAGAGAAATTCTAACTCCGGTTCAAAAGTCCATGGAGGGAGAGGGAGAGGGAGAGGGAGAGGGCTTGCAATTTTGGATTGTTGCAAAGAGATTTAAAGGAAACAGCGGGACAAATGTAATAATATATTCCAATTTCCATGTGAATTTTTCCAAATTAAAATATGGATATGAATTTGAATATAAATAAAAAATAAAATTTACTGGAGATTTAATAAATTACAGTAAAAATAAATTTTAAAAAAATTAACAGCATATTATATTTTTAATTAAAATATCATTTGATAAAATAATTAAAAAGATTGGAGTTTGAAAGTAAAAATTTTAAAATCCTATAAAAAATAATTACATTATATATATGAAATTTTAAAAATTTTATATAAAAATATTTAAAATATGAAAAAAATATTATAGTACAATATTTAAAATCTATATAATATCAAATAAATGTATATTATTTTAAAATAATAAAAGATACAGTCTTAATTTTTTTTAAATATATTTTTGATTTTAATTTATTAATTTTAGGGTGTAATTTTTTTATAAAGCAAATAAAATAACTTTGCTAGTTCTATCTTTTCGCTTTAGCGTTTTCTTCTTGTTTTTTTTTTCCTAAATGCAATTTACAGCAAAATGTTTATCTATGAATTTATTTATAAATTAAATTAATAATAAATTATTAAATAAAAATAATATTTATAATTCACTTAATGTTTATAAAGTTTTAAAAAATACTTTTCTTCTTTAGAAATTTATTTATTTGTTCATAAACTCATAAACTCAGTTTAGGTAACTGATTTATATGATAAATTGTGCATATTTTTGTAAAAATGGTAAAAAGTGGAGATTATAATGTTTTCCAACCCTTAAGCAATAAGTTAATATGAACACAACTAAATTTTTAAAGAAGGGCTTAAAGAGTCATGTTCCACCAAATTTCTCATTACAAAATTTATTTCTTATTAAAGGCATTTATTCTGTTGTTATAAGTCTAATTATTAATCATATGTCTATAATAATGTTAATAATAATAATAATAATTTGTAGTAGTTTATTAAATAATAGTATAATATTGTATGATTTATATTTTCAAAGAAGAGCTTTGAGGACTATTGCGGTGGTTTGATATTGAAATGAAGGCTGCCCAAAATTTGTGTTTGCCGATTATACGAAGGAATGCATGAAATGAAACTATTGAGGAAGTTAACAGGCAGCCGCAGGCCTCAGCTGTTTTTCTAGAGACACGTCTCTGTCTATGTTTAATGGGCCCATCATCCAAGCCGCGAATAGAATCTTTCTCCTGTCTGCTAGTACGCCCAGTGGGACCGCACTCGCAAATTATATTCTGCATCCGTGTTAAATTACATTAATTTCAATTTTAAAATGGTTTTTAGTTAAATTATTTGCGCATGTAATTTTAGTTAAATTACATTAGTTAAATCATCTTATTTTTTAAAAAAAATAAGAAAAGAAAATTATTTTTATATTGTAACACAGTTTTAAAGAGAAAAAATTTTATAATTTATATATTTAATTTTATTTTTAATATTTTTGAATATTTTAATTATTGTTATTAATAATTATTATGAAAAAAATAAGTTTTTGATATATTTGTATAAGGATGTTTATGGTTCGATTTGATTGATTTTGAAAAAAAATTTATAGCTAAACTAATAAAATAGATTTTCAAATATTTTAACTTTTAGCCAAATCAAATACTATTAAAAATATCTAAACCAATATTATTTGGATTCAATTTAAATAGTCAGTTTAGTCAATTTAATAAATGAATAAAATAAAAAAATAAACTATCATAAAATATTTGATAAATATTAACTTAAAATCAGTATCAAAATAACAATATGAATATCATCCAAAATATAAAAATTCAGTATATTGCTTTAATTTCTAAAAAATTGAAAATACATTTTGTAGATTATTAAAATAATTTTTTGTTCAAACACGGTATTTTAAAGAAATTTGAAGAGTGTAGATAATTAAAAATCTATAATTTTAAAAATTTAAGAAATTATTAGTATTAATACAATATATATATATATATATATATATATATATATATATATATATATATATATATATATATAAAGACTTTATATTATTAGTTCGGTTCGGTTTTATTAAATTTACAAATTTTTAATACAAAATCAAACCAAAAAATCAGTTTATAAAATTTTCAAAACATTAATCATATATGAAATCTCCTAAAACCATGTTTTTCGGTTTGAATTGAATTGGATTGGTGCAATTCTATATATTGTGGATGAAAATAATTGAAAATGAAAATATTTAACAAGTCATAGATAAAAAATAAAAATTTTAAGTTGTTGAAAGTTGAAAATAATGAATTTATTGAAAGCATACAGGTTTATCATTTATAACTTACAAATTTATTATATAGTACTTGAAGATTCATCATTTATAATTTATAAGTTGATTATTTAGATTTTGTAACTTTATCATTTTGTAGCTACATGTTCATTATTTTAAATTTACAGATTAATCATTTATAAGTTAAAAGTTTATTCTTTTTGAAACTAAACGATGAACTTCGAAATTTCAAGTGATGAACTTACAGTACTAAACGATGAATATGTAAATTATAGACAATAAATATGTAATTCTAAATGATAAACTTATAAGTTTTAATTAATAAATCTATAAATTATAAACAAGAAACATGTAATTTGTAAACGATAAATTTGTAATTTCTAAATAATAAATTTGTAAGTTTATAACGATAAATTTGTAAATTATAACCGATAAATATGTTTTATATTTATTCATTCACCAAAATCTAATTAAAAAAATGTATTTTGTTTTGTTTCGCAGGTGTAAAGTAATAATATTCATAATGCAATATGGCAAAATAATGCAAAAAAATTTCGTGTCACACGTGCCAATTCATTCTATATCATATTATTATACAAAATAACAAATTATTATCAATAAAAGAGTCATTTGAAACACAAGCTTCTAATCAATCAATCAGTGATAAAAGTGTATAAATTTTCAGTTAATGGATTAAACTAATTTCAAATTGATAATTAATAGAACTAATTAAACAAATTTTTACTGAAGAAATTTCATTAATAATTGCACAAATCAGTAAAATTTAAGGATAAAAAATATAAATAATGAGTTTCAAAAGAAAATAAAGTTACAGTTGACAACTTAGACGATAAAGCCATTAGTACACTCTAAATCATCAGCATCATCGTCAACAAGGCCAAAACCACCTTGAAGATAAAGCTTATGCACATGAAAGAGAACCCAGGTGCTGATAACATATTCAAGCAAGAAAAACACAGATCCAATGAAATACAAAATCCCAACCCTGGCTAGACCATTGTCAAAGTAAACAATCATCCCACTAACAAAGCCGGCCAGAGATTTTTCCGCGTAAGGATCAAAGCTTGCAAATAAACAGAACACGATATGGAGCAAGTAGAACACCAGAAAACGATGAAAGTTGAAACTATTTTGTGCTCGAAAAGCAAGATTAAGCTCGCGATGCCATGACCAATATGCCGCTGGAATTCCAATTAGCAAGTAGGCCATGGCGAGGCACAGCATTTGTGTTTCGACTCTGCCATGAATCCATAACGTTGTAACAGCTAAAACATTCCATGAAAGGCACACAATTACTCCCAAATATGTCCCATATGCAACATTCTTCACCTCCTTCGCAAGGCTGGAAATTGAAGATGGATTTGTTTTCTTGATGGCCATGCTGCAGTAATGGCCAACCCTCATGACAGGATTTTAATGGGAACAAAGATAGAAGCTTTAATTTATATAGAAGAGAAGGAAGCAAATTTTACATTAAGCACAGACGCAGGGAGAAATTATATAGGAAAAGCAAAGAAAGAAAGTAAAATTCAAAGAAAGCAATGGAGATGCGCATGGTGGAATTGGTAATACAATTTATTCCATACACGTACTGGAAAAGTAATATTAACAAGGAAATCACGAGGAAAGGGGGCTTTTACATTTTTTTTTTATATTTGGTGTGAAAATATAATTTAATTTGAAGTCGAAAATTCAACATTTTCAACGAATGATTTCTTTTCTTGTAATTATTTATTTATTTTGCGAATAGCACATTTAAATCAAAGACTGATAACATATCATTCTTTTGGACTATTTCTTTTCTTGTAATATGGTGTGCTTAAATACCTTTAGTTGCAGTACAAAATTTTAAGGCTTGAAAAGCAAAGTAGAAAATTTTAGCCTGAAAAAAAAGATGCACTAAATAAAACCTAAACTGTAAGAACAAAACTATTGATGTTCAAATAATGAAATAATAACAAGTATCAAGTGTAGGCTACACAAACTAGATTACAAGTATGGGGATGACTTTCTATGTCTGTTGATGAAGCTGAACTAACCCAACTGATATGTTCAAGCAGCTTTTGTTAAGTTGAGGAGTTTAAAAACTTAGTGTTGTTTTGGCCTTTTTCTATCTATAGTCTCTTGGTTCCCTTTAAAAGGATCAACCCATAACTTGTCCTCTTTTATGGCTTCATTCCAACGCTCCTTAAAGATTTGAAGCTCCCACGTCGATTGTCTTCTGATCTGTTCAGTTCATTTTAACCAACTAAATTAATCAAATTAGCCACCATGAAAATATAGTTCCACCGACACAGTTCATAAGAACATATAATTTTCTGAGGGTAATTCATGCTAAATAAAAATGGCAACATTGTCTCAATTACTAAGGGCATGATGGAGTTCAAACTTCGAACCCAAAACTAACAGCCAGATGCAGTAACAGAATATCTGCGGATGAATTGGGGCCTAGTTTTCAATAATTCTCTAACAATCAAATGCAATGTGCAAAAACATTTGATGAAAAAATCAAAACGAGTCTTATCACATTGAGTGTAGGCAAATATATAGACGTTTAGTAAGCATCCCAGACTCCAGGGAATCATACTTAAGAAAAAAGATTATGGAAGTTAAGAATATAAAATGCTAGAGATGACAGGAGACTCAGAGGATGATTAATCTCACCTCCATTCTAGGGTCCATGGCCACTGCACCATTTCTCTGAATACAAGAGAATATATGTTAAGAAAATTGTTATAACACTTTGGTTTTCCAATTATTTATGCGGCGAGAAATAATTTTTTTTTTTTTTAAAAAAAAAAAGAGCTTTACTCATAGGAAGTTTACCTTAGTCAACTCTTCACTGTTCGAAGTCTACAAAGAAAGAAAAGAGAAAATCAGAAATCAAGTTAAGATAGACAAGAAATAAAAAATTATTTTCTCTTCAAAAAGATCAAAGTCTAAAAACCTTTTTTCCAGGACCACCACCTCCACCCAAGGTTTGTATACCCTGATGAACAATGTACTCACTATCAATTACTCCAACCTTCCTTGTTCGATCACCCTGTACAATGCCACATTTGTCCAGATTTACAATTATGTATTTCTACAATAACAAGTTAATATCTAAAAACAAAATAAACGGGAAACAACAAAAAGAGAGTTTGAGCACTGAAATTCTTATAAATAAACAAGTATAATCTATTTTTGACAGTTTATCATGTGGCTGTTCCATGGTGCAGATGCATACACAATTTATGCCTGAAAAACTAAGTTTATCAAGTATGTTTTACCTGTGCACAATATCCAAGTTTCATATCCATTCCCCAACCGTGGACCAGATCATTCTGATGAACAAAAAAATAAGTAGTTCAGACAACAAGATATCAAAAAAGAAAAAAACTTCACTGGATCTGTTAAAATGCCTATATTATTGTTTCATACTTTGTCAAGGAAGAGGATATGCATTACAATTATTTGATTTTTCTCCTCAAGCAAGAGTTGTTCTGTTGTGAACAGAGACATTTTTGAAATGTAAACAGGCACTTGACCGAATCATCCATGCTATCATAAGAATAAACATAACAACTAGAGCCAAATCTAAAATTGAAGATGTCGTGAGCTTATAATGATAATATTATATTGCTCTGTATAATACCTTTAATTGCATCAAATGATTATTGAAAGTTCACTTTTAAGATATAATTCTGCCATTACCTGTATAAGATGCCATGCACAATACCAGGCAGACCTTGAAAATACCGGAGCCATACCTTCCACAAATCTGCAGATGTAATATAAATAAAATAAATAGTATTCCCCTGCTACTGTTCAAGAATTATTTAGAATATGATTCAATAAGGACTGGAGATGGTGTTGAAATCCCTTGTTGGAGTTGAGCTAGATCTATAACTTGTTGAATTGTGAAAAGGTCTTTGAATTGAATATATTTGAATACTCGTTCTTCAGAATTATGTGGAGTAATTGTTTGATACTTCTTCCAACCTTATTCATTACAGCTTGATAGCAGATGAAAAGGACAGCAATAAGGTAAAAATAAGGCCACCAGTAACTAACGTACAGCCAAAAAGATAAAGCTTGCCAGAGGAAGAGTTATCATTACTCAACATCCAGTAATGTAACCACTTAACAAAAATAAAAAGTGCAAAACAATAACTTACCCAGTGCATGGTGGCCCCTTGCTGACGTCAGAACACTTGGTACTGCCTCTGCGATCATAGACTCTTCTGCAAAAAGACATTCCATGTCAGAAATACAATGTTGAACACATAGATTTCAGTGAACAGCTACTGAAGTCTGGACCACTTACCTATGAAACCTTTTCATTCTTGACCTTATAGTGATTCTATGGTGTATGCCTGTTGAATTTGGATCTAAAGCCGGCTGAGATATCTCAAGTCCTTCTAATCTTACAATTTTCAAGTATCTAATATAACCATTTGCAAGAAAATAACACCACTATCAATCAAAGTATTTTCTTAAACAAAGTATGAGCATCACAAAGCACAACTAGATATCAAGTAGCAATTACACTTTTAATCAATCAAATTATTTCCTTATACAGATTATGAGCATCAAAAAGCACATCTGGAGATAAAGTAATGGATAAATTCTCTCAGTACAAAATTTTCAAGCACTGAAAATAACAAAACGATTCACCAAGAAAGAATAGTTGCTTTAGCTAGAGTAAGTGCAAAAGATATATATATATATATATATATATATATATATATATATATAAGAGTTTGTCAATCCTGGTCAAGCTAGCATGTAAGCAGCAGGAAATTTTTCGGTGACTATTGCACTTGATGATGTAATTCAACAAGAAAAAAAATCATGAACTGGAAATTGTCCAAAGAGGGAAACGCAGATGATTTAGGCCAAATGAACTTCTTAATTTGAAAGTCTTTTAACTGTAAAAAGTCTCCAGTGCCATTGTCCTAAACACGCTAGATACAGAAAATTGCATAATCTACAATGTGAACCATGCTATTGTTTTAGAGGAATGTAAAGGTCCTAAGCCATCAATGCAATTTAGAATTAAAGCCAAGTATAAACCTAAAGATTCAAAGTACATTCACTAAAGTCAAGAACAATAACAATTTATTTTCAGTGGCCACCAACATCAATATGCTAAAGAGAATAGTTTTGAACAAGCAAATTAGTTTTACCTTCCTGGATTAAAATTTTCTACCCCTAAATCTTCATCCCACAGAAAAATGTAATCATAGATGGACACAACGGCTGGATGCAGAAAGCGTTTCGCAAACCACCTAAAACAGATATGGGAAAGGAAGCCACATTAAAAAATGGAGTTAGTATACCAAAGTGAAAATATCTTATAAACAAACATGGACCCAAAAATAAAATGCAGGGACACAAGTTGGACTTGTCCTTCATCAGGTCACCTAGGAGATCGTATAATTCGAATATGGATTCATTAGTCTAAAATGAGCAGAAACATTGTACAAAAGAAGTCTCAAATCATCACTTAGGAAATCCAACATTCAAGTATTAGGAAATCCAAACTCAGTAACAACTCACTCAAAACCTTTTACAACAATTCTTTACCCTCTAGCCTAAAGTTTATTCTTTTTAGAGATATAATAAGTTTAACCCACAAAATCCTGCCTCTCTAGCTTCACATTCAGATATAAAATTTACTATTACATTACACAAAAAATGGTAATCAACTGTCTGCTTAAATCATGCAAAATAAAATATATAAAAGATTAGAACAAAAAGGAGATCAAATCTCACCATTTTGTTTGGTTTTGAGCAACAATATGTATTGCCTTGCTGCTCCATTCAAGATCCCACCATCTATCCAGATTGCCGTCATAGTGGAATAGAATAACTGTAAAATTCTCTGGAAGAAACTGAATTCAATGAAATTAGGCCAACAAATGTTTGCTTGATAATAATACAGAATGTTACACAGGACAAATGGGATACCTTTTTTACAATAGCATCAACATTGTGCTTTTGCTTAATACCAACTGGAATAGCCAATAAGTTACGATTGCTAGAATTATCAGCCTGGATTTGGTAGTCACCACCAAGCATGATAAATTCAGAAGTAGATGATCATTCAAAAATGCAAAAAGGTAAACAAAAGTTGTTCAAAGCATTAGAGTCCACTCTAGATCAATAATCAAAACATTCCTAAACGATCAAATTAAATTCAACATCCAAAAAGACGAAACTCATGACAAAATACATAGGATTCAAAACCAACCTTTGATCTTGAATTACTTGTCGACCATAGAGGCTTTAATTCGAAATCCGAACTAGCTTGTATGATACCAGAAGGCAAACTGCGTAATAATCCAGAAGCCAAAGCTGATTCCTAAATTATAGCATCAAAAACACCTTAAAGATAATAACCAATAATGGTAAAAAAAAATTTATCCAACACAATCAGGCTCAGAACTCAGAAGTCAACGAACTTAGTTCTAAAAATTCATGAATAAGACATAAATTCCAACAGCTACGAAGAAGTATAGTTGCATTAGTCTTTCATTTTTCTTTCTTTGTTTTTGTTAATAAATAATAGAGGTTGTAAATTTCTGTAGGTTTCAATTCATATGAATTACACAAAAAGAAGAAAGAACCACCAAATAATAATAACCAGTATATTGGCAAATTCCTAGTGGCAATAGTAAAATTACCTTTAATGAGTCGAAGGGGTGCAATTTTGATTCCATCTGATAATAACAGAAAATTAGCAAAATTTTCACCAGGAGATGAGAATGAAGAAACACAAGGTTAATAAAGAACCATCATTTAGTAAAAGAGGTAAACCTCTCCTTATAAACAAGAATCCAGCATTGAAAAAAAAATACTACCAGAGTGAAGCTATAATCATGATGATTATAAGTTCACAAATTTTCTAAGATGTCTGAATGATAATTGAGCTTATATGAATAACTATATGAATACAACTACTTACATTACAATTTGAAATTTCTATTGGAGTTCATGGGGTAAAAGTATGATAACAGAAAAATAAAGAGTACAGAGAAAATGTAATATCTAGAAATTGATGGGATTGTTGTACCTGTGTATGTTGATACTGATAAATTGTGGTTCTATACACAATGAATAACATCACTGTACACAAAACTCCCATAAATGGCAACTGCTTCATTTTTAATCCGCATTTTGCCTATGTCCAGATTATTCAGTTAGATAATTATCAAAGGTCAGGCAAGACTGAATTAACACACTGAAGTGAAAGGCAATATATCATACCCCATCAAAGAAGGCATTCCTTTTTAAGGATGATCTGAGTGACGTCATAGACACCCAGGAGTTTTTATAAGCTTCTCATAACACGCTGCACAAAATGCATACAATGATATCAAAGGAAAATTCAAACAATATAAAATAATCGTTCCTCCATTTTCCAATTTAAAATTTATATTCAAACAATACCAAGAAAAAAACTTGGGAACTTGATTTTTATGCAAATGAAGAAAAATCATGTCATAACTAAAATTAGGTTGCCAAAAAGAAACTTAAAAGTAAGTTAGAACCTTTTCAGCTCCGTGTTCTTTATGTTCCTTAGGAAATAATAATAATAACGAAACCGAGCAAGTTGCCTAAGTTCACGGGTTAATTGCGATTAGCAGAACTCGTGGAAACTCACAATCATATACCTATTAGAAAAGTTCCAAAACTAAAGTAATAACTTCCTGCTGTCTTTCTTCTTTCTCCAAAAACAAGATGAAATCAGGGTTTAATTCCTTATTATCACTTATAATTGCAACTTTCAGATAAACCTCCATAGGAGGCCATAAAGAAGATTAAGCCTTCCTTGGAAATTTAAAAAAAAAAACTAATAATTAGGTTGTTTAAGCGTGTTTGGTTGCATGCAATCGCGGTGTCGGTGCAATGCAAAAGAAGAGCTCCAGTTATAGTCATTTTAAGGCTAATAACAAACAGAATCTACAAATATCTTCAAAATCAAATCTAAATCCAAAAGTTTCAAAAACCAGTTCTTGCAGGAAATTTTGTCTAAATAAAATAAATAGATATTGAAAAAAAAAAGCTGACAACGTTCTCCTGAAATACCCACGATTTTCCGCAAGATGCAAAAACAGCAAATTAATGTTTTTTCCAAAATAAATAAAAAAGAAATTTACTTCCTGCATGTTCAATAATCCATATAAACAAACAAAAAGTGAAAAAAGAGAAATTTTTAACTTGGCCAATAGATCTAACAGCTGAAAACTACAAAGATTAATCGATTTAGAAAGCGAATATTAAAGAAAACAAGTTAATAGATAGGCCCAAATGCAATGAACCAAACAAAGCTTCAAATTTTAAGTTCAAACAACATTCTTCTTCTATTAAAAACAAACAAACAACACACATTACGAAAGGCAAAGAACAATGGATCTTTCTCAGCTAAACAATCAAACAAAGCAAAAATCTCATTCGATTATTAGAAAAAAAGGATTGCAAACCTCGAAAATCACTCCCCAAAATGGCCGAACAGTGTGAACTGTAGCAAGAACAGAGCTTAAAGAAATGAGAGAAAAATAAAAAAAATAAGAATGTCCAATTCGATGGGTAGCAGCAACAGCAGCAGAATAAAGAATCTAACAAGAGAAATATTACAGAGAGAGAAAATCAAAGCAAAAGAGATTCTGTAAGAGAGAAGAAAGGGAAAAGGGAGAGGGGAGAGAGTCGAGAGACGAAAGTGCAGGAGGCGCCACGTTTTAAGGGAGACAATTGAGGACTTAAATGTAAATAAAAATTTATTCTTTGATTCTTGTTTTTTCATGGAAGATAGACTTTCTTGCTGTTCATCACTCCAAACCAACCAAAAATAAAAACACTATCTGCGTATACTTTGTTTATACCTCAAAACAATGTATGTTTACTTTAAATTAATCGAAAGATTGGTTTCTCACAAATGGGTTTCTGATATAACAAGGAAATATAGAAATAGAAGCTCAGTTTGCACTTGCCTATATTTTTAAAAATTTCACTGTATAAAAAAAATAATTTTCTCCTTTTTTTGTTAATTAGATATTTTTTATTTATGAATCATGATTTAAGAATTATATGAGAAAAAAAAATGAATTTCCTTTTTTCCCCCTTTTATTATCAGCTTGTTTGAGCATTTGACCAATCCATCCTTTTGGTTTGAGTTCAAGAATGAAGTCCTCGTTAGACTTGTACATTCAAAGATTATTTTACAGATATTAGCCACAAAAATCGAATCTCAAAATATAAATTTGAAAAAAAAATAATTAAAATTACCATTTTAAATAGTTTTCTCTACTAGAAAAGAGGTTAATATAGCAAACAGTTTGAATTTTTTTCGTCCGTCATATTAGCTTAAATTTTTTCTTTTACAATGACATATAAATAGAAAAAAGATTAATTTTAATTTTAATTGTATCCATTATTATTATTATTTAGAAAGTTTAAAAGAAAAAAGAGTTTATTGCACATAGTAATTTAATTTATTACATCATTAAACAGTAACTATGTATCTAAGTATCTTTGATTTACTGATTAAAAATATAAGAAAAATGGTGTTGATAAGAAAATTGGTTGGTTAGCCAAATCTATATACTCTTTATATTTTCAGTAATAATTGCTATTTAGCTTCGGAGTGAAGTACGTGTAAACTTTATAGCGTTATTAATTACAATTTTTTTAATAAAAACATAATTATGAATTTTAATTAATTATTCTTATTTAAATAATCTTGAATTAGGTTTCTTTCTGCGGAGCTGCTAATTCAACTTTGCTTTTCTAATTCTCATGTCTGTCTGGTATGTAATAATTTCGAACGCAACCAACAAAAACACAAGGGGCCATGCCTATTTATTAATATATACTTCTAATTAATTATAATTAATTCTTATTGAAAGGGATTTTTTTTTTAAAAGGAAAAAATAGTGTTCCCATCAAACGCTGAAGACTTATAGAAGTTGCTTATTGGAAAATTTCCTAGATGAACCGAACTATGCATCAGTGAATTCTATTTTATCATAAATATAAAAAATGAATTTTTTTTTTAATAATAATAATACATTATTTATTCAATTCATAAAGGAAGATATAACGGATCAGAAAAATTACCTCAGATTAAAATGGGCATTTGGACATTTTAATGATGATTATATATATATATTTATATATTGATTATAGAGTTGTTTTCCTTTTATTTCACTGTGTTTTTTGTTGTTGTGAATTCTCTCTCACATGGGCTTCAAACCTTTAATATATATGTAATATAAAATATCAAAAAATATATGCTTTATAGGATTTATTCTCTTAGAATAAAATCTTATCTTTTTTTATTATTTCCTCATGAATTTAAAAATTAAATTATATATTCCGTACGTGTGATATATATGTTGTATGTATAACTTGTGTATACATTATACACGATAAAAAAAAAAAAAAAGAATTAGCACATCACAAACTTTAAAATTATACAAAGGAAAAATATATATTTAATATTGTGAAAGCAAATGATCATTAAGTATTAACTGATGCGAACTATTCTGTGAGGGGAAAATAATTTGTGGCATAAAACTAAACTAATTATTAATAAATGAGATTTATATTTTAGAGAAATAAATTTAAGTAAAATTAGGAAATTAAGGTTTATATCGCAAAAGGAAAAGAGTGGTAGCTGGTAACTTGGAAGCTGAGGTGCACCCAGTCTTTTTCCTATTTAAGTGAGATTGAAAGGTGAGAACCGTGAAAATACACTCAATTGTAAATAAAATAGTCTACGTAATACTTTTTTTTTACCAAGTTTATTGTGCATAAAACAATATAAATTTATTTCTTTTGTAAATTACAAATAAAAATATTATCAATCGAATTTACATCGATATTATCCTGCGGATAACAGAAATTAAACTTAAACACAAGCTACTAAGTATTAACTATATATATTGTAAACCATGTTTTCTAATATATATATATATATATATATATATATATATATATATATATATTATTTTAAAATATTTATGAACTAACGATATTCATAGTAGGAAGTTTAAAGTTAAACCCAAACTAACAATTAATTATAAGATAGTCAATAGCTCATAAAAAGGAGATTCCATTATAATCATTTTAGAAAAAATGAAAAATAAAAAAATCAAATAAGAATAATAATTTAATAATTTTCCTGAGGAAAATAAAACAACCGTCAAATGCTCTATCCTATTGTAAATCATATTTATGAGAAAACTGAAGAAGTGGGATAATATTAATGGCTGGATTAATTAAGTGGAGTTGAATAATCAATGGTCGATTGAACAAATCAATCAAAAACCAAAATGGGTTAGTTAAAACATTATTTAAGAATTTAAAACTGAACCTCTTGGCTGAGCTATGAGCTCCAACAATAATACCACTAGTGTAGTGTAGTGTAGTGTAGAATGACCTAATGCACTTACCAATTGCGCTTTGTAAACACACATGGCAATAACATCATTAAACAGATAGCAATAATAGATTAGCATTATAAAAACATTATTTAAGTGTTTGACCTTAAAATAATTAACAATTTTTTCAACACTAATTCGGTTGTAACTGGGAATGTTTTTTTCTTGTGTTTTGAATAATGTTAGATTGAGTTGGAGGGTTTGGTTCCAAAAGTTGATAGGCTTGTTAAGGAGAGCATAGCATGTGTAAAATAATTATATATATATATAAATAATATTTCAGTGATGGAGTTGGAGTGGAGATTCTGAAATAAATAGAGACGCGAGTCAGACTTGAGCAGCAAAAGGCTGGGGTTACTGCCCGAAACGTGCCTTGCATGCAACTTTGTTGGGGACTCGGGTTTTGTGTCCTTCATTTTGTATCCTCAATTAATTGTTTAAATTATTTTATTCCCAATTTTATAACATATTTTATTCTTTTCTCTTTCATAGTAAATAATAGAGTTTTGCGTTTTTAATTAAACTATGGTCATTGTTAAACTTCGTGTTTAAACAAAATTTGCCTGACAATATTGAAAATTTATATTTTATTGATTTTTTCAACTTTCTTTCTATTGATACTTATTTTTAGAAAGAGATGGGTGAATTATTTGCTTGAATTTAATATTAAATTTTATTTTTTCGATATTTAGATTGAAAAATATCAAAGATTAATTTCTTTTTGAGTTGTTTTTTTAATAATAATTAGTTAATTGTTTAAAAATTCTAAATTTAACCAGAATTGACGGGTAGATTAATGTTGTAAAATTAATTTATATGATTGGTTAATGAAAAAAAAAATTGATGGATTGAATAATCACTCAATCCAAAAAAATATAATATATAGTGACAAATTGAAAAGAACACTAGCTATGCTTCCTGATATAAGTGGATAATTATAATTGGTAGGAATAAATTTATCATGATCCAATATAAAACGGTAAATAGTGGGAGAAAACTTCTAGATTTATTTTTCCTATTTCATCTTAAGATGAAATTAGGAGTGTTAATGGTTTGATTTTGTTAATTTAGATTAAAAATTTATAATCAAACTAATAAAAATATTTTTTAAACACTTTAACCTTTTTACCAAACTAAACAATAATTATAAATATCTAAATTAATACTATTTAGATTAGATTTGAATAATCTGTTTGGTCGATTTGATAAATAAATGAATGAACAAAATAAAAAAATTAAAATATTATAAAAATTGAACAAATATTTACTTAAAATCATTATCAAAATAACAACATAAAAATCTTCATAAATATAAAAATTCAGCACACCACTTTAACTTATAAAAAATTTAAAATATAATTTATAAATTAGTAAAATAAATTTTTGCTCAATTACAATGTTTCAAAATATTTATCCATTAAAAATAGTTTGCTTCAAATTGGATTTAACACTTTATTTTAAAAATTTTATGAGCAAAATAAAATGATTAAATTGGATAAAATTTTAATTAATTTCTACAAGCAAAATAAAATAATTAAATTCCACATCCCATTCTTGAATTTTCTTTTTTAAAAAAAGCAGAAAAGCACGTAAAAAAATAAAATGAAGAATTTATCAGGGTTCGTTTGATTTGGAAAAATTGACATATATAGAGAAATATGATAACGACACATATATGATAAATTAGCATTGATAATTAATTGTTTAGATATCTATTGATCGACAAAATTTATAGAAAATGTCAACAAAAGGCATAAAATAAGTAGGTTGAACTTATCCTGATTGGTGATTATTGGGGAGAAAGCCACAACTTAATAATTAATTATTCAGGCTAAGGCAATTTTTCTTTTTCTTTTTTTTATTTGTTGAGTTTATATTCTTTATTCTATATATTAAAAAATTAATTTTTGTAATTAATTTGCATTATATTAAAATAAAATTTTAGTTTTTTACATTTTAGTTTAGTTTTTTATTTTTTATTTTTTTGGAGATAAGCATTATCCATCTATTGATTCCATTCAATATCCATACACGTAGGTGATATGTCAAATCGCTTGGTGAAAGAAATGTTAGCAACACGTAAAGCCTTTAGACTTTTTCTTTTTTTTCACTCATTCAAGATTTATGTGCATATCCAGTTAGAGTTGAAAAAAAAAGTAAAAATATTTATTATTTTGAAGGTCGAAGAAAATGTTCGAATTTGAAATTTTAAATTTTTAGGGTAGAATAATTAATATTTAATTATTCAAAATATTAACTCAACAATAGATACACGTATTTTTAAGCTGCTAAATTATTGTGAATTTGCTATAAATTTAACGATTTGGTTGAATTTGTATGTAAAACACACAAATTTAAGGAAATAAGAAAAAAAAAACAAACTGGCGTTGTTCCAAAAGAGTATATAACCAAAACAATGATTTGAAAATTGAAGATGCAATGGATTTTCATAGTTGATAATTAAGGTTTATTATGGTTTGAGGAAAATATTTTGTAACTTAGCACATAGGAGTCAAAAAATGTTTGTTTGCTTTTAACCATCAACCAATTTTCCATTGCCAATTTCAAGCGCTATCGTTAGGTCGATGTTGCTAAAAATTTTCTCTCCGGAACGGGCACTGATTGGATTTTGTTTCAAATGCAAGGAATAGCCCCACGCCCAATAAAAATATCGCTATACTCGGTAGAGAGTACGAAAATTTCTTAGACTGTACTGATCTATACATTTATAAATTCCAACTCTTACTATTACTTATGTAAAATTTAGTATTTCAAAATGTTGTGCTGTGATTGAATGGAATTTTTTTTTTTCACTCTGCTCCATCTTTCAAATAGTTATATTAGATTTGAGCCTCTTAACGAATGCTACTAAAAAGAAGTTCTACTTGCCAACCAAATGTTTGATTTATTTTACATCTAAATTTTTTCTCTATGCATCATGACAAGTCACCTGGACATGATGGGATGAATCTAGTAATTTATCAGAATTTTTGGGATACTGTAGGTGATGATGCGGTGAATTCTGGTGAATTCAGTTATTTACTATCTTAATCATTGTCAGGACTAAATGACACGATCATTGTTCTTATTTCAAAGAAAGATAATGTTGAAACGATAGGTGATTTGAGATCCATATCGTTCTGCAATGTTTTGTTGAAGTAATTACCAAAGTCCCTGCCAATCGTCTAAAATGTATCTTACCTTTCATTATTTTTGATTCACATACTGCTTTCATATCTGGAAGGTTGTTTACGAATAACATTCTTATGGCTTTTGAGGTAGCTCATTATTTGAGAAGGAAGACTCAAGATAAAGATGGTTATGCTGCGCTCAAGGTTGATGTGAGCAAGACATATGATTGGGTATAATGGGATTCTTTGGAGAAAATTATGAGCTTCCATGAGAGATGGGTTCGGTTGGTAATGATGTGTGTTAGGACAACAAGATATACTATTGTTTCTAGTGGTTAGTGCTTGGGTCCAGTTATTCCTCTGCAGATTCTTCGATAAGGTGATCCCCTATCTCCGTATCTCTTTTTCATTTGTGCTGAGAGGATTTCATCTTTAATGAGGAAGTATGCGTCTCAAAGATTGATTTAGATTGTCGTGTTGCTAGGTGTGCTCCAATTATAAGTCATATGTTCTTTGCTGATGATAATTTCTTCCTTTTTCAAGCTACGGATAAGTAATATACTTCCATTAAGGAGTGTATCAGGCTTATGAAAAGCCTTCTGGGCAAGTAATAAATTTTCAGAAGTCCAGTATTTTTTATAGTACTAATATGAAGGCAAATACTCAGCAAATACTTGGGGTTACCATCCCTCATTGGGAGGGATAAAAAGCAAGTTTTCAGTTTTATAAAGAACAAAGTGTGGAGAAGGATACAAAGGGTGGCATAATAAGTTGTTATCCCGAGTAAAAAAATTCTAATCAAAACAGTTGCTCATGCAGTGCCAACTTATGCTATGACATAATAAGGGGTTATCCATGATCATCTTTCTTTTGCCTCTTGGTTTTTGTTTCAAGATCACAAGGATGCACAATGCCTATTGGTGGAAAAATGGGGATAGAAATACAAAGGAATTCATTGGATGGCTTGGGATAAATTGTGTAGGCAAAAAGGTTACGGAGGTTTGGGCTTTAGTAGAATTCACGATTTCAACCTTATTCTTCTCGAAAAACAGGGTTAAAGGCTCATTACAAGACCTAATACTTCAATGGTCCGTTTGTTCAAAGCATGCTATTATCATTCGAGTAATTTTTCGGAAGCCAAATCGTATAATAACCTATATTTGCTAGTATTTTGATTTAACAGGTCTGATGTGGATTGTGGAATTAAAAGTTATTTTGGAGACAATTTATCCAAAATGCATTTAGCCCCTTTTAGTTATATAAATTATCCATTTTTCTTTTTCCCCACGAGGGATTGTTTGACTCCAACACTCTCTTAAATCCAATTGGATTAATTCAGTTGTAATTTGTTATCATTTTTATATTATAAATTTGTTGTTAGAAATCTAAGTCTTGATTTTTATTTTGTCTAGATTTATACTTTTTGAATCTCAATACCACATATCAATTTAATTTTTAAAAATCTTAACTCTCAATTTTGTTTTATCTGAAATTTATACTTTTAAATTAATTGGATTTTCATAAGTTGAGAAACCATTAAATTTTGAAATCATACTGAAATTTGATGGATATAGTACATCACAAATGAAAAAATTGTGAATTTAAAAATTATTAGAAAAACCTTCTATCCAAAATGTTGTAAAACATTTAGGTTTGTCCAGTTTTAGTCTTATAAATTACTCAATTTTCTCTCGTTCTTTTTCCTTATATGGATTGCTCGACTTCATCAGTTAGGCGAAGCATGATAACAGCACAAGACTTGCTTAGGATGGGCTGGAGTTGCCCGGTGGGAGATGAGAGGGATATTGAATAATTTGGCTTGGGACTTGGATGTGATTAATGATTTGTTTTACGACAGGGATAAGAATTTGATTCTTTCTATCTCTATTAGCATTAATCGAAGTGTGGATGACTGATATTGGTGTTGGAAGAGGAAAGGTTTGTATTCGGTCAAAAGTGCTTATAGATGTTTGACGAATTGTCTCAATGAGAATGAGGATCATGTGCTAAAGCGTATGTGGACCAGAACTTAGGCTTTAAAAGTCCCCCCGAAGGTAAAATTGTTGGTTTGGAGGGCTTGTGTTGGTTGTTTACCAGTCATGGAGTAACTAGTGAGTAGTCGTGTTAATGTTCAAAATATGTGTCCAATGTGTCAGAGTACAAGGGAGTCAGTATTTCACAGCTTAGTTTCGTGCTCTTATGCTGCAAATGTGTGGTCGTCTTCACCTGTGGACTATGTTAGAAGGGCGTATCAGACAATTTGTGATTCGGGGTGTAATATGTTTCAATGTTGCCCTTTGGAGGACTGTAACTTTGCTACTGTTTTGATATGGGCTATTTGGAGCAATCGAAATAACAAGGTTTGACATTGGAAAAATAAAACAACAGTCCAACTTGTTTTTGATGCATCGGCTTTTCTCCATCAATGAAATTTAGCTCAATGTTCCGTTATCAATAAATAAACTTGTTTTTCTTTAGGGCCTATAAAATGGCAAAAACCACCAGATGGTTATATAACTTGCAACGTCGATGTTGCTTATTTTGATAATGCAGGACAGTTTGGGTTTGGGTGCCTTGTGAGGAACGCATGTGGCTTTTTCATAGCAGCTTGCTGTAATAAGATTTATTGGCCTTCTATGTGTTCCATTACTACAGAGGTGCTGAGCCTTAGAGAAGCTCTTGGTTGAAAGAGAGACGAATGTGTCAAGTCATCGTGGAATTGGATGCACCGGTGGTTGTTCAGGTTATGAATACTGGGGCTATTGATAACTCTCTCTTTAGCAGAATTATTGATGATTGCAAATGTTTGGTCAAGGAAATTCCTATGTGCAAGATTTCTTTCGTTAGGAAATCATCGAATCAGGTAGTCCATAGCTTAACTAGAGCAATTGCTTCTTTGTCTGATCCCATGGAGTGGACCTTAATAGCCTCTCCGTTTATCAATGATGTACTGTTTTCTGATTTGCAATAGTAAAACTTCATTTTAACTTTCAAAAAAAAAAAATTCTATTCTAACTTTAGTCGAAGAATTAATTTTTCAACAAAAAAATAATTAAATGGTAGTCAAAGGACGCCTTTGAAAAACCATAAGCAGAAGCCTAAAATAAGTCAAAGAATAACAAAGCTTATTTATCTAGCAGATGTTGAAGCTGGAAATTAAGATATCACTTAAACACATTTTCAGTTTCAACAAAAATCTTTCATTCCATCTCTTTGCTCCGAAATGATGAAGAATAAATAGGCCTGAAACATAGTAAAAAGGGGGAAAAAGTTTTGATTCTTTCTAATTGTTGAGTATTATAATGATACTATACAGCAGTTAGTTTTATCAGAAAGAAGACGGTTTTCTACGTCAAAACATATCCTAATGAGAGCCTAGACTAATGCTCATTTTCAAAATGTTTAGGAAAACGACCATATACAAAGTCACGTAGCCCGAGTTCTCTTCCTTCCTTTCGCTGTAATTTCAGGTTGGGTAGCACATCCACATCCAGTTTTTCTTGGTCGCCCAGATGCTTTCTTTGTCATAGTTAAGGATTCTGCTGAAGGAGGTGAAAGAACATTACTTGGTTTTTTAGCTGCATTGTAAGTTTTTGCAACACCGTTGCCAGGTTTAGACACCTTTAATTGGAATTTCCTATTAACAGGGCGAGCACTGCGGGGTTTCACAGGAGGATGAAGCCTTGGTTGTGGCATTGAGTCGAGGGTAGTAGTAGTCTTGCTGATATAGTCCTTCAAATGCTGCCTCAAACTTTTTGTAACAATGTCTCTGAGAAGAAATGCGGACTTGTATTCACGACTAGTTTTGGAATAAAAAACTAGAGCATTGTTAGCAAGTAGTAGCAGATCTCTGAAGACTTCTTTAACTGATGTGATGGATTGACTAGCAATTCTTGACCTTAATGTGTCCAAATCGATATGCTGCAAAATCATTTTCTTGTATCTTCCTTTCTTCTGTTACAGAATTAAAACACAGAAAAACATTCCACTTATTAGTAAAAGCTTCTCGTAGAGCAATAAAACTAACAGGCCAAGGCCTAACACAAAAGTGCAAGCAACAGAAGTACAACAAAAATGACAAAGCCAACATCACAAGGTACAGTGGCATCTCTACCTGGCTATCCAGCCATCGCCAAAAGACAGTGGCACATTTATTCTCCGCAATAGAATAGAAAATGCTCAGGAGATCAGAGTCAAACAGTTCATCCTTGCTTGAACTTCTGCTTTTATCATCAGTATCAAAACATCCACTGGTTTGACCAGAACTGCTGGCCGAATTATCTTTACATCGTGTAGCTGATAAAACATCAGCTGACCCCCAAAATTCGCTTTCTCCAACACTTCCTTCCTTGACTTCCTTTCTACAATATTTCCTCTTTCTCTTTCCTCTCCTCCTCCTTATACTCCCTCCATGTCCCAGATAAAAGGTCTCTACCAAATTACCTGTGCTTGAAATTTTTTCTTGTTTAGGGGACAATGAAACATCTGGCTTAATCTCAATAGCTTCAACTGAAATAGAATCTGGAACCTGACATTTAGGAGACCAATTAGTCCTGGCTTCTTGAGTGAAACTCCCAGCCGATAATCCATCTTTTGATGTCTTTTTGCTGGAAGTTTCTACTCCATCAGATTTTTGAAATGGTACAAGTGGCTCTGTCTGACTTGAATCATAACCGACATTGCTGTACTTTGTTCTCTTAGCCTTGAGAACTTCAAGCTTTGATTCCAGAGACCTGAAATTCATGCATACATAAACTGTGAGAAAAGGATACTGCATGATTTGCTCAAGAATGTGAAAAACTTTCTAGATTAGCAGATCCTAGAATTAGATAAGCACATCATCAAGGGTTTCAGATGCAAGAGTTAGAGATTCCTCCCCTCCAGCTAACTTCTTCTGATTTATACAGGTCATTTGCTGAATACATAAACTGTCAGAAATGGATACTGCATGATTTGCTTAAGAATGTGAAAAAACTTCTAGATTAGCAAATCCCAGGAGCAAATTAGATGAGCACATCATCAAGGGTTTCAGATTCAGGAGTTGGATATTTCTCTCTTCCAGCTAACTTCTTCTGATTTATACAGATCATTTGCTGAAACCACCTGTGTTCAGTTACTAATGACAAGGCAATGCTAGTTCTTTTCTTATTCTGGAACTTAGACAAATATGATTGTATTAGCGTTATTTGTCCATTGAAGACATTTGTGATTTTGTTAGTAATATATTCAGATCCTTCGCGAAAGGGTTTTACAGTAGTACGCTATTTACTTGAGGATATTGATGGTGAATGTATTTTGATCTTAGTATGACATTTGAGTTGATAAAAGTCTTGGACTGGACATGGATGGCTTACTGACCCAATTGAGTCTTCAGATTTCTCTAAAGCTTGCCTCAACTCTGCCATTCGTTGCTTGCGTAGCTCTTCAAACAAAGCTCTGAGAGGGAGTATAATATCAATTTCAACATTTAAAGAAGATTGCATTCAGATAAAAGATATATTTTGCATTTACAAAAAGTCCACTCACGTGCATCCAGAATAACGCTGTTGCAAGTCCTCATACTTGGTCTTACATACCTGTGATTTGAATACCAACTTATTAAATTGACTGAGCTGCTATAACATAACATTAGAGGTAAGCATATGCTAAATTAGTCTCCGATGATAGCTATGGTGTAGGCATATTCTAAAACATTACTAAGTGCATTATGGAGCAGTTGTGAAGACACAGGAGACATTATAGAATGATCTTAATGAGGAGCGCAGGAAGCCTTCAAGCACATAACCATAATCAGGTTTATGCTATTAAAAGGAGTTTCCACCCCATAATTAATTTTTACCTCAAGCATATAATGGAAAACACTTGATTCAAATTCAAGAGCAGATAAATGCCGATAAATTTACCAACCATATATAGTTATGCAATTATATAATCGAAGAGCTAATAAAGGTCAATACAATTACCAACTATAGTTGTTCAATTATTTCATCAAACAGCCAGTAAATGGCAATAAATTTACTCGTTACTTTGGCATCCGGGTAAAAGCAAAAGAAACAAATATATTCTACGCTTATAGTCAATCTCTATGCACAGCGACGATCAACATAGATCATCCTAACAAAGACGACAACTTTGATCACTAACTAACTTGGATCAAACCATGCGACCAAATGCAGCAAGAACTGTTGTGTCCACGTGCATGTCACGTGACCATTAAGATGATTGCTTTTATTATTTGGCTAAACATATATATATATATATATATATATATATATATATATATATATATATATATATATATATATATATATATATATATATATATATATATATATATATTAGCACATAAATTTTAAATTTTTGATGGATTGGGTAGTTTTTTTAAGCATTAAACACTTTGAAGTCGAATTTTTTTTTTGGGATAAAATTACACATTTTTTTTGTTATATTGGCGGATCTAAATATTAAACCACCAGAATTATCATAGTTAATATAATAATTTGACTATAATGTTTCCAACTTAGGTTGTAAGTCATGCAATTCATAGACCAGATAAGTCAAAGTCAAGACATGGTGGCCAAGACCACAACATTTTATTATGAATTTATTGCCCACCAATTCATGTCTCTATCGTGTTCATTCCCGACCAAAGGAATATTGCCATGCTTTTTTTTTCTGTCCATAAATTATTAGCCGCATCATCGATTTCATGAATCCAAGAATTTTCTTTAAAAAAACAGTAATAAAAAAAACCCATATTTCATGCATTAAATAAACAAGAAATTTTCTTTTTCAAAATGTGTCCTCCAGTAATGGAGGTCAAAGTTGGAGACTTACCACTAACTTGCAAAACAAGGCAATTTTTTTTTTTTTAAAAAAAAAAGAAAACAGAAACAACAAAAGGCATCAAATCAATGTGCAACCTTCGTACAATGGTACAATAATGTTTTAAGGTAAAAAATCACAGAAGTTAACATTATAAAAAAAAATGGGATCAGGCAATCATTTCTCAATCAAAACTCGAAAGCGAAAAGAAAAAATTAAATTAAAATATGCCTGGAAAAGAAATTGAAAGAAATGAAAAAAAAATTATAATAAAATTAAAGAACCTGGGGGCTGAAATTATACGGGCAAACAGTTCGGGCTCGGAGCTCGGAGGCGACCAAATCCCAATCTCGGGTACCGTGCCGGAGAACAGCCCCACCCAACAACAATTCCTCCCATGTGCTCCACGCTATCGCCACCTCCGTACTCATCTCTCACCGTCCAAAAAATGATCAATCAATCCTCCACCGCCCGCTAATCCTGCGCACCTCCGAAAATTTGCAGAAGCACAGAGAGCGAGAGACAAGAAAACGGAAAACCACCTTGGGGTTAGAGAAGGGAAGAAAAAGGCGGGTGTAGAGGGGTGAGAGAGGCGGTTTTCTGGTTTTTCTTTTTTTTGGGTAATAATGATATATAGGAAAGAAAAAAAAAATCAAAGAAATGGTAGTATAGTAGCGTGAGAAACTATTATTGTATACAGAGAGAAAAAGAAACCAGGAAAAAAGAAAGAAGAGATAGATGATAATAATAATACAATGAAAAGATAATTATGTGTTCTTTCTTTGTTTTGTTTGAAAAAAATGGAAATGTTCCTTTTCAAATGAGAAAAACCCAATTTTAGAAAAAAACATATATATATATATAAATATATTTCTTTTTATGTAATTTTTTTTCCTCTCTCTTCTATCCACTATATTCCACTAAATGACCTTTCTATCTTTTTCTACATATTTTTTTTTCTTTTTCAAACATCAAGCATTAAATTTAATCAAAATAGAAATAGAAAATTTCTATTCTGGACAAATAATGAGATTTTATTATAGTATTTTGTGGATGATAATAGTCATTTTGAGTAGAAAAGCTTGAATAGGCCTTTCGCAAAATTTTCGTGTTTTCTCTCGCATAAATTAACATAATTTTGATTAAATACAGAAATAGGCTTTTGTTTGTTTGTTTGTTTGTAAATTTTTTGTTTCTATTGAAGTGTAAATTTGTAAAATAAAAAGGCTTATCTTATGGAAACATCATCAATGCATTAATTGCAGTACCAGATTCATAATCATTTTTTAAAAAAAAAACAATTTATTATTATGAGTTGAGTTTGAAGATTGTATGATTGGATAATCAGAAAGAAGAAAGCGAACAAATATGAATGATTCATGTTGTTGAAAAAGAGAGAAAAATACGAATGGCCTCTTCAGCCATAGAAGAATATGAGGGATGGAAAAGCTTAACCTTATTATGAATTTATGAAGATGAACAAATAACAATAATTAAGTGGTGGAATGAGTGTTGATTTGGCATATGGCTTATTGCATGCCAAACATGTGCATTAATAGCCTCCCTGCATTGCCCCACTATGACTTGGCGAATTCATCCCATTCTCTGCCTCTCTAATTGTGGCATGCACAAGAGAGTGATTTTCTACGAATAAATTATTAATTTAACTTTTTAGTAACTAATTTGCATCAATTCAAGATTAATTTATTTATTCTACTTCATTAAAAAAAAACCCTTCTTCACATATTTTTTTGTTATAAAATTAGTATATACAATTAACTGCAACATTATAATAAAAATTCACAATAGGTGAAGATATATATTGAAAAAATAAATGAAAATGAATAAAATGACAGAAAATTGACTCTCAATCCTATTTTCTACAGTATTCTACTGTTTTGTGGACCACTTGATCCTCTATGTACAAGGTTTATATGATTTGGACTATGATCACAAACCAAATATTTGCTCCTAATTTTTAAACTTAATTGGAACAGTCTCAAATTATATATTCGAGTCTATACAGATTACTGATTTGATAATGACTTGTAAAAAAAATAAATTACATGACAGTACTATATTAGTTTGATTCAATATAAATCACTATTAGGCAAGAAAAATCCGTCAATTATTTCCTAATCAAATGTTCAAATCAAAAGGTTCAGATTTATAGGAAGTTAAACTTTTGGTGGACCATCACTAATCTGCAGTTACGAAGATACCAACCAGGAAAGAGTTGAAATTGGATAACTGCTGGAAAGAATCTATGCATTTAATTGAATATACGAATGCAGTTTACATGAGTATTGCCAGATAATTCATACATCTTATCATTACAAAAAAATTACGGACAGCGAAGCCCAGAATCAAAGACTTGCAATGAACATGTTTCGGTTAATGCTGGAATGACAGTGACCACCTTCCATCATCACGCATTAAATGGCATGGAGATGTGCTGCTTTGAGGTTTGCTTTGTTAAGGTTACCACTCGTGTATGAGCCGTTGGTAAAAGCCGATATTGACAGTATAAAATATGCAGCAGCACGACAAAACTGTGAGATACACGAACTCACATTTGAAGGTAGCATTGCACTGTTTTTGTCGAGTTTTCAGCAAATCCACTCACTCACACTAGCAGCAGAAATTGGCTTTCAACGGCATCGCATTGTTGGCTATGATTCTTGAAGAACTAGATTCAATTCCATAGCAGACTTTGCCAACAATCCACCTCTCCTGCAGCAAATTTACAAGGCACGTTTTCTGATTATTAGTTTCCATATTCGTATCTAGGAAAAGCACCGGATTTTCAGATTATATAGAAAATAGGCTTTGGGAAGGGCACAAATGCATTACTGAGCATTTACTCGTCATTGCAGGAACTCTTCCCAGGTATTTTTATAACGTAGAGAGCATTGCACACTAACAAATGAAAAAAGTATCAGGTGATATAGAGTCCAAAGACAACACAATTGTAATTGTGACGGAATAGACTAGAACTTTTATATGCATGTCCTTAAATTTCATAGCTAAGATTTGGTGATAATTCAGCACAAAGACCCTTAGCTTGTAAAAATTACTGGTTTTGACGTTACTCTAATCATCGTTGGGACAAGAAAAAGAAAATGTTCAGGTTCGCTGCTTGCCTTTTAAGTGCTGGAAGAATTTGCTGAATCTTTTGCAGCTGGACAGAGCACTGCTTGCAGCATTCTAACCTGCATTCAAATTATTAAATATGAGCGTACAATACAAATTATATTAACGAATTCATTTATGAAACTGTTAGGCAAATGTTCATGTAAATGTTGGTTAATACAACCTTTGCTCTGCATGGAGATCAACACCAACCAATGGAGGAGCAGAAACAGTTGAATGTATTACCGGGCCAAAGACAGCTACAAGCTTCAGTAGCATCTCCAATGAGACACTTGCGTGCCTGTACATTAATAATGCAAGTCAAATTCCCCTAAGTTTCTAGTTTAGTCCAAATGAAAAGCCAAATTTTGAGACAAAAGAACTACGTTCTATGGCAAGACAATTAGAATGTTTCTAAGTTTTGAAATTCTTGCCCACGTTCATATGAATTTTTTTTTCATCCATCTGTCCTTTGGGCAATACACCTAATGATGCTTCAACGTGTCAAAGGAAATTTACTGTGTTTCTTGGAGCTTATTTGCGGTTTTTAAATTTTAAAGAGGATATATGTTGCTGCCACCAACTTGTCACAGCCACTGAAGTATGCTAAATTACAATAACATCCAACAAACAGTATTCCGTGCCAGTTCTTGATATTAGCAGAGTTGTGATAGCTAATTGGTAATGGCTGCAGTGAGATGGTGCAAATCTCAAGGTCTAAATCGCACAAAGCCTAGCAATGAAAGTTTGCTGTCCATGTTTCAATTACACTTACCTTTCCATCTTACTATCTAATAAGCCCACAAGCACAGGAAGTAAGGAAGAAAATAGATCTAAGGTAAGAATCTCCAATTTCTCCATCAGAACACCGATTACATCTGCTTGCACCTGCAGAAGGATTTAATTACTACAGCAAAATAGACCACTGGATACACTCAAAACCACAAGTAGCAGACATAGACTAATCTCATAAATACCCACAGAATGATCCGGCAGCTTCCTTAGGGCATTTATAGCACCCTTGATGTCATTTCGTTCCCAAAAATGTCGAACCACCTGCGGGATGAAATCAATAGTACTATCTTAGTTATTTTCACCTAAAAGAAGGGAAGAAAAAGAGACATAGAAGAGATGCAAGAACAAAACTTTAAAATGTAATCAAGAAATTGGAAATATGAGACTTTACCAGTTTTTGGAGAAAGATATAATATTAAGGGTACTACTATCTAGAATATCCTACATAGATAGCTAAATGAGCCTATCAGAAGGTCAGAAACTCATAATGCAAGGCTTCTAGAGAGATTACCTTTAATTCAGAAAGAAAATTTTACCCATTCAAGTTGCAAGGATAACTAATTAAACAATTTAGCAAATTGAGTTAACTAACTAATCAATTTAGCAAAATTTTGCACACAATTTTAAAGTATCAATCTGAAACCGGCTAAATTTACCTGTAATTTTGTCAAACGGAATTTAAGGGTGCTTAAGAATAATTCATGAGTTTGCATGACATCTTCACTAATATCCCTATAATTAGATGAAATTGAGTTCCTTCCCGAAATCTGAGGCTCCTCCTCCTGTCATTATCAAAGGACAAGAACTGAGTAAGTTTGGTTGATCAAAGACGAAAACATAAGCACATATAAATTCGTTAAATTAATTCTGAAAATAATCTACTAATTTCAGAAATATGATTTCTCTAGGAAAACAAAAATTTTTGGTAATGAGAAAAGGCAAGCATGCATTTACTAGCCAATTAAAACTTGCAACCAATTAACAATTACTCTCTTAACACCAATTCACAGGTACATGGTAAAGATGAGTTTAAGGCATAAGTGAGTAGCAATTGAGTCACTAACTTGGATGAAATTTTATCCAAGTTGATAGTTTCTCATCAAATTTAACTTTCGACTTTTAATTTTCCACTGGGAACTAATCATATTTTAGCTAGGAATTGAATCATTCAGAAACCAAACTTCTAGATGCATTAGAGGTGTTGCTTAATGTTTATGTCCAGGCCCTGCAAAATCTTCCTTCAAAAAGGGAAAAAAATCATACCAGCAGCGAAGGTCTTTTTCTTTCCATCTCATGTACAACACGAGGGGCTGTAGCTGTTGGAGGTGATCTATCTTTTTGAGGTACAATATGAGGGGTAACAATAGTAGCTCTGATTGGTGTTCTATCTGTTTGAGGTATAACTAGGGAATTCACATTAGTTACTGTGACTGGTGTTCTATGGGTTTCTGGTATAACACAAGGGGTTGAAAGAGTTGCTACTGAAGGTGTTCTATCTGTTACAGGTATAACATGAGGGGTTGAAACAGTTGCTACAGCAGGTGATCTATCCATTTCAGGCACAAAACTAGGGGTACGAAGAGCTGCTGTCATGGGTGCATTTTTGATTTCAGGTATATCACAAAGGGTGGTCATACTTGTTGCAAGAGGAGGTTTTCCATTTACTTCAGGTGTAACAAGTGGGGTGATAGCAGTTGATGCAGAGGGCATGCTATTTATTTCATGTAAAGTGTGAGAAGCCATATTTATTGATTGATCTTCATTGCTAAACTTTTCTCGTCTTTCAAACCTCTCAACCAGAGAGCGCGTCCTGCCTGATACAACAGCAACTGCCAAGAAAAATGTAAATCATTTTCTGGTCAATCTGTGATTATTAAATATCAAAATTTAAGTACTGACAAACCTCCATTAACAATTTTAACCGGAGGGATCCACTTACTGCCATTAATGGATTCATCACCTGAAGAACAAAGAAAATTAATCACTACCAGCTATTGAATAGATACAACACAAACAATTATATAGAACTCCAACAAGCAGCAAAGGGGATAAAGGACAATAGAAAACATGGGTTTAAGTTAAAATGAGAACTTATAAGGATCAAAGAATACAGGATCAGGTCTTAGTCACTCAAACAAAGACTGCATAGCTCGTCAGTTCAAGTGTATTTCTATTGGATGAAGAATAGAGCACTTATTTTAACAACAAAAACAAGCAATGATGATTTTCATGAGATTCTAAACAATATCTTTAATCTTGGAGTAATTATATTATTTAAGGCATTGGCAAATCATGTTTCTTGCTAAAAAACAATACATTAAATGAAATAAGCATTAAGGAGTTAGAATATGGAATCACATGAAAGGCCAGACAAGTTAAAATATGATAAAAAAATTATGCAACTTGTCGCAAAGTAAAATAGTGAAAATTGCAACAAGATGTTTCGACAATATCTACCAATGAGTTGGTCTGTGCTTTACGTGGATGCACTTAAAAAAAAGTGTTAAGATATAAAAAGTGCATTATAAACTGAAAAATCTGAAATTTGCCTATCTGCTCTTATGGTTGCCAGAAACAGCAAAAACATGAGGTGAAGAACAGAAAGCAAGGTGGAATCTTGAGCATAAAACAAAAACAAGAAGATGGAATTTTGAGCATAAAGCAAGAACTGAATAATGAAAACTGACACTGCCATATCAGAATAAGAACTTACTGCTGTTGCTGTTGCCAGAACAGCAAAAACATGAGGTGGAGAATAGAGAGCAAGGTGGAATCTTGAGCATAAAACAAAAACAGGGTGGAATTTTGAGCATAAAACAAGAACTGAATCATGAAAAGTGACACTACCATATCAGAATAATAACTTACTATTTTCCTGAATAGAGGGTGTCTCTGGGGATAAATTTTTTTCAAATTTCTCAGCAACACTCTTGATATTAGAACTTTTTTCCTCACATGATTTCTGTGCTTCATCTTCCGATACAATCAGGCTTTGCGACTTCAGGTTGATTGCACTATCTTTCTCACTTGGCACATTGCCAAAAGTTTCAGATTCAAGAGCTACTGCCAGCTTCTCAATCTTGGTATTTGAAGGCGTTCGCGCATGAGCTGGCCTGAGTAACATGCCAGGTTTTGTACGTGAAAATGTGACTGTTTCCCTTTCAGAATTGGAAGAGGTCTTTTCAGCAGGACTATCCCGAGGTACAACATTTGGCACAACAAAAGATTTATTAAGTGCTTCTCCACCAGTTTTTACATTCACTCCTGCTATGGAGCTCTTCTTGTCTGCTGGAGGATTGTCCATTTCCTTCACATCCAATGGGACAACCATTTTTGGTGAACTCAAAGACCCAATTTTTTGTGAAGAAACTGGATTTCCACCACCAGCTTTACATGAAATATGAACAAATATTAGAAAATGATGGAGCAAACAGAATGGAAACAAATGAGCATCCTATGCATGCGCTGGCTATGCTAATATGTACACCACACACTCATGGGTAATGGTAGTGTTCCTAATTGTAAACCAAAAAACCAACACTTGTTTATTCAAAAAAACAACAAAAATAGAACTTACAATCTATATATATGTTCTTTATTTCTTTGATCTCATAATCAGGAGATATAGAGTGCAAATCTGAAGTTGACCTTGCTCCACTCTTTACTTTTTTCAGAGGATCGCTTTTGGGCATATTGAATTTTTTCTCTGTGCAGTCAATTTCTTCTGATACAAAACCAACTCTGTATGGTTCAATTCGCTGAATATAATGAGACAAAAGTTGAATGAATAAGAAGATTACATAATAATGTTTCAAAATTCAGGGAACAGAAAAAAGGAGAAAAAAGGGAAACAGTTTGATTTGGATAACCAAATAAAAAAGTCATGAAAATTAGGACAGATAACAGGAACTCATTATTAGAAAAAGTTACCGATACATCAGCCACCCAAACTGCCACAGAATTTCGATATGATGAGCAACCCAAAAGTTTTTCTTCATGAATGCAGAGGTCAGCAAGCGTGGACCACCCAATATCAACAGTATCATAGCAAATTACAGGCTCCCAAGAATAAACCTACAGTTTAAGAATACTCCAGAAATTATATTTCATTCTAGACACAAATAACAAATCATGATGGCGACAATACAAACCTTCAAGCTATCATCTAATCCACAAAAAAGCGTCCTTCCATCAGGATGGAATGTAATTGTGCGTACTCCAGTGGCCTGAAAAAAGGATATAAAAGCATTTCAGGCATTTAAATTAAATTTTCTACGATCAGCATAAGAAGAACAGGAGATAACAAAAGCTCAAATCAGAGCTGAAAGAGAGTGGAAAAAAAACATATAGTTTCGCACAGAAGAAACATGACATGTATATTTGCTCCTGAGACAGATAATTCCATATGGATCTCTGCACCCTCGTGAACTTTCAATGAGATCTTTTAACATATTAACAGAGACCTGTACTGAGAACAGCACCAGGAGGTAAACTGGTTCTTACAGTATGTTACTTTTCAACTTTACCAAGGGGACAGAAGGGCATTCTTATTGATTTTAACTTGTTTGTTCAGAGACAGTAACCAGAAGACTAAAACATAAAAATCTTAGTTAGACACAGAACATTATGTTTAAATGTCACACTTAACTAGCCTTGAAAAGCTTCTGTCAAAATGTCATTTTTATTAGAAAGAAGAATAGGTGAACCTTATAGGAAACTTGTCTCATTTTCTTTTCTTTTTTCATTTCTCAACTATAACAAGGACAGCAAGTTGAACAAAAGGTTTCCTCTTCTCTTTCCATACTCTTTGTAGAGTTTCCAAAAGAGAAGCAGACAATAATGTTTAACGGTCATAATACTGAAAGTCAAAAAGAAAGAGAAGGAGATCAAGCACAAGTTAGTGTATCTTGAGCACCCAAAGTGCTTGCAAAACAGTGGTATGGTGAATGAAGGAGAACAAAAAAATGAACCACATAAACTGGACAACTAAAGAATTGATTATAAATACAGAGACCTCAGCCAGTCAGGTAAAAAAATTTAAATAGAAACTCCATATGGGTCTGCCTAAGCAAGCTGATCTCACATGCAAAAATAATTTTTGAAATTCATAATTCATAAAAGACTTTGTAGTGGCATACGGTGATGTCACCAACTTTCTTATTGTTAGCAAGAAAACAGGTAACTTGTTCCTTTTCATTCTCTGGTTTATTTTGATACATGTCTGGAAGCTGCAAATACGATGAAAATATCCAATGCAGGAAAAAAGTAGGAGGTGGATCAATTCCAGACTCCAATGACTGAGTGGATGAGTTCCAAGGTATCACATTGCTACTTAGCAAAATGGTGGAGGTGAGAAAATGACAGTAATGAAAGTGCAACAATATATCATGGTGGTAACATAGGCAGGCTACTCCATGAACAAGGACTTCAATCCATGTCCTTGCACATTATTCTCAATCAAGGTAAAGCTCATTAAAGAACTAATTCATTTACAAATATTATGAAATAAAAGCCCCAAAGCTTTATGAAACTTGATGATCCGCACAAAATTCTGAAAATATTGGACATAGGCAAGAAACTGTACATGCCTATGAGTTATTATGGCATAAACACAAGAACTAAACTGCTGCACTACATTGCCGCTTCTCCATTAAAGTGCTTATCAGATAACTGGCACCTGGGAAGAATGGGAAAATTAACCGAATTTTATGATTCTTACAGTTCTTGAGAGGCAAAACACATATATCATACAAATTATTAATAACATTCAAAGATGCACAGGAAAAAGAATAATTGGCAAAAGTAAATTTGTATTCCATAGTTCACAAAATCAAATTATTTTTTCTTTTTCAGGTAAGAATAGTCATTATCTCATAAAGATAAACACTTCAAAAAACATTTCATAGACAGAACTATATTTAGTGATATTTCAACGATTAATTGGATATCGGTTTAACTAAGCTCAGATACCTCAGGTCTGGTGGATCCAATCAATTCAAAGGTTTCCAAATCCCAGAATTTCACAGTTCTGTCTGCGGAACCTGAAAAATTGAATGGCATGTTAAAATCTTATTGTTAAGTTCTATTTAAAATTGATGAAATTATGCAGATTCAAGAGCATGAAGGAGGCAGCAACTAGGATTAGGCGTACAAAAATTAAGCTTCAAAATCAAGTATATAAAAAGCAATTATGCATTAAAACTTTGTACAACATATAACCAATCATATAAAGCCAACATATTATAAAAGAAGCAGAAAATAATAGGAGCCTGTGGTCACTGCACAACTAATATCATTTGCATACAACAATGCAGACAAACTTAACAATATTAAGTAAGCAGTGTACGGATCAACTGCTCACCTGTGGCTAGGAGAAATTCAAGGGGATGGAAATCTAAGGATCTAATATGTCCTTCATGGAACTTAAAATCATGTAAAAGCTTTCCAGCAGTAAGATCCCACACCTGTTCAACAATATCAGGGGAACCCAATGAACGGAAAGAAATTGAACTTTAACATGTGTTTTCAATTGATAGATAATTTGTACCTTTACAACATTATCATATCCACCAGAAACGACCCAGCGACCATCAGGAGTGAATCGAATTGTACTAATGCCTCGAGTATGACCACTGTATGTATGAATGCATCCCTTTTTTCTAATATCCCAGATCTTCAGATTTGTGTCTGCAGAACCAGATGCAAAGAACTCGCCAAATGGATGAAATTCAACAGCAGTGCAGTTTGATCTGTGTCCAGTGAGAGTGCGAACCACTACACTTCATGAACAATAACAAATATATTAGAATTCCACCCACTGTTGTATCAATTTCCGCTACATGACAAGGTTGATAATTAGTTGACTAATATATGATTTCATAAAGGATAATTGCACTTTCCAGACTCTTTTACTCTTAATGAAGTAATATGGCCAAAGATAAGTTAAGGTCTAATGAATTTCTCACTTCATGGTCTATCCTTTTTATTTAATGCCAGACAAAAGCAGCATAAAGTAACATATTTACTAAAATGGTACTCATTATCCTATTAAGAAAGTAAACTCAATCGGGTCAATCAACATACTTTTTGCTTCTTCCAAGTCCCAGAGCTTTATCACCCCTGCAGAAGCACCAGCAAGAATCAAAACTTCTGCTGTGTCAAAAGCTACAGATTCAACTGGACTTGTATGGCCACACAAGCTCTGCACATGAATCATAAGAAAGACAAACTTATTCCACGCCACAAAAATTTTCCCCATAGAATGACATAGTTGTATTAAGATATTATATGTGATGGGCAGTTTCAGAATGCGGGCAATGAAATAGGAAATCAGGCTAAGTAATTGGAACTCGTTAAAATTAAATAAAAAAACCCTAGACCAAAAATAAAACTATGATCTGATCACAACCGGTCATAAAGTGCATTTATTGCATTTTTTTTATAGATCCCCACAGTGTAATTTACATAAAGCAACAAAAATCATCCAAAGTAGTCAGCAATATATTGAAATAGATAGAAATAAGTAAACAAAGGGATAAAACTCATGAACTGACCACTAAAGAAGTGGATTTTCCAATTGCCCAAAGATTGACTTTGTGATCATCACCGCCTGTAATAAACAGTCTGCGTGCCTTTTTCCCGATGTTCAGGCAGTTTACATTGGTGGAATGAGCCACAAATTCTTCTATTTTCATTTCAGTCAAGGAAACATAAGTAAATCATTTTTTTTTCTCAAAAAATATGAAGCGTTAGATGTTTGCACCCTACATTTCAAAATACCCTTCTCAGCTTAACAGAAAACTGACCCCGACAAGAGGGAGAAGGAAAGAACTTAAATTATTATAAGACCAGTCGAGTAAATCAATACAAGTATCAAAATCAGATAAACCATATTCTAAAAAAGAATATAAATTTCAGTTTAAACAACCAAACAAAAAGAAAGAGAGTAGCGTTAGTGGAACACTTGTATCAGCTGGAAATTGGCGCCGAAGGATGAAAAGGAGCTCATATAAGCAAGAACATTCAAGCAAATATATATATATATATATATATATATATATATATATATATATATATATATATATATATATATATATATATATTCCAGAAGAATCAATGGAACTTGGTTTTTTTTTTAAATTACAGTTCTGGATAACTAAAACTGAAACTAGTCTTTAAAGTAACCCAAAAACAGAAGGAAACAATAGTAAAACCCTAAGAATTATACCATATTCTGCAAAATCCAAGCTAATTCAAGCTCACCATTATTACATTTAAAAAAAATCAAATAAAAGAAAAAAGAAAGGATACGCAGCTTATATCCACGCTTCGCCATTTCTTCCAGCAAAGAACGAGACGAAGAAACAAATTACGGCGCCTACAAAGAAAAACAAGATCAGAAAGTAACTAAGACAAGAATGGAGTTGACGCAGCGAGCTTTAAGTGGGAGCTGCTCTCTTTGCTTCTAAGAATAATAGAAAAGCAGGAATCCAAAGCTGAAAGATAGGAATTGTATTCAGATTTCTCGTTTTGCAGTGAAAATGAAAAATAGTTATCTTCTTTTGCAAAAAAAATAAGAAAAGACGCGTATGTGACAGTCGTTTATATGAAGGAAGACCAGAACAGTTGAATTCAGATTTCAGACCATTGATTTGATCCACTTCCCTGTTGCTTTTCTTTTTATTTTTTTTATTTTTCTTGGTTTCCCAAAATACCCTTTCTTTTTTATAAAATTAATTATATAATTCGTCATTTTGTGGACATAAAAGCCCACTGTTCTAGTGGGTGTTATTTTTTTTCTTTTATTATATTTATAATTTTTAATTAATCGCAATAATATGTTTGCATATTTAAAAAATAATAATTTTTAGTTCTCTCTTCTTTTTTTTTTTGCAAACAAATTTTAGTTTTTTTTCGTATATTCAGGCTTATAGTCTCGAATCTATATTATTATTTATTTATTTATAAAACTATTTTTAAATTTATATCCTAATTCAGTTAATCTAAATTCCACATTTTTTATTTATTTGAATGATCCTGTCCACAAAAAATACGTAACGTGTTAATTTTGGCAACAACTTTTTTGCGATAATTATTTTAAAAATAATGAAATAAATATTTTTACGATGAAATTAAGTAAGTTTGTCATAAAAATTAAATTTTATAAATTAATTTTGAGATAAATTGATGATTCAATAAAAAAAAAATTGTAACCTACCCATCGTCCAGAAAAAAAAATAATAAAAATATTCTAGTGATTGGTGTTGATGGCTGATTTGTCTTAATTTCTTCACTTAAAAAATTAAAAAAAAAATTGAAGTCTACCTACCGGTGGAAAACTAAAAATGTAAATGACATTCAATTATGAACATTGGTTAAAACTAGCAAATGAATAATTTTTGGCAAAATGACAAACATAGATATTCCTTAAAAAATAAGCCTTTATTATTATTATTATTATGAACAATTTTTTGTGGTTTTTACCTAACTGAGAAATTAATTATTCATTAATTAATTAAGGAGGTTAATACTTAATAATATGAAAGAGACATTTGCTTAGAGATTTAGTTAAACCTGAAACTTGAAGGCTATGAATCTGGTATAACTAATGCACACATGGTTTTACCTGCAAACTGTTGTCTCAATGTTAGCTACCAAGCCAATATGAATTTTTCCTACAATTCTTTCAATCTTTCATGAATAGGATTTTCATAATTATGAAAGCTATAATTAAACCGTTTTGTAATGATAATTTTTACTCAATTTTTCCTTCTATATTCAATGAATCAATTACTGTGTATTATTGCTTTGTCATTTTTTCCCCTTCAATTTGCATATTATAAGAATTGTTTTTTTTTCATAAATATAATAAATAATAGTTGGGAAACTTTGAAGTAAATGTCTTCTTTGTTATTAATTCAATTGATTAAAAATTTTAAGAGTTTCTCAAATAATGAAGATTTTTTCGCAATTTTATATTGATTTTTTTAAAAAAATATATTTTTTTCTTATTAAAATGAAAAAAAATAGATTGCTAATTGAAAATCCAATAATAATTGAGAAACCGGTACCAAGGAAATTCCTTTTTTAACTGATTAACTGATGATCAAAAGGCAAAAAATAATGCAAATCAACCCTACTGCCGATCATAGACTAAGAAGTAGACTCAAAGCTTCCCCTTGTATCACATATGCTCGAGACAAATAGACAAGAAAATTTTAATAGAAAAATTGATCCTTAAGGAAAATTATAAGGCAAGCAATTTGGTCATAGATTTGGTTAAGTTGTTCAATTATGAACCGTGACAGAATAATTTTGTAGTGGCATTCTACTAAACACAGCTGGACATAAACATAATTAAAAACTAACAAGTGCTTGACATGTCTTTTATGTAGTTTGCTTTTCCTTTTGGGGTCAATCACCTCAATTTTTGTATTACTTTTCACATGAACCAGAACAACTTCACAAAAGATAAATATATAATTGCTTCTTATCATATAATAAGCTTAACCCAACTCAGCTGTTTTTAAATAAAAAAATTTTAAAAAATCCATTAATGAGTCTATAGTAGCGATAATTTGAGGAAATGAAGTTAAATACTTGCTGCATGATGGTATATCATTAGTTGGAACTCTAACTAAAAAAGGGAAATTGAAGAACAAGATTGGGAAAAATGAAGTGAAAGTGTTGGTTGGGAGGATCTAAAAACCTTTTTGGGAGGAAGATGTGGGTGGGGTTGGAAGAGCAATTGCCAATTGGGTTCTGAGGCAAAAGGGAATGTCCTGAATCATACACTCCCATTGTATTTGAAGAAAAAAAAAGGAAAAAGAAACAATCACTAACAGCGAAAGCCGAAAAGTACAAATGACCAAAATTTTATTTATTTCCCAAAAGACATTAAATTGTGAAGGAGATGCTTGTCCATAACAAGCTAAGCAATAGCATTCCCCCCCACATGCTGAAAGAGAGAGAGAGAGGCCCATGGCTATGCAATTTAATCAATTATCCTAGACCTTGGGATAAATCACATTGCACAGCCTACATATTGGACATGTTTTGATTTCCAAATAATAACTTTCTGTTTTATTTAATCTCTAAATTTCTAAACAATTTTATTTTATTCTATTAGGTCCTTGATATTACTTTTGTACATATTGGTCTAAATTTGATAGATTTAATAATTATTTAGGGACTCCATAGGTTGTCCAATTCCATTGGTATTATCAAATTTAAATTCAATGTATGTTAAAGTAATTATTTAAAAGCTCAATAGATTATTATAAAAAATTTATGGACTTAATAAATAAATAAAAAGACATTATAATTCAAAAACCAAAACATGCATTTTGTCCATTATTTTATGACATGATACATATGGTGATAGTATCATTATTTTAAGATTGTTAAATTCATTTATAGACTAAGTCAACGAATACTCTAAGAAAAAGCAATTATTATACAAACATGCAATCTTATTATAAACAGAACACTATTTTACATAATAGATTATGATTGGTTCAATTAATTCAGATAAGTATTCCAATTAGTTATAAAGAAGCCAAAACTCGTATAAACATGATGCAGTTGATTTTGAGAAAAATTAAAAAAAATTGTTGCGGTTATTATAAGAAAATAAGAGCATGACTGTCATAGTGTAGTGGGTTAAGAAAGGTGTGATCCTCCATTTCCTGTATTCTATTTAATACTACACCCAATTACCAATTTGGATCCATAAAGTCTTTTGGAAAAAAATTATGAAACCATAAATAAATACATAAACTTGAAATATCTAATCTAAGTCAAAATTTCCATATCCATGGAGATTAACAAAATGAATATATATTTATTAAAGAGACAAAATTTTAAAATTAAAGAAAAAAAAATTCTTGAATTGCCAATTGAAATTATCCTAATTTCTTGGACTTGCGTGAATTGCGCCCAATGAAAAATGTGGAGAGCAACTGCAACTTACAAGTACGTCATTGCCAATTTAGATTCATGATTGACATTTTCCCACCGACCTTTGTATACTTCGCAATAATTGTCTTCTTCTATATGGGAAAATTTAAAATTTCAAATGGAAAAAAAATTAAAAATAAAAAGCCTTCAGCAATCTTTGAATGTAGACCTGCAAAGAAATTTGCATAGCATAAAGGTGAAGGATGGAGTGTCAATTTCCTCCCAAACTTTTTCAATATATTCATTTTATTCTAAATTTAACTTTTAATTTAATTAGAATTTTTGCAGCTAATTGACTTAATTTCATACTCAAACACTTTTTCTTTTTTATTTTTCTCTCAAAAATTCTTGCTGATCATGAATTTTTATTACAATTTTAATAATTAATCCTACACTGAGTTTCACAATTAATACAAATACAAAGAAAATAGTGAAAAAATGAAATATGATAACTTAACCATAAAAATTGGATGCAAAAGCTAGTTTGATCATTGCAAACAAAGTTTGAGAAGTAAATTTATTTTCCCCTTAAAAGTAAATAATGCAGAACAGTGATCATGGAAACAAATTTTCAGTAGTCAGATAGAATGTCATTTACTTGATACCATAATTTCCATGCAACACCTCGCAAAATTTTTTGAAAAAAAAAAGATATATATGCTAACCTTTAAGTTTTATAAATTTATGTAATTAAATATTTAAATTAAAAATTAATTTAATCTCAATTTATAAAATATTTACAATCATAATTAAAAGAGTCAGTTGAGCAAATTGTTCATTAAACACTTAAACGCATAAAATAGAAGAATCAAATAAATTAAAAATATTTTTAGCTGCGTAGCGAGCTAATCTAATTAAACAAATTTTCAGCAGTTTAAGCACCATTCATGTGCATGACATCACATAGCCAATTATTATCATGTTAGTAGGGTTCTTTGAAAGTGATAGGAGAAAATTCCAAGGAAATTGTTGTCGCCAACATTGCTTCTTCCCATTTCTTTATTTAAAACAGTTTCCTCTAAAATTTACAGAACAATGATACATATTCATATGGACAACAGATCTAACAAACTGCATGAATTTGGTTTTGCTTCTGTGACCAGTTGATTTTCCTGTCATAGTTGTTTAATTATTAATAAATTGCATCAAGAAAAGCTAAAATGTGTTCTTTGGTCTATTTCAATATAAACTATATAAAGATTCAAATTATGGCGTCAACAAAATCAATAATTACATTAACAAGTTGGATTCACACCAAATAATATATTTTCTATCTAGGTTATATCTAAACAAGCAAGCCTTCAGCACATAAAAGACAGATAATACTATGCTTTCTTTCACAGTATAAATACTGTTCTCCAAGGGAATTCCTACCTTACTAATATCTTGAGTTTCAGTTGCATCGACTCAGTTCCCTTTCAAGCTTCCTTTCCTCTCAGCCGAGTTCTCTATGCCTTCTACATACGTATCTCCTCTATATCATGTGCAAAAGGTCCTGGACAATTTCGGACATCGCTGGCCTGAACTCTGGCTCTGGCTGCATATTAAAAAAAGCAACAAATGAACGTAAGCTGCCTTGCCCCATTAGATATACAATCATCGAATGTTGGATAGAAATATTTGTAGTTTAACATCTGAACGCAAGGAAAATTATATAATTGAAGCACTGATAACAAAATTTACAAGTAGGAAAATCTCAGTTTTCGTATTGGATACAATTCACGGGCATGCAAATATTTCAGATATTTCGAAGGAAGCCAAAAAATTAAAATATTGTCTTAAAAAAATCTCACCTGCACACATCTGGCTATTATGTCAGCAAAACGTGATAAGGCCTTGGCAGTATATGCTCCTTTTAAAGATGGGTCAACCATTCCAGATAGTGAATCTATATCATGAAGGCGGGGCATTGCCCATCTAAGCAAAGATTGTTCCCATCGACTGCGTGATCTAGACATGTTTTTAGATGAGAAAACGACATTAACTGATGAAAATAATGTTAAGGTATAGTTTATTATACAGGAATATTAGAATATGCAATAAAAAATCAGATCAGCACAAAATCCACTTTCAAGGAATTACTAACTTGTCATAAGACCTTCTCCCGGTGAGGAGTTCAAGCATCACAACTCCAAAACTATATATATCACTCTTGCAAGTATAATTTCCCAACTCAAACTCTGGAGCAGCATAACCATTAGAACTGAGGAGGCGTCCTGCTAACTGAACAATTCAAACTTATAAATATCAGCAACCACATACAAATAGCCACAGCAAAATTCAAGCCTTGCCACTGAAAATGGGCAGTGCCATCCTACTTGTATGGAAAAATTAGTAATAGATTTTTTTTTTAATTCCTTTTACTCACAAGCCAAAACTGGAAAGAGGAAGCTCAGTGAAACCATACAAAACAATACTCTATGTTTCAAACACTGATAAAGTCATATAGAAACAACAGAGAACATACGAAGACCAGTAGAACTCCAAGAGATGATAATACAGAACAACCACTGACAAAAGGAATATGTGCATCCCTACATGTTTCCACCAGAAGCCATAGCATAAAACGCTGTAACCCACAGAACTGCTTCATAGGCAACAGGGTTAGAGAGGAGGATTTATTGCCTCCCCTGCCCTCGTAATCAGACATAAGAACATTAATCCTCTGCATCCCAAATTCCCAATTATCTACGAACATAGTAGAATCATTGTCACAATGCTTTGTTAGCAATTTTGCAGTGTACACACTTCACACATAGATTGTTCTCACTGGCAGTATTCACATAAACGATTTATAACCTAGCCAAGCACAATCTTTTCCTATGAAAGTTTCCCAGGCTCAAGGAAGCATTTTCAAACATAACCGATGAACAAATTAGCAAACATTCAGACTAGCTTTTTGTAACTTACACCAAATATTATTACCTCACTTGCATACCCAGACGATAGAAGATGAGCCAGTCCACAGTCTGAGACACATGCCGCAAGCTTATCATGAAGGAGAATGTTGCCAGATCTAAAATTCCGGTGTACAATGGGTGGCTGACAGACTTCGTGCAGATACCTTGACACACACAAATAGGATCATTTTGTCTAATGACAAGGGATGGGAAGAAAACAGTCTCTTTGCAAAAATCATGCAGCCCATAACAACAGATGTTATGCGATTTAAGGAAATGTATATGATAGAAATGAAACAAGACAGCTTATTTAAAACATTTTTCCTGAAATGAATGCACAGTTTTAACAAAAAATCCAATTAAAAGAGCCATACATGGGTTTTAAGATTTAGCATTGTTTACTTACTGTAGAGCTCTAGCAGCTCCAAGTGCCACCCGGATGCGAGCATTCCATGAAAGTTTATTATGGATCTCATCATCCACATGCAGTGCATTATGAAGTGTCCCCATTTCACAATACTCATGAACAAGTAGCCGTTGGCCATGCTCATTACAGTAACCCACAAGTTCCACAATATTGGCATGCCGGATTTTCGAGATAGAGGAAATAAGGTCAAGGAATTCCTCATCAGTCTGTTGCCTGGTAGCCATATTGTTCAGTTTCTTGACTGCCAAAAACTATTACAAGATAGAAAAAATAATGGTAAACAATAAATATAGATGTTATAATTGAAGCTCTTAACCATCATTCACAAAATGAGATGCACAATGTACATGTAATCAATTAAAAACAATACGGAGGCACTGAAGAGTGAAGATAAATAAAAGATTTTCAGGAAGTCCTGGAGAAGAAGAGCGACTAGACCCAGATAAATCATAAGCCTCTATTCAAGATAACCAGTTTATTATGATGGCAGATAGTATTCTCTGTAAGCTAATTAATAAAAAAGAATCTTACCTTTCCATCTAGAAGTTCAGCCTTGTAAACACTGCCAAATGTGCCTTTCCCTAGTAAATTTTCCTCTGAAAAACTACTTGTATACTGCTGAAGTTCTGCAATGGTGAAAACCCTAACAGAACTTGGGGATTTCAGACCCTTAGTAGAAGAAATTATTGTAGATACTTCTGCATGCACAACAGGATTGACAATGACCTTGTTGGCAGGAAGGCATGGAGGAGGGGGTGGTGGTTGTAGCGGCATGACATTCATATCTATAGCATGTTCCATATTATACCTTGACCGCGCAGGCATTTTTGTCAGATCTATCCCCTGTTCATCCTGCAGCTTTGGACTTATCTCCAATTTTATGTTATCTGATCGAAACTGATCTTGTGATGTTGCAATTGAATCTTTTGGAACTACTCAAAAGGCTCAAGCAATAAGACTACATAACACAAATAAGATTTACCAAGTTTGAACAAAAGGATATGCAATGATAAAAATTACCTTTCTCCACTTGAATATTTTGTCGCAATGAAGATTTACTGCTAGCCTTCCCCGTGTGACTCTTATATGCTCCAACATCATGCTTTCCAGCATCTTCCTTCACATGTCTTCTTTTAGAGCAGGTTGACAGAAAAAGGCATAATCCTAGTACAAGTACTATCACCACCACTGAAACAGCAACCATAATGGCTCTCTTTGTTGTGAAAAATGCCCTTGAACTTTCAGTCTTTGGCATTTTTGAGGCAGGCAGTCGATATCCCTGCTGCTTTGGTGGTTTTGCAGACCATGGTGCCATGGCTGGTGATGGTAGCATGACTGATGATGGAGGGAGTGCAAGTGGAGGAGAAGGAATAATGGTTGTATTGAACGGGTTGCCATCTTTTCTGTAAAGTACCAGCAACCATCACAGTGGAGGTAGAAACTGGAAGATAAATGAAATAAAGAAGATTGCTGAAGACAATGAGACATACATATGCATGCGGAACAGTGGGTATGAATATTTCATATCATAATTTGAAAATTAGCAGCTACTATCACAACTTTGGAATTTAGTAAATGGAATATTGTTGTTTTTAGTTTTCTTTTTCATTAACAAAAGAAAAATAAATACTTGGTAAATCTTTCACCATGCTTCTCATAATTTTTCAGCAATTTTAAAGCATTATAAACAAAGAGAGTGTACAATGATTCACCTGAAATTCGGAATATTCTGCAGATTTACAGGTATAGGGCCTGAAAATAGATTGTTCTCAACATTCCTAAGCAAAAAGAATGTGACAATTGATCAGCTATTGAAGGAAAAACAAGCCAAACAACTAAAAAGTTCCCAGCCCCCCACCCCACCCCAATTGCCATCAGTAAAAGGAAAAGAAAATGAAAAAAAAAATCAGAAAGTCTAAGACTTTAGAACTGCTAAGAAAAGTTTCACTAATAGAAAAGAATCATGAAGGCCAGAAAGTTACAGATCCAAAAGTGGTAGATCCTGTAAAACGTCAAGGACCCCAGTAAGTTTATTATTCCGTATATGCCTGCAAAAAAAAAAAAAAAAGCAGATATAACTCATCACAATGTTACATATATAGAAATTACACTGATAAATCCAGTTGAGATCCTCACAATGAGATTAGAGATGACAAATCCCCAAATGATGGAGGGAGCTGACTGCTCAAATTGTTACCTGACAGATCCCTGCACTGTGATGTATGATTAGAAGTGAAGACTAGATAATTAAAAATATATATACATTTAACTATAAGTTAAAAAGTCTACAAATTTGTCAAACTTGTCATTTGTTGAAAGGCATCTGGTATTCCTCCGCTTAGGTTATTATTATTTAATGACCTGAGGAGAATAAAAAATAGATTTAAAAAGGAGAAATAAATTATAAGAACATAAACAACTCTTCATGTTACACAACAACAACATTGCAAACAAATTTAGATTTAAAATCACAGGAGTCACAATTGAGTTAATGATGATAATCTATCTGGGACACTAAGAGAACTAAAACAAGGTGAAGAAAACAGAGGAATTAATTGACGAAATATGTGTGCTTGATAGTAGAGTAGACATGCAAATTGCTTGAATCATTCTGTCACAATTGAGTTAATGATGATAATCTATATGGGATGCTTCCTAAGATAACTCAAACAAGGTGAAGAAGAGAGAGGAATAAATTGACGAAATATGCGTGCTTGATAGTAGACTAGACATGCAAATTGCTTGATTAAATTGTCTAACCAAGGAAGCGAAGTTGAGATTCACATACAAGCTCAGCAAGGTATGGGGTAAGGTGGATGGAATGCTCCCTCCAATATGATTATTGCTCAGATCTCTGCATCAGAATATAGGGAAAAAAAATTACCCTAAAGTGTTTTACATCAAAACTTTTAAAAAACTTCCATTCATGGACATGGATTCTGTACCAACTCATTAGTAAGTATCACAAACTCTACACTTTCCCCAGAATCACAATGTCCAAAATCATCCTGAATGATTATGATCATTAACCACAACTTCAAACTAGATAGCTGAGTGACTAGGATACACAACTCAAAAAATAGAAATACCACTTACATCTCTATGATAGATGCAAATAGGCGTAAGCTATTGTCCAAGGTTCCTCCTAAATTCAAGCCATTCAATTTCCTGTGAAGTGTGAACATGAAAATTTTATTACAAAATAGAATCAAAAGCAAAAAAGCAAAAGATAAATTGAACATACAGTGAGGTTATGTTGGTGAGGACGCAACTGACACCTTGCCATTGTTCTGAACAAGGGTCTCCTCCAACGGCAACCCATCCAAGCAAAGGTGGGAAGTTCAAAGAAACAAACAAGCCATTCATCGCCTCAGCTGGGAAGACCAAAGTAAAATTGTTTATCTAAAAAATTTGAATGTTTAGCAAGTGAAAAACAGTAAACTTGAGAATAAACAAAGAAAACAACAGATACGAGCAAGGTCAATCAAATACATCCGAAAGGTCAGAAAATCTAAGGCAAAACAGCACAAAACGAAATGCATGCAAAGAGAAAAATTACCATCACGACTATCGGTTTTAAAATGAAAATCAGCGTTAGCGACCCAAAACGATGTGGTAACTGTTAGCACCACCAACGCAGAGAAAACTCTCCACTCTATACACCCCATTGTTCACACACCACAAAAAACTATCCAACCCTTCTACCTTTTTCCCTTCTTTGGTCCAGTATTTTCTTGCCAAACAAACGGAAACAGAGTAAAAGACGAAACTTTAGTTTCGAAATACACAAACAGCGAGAGAAAGGAGAGATTTTTTAAATCTTGGGAGAGAGACGAAAAGAGAAAATGGATCAGTGGACTTGAATTGGAAGTGATGGGCAGTGAAATCAGAGAGAACTAAAACTCTTAAGGATTCAAATCAGAAGGGAAGTACAGAGACAGAATGTGGGAATTCAGGAATAAATTTTAAAATGTTCCACTGACACCCTGAATTTTCTCTGATAGAAATTTTCTCTGTTTGTGTCTAACAAAGGTAAAAAAGAAGGCAGAGAGCTGAGAAAGCCAACTGCATTATTGAAAGCAAAGGTTTTGTTCTTCTTGCATATCTTTTGAAAGCCAAATGCTTTAATTAATATTTTTATTAAAGTGTGAATTGGGGTCTCCTTGTCTCTAAATTATCTTCAATTTCGAAAATCAAAGCCAGTTTCTGTGCAGAATCTGACTCTGTTTTTGAAGAAAAGAAAATAAATATTATTAATAATATATTACTGATAAAAACAAAACAGTGTGATTGCGTCAGTAGTTGAGTAGTTAGTCGATTCTACCTGGTTGTTAATTGCAGGATAAGTTCGATTCTCCTTGTTTCATTTCCTTTTTTTAAATCAAAACGATAATTTTAAAATTCATTCTAAAATAATAATTTTTTTAAGATAATACTTTTTAGTTTATTAAAGTTTATGCAAGCCTTTGAAAGGCGCATTAAAAATTAAAAAAAAAAATTATTTATAAAATATGAAAATTAATTCCACAATCATAACAATGATAATCTTCATTATAAAGTAATATATATATAGTTAATAGGTCTTGAATCAAACCAATATTTCTTCATGTTACTGTTAAATTTCAACAATTGAAATAAAATTTAAAAAATTATCTTATAATATTGTTCTTATGAATATACTTAAATAGCCATATAATAAATTCCAGGCAATTATTGGCTTCAATGTTTTAATATTTCGAAACTATTCTGTATCAAAAACTAAATAATTCGAGGAGAGGCAAAGATGGCTGGATTGTCTTTAGAACTGAGGAAGAAAAAGACCGGTTGGCAACAGTGGCAGAGATGATTGAGTGGTAGGCTAATTAATTTAATAAGAAATAAAAAAATATTTAGAATAATATAAAAATTAAATCAACATTAAAATAATTAAAATAATATTAAATAAAATATTAATTCTAAATAAAAGTGTTATTTTGCATACTAAGAAATAAATCATCCACAAAATTAAAAATAAAACAATAATTAAAAAGGAAAAAAAAAACAAATCATTGATTTTAGTTTTTTCGGAAAAAAAATTATTTTTTTTAATAAAGATACTAGTTAATTAAGCTTCCATTAATGACAAGTAAAAAAAGAGAAGATAAAAATTTATTTCAACTAAAACTAAAATCTATAAATCTTTGTTTTCTTTTCTTTTCTTTTTTTTTTTTAATGACGGGGAGCAATTTATTAGAGTTTCACGCCTTTTAATGCGTGTGCTCCCTAAATTTGAAAAACAGACAAAATAATAATATAAAGGCCAAAATAAAAATACTATAATTCAATAATCAAAAAAACTAAAAAAAAACTTGATATTCTAGCCTAATATTTAAATTAATAATCTCATAATTTTTAAGATAAAACTAATATAATTAAATTAAAAGTTATTAATGAAAAATAATAAATTATTAAGAAAATTTTCTTATTAAAATTAAAACATGATTTATCGTTAAATTTAATCCAAAATTAAAAATAAAAATGTTTTTTAATAGATGAAAATATATTATTAATTATACCGATAAATAATAAATATTGGTAAAATCTAGATAAAAATGTCTCATTCGTATGTTTTTTAGGGAGAAAGGTTGTATGTAAAAATATCAAATAGAGGTATATTTTTAAATGGTAATGAACAGAAAATTGTATGTAAATAATTAATTGGACATAAATTTCATTATTCAATAAGCATCAACTCAGATTGTTTTTATTTTAGAAAAAAAGAAAAAAGAAAAAACACTAAATCAGTTTTGAATAAAAAACAAGAAAAAAAAAAAAAACAGCAGCCATCATCGACTTATTCACAATCTGCCCGCCCAATTTTGTAAAGCATTCAGCTAATTGTTTGAAAGATTAAGTGATGCTCTCTATTTTTAAAAAGTATTTTTGGTAGAATAAAAAAATATTTTTAAATATATAAGTGTAAAATTTTAATAAATTTTTTATTTTTTATTTTTTATTTCATATAAATTAATATTTATTAAAAAATAATAAATTTTATTATAAAAAGAAGAAAAATATTTTTAGAAAAATAAATCAATAAAAAAATAGAAAATACATTAAAAAAATATTAAAAAGTATGCTTATAATATTAAAGATTCGAAGAATAATGGCATGAAATTTTGTTAGTGTTAGCTTATAATATTAAAAAGTATGCCGGTGACCTGTCATTCTGTTAAAATTAGTCCAACATTGGCTCTGGTTAACAATAAGAAGAAAGTAAAGGGGAAATATTGACAATTATAACATATTTAAAGGATAATTTTGTACTTTAACCCTATATTTAACCAATTATAAAAGGGCATAAATGTTTCTCTCCGAAATATATATAGTAAATAAATATTATAAATGCCTTTATTTGAGTAGTATTGGATGGCAATATTCAATTTTAGTTTTGTGGAAATTATTTTTTTCAAAAATATATATATATATATATATATATATATATATATATAAGTATGGTTTTTACTGAATTTTAGATATCATTGCATTTTATATTAAAGTATATTCTTTAATCATTTGTTAATTTTCTCATTTTTTGTGAGCCTCACTTCATTTTTCTTGATGACCAACTTTTACTATTTAGTTTTCTAACTTTTTTCTAATTATTATTTTTGTTGTAATTTTATTTTATCAAAACATGTAACTATCTGTATAATTCTACAATATCTGATCATTAATAGGAGATATTTATATTTAAAAAATAAAAAAAATGGAGGTTCCTATATATCATAATATGCTAATTTTTTAGTAGTTAAACAAAATGCAAAAAATGCTTATAAACATGTTTATTGAAAAAATTTAATAGTTAAAAGGAGTCAAATAAACAAAATCAATAGTCTAAGAAAATTCATTATATAATTTCATTAAAATTATTATATCAAAAAAGTACGTGCCGTTTTTGTTTATTGTATTTTTTTAACTTGTCATTTTTGTTTATTATATTTTTTAACGGACCACCATTATAGTTAGATGTTTGAAATTTTTTTATATAGAAAACAAAATTAGTTTTCATCATTTGTTATTATCCTACTATTATTATTATTATTGTTGTGTCGTGGTTAAAGTAAGTTTTTCTATTTGGGATTTGATATTAAAACTTAATAAAGCTTATCCAATTTATTTTATCTTTATGATTTGGTTAAATCTAAGTAGTAGAAGATATTAATCCCCGAAATAAAAAGCTAGTAGAATTAGTATTTTTTATAAATTTAGTTGATTATGATTTTTCTTTTTTTACCCTTATTTTTTATTATTTTATAATAGTAATATAATTAATAAATTATATATAGTATAATTGTAAAATTATTTAATATGTACATATATAATAATAATAATAATAGAATGTTATATGATAATGATAAATGTATTTATTATATAGAGATGAAAATTTTAATATAATTTTATACTATTTAATATGCATATATATTATATAATTCGTTTATATTATGTGTTTAAATAAATTTTATATAATTTTTTGAATAATATAAATATGTTATTTTATGTTATTTTATATTTTTTATCCAGATTTATCAAACATTTTTAATTGAATCAATTATATTATCAGTTACCAGATTTTCAACTTTTAGATTATTAATTATGCACTATCAGCTAAATTATTAACTAGTTTTACCAAATATAACTTTTATATAACTTTTTAATTAATATAAACATATTATTTTATATTATTTTTAGTTAATTTTATCAAATATTTTTAATTGAATTAGTTATATTATCAACTAACAAATTTTCAATTGATAATCTAGATTATCAGATAAAAGCTAAATTATCAGCTAGTTTTATCAAATAAAATCATAATTAAAATTCAAATAATCTTTTTATTCCTCTCTTGATATCTAAAACCAAATAAATGTGGATGTCATTTGCTTGTCATTTTCTCTTTAACGCTATTCATTTCATTTTTATTCTCTGTGCAACATCTTTAAATTAAAAAAAAAAAAGTATCAGAAGCTCTTATATTTACTACATTATTTCTGCACCCACTTTTATTATATAGTATAGATTATGTTTTTCATCACTTAATTAAAATATATACTTCAATCACTTTTAATACTCTAAACAATAAAAAATAAATAAAAAATAAGTATTTCTCAAATAATGAAGAAGACAATAAAAAAATAATAAAGAGAAATTAGCTATCACACTCACTTATTTCAAATATGCAAAATGCCAATGGGAATTACAAATTTCTCCATACAATTCATTTAATTATTTAATTTTGGGAAAAAGAGAATCTGGAATTAAGCCTAAGAGAATATGGTTGGAGATTTTCGCTTACTTTGAAGATGTGATTTTGATATGATATCTGATTTTTTTTTTATAATTATTTAAATTAGAATGGAGAATTCTAAAGCAGAAAATTAGGTCCTTGACTTATTATTGTATCAAGGGACCACTCATATATAAATTTATGAAAAGATGGATGTTTTGTAGGAAGACAGAAACGACCTTGACTTTTTGAAGAATTAGTGGGAACATGGCATGAGGCAGCATTCACTCCTGATACGACGTCATTTTCCGTGATTATAATTTTATGATCAAATACATACCAGCAAGGTGAACGTTAAAATGATAATTAATTAATTAATAAGTGGGGAGTTAATTTTTAACAATTTATATAATCATATTAGCATCCATCATCAACGTAACTTTTCATGTCAATTTTTGTCCAAAATCAAGCAGCGTATTTGGATACCCCCTAGAGATTTATTTATTTATTTTTCAATTAAAAATGCTAATTATTAAATGTCCATATAATCATATCACCCATGTTATTGTTGCAGCTCAAAACAAAGAGAAAGCCGCTGTAATCGAAATCCCCTCTACCTCTGTCTCTCCACAGCCAACTCTAGTGGGGTCTGGGAGAGATAAGAATGTATTATAAGCGATTTGCATCTCGAGATACTATGCGATCAGGTGAGTAATATAGAGCAGAGCCATCTAAATGCCATCTTCAAGCGTAATGATATTAAAGTGCATCCTTGCTATATATATATATATATATATATATATATATATATATATATATATATATATATATATATATATATATATATATATAAGGTGTTTATGTTATCAATGACAGGTGCAATATGTAATCATGAGCAGACTTGGTTGCTGATCTAGCTATGGACTTTCTTAGAGAAAAACATGTATGGGGGTTGATTCACTTCGATGCCAAAGTGTTTGAATAAGAGAGAGGAATTTTAAGTATTTATATGTTATAATGAGCATAGATGATCCCTTCTTTGATTGGGTTACAGTGATTAATGGTAGTGATAGTCATTTCATATGGCTTGTACGGCAATGTAATCTTTTGTATGTAATTGTTCATATTTTTTTGTTTCACAATTACACAGAATAAAAAATTACTTCTGTATATAATAATGCAGAAGTCACTGGGGAATATTTTGCATCTAATCCTGATCAAGTGATCTTCACTAAATTTTCTGGAAACAGATCAGTGTCTCTATTCCTTATTTGATGTTAATGTCTACCTGTTGCCCTTACTTGAACATGCAGTCTAGCCAGATTGTAATCTTGGTCTTAATATAAGTCCATTTGAAATCCAGCCAAATTAATAAGTCAATTTGGTCTTAAACAGAAACAAAAAGTCCTAAATTCCCAAAGATTCAATTTGAGAAGAGAAAAAAAAATTCAAAAGATAATAAAGAGAGGAAAAGAGAGACAAAACCTGTAACTTTGAGGCCAAGAAGTGTTATAAGAACCAGTTTTACTCTGTTGACGATTATCAGACAATGAATCATCAGAATCAGATGATTCATTTCTATTTTCTTCATCTTCTTCACCTCTGTTCACTTCCTTCTCTTCATCTTCCTCTTCACTCTCTATGTAAAAACTCTGTTCCAAAACAGAATTCTTCACCTCCTCTGTTTCTCAAAATTAATTAACCCTGCTCTTACCTATTTAATCAAATCAGTTTCGCTGTATTTTTATGTTTAGTTGTTTATTTCATAAAAATAAACTCGATTTGTTATATGATGAATAAAATCTAATGAAATATTTTGATTAGATTTGGGGGTGGTATAGTCGAGAGAGAGTTGAAAGGAACTACTTCTTCAAGGGATGCATTGCTAGCCGAGTTAAATGCAACTGAACAAGAAAATCGGTCCCTCAAAAGAAAATTAAATAATATTGAAAGTAAACTAAAGGTGCAATTTTCGGACAGCAATCTAATGCCGATCCTACTTCACCACCTTCTTCTAGTGAACCGTCAGCTGATTTGAATCACTTTGCAGGTTAGTAGGCTTTCTATTGTTGCTTTTTCCATCGATGTTGTGAACTATTGTGTGCTGATTTGAGAACATGTTGTTCAATGAAGTATGCAGAGTTAGTCCTGCTGAAATTTGATCTTTTAATATTTTCATTCTCTGTAGTTTTGATTAATATAATTTTGCAGCCAGTTACAGTATTTGCTTGACTGGATCTCTTTTATCATAATGATAAGCGGAGAGCAGTTCAAAAATTATTAGAATTTTTTTGATTTGATTAATTTATTTTTTAAATTTTTTATAAATTGATTTTCTCAAATTTATTTTGAAAAAAATATCTATTTTATCTCGTATTAAAAAATAATTTTCAAAATTCAAAAAATTTAAAAATAAAATTTTTTTCCAAACCACCAAACAGGTCCAAAGCATTTTTCTTGTGGCCCTTTCTAATAATTATGCTCTCCCCAATTATTAGGGTTGGCCCTGCCCCTAAATACTATTCTATATATATAATGCACATGTACCATGCACTTTTGGCCCTGAAACTATGACCAATTTAATAACTATTTTGATAATTTTTTTAATCAAATCTTTTGGCACTATTTACTAGTCAGCACAAACATAGGTTTCAATTTTGGAATTATTGTCCACTGTTAGAAATTTTATCAACGCTATTGTGGTTAATTTGTTTGGTCGAGTCTTTAGCTTTTTAACCAATCTAAACTTATCAAATAATTTTTTTTCACCCTGTACTTTTTATCAAGCAAAATAATTTGAATATAACCAATATAAAATGACACGAAAATTTCGGATAGTATTAGGATTCTCATTAGAAATGGTTAAACGAGATATATACTTCTAGTTTAACTAGATATTTTGAATTCAATTTATGAATATACAGTTATTTTAAAACTTTTGAAATAGTATTTTATCGCTTTTTGAAATTTTATCTGCCCAATTTTTATTAGTTTTAATAAGTTGATTTATGTACTGAGAACACACGATTTCACTTAAAAAAAGAAACAATGACATGCATATCCCTCAAACTAATTCAATATGGGAGTGAAAATCTTGCTCTTAATTAATCACTTGTGATGGATATTTTGATTTGAAGATGAGCTAACTAATGATAATAATCCTTTTGCAGCAGTTAGACCAAAATGATATGTTATGGTAGGAAGTATGAACTGCGAAGACAACAGCTAAGGCTACAGGTTACTTGCAACATTCACTCAACCTTCCGTGACACGGTAAGGTCCTCTGCTGGCTATTTATTTATTTGCTGCCTTTGCGTCCCTTTTTCAAGATTATTGTCAGATTGGATATTTTGTCATCTCTTCTATTCGGATATTGCTGGAAATTTAAATTTTTTGATCTAATTCAATTATTAACGTTAACAGCCTTCAAATTCCCGACAGATATCCAAAACTCTTTCCTAACATGTATATATTAGAGGACGAGGGATAATTTTGCTGCTGGGCAGCAGGAATAAGCATATTAACAATCTTTCCTTAATAAACACGATTATAAAATAATTTTTCCAATATTATTTACTATGAGCGAATCAGATGGGAATTTCTAAAATATCATATACTTACTAGTTTCTAATTCTAGCCCAATTTTTACGTCCAAATCTTGAGGGTCATAGCATCTCACACAAGACATAACTCACGCTTGGATCACTATCTACGCCACCATACCATACATGGCCCTTCATTGGACGTTTATCGTCCTATTTCTATTGTAATGTATTTTAATTTATTGAATTTTGGTTATTTATTAATTATGTTTCCTTACTTAAAAATTTGTTATTATATTTTTTCGCATTTGTTGCTATATTTTTATATTTATAATTTTTATTTTTTTTAAATTTTTTATAAACTATTTTTTTACATTTGTTTCAAAAAAAATTTCATTTACCTGTTTTTTTTTTCTAAAAATAATTTTTTTTAAAATATTAAAAATAAAATTTTGGTCGAAAACAGGACCTCAGCGGTTGTAGAAAATTAGTAAAAATAAAGAACCCGCACAAGAAAAAGAAGAAACGCCGCATGTGAAAAAAGGATAAATAAATAAAATCCTTGGAAAACAATTATAGGACAGATCACGAGACAATCATCAAAAGACCCAATTGAGAAAAGGCAAGAAATTTTTTTTATAAAAAGCAGAGAATATAAATTACATTTGGAGGGGAAGGGCAGTTTAGCTCTTAATAATAAATTGGTAATTGCTTTTAATTGAGGGTCCTCGTAATAAATATTCGTATACACAACGCAATGACTCCTACCTCCACCACTCCCCCTACGTTTTTAGTCACAGTCTCACAGATTCACACTCTTTAACCACCACCCTCTGCTCCGCCATGAAAAGTGAAAACCCAATTTGCTTGAGCTTAATTTCTTGACTAGTACGTGAACAAAGTTTCTATCTTTAACCTCAAATGGGTTGTTGTGTAAGCACCAGCAATCCAGCTTCAACAAGGCACCCCAATTTTCAACTGGGGTCTCAATCCTTCAAACCTAAATCACCTCCTGAAACAAGAGCTCCTCCTCCTCCTCCGGCGCCCGTTGAAGAAGAAACAGTCAAAGAAGTTCTCTCTGAAACTCCGAAATTCAAGCCACCACCCATCAAGAACTCCCATAAAGACGAGGAGAATGTCCAAGCTGAGCTGCCGTTTCTTGATGAGGAGATCAAGATCAAGCCAAATGGATGCAGGAATGAGATGATTTTCTACGAAGAAGAGATAATCTCTGAACAAGAAGTTTCAGAAGTTTGCAGCTTGAGTATGAGCGATGCAGTGTCCACTACCACCTTCAATAATGATTACGGTGATAATGCCGATGAGGGTGAAGTGAAACAAAGAGTAAAAAGATCTCCGGCTGCAAGAAACCGGGCAGTCCTCAGCAATTTTGTTGAGAGAAGAGATCGGGTTGTAGGGAAGTCACCCACCAGGAGAATGGAGCAGTCGCCGGACAAAAGAAACAATGCTGTCGGGGGTGGTGGTTCAGTGAGGTTAGTTCAAAGCAGGGAGTCGGGTACTTATCAGGCGGGAAGGCGTGTGTTGCGACCCGATCCGAACAGAAAACACCCAGGAGAGGGCTCAGGAAGAAGGTCAAGGTCACCGGCGGCCAGTAGATCTACTACAATAGGTCGCAGTCCCTCAGCAAGGAGGACAAACGGGTCTCCGGGTCGGGTCAGATCGGATCCTCCAGTAATAGGTGGCAGTGGAGTGGAGAGCAAGTGCCCAAGCAGTTTAGATACGGCTGAGGCTGCAACAAATGAATCCCTTGAAAACCCACTTGTGTCTCTCGAATGCTTCATATTTCTTTAGAAAAATGGTATATTCCGGCCGAATATCTTCACCTGAATGGCAATTTGCCGGTGAAAATCCTTGGTTTTATTGTGTTTCCATGTGTGAATACTAGTCAAGGTCAACTTTTGTAATGAGGACAAAAGGGAAGATATCGTGTAATGGTGCATGGATACTTGTTGAATCATATGCAATTAATTGATCTCTTATCATGGCCATGAATATGATTGCTCTGCAAAAAATGGGTCTTGTTGCAGGAATGGTGCCAAGATTTGTCTTACCAAAACTGTTGTTTTCTTCTCTTATTTTTCAATTGAAAAAGCTGAATTTCAAGAAAAGATAAAAGAAAAATTTTGCCTTATGGGATTGTCAAACCAAATTGCTTCTGTGCTTCTTGTGAATTTTGGCCTCGTTACTCGGAATGTATGATTCTCAAATCTCAATTATCAAATTGAGAAAGAAAAGAAACCTATTTTATTTTGGGTATAAAGCGAAATTCCTTTTCAGAATCATTTGAAGTGTAATTCACATTTTTAGTATCCGACTGAAAAGAAAAATAATGTTGATTGAGGGTTTGAAAATGTCATCAAGTTATTTAAAGCTGCCTCTAAAAGATGATGGTTGTACCCACTCCACAATTAAATGCCCATGAAATTTGGTGCTTTCATTCATTTTATTATCTATATGCTTGGAATATTAATTTCATTTAGTTACACAATCTAATAATTTCACAATTGATAATGAAAAATTTATCAAATAGGACTTGATACTATATCTAAAGTTTTCTATAAAAGGGAAGAGAAGTAATGTGAATTAAGGGTGGGTATGATGAAAAAGTAAAAAAGTCTTGTAGAGGCAATGGATTTGAAATTGTGGATAGAGGGAAACTTGCAGTTGTAGCCGTTGGGGATTTAGATCAGGGACAATCTAGTGGTGGTCCTAATTATTTGTAAAACTAAATAGCTGTTAGGCTCTTATCTACAAAGACATTGTCTCTTTTGAAAAAGGGCATATATTTTTGTTATTTTCTACTGTTTTTTTGAAGAGACAAACAATAGCCTTTTCAAATCTAAATTTGCAATTGAAGAATGTAAAGTTCAAAAATTTATGCCCTCAAGGTTTTGTTTGTTTTGACAGAAAATTGCAATTGCTGTCTATTCAGTCGTTTTGAATGGGGATAGAAATAGAATGGCTTTGTATTTTTAGCCTTAGAATCAAAGGAAATATTTTTTAGGATAAGATTTATATTGTAGATCCAATTAATAACACATTGTCATGTAAAACAATTTATTACTACTTCATCATTCCAAAACTAATGAATGAAGAAAGTATGTCTAGAATCAAATTCCTAAAACCATTTTGGTGCAATGGTCTTCTGGATTGGGTTATGAATAATGGGTGAACATGGATTTTCATTTCTTTCACTTTTTGTTGTTAATGGGGGGATGCCTGCAACTGCAAGCCCAGCTCATTATGCTATCAGGACTTGCTTCTTACCCATAACATATTTTCTTAAAAAATTGAAGTTAGAGCTTATTTACCCAAAATTAATTATAAATTAGAATCCTAAGTGCCATCAATTCATTAATTTTTGCTGAAAATTTTTAGGGTGTGTTTAGTTGTGGAAAATAATATCAGTTTTCTAGAAAATTTACTCTAAGAAAACTAGAAAATAGAATTTATTATTTAGTTGTGTTATTTTTAAATTTAGAAAATTAAGAACACATTTTCAAAATTTATTAAGTTATAAGTAGTAGTTGGAAAATTAAAAAAAAAATATTTTTCTATTTCTATTTATAAAAATTAGTGTGTTTTTTAATTTGAAAAATGTAGAAAATAAAAACTAATGAAAAGAAATTAAAAATCGAAAAAAGAAAACATAAAATGTTTTCTCAAACTAGACCTTAGCTTTGTTTGCTACTATTTTGTGAAAGACAAACTGAAGGTTAAAATAATATTTCACTGAACTACTAAACTTTTTTCTTTTTTCCTAGCTGAACATTCCATTTATTAGCTTGATCGAACATCATTTTTTTTATGAAGATAATCCAACATCAGTTTTAATTCTTGTTCTTTGTTAAAAACTTCATTTTACAAATTTATTTCTTCGGTTTCTGAGGTAATATTTTGAAGTGAATACTCTCTTCATTTCTTTTACTTTCTCGTGAGCTTATTTGCTTGCTTTTCATTTTTTCTCTCTCTGTAGCTTGCTGGCAGAAATCTAAAATCTTTTCAGGTCAATTCAAGCCCCACTGCTGCAAAACCTGGAGACCAAATAAGAAGGCCAAAACCAGCTGATATTCAGCATGATATTGTGGAACAAGAAGACACTAATCTGGTTAATATTTTTGTCGTAAAGCATGTGGTGTTCCGAAGGCTACAACATTAAATAAAACGTGTCTTTTTAAATTGAATATTGAGATGTATCAAAAAAAATATATATAGAAAATGAGGAAGGATGCAACAAAGCTGAGTTTAATTTCTGTGGGTGTCGACTACAAGTTTTATCTAATCCTCAATTGTGGTAATAACATTACCCTTTTTTTTTACAGATGCCACGGGAATCCTTTTAATAAACACATCTGAAGCTCACAATACCTATTCCATGTTGGAAATGAACCAACCAGGGTTTTAAACAAAAACTCAATACAAAACATGAACACAAAATTTGAAACCTTTCCTGTTTTGACCCAAATCCCGATCAATGAATTCATCTATAGACTAGACTAATAATAATAATTAAAAAAAAAAGTCAGTATAAGAAAAATATTATTTATAAATATTACTTTTTTGTTATATGATAGTTTATCAATTTATCATTAATTTATCTCATGAACAAAATTATTAATTTGTTTGATAACATATGCTCGGATAGCCAACTAATAGGGCAAATCTCATTTCAGGTCTACGAAGGGCTAGGAGTTAGAAGACATTGGATTGTGACTTGTGAGCTCAAAATTCAAACTCAATCTAAATAATTTACTGGTGAAAAGTTCTCGAGTATTAGTGATGAAGGTGAACATAATTAACTGGCTTGCTAATGCATATCCCAGCTAGTATGTACATGAAAATCTTTGAAACTCAATTAATTTGGAACATTTGAAGCAAAGACTCTTGAACTTTCTGCTTCCCCATACCCAACAATAATTACATTCCTTTGCCCAATTTCTTACAGCAACACTGACCCCAATTTCATGGACAAAACATTCCATCTTTAAGGATCCAATCCTATCTAGAAAATTTCGAATATGGAAGTGATGCAAATATATATAAGATGAATCTGGGTGGAAGCTTTGTCTTCTGTTCTAGAACAACTTTGCATGCCCAAAGCCAACCCAACCCATAAAAAACTAATGGCATATATATATACTTCGGTCAACAAGTTAAAAAAAAAAAAAAAACTGTGTTTCAGAAGGAGCATGCTTGATTCTGTGCCTTAAATCTTCAAGAAAATTGCAGATGCGAAAGCTTTATTTTTCTCTCTTTTTTAGGTCCCTCTTTTCGAAGCACCTTTCGCAATTCTTAAATTTCTTCTCAGCTTGAGCTTGAGTTTGCGTTTGAAATGGCTTCAGGGTTTGAAAATGAACTGATATGTAGTTGGTGTGGGCAGCAAATTCTTTCAGGCGGACAAGGCACGGGAGCTGGATGTGCTATAAATGTAGGAACATTGTCACCAGGCATCAAAACCGATACACCATTGGCATATACAGTCATCTGCATAAATTAAACATTTAGCAAATATGTTACCAATTAATTAATATCTTTATACTAGGCACATATTGGAGGTAAATCCTTAATCTTAATCCCATGAAGAATTTGCAAATAATAAATGATACTAATTGATCCGGTGCACATATGCAAACATTCGTAAAAATATGTAATAGAACAGCATCAAAAAGAGGAACCCAAAATAATTAAAATTCCGTGTTAATACTGTTATTCAGTCATTGTCAGTGCATAATAAGTAAACCTGCTATGTTTGACAAATTCACACGCTAATTAATTGTTAAGCAATGTCATTGTTAACATTAAATTTTGTACCCTCATGACATTGTATTGACCACAGCAAGATTTAGGATATTGTCATGAGTACAGTTTTGTACAAAATTGTAATCCTTCAATAAAGGGATGACAAGGAAAAACATCAACAATTTAAGTGTTAATCACATGATTGAATTGTGTAGATAATTGTAATCCTTCAATTTAAAAAGACAAAGGAATGACAAGGAAAAACATCAACAACTTCATGTTCTTGATCACATGACAGTTCTTTACATATTGCATTTTCTTCTCATTTTCTTTTTCATTTCTGATATAAGGAAATAGCATTATCCCAACAGCCTACATGTGAACTTGACTTTAGCCTTTTCTTCTTTGTATATTAAAATATAATATAATTTGTGGATGCTTGGAGACAAAACATATTTTAAAATAATGTCATACAATATAATAACACTTTCAACAGATGAAAATTTATGACTTGGATCCACATCACAGCTGGATTTTGTGACTAAGAAATAATTGCAAATTCTTAATAAAAATTCTTAGCTAAAATTACCTACTTGTTGCTAGTGTATTAAGAAGTACATTGTATGCTTTAGATCAGTATGTTCTGTGTGTGAGCTAAGAACATATATGTGAACATGCTTCTTGCTATGGCAACTTTTACTGTGCATTTTCTTGGACTTTTCCTAATTGCTATCAAACTTGATTGGTAAGCAAGTATCACATCAAGTCAATGATCAAGATCTATGAAGCAAGAACACTCCAACTATATAGCATGTCGTATTTCCGACACTGACACGAAGCGTCTTGGATGTATTTTGTAATTTTCTAAAAATTAAAAACACTTTTCTTTAAACTAAAAACATGTTTTTCCCTTTCAAAAAATCTAAAACCTATGTGTGACATCAATTATCTTTCAATATATTTGATTGTATGTCATTTTTGTTTAATTTTATATAAAGTAATAATTTGCAATTATATATTTTGAATTTAATTATTTATAAATTTATCCATATATTTTTAATGTATATATTTTTTATAAATATCATTTTCCACTTCCATGTCCGTGCGACGTAGATAAAGATATTACACACTAAAAGTGGAGCCAATGTGTTCAATTAGAATCAGCCCACAAACAAGAATAACTGTTCTCTTTTAACACTGGACCCCTTGAATTGCGATGTCTCCCCAACTGCCAATATGAAAACACCATAGAGACCATCTTGTCTAAGTTGATAAGAAGGTATATATATGGGGCCTTAACAATCATATCAACTCAGTAGGCAAAAATAATCTAGATTAGACTTCTATAAATCTTGTGTAAGCTATTAGAATAATCCTCATAACACGACAAATTTCTCTAGTTTTTTCCTGGTATTTGAACTAATAAACTTACATCCCCAAAGATGATCTCAATACATTCTTTGAACTAACATACTTTAGCAGTAAACAGATGACTAATTGGAATTAGATAATTTTGTAAAGCCAAGACTTGAAATTTAACTATAAGTTGGGATCAAAAAGTGGGCCTTTTGTATTTATTAAAAGGTAAGACACAGTGTAGACCAAAGATGTGAAGAATCATGCAGGACCCTCACAGGATACTCCATACTAAAATATCAACCTAAACTCAGATAGTTTATATCTCCCACAATAATAGCACTTAACCATAATCTTTAAAGACACAGTTGGACTGGACACATATATAATTTAATCCTAAGTTAATAAATTAAGGCTTGTCCATAGAAAGGACATGTCTCCGAGCAAGGGCACCGGCCATGCGAGTCAGGATACAAGATTGGTATTATTGAGCACAATAACCAACCAACTATGTACTGGTGTATAAGTGGGTCAAGAACAACAAGAAGTACATCTACTACTAAAAGCCTCTGGCTTGGGGGCAACTTCTAATATGGGTCATTCCCAACAACCATACTTAGGAGACAAGACTGTTCCTAAATGATGAAATTTTGACTAAAGAATGTGAATTCAGATTAGAAAATTGTAGTTCTATCAGAGTCTATAGAAAGCATGTGGATTGGATTTAGATGGTTTTCGATTACATAAAAGTAGCTAATTTTTCTTTCAAAAACAATGTAAGAAGTAAAGCCTACACATAATACCAACATTTTATGCTACAGAGAGAGGAGGACGGGAGAGGGGGAGAGAGGACAAGATTTACAAGAAAGGGAGGATCAAAGTTGCACGAAAAGGAAGCAGCAATCACCCGGACTAAAGGGCCAATGTAAAGAGAAATCTCTGATGTCTGTGGAGATTTCAGATTTAGTATTGAGGAATGGCTGTACAGCTAATAAAGCAAAGAAACTAGGCCTCAAAAGAGAACCTTGAACTGAAGCAGACAAATAAAATTCAGAGAAGCGGAGAGAAGGGATAAGAGAGCAAAGATTTTATACAGGCAGATGCTAATGTAGAAAATTAACTATTATCTTCTGAAAAAAAACACAAACTCAAGCTAAACTCATTGAGGAGAAATAAAATCACCTCTGACAAACATAAACAAAACGAAAATAAAAACTTCAATTAGAAAAAAAAGGAAAAAAACACATTCATTAACCCAGCAAGACTTAATGTCAGACCAGCAATCATCATAATTTGCAACAATCAAAATAACCCCCGAAACTGTCCAAACCGAAGGAAGAAGAGGAAAGAAAACATCAACATTTCCCCCAGAAGCTAAAACCTTTAATTAACTATTTCACCAGCCAAAGAAAACCAGGCATTATCAAGCTCTAAGCAAATTAAGGACAGAGAAATCCACAACTAAAAATTGCAGAAAAAACAAAAGCATAAATGGGGCACTCACCTTTGGTGATGGGTGGCCAAGCTTGGGATTGAAACCCATTTGGGACTCAAGGTCACCATGGGTTGTAGCAGAGGTGGGTCTGAGAAATCTTTCAAAAACGGCCATAACCAAGAACATGGAGATGAGAATGGCAGTAGCAACAAACCCAAAAGACACAGCATTAACAGAGTTATCAAAGTGCTTCCAGTGGTCGTCTCTTTGAATATTCAATAATGGAGCTCCAATTGGCGGCCAGGCATTATAACCATCTTGTTCAACCATTTTGTGGAGTATAAAAATTTTAATAGCAAATAAGAAGCTCCCCTTTCACTATCATTACATTGCGTTGGTTGTGGATGGGGGAGAGAGAGAGAGAGAGAGAGATTAATGGAGTGATATCAAAAGGTAAGGCGGTACTTAAGGCTTTTCGAGCAGAATCAAAGCTTGAAAATACAGTGCTTATATAAAAATAAAAACTTTGTAATTTCAAGGACTTAAAAAGGAGAAAAACCAAAGAGAAGAGAAAGGAGGCATGTGGGCTATCTGCATTGCGAGGAGGTGTCCATAGAGATAGAGAGAGAGATTTGGAACTTCTGCTGCCTTTTAACGTTAAAAAAAAGAGAGGCTGTTTTGGCAGTTGAAATTGATTTTATTTTATTTTAACCACACACTAACGGTAAAACTAACATCTGTTTTCTTAACTTATGAGACTGACTGATTGCACTTGGCTTCATATTACCTCAGTAAATTTATCACCTAACAGTTTATCGAGTTAAGTGGAATTAATATAGTATTAGGGGAGCTCAATTCAATTAAAAATATTTTAAATTTGAACTGAATTTAAATTCCTTAATTATTTAAAATTTCAATAGAAAAATATTCGAATTATTTGAACTCAAATCAACTAAAAAATTTAATAAATTATATACTCAATTAAATATTTAATAAATAATAAAAAATTATTCAATTAATTTAATTTTGCGAGTCTTATGAATCGAATATTGTAATACTCGAACTCAGCTCTAAAAATTACTCGATCTTGACTTGATTAACACTAAATCGAATTTGAATATTTTACAAATTGAATTCGAATAGATCAAAAGTAACTTGATTTGTTCGCATCCCTAGTTGATAGTAAGCGGATTCAACTTAATATATGTGAATAGAGATGACAACGGGTAGGGTACCTACAAAAGTTACCCTATCCGAATCTGATTGTGTTTATATATTTATCTAAATTCGTTTAAAATTAAAATATTAATACTCGTACTCATACAAATTCCGATTAACATTATCTGATTAATATTTAAAATTCACTTAATTACCAGTTTATCAAAATAAAATTCAAATTAATTAAATAATTAAAAATTTAAAAATATACAAATAAGCTACCATAAATCCCTACAAAATCAAATAAAAAAATAAAATAAGACATAAAATATAATTCAACACATTCAAATTAAAATAATTTATCAAATTGTTCAAAAATAATATTAAAATAATAAAATTAAATATTATTTATTATAATTATATTTTAAATTTTAAATTTTAAACTTCCATTACATCTGTAATTAATCAATATATAAAAATATATATAAAATAATTAATTATATAATTACATTCAATAAATTAAAATAAAATAAATTACATAATATATATATAATCAGATTTATCGGGTAACGGGTATTCGAAAGTCTCTACCGGTATCTTATCCAAATCTGTAATGGATTTAAATATTGTTATCTAAATTCATTCCAAAACTCTAATATAAAATTTCTACTTGCAACCCTGTAAGTTAACGGCATCGGGTCGGATTGTTTCGAAAGTCCTAATAGTTTTCTTAATTTCATTAAAAAACTTAATTAGTTACCTCAACATATAATTCTATAATTTTATATATTCAAACTTATGAATTTCTATCAATGCAAATTCACTTATCTTTTTTTCCTCTAACACAAATCATACTTCATATCTTTTTTTACTTTTGAGAGTGTAGTTTTTTTTTTAAATATGTCTCCTATTTAATATATTATCATTTTTTAGCTTTTTAACGTATCCCGAATTAATATAATAGGGAAAATAAAAATTTTAATTTTTAGTTCAACTATATAAATAATTTTTTATACGTATAAAAATTAAATAAAATTATTTTGTGAGATTAAAATATTTTTTCAAAAAAATTATAAAATATTAAGTCATATATGTTGATAATGAGGTATATTAATTAAGGTAACATAAGAAATTAATAAATCAAATTGTATTTTAAAAAAATAAAAAGCGAGCTATAATTAGTTACAATTAACAAAAAAAAAAAGTGAATCTATTTCGAAGGAGAAAAAGTATTTACATGCTAAAAATAGGAAAATGTCGAATTTAGTGATAAAATTTTCAAGTTTCTTATAAAAAAAATCACTTTTGCTCAATTATAGAAACAAAAATTGAGTATTTTCTTAAAGACTTAAACTACGCAGGCTCCAAATCTATTTGCTGATGAAGTAAATCAATTTACTTATGAAATCATAAGAATTCAGAAATTTCCTCAAAATTTAAAATCTGATATCTCCCACCTATCTTTACACAGTCAAAATGGTTTTATTTTAAGTGTTTATACAATCTTAATAAAAATTTAAGTGTTTAAAAATATTAAATTTACAATTTTAATTATATAAAAATTATTGAATTTATAAATTTGAAGAATAAAATTGTTAAACAATTAAATAGCCAAATAACTGCATAGTGAATTTATATATCAAGATCAAGCTAAAAAAACTTGTTGCCAAATGTCCAATATGATCAGCCGATATTAAATAATTAATTATAATTTAATGAAACATCCAATTGGCTCAACACTATGTTTTATTCTTCTTTTTGACAGCATATTCTTGCATTAAAATGACCTGAGCAGCAATGTTATAGTTCGGAATGACTCATATAGAACTTTTTATCTGTATAATATTGTTCTAAATAGCAATGCAACTAACAACTTTATGCAACTTTATCAGACCAGTTTCACAACCAATCTCCCAATAGGCCCAATGTCTTTATACATATAGCTTTAATTGGAAGAACAGGAGAGGACATGTAACATGCAAAATTTCCAATCGTCTCACGTCCGAAAAAGTGAGAGCCAATACAAATATAGGTATCCGATCTACACAAAATTTCAATAGTAAAATGACAAACGGATAATTAATTTTTAAGTATTTTCTGAATGCGAACACAAGCAACAAATTGGTTATTAGTTTATGATACATTGATAATAAAATTAAAAGTGATGTTTACAAAAAAAACTAACTGTAATCTTGCTCTTAAGAAAAACAATAAAAGGAAAAATGATAAATTGGTTTGGTGTGAGAAGGGTTTTCATTTCAAAGTGGAACTAACAACCTATTTCTAGGCTATTCCAGAGCATTAAAAGGGCAACTCTTGCAATGTCGAATTTCTCACCCATACAAGGAGAATATTGTCCATTTCACTCTTTTAGAAGATTTTTACGCAGTATTAACATTGCCTCCACGATCTTTTAATTAATTAGTCGAATGAATTTTTTTAAATATCGGTAAAAATCTCCTCAATTTGTTAAAATATTTGACCAAAATTATATATTAAAATTGGTCATATTTATTCGGCCACTTGATGAGATCAAATTGTACCCCAAATATCCAATATGATAGGAATGACCATAAAAAATATATGAACCAACTTATTTAAATATTTTGCCAAACATTGGAAATATTTATCCTTTTCTCATGGACATTTTGATGGAATCCTTCATATATAAACCTTGGCACAAAATTGGCTCCAACAAAATTGAACTATATCATACTGTTCAATTTGGTTCGACCATTCCCATATACATATATATGTTTTTCTCATCATGGAATTTTCATGTTCATCTGTTTTATTTTTTCACAATTGACCTTCTTATTTTCAGGCAATACTTATTCATGGTGAATGTTTGCTATGTTCAACCTTTTCACTTGTTATGGTTGTTTGCAATAGTTGATGCCCAGGCTAAATATCTTCAACAATCCCAAAATTTTAAGGTCGACGCTTGTGATGACTTTACAACTCTTTTAATCCACCCAATATTGATTCAAAATTTATCACCATTTACAGCCTCGAAAGCACAATCATATGCTCCTACAAGATCTCTAATATTATATCACCATGGGTAGAACGATTTTAAACTAAGCAAGAAAATGATTCACAACCATATCCCATTTTTGCCAAATTTGAACCCATTTGGTTTAAGTTTCATCCTTTATGCATGTTTGGTCTTGGACTTAATTTTTATCAATTATCTCACTGGTTTCTATTGAAGAAGCTTGTTATATTCTCGACCGTCAATTCAGGACAGCAAAATTTCTAACTCTGTAAAATTTTAGCCTAACATAATTCCATTTGACCCAATGGACTTTGTTTAAAAAAAAATATCAATCTTCTTGAATGATGGTCAAGTTCTTTATGAACATCCAATGCATTCTTATGGACTTCATTCTTTGTGATCGAGATTGAAACCGTTTAAAGCTCGAGCAGTATGATAATCTCGATAGTAAGTTAATTAATCTAATGCTCAATCAATATAATAACCCGGTCACAAATCACCATCAATATTTGGTCATTTATGACAAACCTCAATTGATTTCACCGCCCAAGCAAAATTCGACTGGTTGATTTAGATCTAGTAACTACAAATTGAATCATTATTTCCTCCATTATCCTATACTCAATCGATGAAAACCCAATCCTCTAACCACCTTGCTAAGTTGAATGATGTGCCATGATTCTCAATTTTGTAATTTATTAGATTTTTATCAGAAGCTTTCAAAAATTACTAATAAAGTGTGGATTCACAGTACTTTAAAAAGATTAAAAGACACTTGTCAACATGCATGTAGTCTTTCTCATGCAAATCTCTTACGACAAGCCAAGTCTCTACACTTATTAAATCAATAAACTATTGCCACCACTGCAAACAACTAAAATGGTCGTTAAATCACTTAACACATGGCATTATGCATGCACTCCCTTCATACTATATTTGCCAACAAACTTGTCACTTCTCACATAATGAGAAAACCTTCAATATCCATTCGATCTAAATGCACATAATGACCAATAAAACCAATCATCTCTTGTAATTGACAAATTACTAATGTTATGGCTTGCAAAATGAAATATGAAAAATTATAATATTTAGCCAACACATACTTTGATAGGCCGAATTTTTTTTTTTTAATGAAATGCACATATATAAATTTATGTCATTATCAGCCCCCTTTTTTCGGCGTGGAATTTTTATGCAGAAAAATAATTTGATAGAACCAACTCTATGAAAGGTTAAATTGATCATCACACTATGACTTTGATAAATTTGTGAAATATCTTCCTCATTCAAACTTCGAACTCTCTTACCCTTCAGCATAATCATCCTGAAGAAATAATGATTGATTCACAAGTTGTGGATGAATTCACTTGATTTGAATTCTTTAACTATCGGTTGATTGACGTTTTGGCTTGGCTTGAGCCCTTTAGCTATTGGTTATCAATCTCATTATTGAACTCAAGCTTTTCATCTCCCGGCAAATTGATCTCTTGCCTTGACTCAAACTCCTCCACCAATTGATCCACCTCATATTCTGAGTCGATCTCCTCATCCATCGGTTGATCAATCTCTTTTTCTATATCGATATATTTATTTATTGATTGATCGGCCTTAAAATTTCTATTTTTCTTTAGGTCTAGAACAATCTTTGCATCTTTTAGTTGATTGAACTCTTCCTTTAACTCAAATTTTTAATCTACTGGTTGATTGGCCAACTCATTAACACCAATTTTATTATACATTCAGTCCAATGGTTTAGTATAATTATGGTCAAGTGAATGACCGATTGAAAATAACAAAACTAGCATAGATAGATAGTCATCCGTCCTTATAAGCAAATAAAAGATGTCACGGATCAAATTCTTCATAGTTATAGATTCCAGGCGGCCATACTTTGTATATATTCATATCAGCTAACTCCAACAAATGAGTATAATTAAACATGTGCTTGTAAGGCAATATTTAAAATCAACCAATCAAAATCTTATGTCGTAGGTCATATAAGGTTTGACGTTAAATTCACCAAATATTTCACTTTCGAAAAAGTAAAAGCCAATAAAAATATCAGTGTTCGTCGGTCCAATCCACACAAGGTTTCAATGACAAAATGACAAGTGAATAATCAATATTTAGGTCTCATCTGAATATAAAAATAAATAAAAAATTAACGATTGAGCCCTGATACATTGATATTAAAATTAAAAGTGAAGGTTTAGAATGAAAATAGAATAAAAAATTACATTGAATTATTGTAATTCTAGTTATAAGGAAAACAATAGAGGGAAAGGTAAGGAAATGTAAAGAAAAATGATAAATTGATTTGGTGTGTGAAGTGTTTTTCTTTCAAAGTGGAACTAACAACCTATTTATAGACTCTTTAAGAGCATTAAAAAGACAATTATAGCAATGACAGATTTGTTACCCATATAAAGAGAATATTGCCACTTTACTCTTTTGGGAGATTTTTGCGCTATGTTAACACCAAATATTAACTTTTGTGTTTTCTTTTCAAGAACTGTCACAGAATAATCAAAAAGTGTTTTTTTTTTAATTGTTTGAAATAAAAAGCAATAGAAAAAGAATGGAATCCAGACCAGTTATGGTTGGTCCATTACTAGTTTTTCCTTCTTCATTAATTGCGATTGCTTTAGAGCCCATCCAACATTATTATCTTTTTCCTTTTATAATTATCTTATCTGCAATCTTTTTAATTTGGCTATCATAATTTTTCTATTCGATAGTCAATCGCAAAATAAATTTTCCCTGTAATTTTTAATTTATGGCCACTTTATCCTTTTTTTTTTTTCCTTAAAAACACTCTTTTTTTTGAAATTTTTTCAATTTGTGCATGATTCTCTATAAAATTATAATAAAAATCATACTAAACAAAACATTTATGACAAAAATTAAAAAATAAAATGTATTTTTGGGGCTTTACAATGAAAGCTACATGATAGTTTGATTCAAAAATTAATTTTGGGGCAAATTAACCATCACTAAAAATTCGAGAGACAAATTGATAGTTCATCCCTTTATTGACTAGGCTTTTTTGAAACTAATTTACTGCTTAGTGACTAATATCAGTAACATGTATATGTTAATATTATAAAATATTGGTAAAATCTATCATTACGTGATCTCCATTTTTTTTCTTGATTTCGTCTCTATAATTTTATTTTGATGATTTGAGTTTTATATTATTATTTTATTAATAATTAAGTCATTTCTTACTTGTTTTATTGATAATTAGATCAATGTCATTAGTTTGTTAATATAAAATTCCCCTTTTTATATAACTTAGATTGATTATGATAAGAATTGAAAATAATAGTTTACATGTTGGTCTTAATTTAATTGTAAATACAATTCAACTATATACTTCAATTCACAACATTTTTAATTTAAGTTGGATAAAAATGACAATTTTATATTACCATACTAACATTATCAATATAAAATTTCACAAAATTATTAAAAAAAATATGCTTATTTAAAAAAAAAGAATATTGCAATGACTCAAATTGTTAAAATAAAAGCATAGGGCCAAATAAAAAAAATCGAAATGTACATAAGTCAAATTGATAAGTTTTACCTAAAATATTTTAGACATTGTTGAGAGACAGAAAATTAGATAGCCCGCTGCAGTATGGTATTGAAGGTGTCTACAAGCTCGGGGGATAACCAAAATCCAACAAGTAAAGATAATATAATTTTTTATAAGTCTTTTTTTATTTAGTTATATAGTTGAAAAATTACAAATTTGTAAGTTACGACGGTAATATGATGAAATAAATATGTAAAATTTAAAATGTTGCTCCAAAATGGAAGAATTTTTTTACTTAAGATTTAAAAGGGTTAAAATTAGTAGGTAGTTTGTGAAATTAAGCTAAAGGAGAAAAGAAAATAAAAATATAAAATAATGAGATATTTCCATTTCATTTTATTTGAAGAAAATAAAAGAAAAATATGAAGGTCATATAATGAAGTATTTTTATTTTATCCTGTTTGAGATGGAAGGAAAATAAAAAGAGAGAGAAAATAATTTTTATTTTCAGTCCTTACTTTTTCATCATTTTGAAGAGAAAAAAATGAAAAATGAGATACAAAAATGTCACTATTAGTAATAAAATTAATTTTTTAATTTTTTATCATTATAGTAAAATATTATTATTTTATAAAATGATGTATAAAATAATAAATATGTAATATTTTAACTTTTTTTCTTACAACAAAATTATTCAAACAAAAAAAATTATTTTTTTATTTTTTTATTATTTTACTTATATTATTTCAGTTTAAAATATAATAAAAAAATAAAATAAAATTTATTTTTTCTTCTAAAAAAAATTGTCAAAATATAATTAGGAGGAAGAAAAATAAATTCATTATTTTCCCTGCAAGGCTAAAGAGCCTGGATTGGCGGTGAATAAGCAAGTCCGGAGGCTCCAAAGTACGAACTGCACCGTAGATTTCAGATTTAGGAACTGATCTAAAAACAACCAAATCTACATTAATTTATTCTCTTTCTTTAAATTGCCAATACATATTTGTGGTCCCATCAGTCCTAAATTTCACGATGACGCGGCATCCTACATGCCTATCAAAGTTTCCCACGTGGCATACTTTCTTCCCCATCTCTGCTGGCTTCACCTCTTCTCTACCATAACATTCCAAACTTTCTTTCACTTGTTTCATCTTTAAAATTTTTGGTTCGCCTACCTACTGTCCCAACTCTCTTTAATAAGAAATACAAATAAATAAAATAAAAAAGCATGGAGACCCCTCGCCCACATGCGCCATGTCAGTTAATGTGCCCATCTCTCTCTAACCCTAACCCTAACCCTAACCCCAACCCCAACCCCAATGGTCCCCATTCTGTCCTTTTCCGGCGTGTCATGCTCCACGTGGTTGATAAATAAGAAAAAGAAATTTAGAAAAAATTAAACCCCACCCCCCCAAAAAAATAAAAAAACCACAATTAATCTCTATCTTTTCCAAACCAAAGTAAAACCGACATATCAACTCCCTGTGTCGACTGTCGGCCTTTTCAGGTTCGAACCAACATGTGGCCATCAAAATTTTCGAGATTGGTCCCAAAAATCGACGGCCCAGAAAACTTCTAACCGTGATTAAACATAAGCCGTCGATTTGGGAGTGCTAATTGGTGTCCCAATGAAAAGAGTCAGAGTATCCCATGCGGCTTTGATTTAAAAAAAAAAAAAATTTGTATCCCCATGCGGGTACAGTACGGTTCGCACTTGCGGTTGCGTGTGAAAATAAAAGTTGACCATAAATAAATAATATTTAATTATATCTGAATTAATATTAAAACTGATTAAAGAAAGAATTAACATAATTAGAGTAAGTAATGTGGATTAGTTGTCTTATTACGTGGTTTAATCTATAAAATTATTAATGATATTATAAACTTTTGTAAATATTTAATTATTTAATTAAAAATTAAAATCTCAATTGCAATAATTCAAGGATGACTCACAATGATCCGATTTAATATCTGGATAGCATGCATGACTCTCAATTAAAAGGGCGAACCAAAAAGGGACGTGCATGATCTGTGTCAGCTTTTTGGTGTGGTGAAATGGTCAGGTCCTGAGCTAATGGGCTCACGTGAAAGGATCTTCTTACTTGGTTTTGCAATTTATTTATTTCTTTTTTTTGTTAAAGAGTAGGGTTTAATGGTTTATTATGTTACTTTCTCTTCTTTTGGTGGTCGAACCATTTATATGCTTTGGAAAAAAAAAACCTTGACCACTCAACAAAGCCTAAAACTTGGCATTACAGGCCTATATAAGTGGGATCCACTGGAGTGGGTCAGAGTCAGGCAAGGGGTACATTGATAAGATGTTGACCAAAATGTGAGCTCTTTTTTGAGCTTTTCCCTCAAGTACTGTGTATGGGCAGCAGCCGAAAGGCAAGAAGTTGCTGCAACTTTTACAAATGGTGGGGGGGATGATGTACTTAGTTGATAGAAAGCAACAACATCATTTCTCGGTTAATGTAATGTAACCATATTGATACTATTTCACTACTATTGGGTTTGTCTCTATCCAACTTAACAACTTCATAGTTTTCTATTCTTACTGGATAATTATATCTGAATTCCAAATTTTTTGAAAGAGTAGAAACTTGATCAAAACTTGCACAACAGCATAGAATCATTGGGCTTTTTAATTTTAAGTGCTTAAGCACTTGGATGACAGTCCTCAAATTTGCTCTCTATACTCCCTAAACTATATACAAATTCGATGCTGAAATCATTTTGAAATGAGTTTTTAGATGTACCTTAATTTTTAATTTCTGATCAAATTATTTTATTTCTTTTTCAGAAAATTTCTTTTTTTTTAAAAAAAAAAAATCTTACTTTATTATATTATTTTTTTTTATTCATTAGGAGGTTTAGACTTGAGAGCTGATGGAATGATTTCAAAATAATAATTTTATGATATACAATTACACAATAATAATTAATTAAGAATTAACAGGCTTCCATTTACTTACAAGAAAAAAGGGAGAGAAAAATCCCTAATTTGATAATGGTAACGAAATTGTAAATTTTTCACAAGATCTATCTTATTGGTAAAAAAGCTAATCAAAATCAGGTGAACAGGAGCCTCATGACGGGAGCATCCATGCCACAAAGACCTTAATAATTACAAGATAATACTTAATCAAACTGTATTTATTAAAAATTACTTCTTTCATCTACCCTATTTTTAAAAAAAATATATATTTCAAAATGATTATTCATTTTGTGTAAATAATATAATTTTTCATTTTTTTTAACTCTTTCTCTTGCTTTAATAAATACTTCATTAATAATTATAGGTAAGAGTCTAAGAGATTTTATATTATGTAAAAACTTGTGAAGTAAATGATATTATAATCAATTACGTAAATTATTAATAATTTTTTTAATTCTCATGCAATATAAAAATCAAACTAACATTATGAAACGAAGGTAATTTAAATTAAATTTTATCATGTCCGTAGATTATTGTCAATTTACGTATATAATAAAATTTAATTAATTTATTATATAAAAAAAGAGTTCTAATATATCATATAATTAAAAAAAAAAGCAGACATAAAAGATGTAATTAGTATAAATATGACGGGAAAACTATGATTTTAAGAAATTTCAACGACACAACAATGGCCACAAAGCTGTTTCACTCCATCCTCTTCCATAGGCTCAAAGCTCATCCATGGCCATGCATCTCTCCCTGCTGACGTGTCAAAAATATGGACCATTGAGATCATATGTGATGATTCCCCTGCCATCCGATAGCCCACCAAGAAATACAAGTGGCTCCCTATTGGTGCCATAGTCAAGTATAGTCGTTCGGATTCGACTGGTGACCGTTGGATTGGGGACCAATGTGCAGGTTCTGGATAATCTGAAGTGGAAATTGGAGAATTTAGAGTTTCTAAATGGGACCCATCGACAACATCCCAGAGCTTCCCATCATAGGCCTCAATATGACCTTTCCATGCCTTTAGGCAGTCGCCGGAGCTGAATAATCTTCCACCAATGGCCACAATTTGATTAGGTGGCACATCTAGTTGCCACATCCCTGCCACGAGGTCCCACTTCCCCGCCAGCGTGTCATACACCTCAGCAGAGCTTCTTTCCATCAGATACGGCTCCGTTCTATCCGAATCTACTTTCACTGCAAATCCCCCAACCACATAAATTTTCCCTTGAAATGTCACACCTACACATTTGTACCTCAGTGTACTCATAGTAGGCAAAGCATTCCACACATCGTGGATTGGATCATACACCTCTGCACTTGAAGCTCCACACCCACTAGCCAATTTGGATTTTCCTCCTGCCACATAAATTTTATTTTCACATAATGTACAAGCAAAGTCATAACGTGGTACTTTTAATGGTGCACATTCAAACCATTCATTTAATTGTATATCATATCTTAAAACCTTTGACCGCACTTCAATTCCAATTTTATCACATTCACTTGAATTTGGAGCTACTTTTTCTTTCTGACATAATCTTCCACCGATTATATAAATGGAATTGAATAATGAAATCATGACGAAATCTTTCAGGACATAATCATCTGATAAGTCTGGTATTAGACTAAGATGACTCCAAGAATTGTTAGATGGATCAAAACACTCTATGCAGTTGGAGCTGTTTCTACGACAAAATGAGGCACAAACTCTATAGTTAGACAAAGAAAATTGCGGTGAAAGTTGTGGTGTTGTCAATGGTGGTGGAGATGGTGGTGTTGCTAATCGTAGAGGAGCCATTGGGGAATTAAGGTTTTAGGTGTTAGAACAAACGGGAAATCACATATAAAGAGGGAGGAATGATATAGAGAAAGCTAATGGTGAAAAACAAAACAAAAAAAAAAACTGATTATTAAAAAATGTGTTGTTTGTGGGCATCGACTAAGTATTGGGCATGGAGGGTATGTAGATTCTAAAAATTGGAGGTGAAATCTAGGTTTTTCCCCTTTGAGAGAGGTGCATTTTCGTAGGTTATTGTCTCTTGCATTGTCATCTTTGCTTATATGCTTAGAACTTCTGAGAATTCGAGGCCAAATTAGAAGAAAATTAGATACTGGCACTTGGAAATTCTTGATTAGAATACTAATAATAATTATTTAACAATTTCTGTTAATTTTTTTCTTCTTCTCATTGATACTTGAGCTTTAAATTTGAATGCATGGAAGAAAGAATCAGCTCTTTGAAATGGTGATGTGGCTGTATATGTTTATGGATTATTCTTATTTTTTATTTTTAGAGGGTAAGAGTTAGATATCGATTCTTTTTTTTAAAAGAAAAGGAAAGATTGAGATGTGGATTTGTCTCATTCTTTGAAATTGTCATTGAACGGACATATTTGCATTGTAATTTCAACCAGCATCTAGCTTACTGAAGAATGCCGGTTGATGGATACGAGAGCAGGCTGTGTTACACAATCAAAACATTATTATTATTATTTTTTAATTTCGTGTTAAATAATCAAAATAAATTCTATTTTGGCAATAAATTATTGACGTGATAATATATATATATATATATATATAAAATAATGAATGTATTACAAACTCAAACATTTGGATCAACAACTCTCATTATATATTTATTTATGTAGATTATTTTGAAAACTTTTAAGAAAAGGAAAATAGAAGAAATGAAGCAAATATGAAAAATTATAGATTACATTATGTTCACATATTAAACAATAAGATTTAATCATATTTCAATTGGTTTACCTATTATAACTGCGCGAAGATTATGGATTTAATATTCCGCGGCTTCTAAATATGTAAAAAAAAAATTTATAATCATCTTTAATATTTATAAAGTAAAAATTAATTTCTTATGTAATAAACAAGCAAATAATTTGTTGGAAGCATGCCATAAACTAAACAATGCATAGGGATTCCTTTTTTTATTATTTTTTTAATAGAGAATAGAGCATGATAACAAATATCTATATAAAAAAAAAGTCACACATTTGCTTTCATTTAGCCAACAGAAGTTGGGCTCCTGGAGAATAGTTTGGATTATCAAGAAATTTGTCCCTTTTTTTTTTGTTTTTTTAATTTTAACTGATATTAGTGAAGTTCACCATTTTATAATTAAAATGTGAGTCTCTGGGATCTCATAGCTTCGTCTGCTTTTCATCCTTTTTTAGATTTTGAGATATTCTAATTGTAATTTTTTAATGTTTAAGGAACTTGTTGTCATCAAGGCATGTGAATAAAACTAATCATGCTCTCAACTGTCATATTGTATGTAAAAATAATAATTACCTTTTATACATAAAAATTATAATTATATTTATGTACAAAATTTATTTGAATATATCGGATCTATACAAATACTTCCTTCAAATTGTATCCTCCATTATTTGCCATAGTAGGATCGCCCATACATCCAAGAACACGTGCCCATTCATCAAAGTAGATTTTTTTTTTCTTCTTTTTTTCTTTTTTCTTTTAAGCATTCGTATAATGGCATTGTTTCAATTATATATATATATATATATATATATTTAAAAAAAATTATCAAATGAGAATTATGATTTTTAGGGAGTTGCAACGGATAGTTAGGCTTGAATTATGCCTAGCATAAAAGTCCATCATTCTCAGCATCGATCCGGCCACTTTTCAAAGGAGGCCCGTTTGCTAACTTCACTTTTAATTTTTATTAACTTCATTTAACAGTCATTCAAATTACTCTATTCTCGTCACTCGTCAAGTCAAAATTTATTAATTAAATTTCGTTTTCTCAAATTAGGAGCAATGTATAAAATTATTGACATATTAATATTAATACTATGGGTCAGTATATGGAAATTTTGAAGTTACTGTGGGTAAAACTTTGATAGAAAGAAATATAAATATAACACAAATACATGATTATTGTGTTGTGAATCCAGCACTTATTGGCCGTGAATATCTAAATAGGACGGATTGCCCCTTGATATCTTTGCTTCGGAACAAAACAATTAGAATTAGGTCCGTTCCTCCAAAAATCAAACTAACCCTAAAACCAAAACAGAGCAAAAGCAACAGAACTCAAACAGAAATCCGCACAACCACAAGTTCAAGCTGTTGATACGCATTCCTCTTTGCCAATTGCTGAAGTTTCTCAAGTCTGGCCTTATAACTCTTCGCTCTATACCAGTCCTAGAATAAAAACAAGATAGATTGACAAAACAAACTAACTAATTAAGGAATGAAATCAACACAAAAACAGTTTCTTTTAATTTCGAGAAAAGCAATCAAGTTCAACTAAAATTACATCAACATTCAATATATGGGTTGTTTTAACTTTTCCACACCAGTGTTTTATCTTGCAATTTTGTTTTAGATGAAGCATAAGTTTCCTTTTTTTTTTTTTTTATCATATATAAAAATCTCTGAACTTTAACCCAAAAAGGAAAAAAGAAAAAAAATATTTCAATTGATAGATTTTCTTTCTTAAATTGAGTTAGTCTCCACATAAGCCAAATAGAAAACACACAATCTATAATGAGAATTATGTAAATCCTTTTGTCTAGTTTAAGGACTGGTGAAGATGAATTGAGATATTGATAAAAGATGGATCAAATTAGGTCTTGTCGTGGCTGAGGCGCTATCCATAGGCTACAAAGAGAGTGATAGGGTAGATTGTTTTGAGGGATAAGATTGGAAGCGAGATTTCATAGCTCCTGAGATAGGGTTTCATATTTGGCAGCTGGGAGAAGAAAGGAGCGAATTCATTTGGTGGATGATATGACAAGTCTAGATGGGTGTGGCAGCTCTACCATTTCAAATATTACTAGCACAAACAGCAAACTCAGAGAAGACCAAGAAAAGGAAAAGAAACTCAAAATCCCTAAATTCAGAAGAAGAAATATTTCATAAATTTTGGTACTTGACTTTAAGCAAGACTAAAACATCATCATCCTCACTGAATGCTGTAAATCGCCAACCAAATAAACCTTCATAAATATCGCTCATCAGGAATAGCACTGCCACACGATTTGTTTATGCAAATGCCAATGGTGATAATGATGATTATTTGGATGCTACATAGTTCCACTAAATGAATTTTATTGCCATTGTTCTATTTTTGGTTTTTAGGGTTAGTTTGATTTTTGGAGAGAGAGAGAGAGGGAAGGAGAAGAAGAAGAGAGAGGAAGAGAAATAGAAGGAAGGACAGGAAGACAGGGAAGGATAAGGTAAATTGATACGAGACGGGTCAATATTTTACTGAATCATTTATTCGTATCAGCCCGGCGTTCGGGTTGTAACAAACGATAACGTTAAAAGGGTTAATTTGTCTCAAAATCAAAACTGGAGAGTTTGATTGGATTCGCTTCTATTTTGAGGACAAATGTGTTATTTGGTTCTAATTTTAGGAGCTTCACTGCATATTTTTTCTTCAAAATATAAATGCTATTAGATATTTATGTTTGAATTTAATTCAAACATGATTGTGTAGAATTTATTCAAAATTCACATATATATTTTAAATTGCAGCATACCTTGGTTTGAAAAAACAAAATTTCAGCATACTAAATATGAACATTTATTTAAATATAAATTTTATCTAAAATTAATTTATGAATAAAATCTATATTTTAAATTTTAATATGCCAAACAAAGCGTAAAAAAAGTGGTGCAAAATTCCATGAAAATGTAGACTTAATATTTCTAAATATTAAGATTATATTAATTAAATATATTTAAAAATAATAAAAGAGATAAATTTAAGTATCTACATCTAAATAACTTCTTATACTAAATATAAGGGTTTATATATGTATTAGACCATTAGTAAATAAAATAAGTCAACCAAAATTAATCCCATTGCATTTGATTTAGCCTTCAAAATTAGAAGTTTTAGGTCTGCTCTGCAAATAAAAAACAAAGGTTAAGAATGGATATATCTGTGAGTACAGCTGGTTTTGACTTTTGAGAGGAACTCAAATAATTAGAGTGACAAAGAGAAGCCATTAATTAGTTGGGTTTTACATTAATCATAATCTATATATATATATATATGTGTGCATGTTGCTTAGGTATTGTTATTTCCTTTCTGCCATTGGCATTTATTCATCACACCATTTTTGGGTCCATTAATGACTCATACCCCAGCTAAGCCTCATCGCCCCCATATACTAATTGCTAAGTGGATCTACTAAACAAATTGCAATGATTTATAGCAAGTTTGACATTAAGCTTTGTAACAACTTCTGGAAGAAAAGAAAGAAGAAAAAAAAAACAGCTTGAAACTAGGGATGGTCACGGTTAAAAATTGCCGCTTCTAGTTCATACACAGCAAGTTTAAGTTCAATAAAAGCTTAAAACTGAATCAAACTGTCATATAAAAGTTTAAGTTTTGATTCATAAATCATGGATTCCCATTTTGACTCTGTTAAGGTAAATGAGAGCCATCAAAATCCAATCACCAATTCATATGAAAAATCTGAAATAGAGATTAAAAAAAAAGGTATAGAAGAGTGGAATTGGGTAAAAAAAGGTAGAGAGCAAGACAAGGGAATTAAATGAGAATAAAGAAAAGGCAAAATGGCTTTGCGTATGAAGACAAAATGAGAGAAACCCCACAAACAAGTCCATTAGGCAATGAATTGTCTTGTGTTTGTGACAAATTAGTTTTATGCATAAAGTCATTCCCGATTTTGATTGATCATTCATTCTGGATTTTCTTTCCTTCCAATATAAACTTTAATTCCAAGTAATATTTATGCTACCCATCTAATTGTTTAAACTTTAAACTAAACATTTCAATTCTGTTGATTTAGAAATTAATTCTCATTACAAGTGCTTATAAAAATTTATATTGTAAATCTAATTCATACATTGAATTAATAAATTTATAAAATATAAATTAATTTTTTATGTAACATATATTAGTGGCTAGATTTATAAGTTCCTGAATTAAATAATAGATTTTCAATTAGTAGTTTAATCTCTAAAAATGTATTCCATCAATCTTATCCTTGAATTTAAAGTGGGAAGAAAATATCATTCAATACTTTTCAGTTAAGCATCACATTTTAAAAGTCAAATTAAAAGGTAAAACAAGTTTGAAAATAGAAATAATGAATATATAGGTCATTACTATTTACTTATTAAATATGCTTCATTAACCACAACAGTTGGTTTTTAATTTTACTTGATTTGGATTAATATTTGTAATTTGATTTAAGTCTCAAAGTTAATTCAGTTGAATCAAATTGAATCTCACCCATGCTGAGTCAAGATTTCAGCATCAAAAAATATGGCAAGATCTTAGGGACTAAAGATTTTTAGCATATACTTAGTCCACCAAAATAAACTAAAACTAATAGCTTTAGATAAAGAAATGGAGTTAATGCCACTCAAATAAAAATGCCAAAAGCCCTTAAAATAACACAATTCTTCATGGGACGAGGATTTCAATATTAAGGCTGCCGAGGAATTTACACAACAAGATCGCTGCACCACTCCTCCAACACAAGTATCTGATAGTGTGAGGGAGAGAGAGAGAGAAGAGAGAGGCTCTTTTTTGTTTTTGTTTTTGTTTTTCCTGTTTTTTTTCCTCCATCTGTCACCTATTAGACGATGGAATTTGAGCTTCCCAATGTGATGCCAACAACAGTACATGGCTATGGAGACTGCCAACAGAAGCTGTAACAGCTTCTTTGAAAGACCTAAAAGATTTTGCTTTTTCTTTCTTTCCCCCAACCATTCTTGTTTCTTCTTAAAGTTTGAAGCTTTTTTTTGTGGGCGTCTGTATACTCACATCTTCTTTTGCAACTCTCTCTCCCTCTCTATAAAACCACTGCTGTGTTCTGAAGGAATCTGTTCTTGGGTTCTTGGGTGTGACATTGAATCTGAAGAATTGAATGCTAGTAAAGTGCAAATGGGTCTGATTAAGGGGTTGAATTGGGTTAGTAGTAGCAAGAAGCAATGCAAGAGTCTATTTTGGAAAGCAAAGGCAGCAGTGAAGAAGGCTGTGAAGAATGTCGGGAAGCAAAATGTCAAGTTTCAGTATGATCCTTCAAGCTATGCTCTCAATTTTGATGATGGCTGCTGCCATTTGGACTTGGGCGCAAAGAATCTCCAAGGCAATAAAACTCCATGCGTTTATGTTGTGTGGGTACATGTAGAATCTTGAGTGAGCGAGTGAAGTTGCACAAGGGACACAAAATATTTTATTTGTTTTATATTTGCTATTCATGTTTTGGTTTGTAGATTTGATCTTTGTGGTGGCATTAATTGCTACATCATTTGGTTGGAGGTTTTGGTTTTCACTTGATAAACAAAGTATTTTGTCCATGGAATGTTCAGTTTTTTGGATTTATTTTTTTTAGGAAGTGTTTGAGAGTGTTCTTATGTGTCAAAAAAAAAAAATTAGTTTAGAGTTTTTTTATTTAATTGACTGATTTTTTTAATTTTTTATAAATTATTTTTTAAAATATATTTCTGAAAAAAATATTTATTTATCTAATATTCTCCAAAATCAATTTTTATTTCAAACTCAATCCCAATAGGAGTGGGTTTTATTCATACTATTATGGAGGAGCAATTCTTAAAAGGTTGCCCAAATCACCACATGGAATTCCTTTTTGCATATAATGATGCACTATCAAGTTCCAACTGGTGCCTTGATTAACGGCACCCTAGTGCATAATATGGCTGCACCTAGGGTCATCCAATTCGGCTTGTCGTTCGATGGTGCGTATTCCTGTTGCCCACATTAGACCACTAGAAGAGGCTAGAACAATATACCTGGCCATGCATTACTGTGTCGGCCTCACGTCTCGAGTTTCATGGATGCTAGCGGCTTAGCATGCAATCTCCTTTAGCGTGTATAGTAACTTGAAACAGAATTATGAAGTAGATTCTCCTTAAATTTAAATTCGAAAAAAAAATCAGTTCAAGTCAATTCAATTCAATTTAAAAATTGATTTTTAAATCAAATAATAGAGAATTGTCCACCCGAATACAAAATATAACACTAATCCCCTTAAAAATCCAACGTAAACTGAATAAACCAAACTAAACAAACTGAACTGAATTACTATTTCAATTTGATCTTATAGGTTTTTTTGGATAAGTTCCATCTTTGCACACCCGTACTTGTACCATGCTCATGATGTATTCTATAAAACCTCATCCCAACTATTTCTCCATAGCAAGATACAGCCCTCTGCTTTTGCATGATTTGTAGTTCCATGAACAACAATTTTGAATTCACGTGTGCTCCACTGATCTTCAGATAAAATTGTCAAGTGAACATGAAATAATCTTCACAGGGGAAAAAAAAAGCAAACGCATAAGCAAATCAATTTCACAAGGGCTTAAGCCATTGAACATTTCAGAAAAAAGGGAATAAGCACCAACAGAATTCTAACAACATCCAACAAATAACTACCTATAGTCATTTTGTAATAAAGGTACATAAATTTGATGATTCCATCCAACATCGAGTCTTCAGTCAGATCTTCTACACGACCTCAGCCTTTCACACTGCAGGATCTTCAAGCATGGCAGTCGATAGATCATTTATCCGAGGATAGGCAGCTTTCTCATCAAGTTGGTTCTGAGCCCATAATAGCATTTTTAACAAACTTGGAAGCTTTGGGTCTGGGGTAATGCCAAAGTGCAAAAACTCTGAGTATCTTTAAATGCACAAAATCACACACACTCACATATAGAATTTGATAGAGCAAACAGAACGCTACCAGAGAACATTGTAGCACAATCAAAAAAATCCAAATATAAACAGGTCAAACAACATCATCCTCTATAGAATTTGCCACATATTTTAAAAGAAAGTGCTTAAAAAGGCCCACTTAGCAACCCTCTTTTTCCTTCACGTTCAATATTTCCAATCAGTTCCCCAATGTCTGACGAAGCAAGCTATTTTCTTGGCTACATTCAAATTCATCTATGGAAAAAAGAACATGGTCACTGATCACCATTGAATGTGGGAAAAAAAAAATTCTTCGGTTTAGTACTATTGAGTTGAAATCAAGCACCATTTGGTTGACCTTGTTCTATATGAGCTCCACACAGTCTATGAAGACAAAGAACATTTTAACTATAACCTATGTTATTCGGACACTTCAAAAATGAAAAAGTACCCGTGTCCTTAAAATATGAGATGGGTATGGGACTTCATTTTAAGAGTTAGTATACTTGTCTAGCTATTTTATGCCTCAACTTAAAATGTTTAATACTGGTAGAATTTTTTTTTGTTTTTTCTTCTTTGACACTTGGACCAAAAAATTTCTCTTTATATTGCTTGTCTAGCTATTTCAGCATAAATGTTATAAGTTGACCAATCTTCTAACTTAAATTATTATATATGAAAATTGAAATATTTATATTTTTATATTTGTATAAGCGTATCTCCGTACTTGTATCTTAATTTTAAATCCTCTTTAGCCATACCTACGTATCTTAAATTTTAAAAAATAAGAAGACTGGACTTTTAGATATGTATCCGTGTCGCATAGTTGTACCCGAGTCCAAACAACATAGACTACAACAAGAAGGCCATTCAAGAACATAATCTAACTGAACTCACAAAGAACTCATACAAATAATTAATTCATTATTTAGTTTATGCAAAAATCATTTTTTGACCTTCAAGCTTTCATTTTTTTGCTATTGAGTTCCTGCCATTTTATTTTTCTGAATTGAACCCTCTAACTTTGATATTCACTCACGATGAGTCCTAATTTAACAGAATCAAAACGTGTATAGTAGGAGTCGCTTAGTGCGCAAATGCCTGGTGGTGGGACAATTTAGCAGCCACCTAGGAAAGAAAAGAAGATAAACATGATTATCTGAAAATGGCAACAACAATGGCAACTGCTGCTTAAATTGCATCTGGCAGCCCCACTCCATCCCCATCTATTGGTCTCCTCTACACCCATTGGCCCCCCACTCTTCACAAGGATCTAGCTAGCAACACCAATTGATGTTCCCCAAATCCACAAGCTCATCCACCAAATGGCTATCTTTGAATGGCTTGCTCATCATGTGTCGCCACTGAATCCTCCCTTTTTTCCATTCTCTTCAACTCCCAACATTTTCAATCTTTCACCATCTTCTCAAGCTTTCCCCTAATCCTCTGCCGAAATTAATTTCTCCTAATTTCACATTTGGGTTCTTCTCCTGCTGCATATTCTCATTTTCAAACATCCTATGCTTAATTGGAATGTGAATGCTATTAACTTTTATGAGGAGATGGATGGTGAGATGTTGCCTGAATGGAGGATTTGAAGGCTGGCTGGTGAGCCTCTTGAAGCTCATCATGGTGCTATTTATTACTCCCTGATATTCCTACTTACCAAAGGCCGATTATTTGCCCTCATTTCCCACATAAAGTTTCGCTTCAAATTTCTAATCTTCCCTATCATGCATCCTGGAAGTACTCAATTTCTCGGTCATGTCTTAATCTATATCCTTCCTGTAATTGGTCCTATTAACTTTTTGCAAACAAAAAATGTTTCTCCTTTCCATGAAATCTCTTACCCATATCTAAAACCCATTTCCCATCTTTCCCTTTTAGTACTTGACAATGGTTTTTCTTGCCTTGAACTAAAGTTGACAATTCGTGTCTTACAGGGATAATCGTGTCATATCGTTATTCGTATCGATTTAAATGTGTTGTATAACCGTGTAACACATTTATAAATATATATACATACACATATATAATTACAAACAACTAAAGTTAATATTTCAAAAGTATATGTTAATTTTTATAATGTATTGATAATTTGGTATGGTATAACATATAAACACAAATGTATGTGCATAACATAAAATTTATTATTATAATAAAATTTAAGCATTTAATTATCTATACAATTATTATTAATACAAATTATAGATAATTTGCTAATTTTTATTCACATATATTCATATAATTAATTATAATATAATATATTATGAATTTATTTATATATAAACTTATACAAATATTTAAAAATATTAATATATAATTTAATTATTTAATTATTAGATATTTTACATATTTTTAAACGTGTCTAATCGTGTTATAAACATGTTAGGTGTATTCATATCGTGTCGTGAAAAGTTCGTATCGTGTAGTGTCATGTTCAAAATTGTCAGTTCTACCTTAAACTAGATATGGATTTGAAAAAGAGATGCTTATTTGTTTGGCCATGGAGGTCCTAACACAGCAAGTGGGTAGCTGTATCAATGGAGCAGGACACATCCTGTCTAGGAAGTACAAGACGGGGAGGTTATTGGGCCATAATACCATCACTATTTCAATATTTTTAGCTATTTACTTCTTCCTTCATTTTTTTATCTCAAAAAATATTGTATTCCAATGTGAATCTCTTCTGTTATTTTTTATATTATTATTAATATAGATGCTACTAGTTAATTTATAAATAAAAAAGGGGTATCTGTGATACTAGGGCTAAATGTGACTGAAAATAAAAGTTAAGAGGGCTGAATCCAGGCAATAAAATGTCAAGAACTCAACAGCAAAAATATGAAGAGTTTGGGGGGCCAAATAATGCTCGACACCTTCAATTTTCCTTAAGAGAAACAGGTGCACAATACCAGTGGTCAATGGTAACATCCAAGAATGTTAATAAGTACCAAAGAGAGAAATAACTTCACTAGATTGAATATTCTTGAATAGATTAGATATAGTTTCAGTTAACAATCTGAAACAACTGTTGCCTCTTTTAATTTCTCCTACTACTGAATCATAAAATTTCCCAGCAGGTTAATTTGAATTTGGTCCACCATAAGGATTTCAAGTTCATTAAAATGGAGGATCTTTCACCAGTAAATTAAGATATGAAGAGTTAAAAGTCAATGTTCGCATCCAGTGAAATGTGAACTTTATGGCAAACAACTAACCTTTTTCATGACTCTGGCTAGTTAGGATGGCTGCATTCACTTCACTTGCAGTCCTCAGGCGTTGCGAAATATCCAGAAGCTCTGCAACCGGGCAGTTGCTAACATCTTCAAAAGCCAGTAGGGCAACTGTTCTCTCCAACTCTTCCAAAAAGCCTTGCTGCAGAAAATTTCGAGTATTACAAAGTCTTGTATTATAATTGAAGGTATGAGGTTTAATAATGAAATCTGGTCACATAAACCTCCCCACTATAACAATATTGCTCTTCAACTTCAGTATTGTGTCAAGATTACAAGTATTGAAGCAGTCAATCAACGAAACATGCTAACATAAAGAAGACAATAGAAAAAGATTCAATAGATAAACTTAAAATACAATATAGGCATGATGTAGATATGACCAATCTAAAATTACGTTTTCTTCTCCCCTGGGTGCAAGCTCTTCTTGAGCAAACTCCAAAGCCTCTTCTATTTTTCCATTTCGAATCAACTCTATCAACTGCTGTTGTTGAAGATGGAAAAAAAGTTGGGGATTTGTGTCCAATATCTGCATCCAGAATTTGCACGAGGAAAATCTAGATGAAAGAAAGGTTAACATATTGTTGTCGCCAACATCACAAAAAATCAATAAACCATACAGCAAAACTTATAAGCTCAACAACGATGACAAAAGGTACACCCCATATTTGAAAGGCGCTTATACCTCTAAGCCTCTACAAACAACAGAAACTATGGAGTTTCTTTTTTATTTATAAGCCTCTACAAACAACAGAAACTACAGGTTATTTTATAGTTGGTAGAAACCAAAAAATATATCAATGACCCATAGTAGTATATGAGATCCTAATGGCTGGCTGAAATGACACAGCTAGAAAATACAATTCTATGGCTTATTCTTTCACCATATATAACATTTCTCAGAAACACCAACAGTTCCTGCTTAGAAGAATTGACCTTTGACCTAACAATTTCAGCATGCATAACCATAAATTTAAGGCATATTGTTTTATGGATTTAAAATATTGGTAATGCAAGAAGGGGAATGGGAATATATTATGACCAGCTCACAAAATTGTAAAGGATAAATACTGTGAAGTGGGAAGATAACATCATCCCTCAAAAAATATAGAAGGAAATAAGCATGTAAAATAGTCATGCAGATGTCTGTCTAAGATGACTTCCTCGATGTAGACAAAACAAGGACGTTCACAGGCATCCATGAATGAGATAAGGAAACAGCAGCAGCCTTTTCAAGCACATAATTCATAAAATGAAGAAATCATTGAGCCAAATAAGCATCACTGCAATTTGCAAACGACAATAAACAAATAAGGCAGTGCCACATGGTAAAGAATCCTACCTCGGGATTTAAATCATTAACTTTCTCAATTGCATCCTCAACATTTCCACATTGCACAGCCTTCTTAACAGCCATCCGATCAGTTATTGTTGCGAGATCTATGTCTGCTTTTTTCTCAATAAGGAAAAGTCAAGATTCATACAACACATCAAAATGCATCAGACACCAAATACAATAATATACTATCAAAAACTCAGGAAGTAAGGATACGTTCAGTTCCAGATTCCATCCGGAATTTCTCAGCTGCATCAACATAACCCTCTGTGACAAGGAAGTTCATTACCAATTTATTCATATCTTCTTTCCTAATCTTTACATCATTGAGCTTCTTTTCCCACTCCTCCCTTGTAATCACCTTTTTTGACGTAGCCTGTGCACAATAAAATAAGTGGAAGGACATAAACATCCAACAAGTATTCTTTGAAGCATCCTTCAAGTATACTTCAGGTCTTTCTGGACATTCCCGTGTAAACAATGTTTCCAATACGATCTATCCTATTGAATTTCTACTCAAGTCATTGTGGATCAGAATTTCTAGTTTTCTCCTATTTTACAATTAGGAACACCTAAGAAATCATAAACAAACGTAGAAAGATGACTCTCAAACACCCATTTGGACCAAAGCTTTATCAAATGCGACAGAAGGTCCAATTCAAGCCTCATATGCGCAAGACACTTATTTGACTAGACTGTGTCAAATCCAAGTTCTCCATTACTCGACTAGCATCAAAATTAAGCCATCAAATAGAAACAAAATCCAAAATCCAAACAATCAGTTCCATTCAATTCACTAACGAATTATATTAAGCAATTCTAAGAAACTACAAAAGAACAATATGGTTAACAGGAAATAATCGATTTAAACCCACCAAGTAAACACCAATTAATACAATTAAAATTAGACGCAAAAAAATCCAAATACCATTGCTTCGATCTCTGCAAGCTGACGAATTACAATCCAGAACAGTGACATCAGTGCACAGCCACCATCAAGCCCATCAACAACCCAAAATCCGATACCGGTAATCTCTGTAACAAAAAAAAAAACAAAAAAGAACTCCCAATCAACCTCAGCATATATAAAACAAAACCTCTTGATAATAAACAAACACTGTCACATTTAAACAAGATCCCAAAACAATTCCACTCACCAGATTAAGGCAAAAAAAATTTATTAAAAAAAAAGCCCTAACACTATGAAAAGAGATGAGAGTGAAGACTTTAGGTCTAATTTCCAGGGAAAATTTTTGGAAGATGATATAGGATCACCTTTTTGTCGAGTGCTAAATCAGAGTAAGCTCAAGATACTCTGCTCTGCCTCTTGGTGATACAAATATATAATTGCCATCTCTCCGGTCTCTGCCTCTGGACCGGACTTTGGTTTCTGTTTTCGGATTTGGTTCAGGCTATCGTCGGTTTGGACCCGACTTCATTGATGGGCCTCGTCCTCTCACATGAAATATATATCATTTTATTGATTTTTTTTAATAATAACATTTTATATATATAAGTTCTAATTTGTAATACCAATTAATTCATGTCACCAAAATAAACTTATTTTTATTTTCATACAAATTATTAAAATTTAATTAATATAATTATAAGTTAAAATTTGTTTATCGTCATAATAAGAGTGTAGCCTTCGTTATTTTAAATATAAAAAGGGAACAAATTTAAATTAGGCCTACCGCAACAAACAAACAAATACACCAAAAAGGTGTCATTTTGGTAAATAATAATTTTTGTGTGAATAATATATTGGACAATAGTGTAAATTGTGAAAGATTCTGATTGATTATATGTGTTGTCCATGTAACATTTATTAATTTCTTTCTACTTTTAGCTAGCTTTTTTATTTTTTTCTTCTTTAATATAAGTCAAGTTTATTATTTTCTGATGCATTTATTTTATGTTATACTCATTCTATTATTTATTGTTTTTATCTTCTTAGCATTTATTTACTTTAATCAAGTGATTGTCATCATGACTTGCTTCACTCCATCAAGCATTTCATTGTCTATGTACCTAGACATACAACCATGATCACCCTTACCTGTTGGAGATCATTCGGGTCATTCGCTCATTTGAGAAAGATCTTGTTCAGACATATTTTGAACTCACTTTTTCCAAAGTAATATTTAGTTAGACTTTTATTGTCTATCTATGAATAAAACTATAAATACTTGTTCAATAATGATCTAATCAAAAAAAATATTCAATTGAATATATCTAATCCGATCTACTTTATAAATTTAATTATAATGCAATGAATTTGAGTATTTGTTATTTTGTCTAATGATTGGAATTAAACTATGATGACATTTAAATAATAAAACATATCTATTAAAATAAATTTAAGTTTTTGATTAATGAGTATTGTTCAAATATGAGTTTTTCATTAAATGCTATTTTTAGTAAATTTATTTAATAAAAACAAAGTGGAGGCTAACAACAAAAATTTTCAAATTAGAGTTGTTATTTTCAACAATAATCGACAAATGTTAGTATAAGTAACAATTACTATTGCATATTTATATTTATCTTTTAACAAATTAAGGGATAACTTCAAAAAAAAACTTTGTTTCACTGTATTTTCAATTAGGACAATAATATGATTTTTTTTCAATTAGACACAATAAGTTATCATTTTTTTGCAATTATAACATCATGTTAAAATGGATGTTCATGAAGGATGGAAAACTCACATGCCTAAATTGGTGGGTCATGTCAATCCTATTTGGCAAAAATTGACCAGTCATGTCAAAATATTCATTTCTCCTCCCTAGGGGTGGAAACGGGTTCGGATTTCGCGGGTACCTGTGTCAATCCGAACCTGTTTAAACCCTAATGGATAACCCTATTAGGATTTTAGGACGGGTTTGGATAGTAATATTTAAACCCGTCACGGGTTTGGGTAGGGTACGGGTAGATGTCTTCGGGTACCCGCTACCTGATAAATCCGATTATATATATATATTATACAATTTATTCTATTTTAATTTATTGAATATAATGATTTAATTATTTTAATTTGAATATGTTGAATTAAATTTTATGTTTTATTTGATTTTATAGTGATTTATGATAGATTATTTATATATTTATAGATTTTTAATTATTTAATTAGTTTGAATTTTATTTTATTTTAAATTTTTTTAATGATAAACGGGTAATTATTCGGATTCGGGTATTAATCGAGTAATGTTAATCGGATTTGGGACGGTTACGGGTATTAATATTATAATTTTAAACGGGTTCGGGTATATATATAAATAATCGGGTTCGGATTCGGGTATGACAATTTTCACGGGTACCCTACCCATTGCCACCCCTACTCCTCCTTTTTTTTTTCTTTAATCTCTCAATTCATGTATTAATCTAATGTATAACTTGTACCTAGAAATGCAAGTCTCTGTCTGTCTATCGACTCCATCTCTCTCCATTTGTGCATCTTCATTATTCAATCAAACTAACTTCGAAATTTCACTTACCCAATCAAGCATGAAGCAACAATGTCAAGAGTAAAAAAAAGATTTAGGGTGAGGTATGAGAACACCAATAACGATGTTAATTCTTTGTTATGGAGCATAAATTAAAGGATAAGTCAAAGACAACAAGGGCAGGGCAAAGGAAGTAAAAATAATAGCAGACATAAAAGTAATCAATATGAAATGTGAGAATTGGGAATGTAATATTCCCTAAGTAGGGCCTAGTCTAAGACAATTTAGAAAATTTTTAAGCGTGTTTAATGATTTGATTAAGGAAAAAAATTAAAATAGATGAAAAAGTAAGAAATTTTGTGTTCATGACCATAAAGGTAATGTCATGGTCGTGAAAATTGGTGTTCACATCTGTGAATAATCAGTTACGCCTATGAATTTCGTCAAGTATAAAACAATATTAGTTCGTTCTTTTATATTTCACATACTTTATACCAGAAGAAACCCTAAACTTTTAAGTTCGTTCACACCAGAAACAATGTCTTTTATTTTCTTTGATTCTTAGATCTAAAACAACAAAACCTAAAGCAAAGATAAAGTTTTATCAAGTTTTTTAGAGAGAAAAGTGAAAGAAAACTTTTGTTCTTGAAGAGGTAGAGCTAGAGGAAGGGAAGAGAGTTCAAAATTCCTCATCCAAGTTGTGTTTCCTTTGTTTTTGATAAATAATCATGTTTTCCCTTCATTTTTGTAAGTTTTCATACCATTTTTCGTGTTAAATCCGTTTTTGGTAGAAATTCATTTCCAAATGGGTTATATTTTAGTTCAAGCTTGAGTTTTTATAGTTAAAGACTTTTCTTTAAACTTGATTAAGGGCTATACTATGCTTTAAAAAGAGGTTAAATGAGTTTAATGTTATATAAAGGGTTTAAAGTTAGAGTTTTATCTTTCATGACTTTTAAGGTTAAGTTTATGATTTATAAATGTTGATAGAGATGTTATATGTGATAATAGTTGGGAGAATAGGTAGTGAAACCCATCAAGAAGATAAGTAAACTTGAGTTAAAGCTTGATTTTAAGGTTTTATTATAGGTATATATATATATATGCATTTAAATTCCAATTTGTGGAATGTTGTGTGTGTTAAATGTTATTGTATGCTATAAATGTTAATTGTTGATTGTAATGAGCTTGAAAATATAATTAATTTCATGATGAAATGAGTATTTAATGAGAAGTTTTGTAAATAAAGAATATGTTATGATAAGTATTAATGATACTATGATAAGGAACTTGTATTAAATATGGAAAATGTGTATTTATAATGATGATTATAGTGATTGAAAGAGGTAAGTTAAGTTTACATAAATGCATGTTATGGGAATTAATGGATATAAATGTGTTCTTGAAGTTCATGGGTTCAAAAATAATGGAATGTACTCTTGTGTGTTTAATTGATGTTATGACATATTTAAATATATGATTGATGAGAGTATTGATAGGAGGAGGTTATTATTGGACAACCATTAAAGCCCTTATGTGTGTAATGTGTTAAATATTATATTTCAGTGTCATAACTGCTGGAAACTCATATTCAAGCCCGTGACAAGGTATACACGATCATGAATCTTGTTACCACGAATACAGTCACGCCCATGAAAAATGTGCACTTAACGATAAGAAGCGTTAATAGGTAGGTGTACCTGTGAATGAACTTTTACAGCTGTATTTTTTTCAATAATGCAATCTAATGGTTATGCACATATTCTCATAATGATATGCTATAAATAAGAAACACATGATTTCATGAATGGAACACATGTATGACCTATGTTTAATGTTCCATATGATCAAAGTATATATATTTTAAGATGAGTGCATTATAATGAAGTATAACAAATGAAATGTGAACAAGTTATGCCCAGTCTTTATATTAGGACTAGAAGTAAAATAAGTGACTTGTCATTAAGGGAGTTTATGGTACCGCAGTGATAAGATGTGTAAATTTTTTTTAAAGATAAGGTGGCTTAAACTCGGAAACCACCATTGATCTTATATTGCATGCAAGCTATATATATATATTTTACTCAGTCAATGTGATTTAGGTTTGAAGAGCGCTATTAACTTGAAGAGCTTGGACAAACACATATGATCATAAATAGTGGCAGAGTGACTTAAACTCATAGAGTGTCCTTATTCATAATTTGCATCCGAATAGTCCATGTAGAGAGTTGATGGACAAAAGTAGTTAATGAATTCATTACAATGAAAAATATTTAATAACATATGAATATCATGATTGATCAACTATGTATGGTTAAAGTATAGGATGTTAAAATAGCTTTCATAATATAAAGTATGATATATGATTGAATGTTTTAATTGTCATACATTTGTGTACATGATGTATATGATAATACAATATGAACACAAATATCATGATGTGAATTTTTTGATGTATATATGAATTTTTATACCTATGTATACCACTAAATTTTCAGTAACTTAGCGTGTGAGTATTCTTACACATAAGTCTTTGAGCCTAGTAGATAGAAATAGAGGTTGATCAGAAGAGTCAGTCCATTTAGAAACAACAGAGCAGATCTAACTCAAGTCAGTGATATTATATGTCATTGTTTTATATTTTTGTACATAACATAGAGTTATGAGTTGTTTACTTTTATACATGTTCGTTATTTCAAATAAACATGTATTTTTTTATTAAGATCATGTATTTTTACAAATATCGAGTCGATTAAATCTAGATATGATATTTTTATATATGATATAAATCTTTGTATCAAATAAATTATTTTTTATATATATTTTTTATCATGTGATAGATCAACAGGTCTTATATGGCACAAAACATATGTTATAAAAAATTTCAAAGAAAAGAAAAGTTTTATTTTTCACGGATTTTTTAATAGAATCACATGACACTCACTCATATAGCTAAGTTAATCATAGTTTGATGAAAGGGTGCTACAATGAATAAGGGTAATGATGTTGCCAAAGTATATGCAATGTTGGAGGCCTGCTAGAGGTAATGTGAGGTTGAGATTGGAGTTCGGTGTGAAATAGGGGTTGGAATTTCAGAGACGAGGTAGAATTAGGGCTAGTGTTAGCATTTGGGTTTGGGGAATGTGTATTCACTAAGTTTGTAAAGGTTCAATTGAATGTAAAGTAGCAGCTGTGGTGGTATGTTAGAAGGAGTAGAGGTAGAGGAAACATAGGTGTGTTAGTTTATGAAAATTTGTGCCAAATAAGATTGACAAATTAGAATTGGGCATGTTTCATGCAAAAGATTTTCGTTTATATACATGTCTATCTTTGTCACTTTGTTCCCTAAAACAATTTATGGTTTATTTTGCCCCTTGAATCTTGTTTTTTTTAATTGGCCCCTTAAAAGCTCAAATTTCTATTACACTGCGCTACCTGTTGCTGATATGATAAAAAAAGTAAGTTGTCAATATAACTTGAGGTGCATAAACTGAGAATAAAAAAGATGTTTATGTTCTTTTTTGGCAAAAATTTATTATTAACTTTATTTTTTTTATTTTCCAATTTAAACTCACTTTTTTGCTTGCTTATAAAATTTTTCTTTTTCTTTTTCACCACCTCGAACCCAGGCCTTATAGCAACCCCTTCTCCTTAACCATATTGAACCTAGGCCTGTAACAACCATTATAACAATTCATCATTTTACTTTGTGAGTTCTTCTTTTTATTTATTGAAAAATCAATAATATTGACTTGAAAATCCATATGTTCAAAAGAGAAAAAAGGAAAAACTTAAAATGAATAATAGAATCAAAGAGAAAAAAAGACACCTTAGTTGTAAACAACAATTTCTTAAACACAAGAGAGAGAAAGACAAAAGGGATATTACAGAATAAAAATGAAAATGGGTATGAACATGTGTTATGTCACTAAGACCAGTGTTATCGCTGGATTTTGGCTCCAAAACTAACATTGTTGTCGGATTTGATTGTCATGACCAACACTATCTCGCCTGTAATTCCAAAAGTTTTCAAAGTCATGGATTATAGAGATATCATAAAGGAAGGGGAAATAATAGAAAGGGTATGTCAAATTTTTTTTTTTCCTTTTATCTCTTTTCAATAGTAAAAAAAGAAATTTATTATAATAATCTAATTCGACCCACTAATGCCACGTGTCTAATAATTATCAGTATGAAAAAAAATACATTAGTGCACGTGAAAACACATTCTACCATTTGTAGTATTATTCAAGCAACAAGGGATATATTGTGACTAAAATTTGAATTACTAATGGATAAAGTGGATAAAAAATGTAGTAAAATGGGCATTAATGCAACGTGTCTAATAATTATCGGTATGAAAAAAATATATTAGTGCATGTGAAAATACATACTACCTTCTATAGTATTATTCAAGTGACAAAGGATATTTTGTGACTAAAATTTGAATTACTAAAGGATAAAGTGGATAAAAATTGTAGTAAAATGTGCGAAGTGTACATAAAATAATTTTAGAAAAAAAGGGCAAGAAATGACAACTATAGGGAATTGGGTATATCTTTAGCATAATATTTATCTAGATATCATCTAAGATAATTTAAATTAATAATAACAATAATATATAAATAAAATACTTTTTACAACTTTAATTCTTTATGTAATATTATATTAATATTTTTTTGGCAAAATAAGGTGAGCAAAGCTCACAAAAACAGACAACTAACATAAGAAATCCCGATAAGAAATCTTGCAGAAACCAGTAACTCAGGTCCTGTGGGGAAGATGAAAAAATATAGATACCAAGACCGAACTTATGCACTTTAGAAGCTATAACGTTGGCTATAAAATATACTTCCCTATAGATATGATTAAATTGGATGATGGTGAAACTTTTACTCAAATCCTAAATGGCTTGAATTAGAGAGTGACAATGAGTCAGAATCTCACAATTTTCGTTAATCATTTCGATCACATAACAATTGTCAGACTAAACTAAAAGATTATTGACATTTAAATTTTTAGCTAATTTTAATCCTTTATAAACTGCCCATAACTCCGCTCGGATGATATCACAATGGAAAAGATTAATTACAAATCTGCTCACCCATACACCATTGTTATCTCGTAATAACCTGCCTCCAAAGGCTCTCCTACAGGCATGATTGTAAGACCCATCAGCATTAAGTTTTATAAATTCGGCAATTGAAGGACACTTCTAATGCACAGGAAATTAATTACTATCCAAGGCCAGATTTGCAAGGGTGACTACATTGATTATACACCATACTTCTTTGACCGTTTCATCAATTGTCATAATTTCATTTTTAAAGATAAAGTCATTGTGTCTGCACCACAACCACTAGCAAGTGCAACCAAACACCAAGCTCTAAGGCACTTCATTGCAATCATCAATGTAACTAAAATTCATCTGAACTTATTCCTGCACTGTATCAATATTAAAGAAAGTATCAAAGCTATTGAAAAAGGTTAATATGTGCCACTAAACTTACTTGGCCCATATACAGTCCCTGACAACGTGTAAGTCAATCTATGCTCCTGACCCATAAATTGCACAAGTTGTATCATCTTCAAGATGGCATCTCACTCTTTTAGAGTTGGTTAAAAGCCTCTTGTGATATAAAAGCCATAAAAACAGTCTAACCCTCTAAGGGTCGCTCCAATGCCAAATTTTATGCTAAATAGGAGAGGAGGTCATGTTACCAACATAAGTCAAGCTCAAATAGACCAACTTCAAAGAGAAATTACTAAAAACAATTGTTACCTAACAAAGCTTATCAGTCCTTATATCTTAATTTGGAGGGATAATAGTTGTTATGTTCAAAAGCAAGTTATGAGGATTTTTTTTTGCAAACCTGCCTCAATTCTAAGTCCCATTAGGCATCACAAACTCTAAAAAAGACCGCTGCAAATCATGCTTATCAATCCTGATTAAAGTTTCCTCACATAAAGAAGCAAAATTGGGAACCCATTGATCAGTCTAAAAGTTGATAGTTTAGCCTTTTCCAAGAGTCCAACAAATATTTTTTTCATGTTTGGCCAAATGCGCCCTATATTTCTCTAGATTACCAAACTATTACGAGGAATAACAACATCCCCCTTAACACCCTCATCAATTCTGAATTTAGACGTCAACACGTGCACCTACAATTTACTTTTTTGAGTAAAAAAGATCCAGGATAATTTCATGAAACGAGCCTCGTTGAGTTCTTCCAAATATCTCAAGCCAAGACCTCCCTTATCTTTGGGTTAAATCACAACTGCCTAAGGGATTAGATCTCAATTTTTAGTACCACAAATTCTCTTCTTGATAAAAAGTCAAGTCTAATTCACATTTCAACTAGCTTTCCAGATCTTTTAAATGGCTTGGGGCTCTTCTTTGGATATCAAAGGCATTTTGAATTCCCCTTAGCCTAGCCATAAGCTAATTTTTCCTCTGGATAGTATTGTTAAAGACATTTTGATTCCATTCTTTGAATTTATTAGAAAGGGAAGACATGGTTTGCATAAAAGTCCCTTGCATCTTCCAAGATTGAGCAACGAAGTCAAAGAAATATTCATGAATCATCCATGTAGCTAGGAATTTGAAAGGCCGATTAGCATTAGAAGAAGAGAAATTGCATAATCTTAGTAAGAGTGGCATATGGTTTGAATACAATCTCCATAAGTGATGAATAAGTGCGTTTGGAAAAGGATTTTGCCATGCTACATTACCCAAGCCACGATCTTATCTGTAACACCCCCTCACCCCAGCAACATATGCCTGGATAAAAGAGTGTTATGCTAATTTCATCAGTTAAATTTTATAATTTAATAATCAATAGAAAATGACGTATATTATTATTATTATTATTATTTTCAATATAAAAGAAAACAAAGTACATTTTATATACCAAAGTAATATTACAAAATATTTGTGTATATCCCAAAACGTAAAAACACTTTACAAACACTATAAAATAAAGTTCTAACCAAAATACAAAAATCATGTAACCCGCAGTGCTTGAAATAAGATGTTTTACCGGATCAGATCACCATTAGCTTTATCCACCATTTTCTGCTCTAACCTTGCTATATTTGTATAAAAGAAACTCTCATGCTAAGTTATAGGCTTAGTGGTGTATATAAATAACAATATATTATATAACAACATGCAATATCATGTATTTTTATTATGTACCATATTATTTATTTATTTATTTTGCAAATTTTTCATTTCATATTATTATTTGTATTTGATTATACTAATTTAGTTAATATACAAAAAATCATTATCACAAAATTATCCTATATCAAATTCTCATACTATTATTAACTTATTTATACCCATAATACCTAGAAACTAATAATCATTCAGACATAATGATATGCACATACAAGTGTTATCATGAGTATTAATATATATGTGTTATCATCAATATTAATATGAATGTCGTCACCGGAATAATATAGGTATCATCACCTATATTAATATGTAAGTGTCATCACCAGCATAATAACTAAACCCCTAATTGACATGTCAAATTATCGAAAACTCTAATTTTAGGTTAAGTGTTTTAGGACTTAATTAATATATTATAAAATTCATAATTCTTTTACTTCACACATTTAATGAGTCTAATCGCTCAATTAATCACATAATTATACAATAAAAATATTATTTGCATAATATAACAAGATATACATTATTTTACATATTAAATTACTCAATTTATATTTTGCCCTATTGCTGACAGATTCTATTATCTGTTTTAGATCTCATTATTTTACATTATTTTACACCGGATAATTTTCTAGTATAATATTTATGCTAAAATTAAGTATAGTTAAAGCCAAAATTAGATTTTATATTCTTATGAAAATTTTAGTCCCATGTTTTAACTTTCAAACCCAATAAATAACAAACAAATCTGAATTTCAGAACTTAAGTTATAAAATATATATATTGATTGCTCCATAGAATCCAGTAAAGAACACACAATCCCACAATTCAATTTTTACCAAAATCATCCAAAGTCCAGCAAAACAAGCATCCTCAAAATATTTAACATAAAATAATAACAATTTACAATTATTTACATGTTAAGTGCTCAAATCATGCAACTTGATGATAAAATATAGGCTATTGCCTTAAATTATGTACTTACTATTATTTTGTTTTTCTTCCACTTTCCATATTGTTTTCTCTTTTCCTTTGTCTTTTCGGTATTGTTTCTTGTTAACTTAAGCTCCTAAAATATCATATAAACATCATAAAAAAACTTGTTTCATCATCTTTCTCTAAACTCTCTCTTTTGAAAAATGTGCTCTATATGAGCTCTAAACTATCTATTCTTTTAGAAAAAATTATATAAGAGAATAAGAGCTTCTTACCAATATTCTTTTATCCTCTTGATCAACACTTTAGAGATTTATCTCTCTTCGTTTCTTGCTTTTCTTCCTTCCTTTTTACTCCTACTAGCTTTCTTAAACCTTGTATTAATTAGCAAACTAATATCCTTTTTTTTATGGTGTCTGGCCAACATGTATATTAATGTCCCATAATTATGTTTAAATGGTAAATATCTCATTTAATTCTCTAATTTTTGATAAATTATAATTTAACCCCCAAAACTTTTCAAATTATGCATTTAAGTCTTTCATCCGTAATCTAACATTTTTATACTTTTAATATGATTTATTAAGCATTTTATATAATTATTAATCATTACTTTGATTAATTCAGTCAAAATTCAAATTTAGACTTATGTCGATTCGTTGTGTCAACTTAGTGACACATGCGACTCAGAGCCTAAATTAATGGATGTCACATAATCTTTGCAATAAATTACCATACTTCCAGGTATAAAGTGAACCTAAGAAGCCTAGGTCAATTAGTTTAGAATCACAAAGCCATTTTTGAAAAAGCTTGTAGACTCCAAAATAATGAGCAAGACCACTTCTTCTTTCCTTCAAACTATTTTTTACATTAAAGTCTCCCATAAACAACAATTATCTACCATGGAGTTATTAATTATGGACAAGTTCTCCCAGCAAGCCTTTCTAGCCATTGAATTTGGGCTCGCATATACTGCAGTGAAGAAAAAGGATAATGAATCCGAACCCACAACTTTCATATGAATAAACTGTGTATGGTTCTCAATAATTTGAATGTGCCACCCTTCATTCCAAAGCACTTAGATTCCACCTGAGAAACCACTAGCCTCAAAACGATGAGAGTAATCAAAATTCAATTTTTTAATTACCTTATTAGCTCTCCCTCTGCTAATTCAAGTCTCCATAAGAACCAACATATGTAACTTATTGTGCTTGATAATATATCTTAGAAACTGACCAAAAGACTTGCTGCTAGCTCCCTGAAAATTCCATGTTAAAATAGACATAGAAAGAGATAATAAAGATGAGAGAAAAAACTAGATTAATCCTTTGAATAAGGATCTCATAACTCAGATGAGTCGATTGAAGGAACATCATCAACATCATCAACATCATCTCCCACCATTTTTGTGTCCATATCTCCTTTTAAGGCTTAGTAATCATCCTCCCTAAAGTTTAAATCTAGTGGTATGCCTTCATTTGCATTGGATGCCTCCATATAATTATAGTTAACCTCTTCCATCGAGTTAGAACAAATGTCTCTTGGGAAGGAACATTTATCACACATCCCATTACAAAATGTCTGGATTGATCTAAGGTTGTTGGTAGTATTATGACATTATAAGCTCTTTCTATATTGATCTGGGCATGCACGTTATTAAGAGAAGTCTTCATTTTATCTTGCTGGCCATACAAGTTATTTATCCTATGCAGATCTTAGGTGTTATGACGTGGTAAAACTACCTTAGAGCTTTTAGACTTACTAGTACCATATTCCTTCTCAATAATTAGTTTCTTTAATTTTTCCATAACAGACTTGGAAATTCTCCCAACATTCTAATCAATTTGAAAGTCTTCATTATTATCAGTGGGTTCCACCAGAGATTCCTCCTCATTATTTGCCAACATAGCAAATTTGGATCCCTACTTATGTGGGATAATATTTGGCATAACTTTAGTTGGACCCGATTTGTTTGATTTCATATGATCCTTTAATTATTTATTGAGTCTCCTTTGTGGCCTAGACACTTCCATCCCTAGTCCAAAATTTCAGTCATTCGATGGAGGATCAAGCCAGTTTGGGTGGTTCACTGCATCATGTTAATGATGGATATTTTTGTTTTGGGGTTCCTCTTTACAATCCTTTTTTTTCATGCCTATAGACTCCACACCTATAACATATGATAGGGAGACCTTCGTACCTGATTGGTTGACTTTTCCCTTGAATATTGATACTGGTAACCAGTGGTTTTGATAAAACAAGAATGACTGTTATACGAGCAAATTTTCCTCTACTTGCTCTAATGTTAGTATTGTAATCAATTTTGATTACCCTTCCAATTACTTGACCTATAGCCTGAAAAGTGCTTTTATAATAATACTTCACTGGAAAAACCAAGCATTCTTACCTATATGATCATAAACCTTGGCCAAAGAGTGGAGGTAGTGAACGGTTCTATCCACGACTCCACAATTAAATAATAGTTATTGATCAATCATGATGTAACACCCATAAGGTAAGGCTTGTTAGTTATATATAGTTAGATAATGAAAGAATGAGGTTTAAAGTATTTTAACGTTTAATAGTTGTAAAGAAGAAAGCTTTCACTTTCGTGAAGGTCATGTTGTGGTTCAAACGACAGACTTTTGGATATGGTGGGAGTGTTTTGAGAAGAGAGAACATTCATACATGTGAATGTATTAGTCATGACTGTGAATGACATTTCACGCATATGAATGTAGGTTGGTTGGCTATGTGCAGCCATACTTTTTTCTTTTCTTTGTACCAAATCTTGCTTTAAAATTATATCCACCTCCCCTTATCACCTCTAACATATTCAGGGAAGTCTTAGTCATCTTCTCCATTGATCTTAACCCTAAAACACCATTATTGAAGCTTGAAAACATGAAAAACATGGAGGTTTGATAGAGTTTTGCCAAAGATAGAGGTAGAAATATATTTTTAGGGTTTTTTTTTATCTCATTTATGGTTATAATATTATGATAGGAATATTTTGTGATGATAGGTTTGACCAGTGAGCAAATAAACACATCACAAAGGGGAAAACAAGCTTGAAATGCTTGTAAAGTTAGTTAAGACTCCATTTTGGTAAAAGGTATATACATATAAGTGTATTAATTCATTTATCATGCATCTTGATATGTTTTTGTATGTTATAAATATGAATGAAATGATAAAGGCATGTTATGGTTGACAAATAATAATGAAAAAAAGGGTTTAAGTGTTAAATGACATATGAGATATGTTATAGTTTAAATTGATCTAAAAACGGAATTGATGATTTAAATGTTGTTTAAACATGTTATGAATATGATATATGTATGAAAGTATTGATAGGAGTGATTAACACTAGTTAATCATAGAGATTTTGCATGAAATGCATGAAAAATGCTTTGTTTTGAGTTTGCTGGAAATGCATGATTCACGTCCATGACAAGAGTGTCACGCCCGTGAATGGGGTGTCCAAATCGGACAGTAGAGTTCACACTTTGTTTCATGATTGGAGAAGTTTTGAAATTCAAGAATTCACGCCCGTGTACATAGAGTCACAGTCGTGAATGTCGAGGTTGATGAACTTGTATGAACCCAAAATATCACACGATTTGGTGTCACAGTTGGAAAGTCGTGAATGACGTGGTGTCACAGCTATGAATAGGTAATTCAAGCCTGTAAATGCTCTATTTTTTTACGTGATGATTCATGAGTAAGGTAACCATAAAAGTATACCTTCACGACTGTGAATAAGTAGTTCATGCCCATGAAACATGAAGAATGTACTATTTGTACATTTTAGTTTACGATCTGAATTGATGATTTGTTAAATACATGTTATGAGATATAAGTATATATGAAAAATAACATGTGGAATATATGATTTGACATTTATATGTTGGTATAAAAATGTATAAATGAGATATAGTGTTGGTAAAAACATGTGATGAAATGAATTGAAAGATAAAAAGGTTATGAGTTAAAGTCCAATTTTCTAGTCTTGGACTTGTCATAGGATAGATGATATACCACTGAGGGAGGTGAACGGTACCATATGAGTTACTTTGATATGATACAAAGATAAGTGGTTAAAGTTCAGTATATAAGCGCATTTGATTATGAATTTGCTAGCATGCTATATTATCTAAATGAATGTGGTTTAAACTCGGGTTGATGACCATCATTGACTTGAAGAGCTCGAATGAACTGTTATAAATTATGAATCGGGTGATTTAAGCTCGGATTGTGAGCGTCCTTGTCTCATATCCCACATCCGGATAGTCAAGTTTAGAGTTATGAAGCATAAACATATGTAGTAATAAAAATTTAGAGAGAGTCTCGGGCGCTATAAAAATGGGAGTTAAATGAATATAAAAAGGAAGCTTTAATTTGTATGGTTGTTATATGACCTACTGTTTGTTGTTTAGAAATTCTTAAAATGTAATGTTTTATATGAGGTAAATGATATGATAATTGAAAATGTAATATATATATATATATATAAGAGTATGTATAATATACATAGTTTATATATTATATCTACGGTAAGATAGACATGGTGTTATGATATCGAAGTATATAACAAGTAGAATGTATGATTCTATGAATGATCGTGAGGTGAATAGTATGACATTATTTAAATGTAAATTTTTTATGTACATATGTACCATTAAACATTAATTTGTTTAGCATGTAAATTTCTTGCACGCAGATTTAGAGCTAGTAGATAAGAGTCAAATGGAAGAGTCGCAAGTCACCAGAGATCAGTCAGAGTACACCCAATTTGGGGTGTGTTATCATACATGATATTTATGTATTTTGTTTATGTTATGGGGGTTTTTGAATAATGTTTTATATGTTTTTGCTGTTTAAGAACATGTAATGGTATTTCATAATAAATTTTTGTAATGTAAGACTAGTGAATATGGAAAGATATGTTATATACTGTGATATCGATTGATAGATCAAGATTTTAATATTATGATGATTTTATGCTTATTTATGTTAAATAAATTTTAAATATGAAAAGTTTGAAGTTAATGAGTTTTTTGCAAAATAACATCGTAGTATATATCAGTACAGTTGGTGATGGTTTTTCCGACTGTATCAACATGTGTTACACATGAGCCTTCAGATATAGTGTACGTGAAATCCTACAAAGCTCTGAATCGCACAAGAATGCCCATTATCCAATTCTATAACTGTAAATTCAGATGTAGGTTTCCACATATCCCTTAATCGATTTAATAGTGTTTTATAATCAACCATAACTCCAAGAAGTTTGATAACAACAACCTTTTAGAGAGTTTTATTCAGTTTCTCTATTATCAGCTCAGAGAACTTAATGCATTCTCTCTCTTTAATTACATAATTCTTTTCACTGAAAAAATATTTTATTCGTATCATTATCTTCTTATGTTGTAAAAAACTTAGAAGATTTGTCGTTTAATAGAATATCTTTAAAGGACACCTGCATGTGGTCTTTATGCTGTAAAAAACTTAAGGCTTCGCCGTTCAATAGAGTATCTTTAAAGGACATCTGCATGTGGGAACTCTCATTAAAATGAGAATTATCGTTCAAATCTGAAGCATCAATATGTATTTCCATTTTCAGGTCTCCTTGTTCATGTTCCGTATTCTTATTTTCGTGAAATCGGATTTTTTTATGTGATTCTTGTAAAGAATGGTCCCCTTCAGTAGGGATACAGAGAACATAACTTTTTTTTTTTTTTGTATATTATATCAATATTTTAACCCATGATGCGATGGTATCTAAATAATTATTTTTTCATTAGCACCATTACAATTATGTTAATAAAATATATTCAGCACGATCGCATGCCGTAATTAAGAAGGCAAGTGAGAAAATAATTTCATGCTCCTTTCAATTATCGTTCATTTTCTCTTATTAGCTTTTGCAGCTGTGGGCATTCTTCCTGATATTTGACCTATAAAAGACAATTGCGCTACCAAACAAAGTTGCTTCAAATTCATCCGCACCTTCCCCGAGATTCCAATAAAATTGTTTCCATACAAAAGAAAAAAAAAGTTCATATTTGACATGAAAAAATTTTATGGGTGGACTTCATCTGAAAAGAATATTTTAAATTTGGTATAAAAATTAATGAATTTATCTTTTTATTGTTTAGAAAAAAGAAAAAAAACATGAATATAAAACTGACAAATATACTAATTTCTAAAAAATGATTTGCAAATTGCAAATAAATTCAAGTCATACCAAAACATACACTTAAAATCAATTTGCTCTCCAACCTCATGGCAATTATCAATTTAAACTAAAATTAATTTTTAGATTTAATTAAAATTTGAAAAATATTTAGGGAGAAATAATTAAAATTGAAAGTTTATATTAGTAATTGAATAAAAAAGTTTTATAGCAAATTAATTATTGAAAAAACTTATGCCTCATCTAAAAATAACATTAAGACTGAAAAAATGGTTCTTGACATATTCTTCTACTATTGCTTTTACTAGTATTATAGTAAGAGTAATGCTAAAAACGTTTTCATTTTCGCTCGTCTTTTGATTGAATGGTAAATAGAGATAAGTTTTTAAAAATAAATTTTATTTTTCTCAAACCCATATGCTCATAGTAATTCATTTCCTTTATATATTTTAACATACATTTTCTTTAGTAATTGATTTTTTTCGAAAACAACATTTTCCATATGTAAAGCTGGAAATTTCGCTTCATATATTTTTTAATTGGCACTTGGCAGCATTTGTTTGTCGACATTAGCGCGTGTCCTTTAATTCCCTTAACAAAACAAATAGGGGATTTTCTTCTTGTTTTTGTCCTCATTTTTATTTTCTTCGCAATTCCTAGTAGTTTAATATCATTTCTCTTTCTTTCATTTTTTAAATCTTTATATTGTCTTTTCTTCTAATCACAGTGGGGATGAATTTGTACTTACTGGTTTGTTTGCTATATTTTTTATTTTTAATTTTAAAATACTTTCTTTTAAATTAATAAAACTAAAATTAAAATATTTAAAAGCATTCCTTTATCATTTTTGGTTTTACAATTTTAATTTTTATAAAAAATATTAAAAATGTGTTTAGTTCGTTTTTTCTAATTTTTATCTCTTTAAATATAAATATTTTGAAAATCATAAAAAATGCTTTTATCTAAATTAATTATTATATAAAAGATTTTAATATTTACTTATGATTGTTTATAATTATAAGGATTTTATAATAAAAAATATTTAGAAAGTATACGATTTATAATATATAATATAATTATAATAAAAATAAAATTAAATGGAAGAGGAAGTGATATGTTCATTTCCATGGCCATGCAAGGAAATCAATTTTGTTGAAAAAAAAAAAAGAAAAAACAAAGGAAGCTGATACACGCGAGAAAACTCGCGTGCTAATTACTCTAAAACAAAAGTCCAATTCTTAAATATGAAACGGACAAAATCCACCGTCTATAAATACAATAATAATATTAAAAAAGACTTTTGCTTTACCCCACCGCTATCCAATTAAAATTCGATACGTGTCTCACTTTTGAGATCAACTTTATGAAAACTAAAGCCACGTGCTTAACGTACGCTTAACTTTAAAACACTTCGACAGTCATTGAATCTGACTGACTCAGTCAGATCGAACGGTTCGATCCGATCTACAAAAAAACCCATTTCTTATTTAAACTGCGCCATCCACATTCTTCACGATTCTGGATTTTTTGTGTACGTTACATAAATAAACATAGTTCTGCCTTTTGCTTTTATTTTTTCCCGTTGCCCGGCTAGGAAAGGTCGCATCTCTCACAATAGGGAAAACGCAAAAATTACCGAAAATCACAAGAAACTTCTTCGATATTTCGCTCGCTTGAATTATTTTTGTTTTGTTGCTTTAGGATTTAGGTAGAAGGTGTGCTGTTTCTGACATTCGGATCGAGGGGTTTCGGTTTCAATTTTTGCAGTTGTGCAGAGTTTGGGGCTTTTCTAGAAGAATTTAATTGATTGGGAGGTTTTGATTTTCTTTTGCTTCATTTTGGTATCGGTTTTTTCCCCCTTTTATGATGATAATGGCGGATGGTGGTTCGGGGCTTTGGCCTGATGGCAAAATTCAGTGCGTTGACGAGCTTGGTGGTAGTGGACAGGATTTAGCAATGGATGTCGATATTTTCTTTCGCATTCTTGAAGAGTCTGAAGATCGTTCTCAGGTAGATTGCAGTACTGCTCTTCGTTATTGAAGGGGGCCTTGAATATTTGGTGTTGTTTCAGTTGGCTGAGTCGGTCATTGTGGGATAGTGTAGAATACGTAGAGGCTTTGGTCTGTCGGATGGTGTGGTCCAAAGTTAATTAACTTTGTTCTGTAACTTGATTGCAGAGTAGTGAAGTACATATTCTGGTGAAATTTGGAAACGGGAACAGGGTTTTATGTATTGAGTAGGTCCCTTTTAATTGGATGGTGAGCTCTAGGTAAGTAGTTTGCATGTTTGTCAGTCGTCTGAATGGGAGCTCCTGTTTATGTTTCCAGTCCCATATTGTGCTTGGAGATAAATAGGATCTGCATGAGTAATATCACCGAAATTGGAAGATTTCGTCGGGTTATTTCATCACACTGCACAATCAACGAATTTACAGAGAAAATGTAGATTTGATTTTAATGGGCGAGCTCTATTTTTTCATTTTAAACGGATATATGCTTTATCTACTTTTTACTGAATATTTCTCATATGGATGTGATTGCAGTGTAATCCTGAGGATTTTTCACATCAGAATTTGAAAGTCGAGTCAGCTAGCGATATACTCAACCTCAATAACTTTCAGCTTCCGAGTGGTAATGACTCTGTTCTAAACTCTGCCAACATTACTTGTATTTAAGATAAATGATGGGATATTGATGTATTCTAAGGTATTGTAGAAATGGGAGATGTGTTATTATGAGGATTATAATTGTTCTTAATTGGTGTACTGTTTAGGATTTCAGATGATTGATTGTGCATATGCATTAGAATCTGAGTCCACAAATCCTTCCATGATTTGCACTTTGCACAATCCCGAAGATTTAGATGCTAGAAGTTCAGTTGAATCCTTATATTGTGCTGGAAGCTCCACAATGGCCTTGGATGATGTTATGCTGAAACCCTCATCACAGATTCGCTCTGCTATGCCTACCTGCTCTGGAAGTTTCAAAGGGTGCTTTTTGCCATTTTACAGTGATCATGGAGAAGAGAGGGTTGGCTTATTGCAATCTGGAATTCCCAGTTGTAGTACAACATCTAGTTTTGCTGAAGGAGAATCTAATAATATTTCAGATAATACTGGCGATTTAGATATCAATAGTCTATTGGGTGAGAGTGGAAGTCAGTTTAGGCATGTGAGGGGGAAAAATGATGTCAAAGGTATGGGAACTCTTAAAATCCTTTTTGTGTATTTATTGTGCATTTGATGATTGAACAATAATTTGGAATTTGTGCTATGCTATGCATTTTGATTGAGATTATTTTTTACCGTGGAAGGACTGATGTGTTTATTCTTCTTTGGAAAATGTAGATGCTTCACGGGACCTTTATATGGAAAGTTCAAATGAGAAGTTTGGAAACAAAGATTATTTTCTTGAAAACAGCTTAAGAAGTCCAGGATCAGAAGATGATTGCTCTAAATCTGTGGATAAGCCCTTTGTGAATGCAGATGCTTCTTTGCATAATTTAGTTGATACTCAATCTACTTCTCATCATACTACTGATGATAATACTGATTTATGTGTTCATTATTCAGCCACACAATTTGGGAACAATTCTGATTATACATGTTTTGATTCTTTATCATGTTATTTTGGTGGAGATTTTGGTTTGGAATTGTTGTCTAGCAATGAAGTAATTACAACTAACAACAAAGATGAGATTGAAAAGCTTCAAACTGAGAGCACATGCTCTGTATCTGAGATTTCAATGAAAGATTACTCGGATGCTAAAAGACTGAATTTTAAAAATGAGGCCAGTAACTGTATCTCACCTATCAGTGGAAATTTTTCATCTCATGCTGATGATAGACTTGTAGATGATAGGGCATCAGGAATACCATTCAGATGTACTCAGTCAGCCATCAGCAAGAGGCAACTGGATGCTATAGAGGATGAAAAAACTGGGGAAGTGGTGGCTTATTGGAGCGTGATGTACCATTCTGATGGAATGATTCATGAGGCTGTCGATGGAAAAATTTCATGTACTAATGAAAGTAGTCTTGTTGAGGAAGAATTGAGGCAATCATTTTCTGGTGTGCTTAATCAGAAGCATTCTGTTTACATCAAGGATGAGAAAGGAAACAAAATTTTTGCATCCGCAAGAGCTCAACTTCATGGAAATGCTGGTAAAATTTCCCATGATGGTGTGCATATGAATTTGAATGCCCCAGAGCATTTGTCACGTATTGAGGAATTTAATATAAACAAGCAGAAGCTGAGTTGTATGAAGGACGATAGAGTTAGTAATTTCATTCAACCTAAGTTCTTAGGTCATATTTCAAGCATCAGCCGTGAATCAATTCAGAGTAATTTGTCTGGTACCAATTCTCATGTTGATGATGACTCTGACATATGTATTCTTGAAGATATCAGTCAACCTGCGCATTCAAGCCAATCTCTTGCACTTGGAAAGGACATTGCTCCTTTGCAACATTCTACATATGGCGATTCCATTCATTACACTGGAGTTGGAAGCACAAGGCTGAGGCCTTATGATGAGCGGTTCATATTTCGAGCCGCATTGCAGGTTAGTTCTGGTTTCAAGTATTTCACTGACTATGTTAATCTTATATTCATTTGAACTTCATAAAGTTTTGACCTGAGAGTGTTTGCAAAAGTTGCAACATATTGGTGTGGAAAAAGATAATATTTTTTGGTCAGGCTGCATAGCATTGCTCTGAGAAACTGTTCCTGCATAATGCCTGGGATATTTCTTTAAATGCTTGCAAGCTTTGTCACAGATATGTGTTCGCTAGTTGTCTACCAAGAATCTTGAGCATCATGTTCTGGCATTTGCCTTCTTATTTGCATGATTAGATATTTCTTTTCTTTATGCATGGTCTTCTTCTTCTTGTTCTTCATTTTTATCCCTGAAGGGCCATTATTTAGGGCAACTGTAGTTGTTGATTTGCAAATGTGAGATGATGTTGAAGGCAAGAATAGTCATTTTGGCAAAAAATAAAAGGGAACACCTGTCCATCGAATTCCCTTCAAAATCCTTTTTGTTGGTTTGGGGTTGTGGGGAGAAGGGTTTTGTCCAGTTTGTACTTTTCTGAACATGCAGTTTGGCTTCCAACTGTTGTTGCCTAAATTGGTTTAATATGAATGTCTCTTTTTCTTACGTGTTACCCTCAAATATCTCTCTCTTCAAATTTTTTTTTCCTTTTTTTTCCTTGGGGGGTGTGTGGTGGGGGGCTAAAAAAACGTTGCGAATGACAGTGTTTTTGGTTTTAATTTGCTTCTTCATGCTCCCTATATTATATTTTTGCTTGTCATCATTTGTTTTCCAGTAGGAACGCATACAGTTTGTTTTTAATGTTTATTTCTTTGATTTTGTAATGGGCTTCATTTTTTGCCTTTTGTAGTGTTGTCATGGCTAACTATTATGTGATTCTTGTGACATGTACAACAGGATCTTTCTCAGCCCAAATCAGAAGCTAGTCCACCTGACGGTGTTTTGGCAGTACCTCTCTTGAGACATCAGGTTAGGAATTTTTCTTAATGCCCACTTCCTTTCATCCCATTTTAGGTTGGCCAAGATGTTCTCATGTAGTTATTAGTTTGATTAAATGTAGGAAGACTAGCAACACCTGGCTCCTTAAAGTTATTGTTCTGTTGCACAAATTTATAATCTATAATATGTGTATAAGTATGTTGAGGGGTAAAACTTTTTAATGGTGCTACGAAATATTGTTAAATACACAAAATAAATAATCTTGTCCCCTTGCTTCCTGGATTTGTGCAAGTTATTATTGCACGTGTAAATCCTTAAAAGAGTTTTCTGTGACAAATGATTGATTAGGAAATACAATTTAATATATTACATTACAAATAAAATAATGTTAATGTAAACCTAGGTTAAAATCTGAAAAAAATTAAAAATTTAAATTAATTGAAAAGTTTTCAATTTAATGGCGGCGTAGTTAATGTTTCTTTACTCCTTTCTGTTCTTTATATTATTTTTTTTCATGCTATACTCTAGCAATCAAAACTTCATTATTCGTTTTTATTTGTTATTTTTGTTGACCCTCTGTGGGTGGGAGCTGTGATTCGTTGCACGTAGGTTTGTTGATATGTTATCTAACAAGTCTCAAATGCGTCATGCACAGCGAATTGCTTTATCGTGGATGATTCAAAAGGAGACTTCTAGCATGTACTGTTCTGGAGGAATTCTTGCAGATGATCAGGTTGATTTCCTCCCCTTAACTTGCAAAAATCTGATGATGCTACACTTTTTAGAATTTTTATTTGAGTTATGGGCTTATTTGACAAACTCTTGCAGGGATTAGGAAAGACAGTATCAACAATTGCTCTCATTCTTAAGGAAAGACCTGCACTTGTTAAAGCAGATTCACAAGCTGTTAAGAAAGAGGAGTTCGAAACTCTGGATTTGGATGAGGATGATGATGGGGTTTCTGAGGTTGATAGAATGAAAATTGTTGCTGACAGTTGTCAAGTTATGTCACATTTATGTCCGAAAAAGAGCAGTAATTCTTTTGGGCAGTCTAAGGGAAGGCCTGCAGCTGGAACCCTTGTTGTTTGTCCGACAAGTGTGCTACGACAATGGGCCAATGAGTTGCATGAAAAGGTGACTAGTAAAGCTAATCTCTCTGTTCTGGTATACCATGGAAGCAGTCGAACAAAGGATCCATGTGAGCTAGCAAAGTATGATGTTGTTCTAACAACATATTCAATTGTTGGCATGGAGGTTCCAAAGCAACCACTTGTTGATGAAGATGATGATGAGACAGGAAAAGCAGAAGGTGATGATGTTGCATCACTGGGACTTTCATCTGGTAAGAAAAGAAAATATCCTCCCAGTTCTGGCAAGAAAGGTGCCAAAAATAAGAAGAACATGGATGCTGCACTTCTTGAGTCTGTTGCTCGACCTCTTGCAAAGGTGACTTGGTTTAGGGTTGTCCTAGATGAGGCCCAGAGCATCAAGAATCACCGAACTCAAGTTGCTAGGGCCTGTTGGGGTCTCCGTGCAAAGCGCAGGTGGTGCTTGTCTGGAACTCCTATCCAGAATGCGATAGATGATCTCTATAGTTACTTCAGATTTCTTAGATATGATCCCTATGCCGTCTACACTTCATTCTGCTCTACAATAAAAAATCCAATTCAAAGGAGTCCAACAAAAGGTTACAAAAAGTTGCAAGCAGTTCTGAAGACAATAATGCTTCGTCGCACAAAAGGTCAGAATTTATATTTTGTGGGAATTGTACGTTTTGTCATTCTGCATTTTATGTTCTTTGAGATGCCCATTTAACTTCAGAACTATTAAGACCCTCTTGTTTTTCCTTCTCTACTTCCTCTTGAGGCTTCTTGTTGTGCTGAGACGTCACTCTCTGCCTTACTGCTGAATGTGTAGTTTTTCTCCAAATTATTGTTGTTGCATATATATTTGAGGAAAATTTTCACCATTAATTTCAGTTACACTATTATTTTCTTCTTGATTGACAAATTAAACTTGGAAGATCGATTTAAATTTGTTGTATGGTTTATTTTGCATTCTATGTTTTGCCTTGAGGGTCTTGCTCTGGAGTTGTGCTTCTTTACAGTGCAGGAATGAAAGGTTTACCTTTCTTTGTTTCAATGGATTTTAGCTTCAAGTAAAATTTCGTTTATCCTATTGGTTTCAATAGCTTATTACTGCCTGCAAGAAATTTTGAAATCACTGCACTGACTTGTGTTTGTGTTGATATATATAATAGATTGGATTGGGTTGGATGGTGATTTTATGCAACTACTTGTAATAGTTTATGTTCATGTTATTGTTGTCTGATCTAGGGACACATATTGATGGAAAGCCAATTATTACTCTACCACCCAAGGTAGTTGAATTGAGAAAGGTGGATTTTACTGATGAAGAGCGTGACTTCTACACAAGACTGGAGGCTTATTCACGTGATCAGTTCAAAGTATTAAGTAGATGTGTAATGTATATAATGTGCTTTTGTTTTTGGAGTTTTTTTCATTCCATTTTTCCCTGGATCCCTATTCTTCTTCCCCTTCTCTTTAAGTCTTCTTGTTCTGATAATGGTTAAATTTTTCTCATAATCGAATATGCATCCTTGCTTTTTATTTCGTTATGTGTGTATTATTAAACACTTCTTTGTATCTCCGAACTTGTTTGTCTTGTCAGGAATATACAGCTGCAGGAACAGTGAAACAAAATTATGTTAACATCTTGTTGATGCTGTTGCGACTTCGTCAGGCTTGTGATCATCCTCTTCTCGTTAGGGGTATGCATTCAAATTCTTTGGGGAGATCCTCAATTGAGATTGCAAAGAAGCTCTCCAGAGAGAAACAGACAGACCTTCTGAATTGCCTTGAAGCATCTTTGGCAATCTGTGGCATCTGCAATGTATGTGTTTACTCTTGTCCTTTATTTTTCTCAGTTTTCCTTTTCTGCAATGTGTCCTTGATTGAGATTGGAAAGAAGATTTTTTAGGGGCTTTAAGAGGGCTGCTTTTGGGGACACATCCTCCTTGTGAGTCTATACTTACCATGCCAGCTTTAGAGATCCCAATATTAAGTTCCTGTAGGACCCACTTTCCTGCATAGATTACTAGGAAGAGTATCATTTTGACAAGTGGGGCAGGAAATGAAACTACAAAATAATGCAAGTCTGAAAAATCTGGTAAGAATCATGGCCTACCTCTGAAGTTGATTCTAGAAATAATTAATTAACCAAACCCTTGGAATTAGAAACTTTACTTGTCTTTTGCACAATGACTGATTTTCTCAATTTCTTCCCTTTTTCACTGAAGTTGATTCTAGAAATAATTAATTAACCAAACCCTTGGAATTAGAAACTTTAAGAAAGTTGAGAAAATTATCTCAAAAAAAAGGGAAGAAATTGAGAAAATCAGTCATTGTGCAAAAGACAAGTAAAACCGAAACCTTGTTCTACCTAAAACAAATCTTGAGGTTCCTTTTAGTCACTGATTCGTAGATCTCCAAATAAAAGCTATAGTAGAATGAGGTTTCCCCTGCATTTTTATGTTGTTGGACTGGATATGCTGCTTATGCTTTCCTACTTTGTCTAAAACCTAATGTCTATATTTTTGTATATAATCATTAGCTGTTATGTGGATTTTCTTTGATTTAAATAAGCTAGTATTTTGGTGTGAAATGTTGTAACAATAGCTTCAACAATCTCTGGTTGAGGTCATTGCAATTTTATTTTGCAATTTTATTTCTCTTGGTGGAGTTCATGCACATGATAATTTTATTTGTTTGGCTTTAAAATATCTGTATGCTAATAGCCTACCTTGCGTATTAAAGAATCTATCAACTTTTCCTTCTACCAAATATGCATTGTTATGCTTTATTTTGTATGATTACTCTTTTAATTTGTTGTATAGGATCCGCCAGAAGATGCTGTTATTTCAATATGTGGTCATGTTTACTGCAACCAATGTATTTGTGAACATCTTACTAGTGATGACAATCAGTGCCCCACCTCAAAATGCAAAGCTCGACTAAATACTTCTTCAGTGTTTTCGAAAGCTACATTAAACAGTTCCCTTTCTGATCAGCCTGTGCAAGATCTATCTGTCTCTGAATTTGCTGGAGCAGTTAACCTTTATTCTGATGGTCTTTCATATAATTCTTCAAAAATTAGGGCTGCTCTTGAAGTTCTACAGTCACTGACCAAACCACAGGATTTCACATCTACAAATGGTTTACAGAACTCACTTGATGGAAATTCCACTATCTATCCTGAAAGCTCTTGTAATTCTGGGAATTCAGTTAATGATGCTACTGATGGGAGAAATCTACTTGATGAAAATGTTAACAATTCAGTTAAGGTGGTTCCCGAGAAAGTCATAGTGTTTTCGCAGTGGACAAGAATGTTAGACTTGCTTGAAGCCTGTCTTAAAAATTCTTCTATTCAATATAGGAGACTTGATGGAAAAATGTCAGTTGTTACCAGAGATAAGGCTGTGAAGGATTTCAATACCCTCCCAGAGGTTGGTGGAACAATGAAAAAGGAATTTTTTTTACTAATGTTTATAAGTGTTTCCAATGAATTTGTTTCTGAAGTCTGTTTCCTTTACAGGTTTCAGTTATGATTATGTCCTTAAAAGCTGCTAGTCTTGGACTAAACATGGTTGCAGCTTGTCGTGTTCTACTTCTGGATCTGTGGTGGAATCCTACTACTGAAGACCAGGCAATTGATAGGGCACATCGCATAGGACAGACTCGTCCTGTAACTGTCTTGCGTTTAACTGTAAAAGATACTGTTGAAGATCGAATTCTAGCACTACAGGTAACATAATTCTTGTATTTATCTTTTTATTTTTTTTTGTTACAAAAAATTTATCCAATTAATATTAAATTATACTTACCCTAATTATTTGTGGAATTATGTAGCCTTATAATGCCACTATTTGTTGCCAGGCATTTTAGTGATTTATGTTTCAGTCTTAAGAGTTCCTAGATATGTTAAGTTGGAGGGAACTGGGTTGTCCCAACATTGACCTTAGGCTGCTTTGGTTGGCAAGATATTTATGTAATTAATCTCTCAATTTATGTATATTTTGGAAGGACCAAAGGGGAATGATAAGGATTGGACCAATTTGGTTCAGCTGTATCAACAAACTGAAATTACACGGGTACAGCACCTTAGTAAACTTAACCTTTGATATAATTTCTCCCATTTTTATCAATGCAAATTTAAAAATTTTGTTTGGACTGGATAGATCTGTTTTATTTAAAATGATTTTTATCTTGTTTGCTGCTCTTTTATCCTAAAGAAGGTTATGATTGTGTGGTTTCTTGTACGTTGAAGTTCTTTACTTTCTAAATTTTAATTTATTCTGGTCATATGAAAAACCTGCGGCTTCTTTGTTGCAGCAAAAGAAGAGGGAGATGGTTGCTTCTGCATTTGAAGAGGATGAGACTGGTGGTTGTCAGACTCGCTTAACAGTCGAGGATCTGAAATACCTTTTTATGGTTTGAAGTCGGAGGAATTTATGATAACTTGAGACATTCCTTGGCTAACTGACATGTGATGTATAGGTTTCCGCAGCCTGAGATATATAGATAGGATTTCAGCTGGCTGCTACTGCTGCTACATCTTTATAATTGAATTGAGCCATATCTGACTAGTCAGGGAAGTCATTTTTTTGCTGACAACAAGAAGATACATTTGTAGATGCCATTGAAGATTATCTATTAGATGCATAGATGCTATTAAAGACTCAAATTTTTTAAGCCATTTTTAGGTGAGTCTGACAGTAGGATATTCAATTCTGTCGTTACCCATCGCATAGATAGGATCTGGAGTTACAGATAGTGAGTTCAATAGGTATATATATTTTTTAAATATTAATTTTTCCTCAATTGTAAATGATAGGGGTTTTGCTTTCATTTTTTGATCAGGTGTTACTCTTCGATTATATTGTTACATTGTTACATTGTTTTCTACCTTGTATAGAGTTATTAATCATAGCTTGGCTGATTCTTTATTATAATTTTTGTACCCCCTGTAGTGCAGCTTGTTTAATACCGTGAACTATTCAGAGAGTAAAATTTCAGCCGGACCAAATGAATTTATATCGTCTTTGATGCATCCAATGTGTTGTCTATGGGTGTTGCTGTTGAATTGATATTAGGAAAGAAATTTATCTTGGGGCATGTGAAATGGTGGGAGGGGTATTTTTGATACAAGTGGGCTGATTAAGAACATATTACGAAAATTGTGTTGAAATGCATAAAACCGATGATGGGGACTTTGGTTTTAGGAGAGAACCTTATTTTTAGACAGAGGGAAAAAATAATCTTAAAAGCTGACACACGTTCAAATTTGGCTCTGTTTCCTAAAACTGAAGGCCCCTTCATTGGTTTTATGCATTTCAAATTTCAATACTATTTTTGTAATATGTTTTTAATTAAACTCGCTTTTGTGAATTGTTAACAAAATAAGTCAGTGCGAGTCTGGTTGGGTTTGGACAAATTTCTCATTTTATCCGGTGGGAACTAATTGGTGAAAATACAGATGAAGAAGATGTTTGAAAATTAAGCTTGCTTTAACTAGTCCCGGATATGGTTCCGAATCGGTTGATTCCGTCTCAAAAAATAGAGACCGGAGCTGGATATGGGCTGGTTTCAGTTCATAAACCGGCGGTTCGACCGGTTTTTTTAATTAATAATATAATAAATAAATATAATTAAAATTATTAATTTATATAAATTATAAATTTGTACTACTAATATCTTATAAAAAATGAAAATTTTCAGAAAAAATAATTTATTGAATATTAGTTTGTAACTTTGTATAATATCTTATATTGTTATAATAAAAAAAATTGATTTAGAGAAATTATAAATTGAAATTTAGAAATGATTATATTTATTTGATAAATTAATAAATTATAAAAATTATAATTATGATAAAAAACAAAAGCTTAATTAATTTAATCTTTTTATTTTAAAAAATAATTTATTTATAAAAATTTGAATTTTTATTGAAAAAATTATAATATTAATAATTGGATTTGAACTTAATTTTTTTAATTATTAATTAGGTTATTTACGTATCCTCTTAGCATTTAAAGAAATCAAAACTCACGTAATTCTCTTACATTTCAAAATTTTAATTGTTGACCTATTTTATCTTTTTTTACTCGGAACCGTTGGTGCCAGATGTGTCAGTCATTTATTCACTGGTGAAATCATATTGGTTATCAAATTAATATTTTCTCTATTTCTTGTTTTCTTAATGCCGATTTGATCTAATCATCAATACAAACTTGAACTTTTAGAATTTCAGGAGTTAACCTAGATTGCGTTTCATGCAAAAAATTACATTCCGCATTAAAAAACTTATTCAATTGCAACAGTTGAGTATTTTGATGTCGATTCTACTAATCAAGAACTGAAAAATCTTTACCTGTCCTATTGTTACCAAACTCAAATTTAATTATTAAATAAATGTCAAGTTTGGGTGAATCGGATTATGATTTTAGTTTTTTTTTTTATATTTTTGCATCATTAAACGAACATCCCTTTTAATTTTTATCGATTCAACTAAATTTTGACTAACAGTGTCACTACTAATAGTAATAGTATGAATATTATAAATCAAACAGAATTCCATAAATAAATCACAAGTTAATTTTTTTACATCATTAATTATAATTTTAACACTAATATCATTACCTAAATCTAACAATAAATAATAAAGATTCAAATAATCAAATAAGTCTTCTAAAACACAACATACAAGATTAATTAAAGGAATATATTTAAAATAATTCAACAATTTATTTTTCACTATATAAATAAGATCATTAATATAATATTGAAATGTATCAACAATATTAATTCATTTACACAATAATAAATGACATGTTGATAATAAACACAACTTAAAATATATATTTCATCATTAAAAAATTTTAAAATATCTAAACGACAAACATCTCAATGTTGTGGATATAAATTAATTTGTGACATATTTTATAAATAAATGTGCACAATAATTTTCTATATCTATATAACTAATTGAGTAATTCATATGTTGAATTTCAACAAGTAGGAACATCCATTGGAAATCTTTTAGATTTTTGCCATTTTCACGACAAAATCAAGTCCATAATTTTATTATTTATGGTGCGACCATAAAAATAAAATTGCTACTTTAATTGGATCAATTATATTATTCAAAAATTTTAAACCATTTTGAACACATAAATTTAACACATGACATACACATTTAATATAAAAAAATTTACCTCAAATATTAGGTTGGCATAATGATTAAAGGTCTTAAATTGAGACGATATTTACTGTCACATTATCAAAATCAATTGAAAAATTTTTATGAACTAACTCATATTGTTTCAAAATATATTTTATCATTTTAAAAATATTATTAGCGGTATGCCGATCATTAAATATTTTAAATGCAATTAATATTTTTTGTAATTGTCATTCACTATCAATCCAATGACATGTAATATCCATGTAAGAATAAATTTATCAATGATTACTTCAAATATTACTACAAATAAAAATACATCCATTCAAAGAATAAAATATTTTGAAATTTTGTTATTTTTTTATATAAATTATATAAAATACGTTTAAGGGTATTTTTAGACACATGTTTAGCAGATGGATTTAATACATTTTGACAATAACTAAAAAAACTTAAATTTTCACCAAAATTAAAAAAAAATGTTCCATATTTATTATTTTTATCAATTATTTATTATTTTTTCATCATTATATTGAAATAATTGAGAAGAAAAAAGATGTTACGTACCCAAAAATTTGACTTTTCCTCTTATTTATTCCAAATTGAGCAGCATTTTTATTTTGTAAGTGCTTTCGAAATATGTTATAACCACCTTTAGTTTTAAATTTGTATGTTTGTGCATAATAATTGCATATAACATCAAATAACCCATTATTTTTTTGAATTTTCTTGAAATAAATTTGAAAAATGTCGAATGTTCGAATTTTTACTTCAGATAATAACATCGTCGGACCAGGATCCAATTGTTCATCACCCATATTTCTTTGACTTTCTTCAATTGGAATTTCGAACTTCTGCTTTTCATTCAAAATTTCAATAAAAATTTTCAAACTAACAATATTTTCATAAAAAAAATTGTCCATTCCACTATGATTTGCCATTATTTATGAATAAATTTTGTGAAAAAAGTTGGAGAATATTAAAAAAAATTGTAGAGAAAAATAATGAAAAAAATTGTAGGATTAAAGAAAATTTGAGAATTAGAGAGAATTAAAGAATTGAAGAAAAAATTGAGATTATGTAGAAGTATAATTAGAAATTCGAGAGAAACAATAATTGAAAGTGTAATTAGAGAGAAATTAGAAATATATTTAAAGAGAATTGAAATTGAATTGTAGAAAAATTGAGAATAAGATTGTGTAGAAAAATAGAAAATGAATTTGATATTTATAGAGAAAAAATTTTAAAATTTTAAAATTTAAATTACAATAATGTTACTAAAATATAATTGTTAATTTTCTATTATGAAAGGTATTTTTATCTTTTTATTATATCTAATTTATATTAAAAAATGGTAATATTACTGTTGGAATCATAATTGGAATTGTCGAATCTGGTTCATGGGAAAATGGCTCGGGCTAGTCAGGCCACGGTCTGGACCAGGCCCAGAACCGGCCTAGCTTGGACAGATCGAATGCTTTATATATGGTTTGACTAAAGACATCAGTATTATCAGTTCTAAAAATGACCATAAGGTCCCATGGTCTAGCGGTTAGGACATTGGACTCTGAATCCAGTAACCCGAGTTCAATTCTCGGTGGGACCTTTAATTTTGAGCCATTTTTATCTATTTCTGGTGCTGAATTGCTGATGAATAGAAGCTACATTCTCCTTCCTATTTTTCCTTTTTTGCCACACTAAAACACTGCAGAAATTTGATTTCCAACACGCTAACAGAAAAAAAAAACATTTATATTATAAGTACATAAAGACATTCTTTTCCATTTGAAGGGCAATCGTTTTTACTTTTTTCATCAAAGCACAAACAAAACAACATAAGAACTAATTGAAAACTTGGACTAACTGAAATCATACATATTATTATTATTTTGGAAAGGACTTGAAATCATACATTAAATCCATAAGAAAAGAATATTTGCAATTAAACTCTCAGAAGAAGCTCCGCCTATCAAAGGCAATAACTTTGAAGAATGCAGAATATGAACTTACAAACGATTTCCTTGGCATCTATCATTCAACCAAGACAAGATATCTCCACGAACAATTTCAATATTCTCATCAGTCTCACCAAATAGCAAAGAATGCATCATTCCATCATAAATCTTGATAGTTTTGTCTCTGCTGTTGGCCTCTTCATACAGAGCTCTGCTCACATTTGGATCGGTTACAACATCAGCACTACCATGTAATACAATAAAAGGAATGTTAACATCACAAATTCTTTGGCTCAGATAATCAGTGACCCTCAACAGCTCTAGAACAGTACCCAATCTTGGTTTCCCCTTGTATCTCATTGGATTCATTTGCCCAATTGTCTTCTTTTCCTCAACTTTGATGGACTTCGATAGAACATCTGCAGTTGGTACAATTGCCAATGTTGGCATGAATTTTGCAACAAATGTTAAAACTTGAGGAATTGGCCATCTGGGTTTCATGTTATCAGAAATTTTACACATGGGAGCAACCAAGATTGCTCCATCAAATTCACTAGGGTTTGCTAGATGAATCAGAAGACAAATGGCACCACCCATCGACTCGCCATACAAAAAAGAAGGCAACCCATGAAATTGGGGATCTTGCTTGATAAAATTGAAATAAGAAATGCAATCTTCAATAACAAGATCAACATTGGGTACATAGGCTTTGAGCCCCTGAGATCTGCCATGCCCTTCAATGTCAATACCAAAGCAGGCAAAACCCTTCTGGGCAAGGAAGATAGCTGTGGCCTGAAAAGTCCAGCTGATGTCATTGCCGTAGCCATGTACCATACACAGGATGCCACGGGGAGGGATGGTGGAGATAGGAAGCCATGATCTGGTGAAGAGAGAGAGTCCCCTTGGTGAGGTGTATAATGAATGTGATGATCTGATTCCTTGTTGCTTGTAATACTCTTCCTCTGAAGTTTTGCCCCAGTAGTGAATCTCTGTTTCAGTTAAGTGATTTTCCTGCTCCTTCATTATCGGAGAAAGGATTGGGACTTTGGGTTTTCTTCGGTTGCGGTGATTGTTTGCTTGATTCTGCTGCTTGGATGTGAATTTGACTTTTCTGTTTTGGGTTAGCGTTACTTAGCTGAGTCCAACCGACTCTTTAATTTTGAAGGTTGCTGACGTAATTTTTACAAGGCTTGGTTTCCTAAGCCACTTGCCTAATATTTGGTTGAAAGTTTCCATTTTTCTGATTTGGAATTGAATTATGATTGGTGATTGGTCTCTACTTTCCTTCTTCTAAAGAACTTATTCCCAAAGAGGGGAATCAAGGAATGTTCCATTTCAACTCTAGTTGAAGCATAAGGCATAAGCTTTTCTTTCTATTGTAAGAAAAGGGCATAATACATATGTTTGATAAATTTACATGAAATCTGTTGCATTTCATTTGAATTTGTTGGTTATTGACAATCAAACGTAGTCCTACACGTCTATTGGTGTTAGTTAAGCTAATTGATATTTGTTTTTGTTTTTTACTATTTCTAATTGTTATAAAAGAGTTGAAGGTCATGGGAAGATTCTATGTTTTATTAGGAGTGAAGTGTTTTTTTTTTCTCTTTTCTCACTTTATGCTCTGTTTTTCTCAATTTAAGAACTCTACCCTAACTAACCCAAGACATTAGAATTTTGTTCGTCCCTATTAGAATGAACATTCTAGTTTCTTGCAACGCTTAAAATGCTTATTGTAAACAGTTAGACTTGAACTAGAAAGCTTTTAGGGCCCCACCAACCGGTGCCTTGGACCACCCAAGTAAACAGAAGTAGAGTTCATCATTCCAGTTTTCTTTCTGCATACCCTAGCCTAACTATCATACATTCATATGAGCCAAAACAAAGACATTGGAATATTATTGTACTAGAATAAAAGCACCAACACTGTAATGACTTCAGGTCAATCAACTTGAGAAAGAAGAATTAAGATAAGAGAAGAGGAAGAGAAGCAGAAGCAAAAGAAGAGAAAAAGAAAAAGAAAAAAAAGAATAGAATAAAGAAAAAGAGAAATAGAAGAAGAAGAAAAGTGAGAGAGACGAAAGAGAATTTTAGGAGGAAATATCTATTGTATTCATTCAATAGCATGCTGATTCGGCTATACTTCCCATCATAAATTGAAAATTACAACTAGCAATGACAACTAATTATATCTAATAACAAAGCCTCCAGCTCACTAACAATAGCTAACTATAACTAACTCTGCCAACTATGTAGATTAGGAGTTTCAAAATGGGTTCGCGTGTCATATTCGTGTTATATCAATCTGCTTTGGTGACACGATTAGGATTGACACGAACACGATCTATTTATTAATCGTGTCAACGCGAACATGATACGAAAATTAAATGGGCCACACGACACGACACGACATGTATAACACGTTTAATTTTCATCCATTTAATCTGACACGACTCACTTAACCCATTTAACCTGATATGACCCACTTAATTCATTTAACTCATTTAACCTGTATATCAATTATAACCTAAAAATTAACAAATATTTCTAAAATAATTGAAAATATGTCTAAAGTAAGGTCCAAATTAAGTTATTACAATACCAAAATTCAAATATTTTTGCAAATGAACACAAACATACAAGTTTAAAATTTTAATTTGTTGTTTGACCCATTTATATTTTAATAGTCTTATTTAATTCCAATTTTTTTAATTGATGCATTTAAATTTGCTCAATATATGTACTAATTTGTATTAAATTTTATTCTCACTATAACATTCACATTATGATCATTAAAAGATAGTTCAACCACCAATATTTTACATGACATAACATATAATTTTAGGTATTTTATATATCAGTATACATTATTAAATTAAGACTATTATAATTTTTTTTTGATAAATTTTTTTAAATAAATATCCTTATATATAAATAATAAATAAATGTATAACTATTAAAAATTGAAAATAAGAAAAAAAAATTATCCATTAATATATATGTACGAGTTACTTACTAGTCTAATTAATTTGAGAATTTTATGGTTTGAGCTTTGGTTAATTGATTAAATGAGTTTGAAAAAATAATAAATTTAACTAATTAATCTTAAAAATAAATTGAATTGAATATTATTTAATAAAATTATGAGCTGTTGATAATCAAACAGTAATTTATATCACATAGCTTGTATCATATTTAAATATTTGATATATTTAAATATTTATTTTTTTATAAAATTACAGTATTAGTTTTAATATTTAGTATAAATTATGCGTGTCATAAATGGATCGTGTCAGATTGACACAATACGAAAATTTAAGCAGATTGTAATGGATTCACGTGTCAACCAGTGACACGATTCATTTAAATTGTGTTACAAACGAGTCGACCCGTTTATGACACGAACTCATATAAACTCAACACTAACCGCTAAATTTACGTGTTACGCGTGTCAGGTTCACGTGTTATGACCCATTTTGACACCTCTAATTTAGATCACATGTAGCTATCAGGCTGCTCATAAAGCTGGGTTACCTCTTTCCCCATTTCTACTAACTTATTTAATTCTTCAGGCCGAGCCCACTTCACTTTTGTTGCGTCTTGTAATTTCTCAACTTGGTTCTCATTTCTCAGCCCACTGTTATTATGTTAGGTCATAGCAATGCTCTTTATTTGAGTTGCATTTTTTCCTTAAGGTGAAGATGGTTAAATTGGGGCCTAAGGAAAAAAATATCTTCCTAAGTTGTTTCCTCTTATTGTAAATTAATCCATTGGACCAATACTTAGGTAATGGATTGCCCTTGCTTGGTTATGATTCTAGTATCCAAAATAGTTAGAGACTCCTTTTGGGTATCCGTTCAATGGTGCACTTATGTAGATTGTACGTTAGTTTGTGGTCAGCAATAGCCTTTTTGAGAAGTAAAACATGAAATACATTATGAATGGTGTCCTAAAGAGGCAATTGTAATTGGTATGCAACTAGATTGATTTTAGCAGTGATCAAGTAGGGTTTACAGTATTTTGCATAGAGCTTTAGGCATTTTTGTATTGCAATAGAATTCTATCTATAGGGTTGTAACTTTAAATACACATAATCTCCTACCTCAAAGGTTCTTTTTATGCGATGCTTATTTGCATGTTGCTTCATTATATTCTATGCTTGTAGTAACTGATCTTGCATTAGAGAAGCCATATGTTGTCTGTATCCTTCATGAATTCTTCCAAGTTAGTAGAAAGGGTTTCAATACAAGGATTGAAATGGAATGATGAAGCCTTCTAACCATACAAAGCTTGAACATGAGCCATTTTCATGTTGGTATGGTAATTGTTGTTATACCACCATTCAATAAGGCTTAACCACTTTTCCCAAACTTTAGGTTTATAGAAGATACTTTTCAAAGCACTTATTGGCTCTCTTTGTTTGGTCATCTGTTTAAGGGTGATAAGCTATAGAGAGATGCAACTTAGTGTGAAATAGCTTGAAAAACTCTTGCTAGAATAAGTTATTGAAGATCTTATCTCTATCAATAACTATAGTCGTAGGCATGTTATGAAGCTTGGAGATAGAATCCAAAAAGAGTTGAGCCGTAGAAGTTACTGTAAATGGGTGTTGCAATGGGATAAAATGGACATATTTGGTAAACCAATCTACTACTATTAAGATAATGTGTTTTATAGTATTCTCTCATCTAATTAAGATTAATCCAATTAAATGAATTAAATGAGTGAGTATCACATATACTTATTTGCGGAAAACCTGTAAAAATTTAAAATATTTTTTTCTTTGAAAAACCCTTTTACCATATAAACTTCCAGTTTCATATAAAAACATGGGAAACATATTATAAACATGAGCTTCCATAAAAATATATCTTTGATCCAAGAAAATATCATCATTTTATATTTATGGCATGATATTTACAAAAATAAATGCCTTTAAACAAAATATTACATATTTCTTTAAAATACAAGACATGTATGAAGGTAAACAACCCATAAACTCATATGCCATGTACAAAATATAAAATATGACATAGCACCTACCCTTATTGGGCATGATTTGTTATCTCTGAGCTTGGATTGACTTCTCTAGATTAACCATTATCTTTAGCTTCGACTAGCATAAAGAAACACCACACACCAAACTATTAAAAATTTAATGGTACATATAAACATATAAATTTAACATGCAGTCACATAAGACATATCAACATACTCCATATTCATGACATCATATTAAAACATCAAACATGACATTGAGATCATAGTATCATGTAATATACTTCTCCTTATGGAATTGATAAAATATTATACATTTATACCATGTTTAATTAAGTACTTATTGGTATTCATAACATATAACAATTAAGCATTTGTCATTGTATACATATGTCATTAAATCTTTTTTCCATTATAATGTATTCATTTATTATTTTAGTATCTTAGCTCAATAACTCTCAATCTGGACTGTTCAGATATGGATAGTGAACATAGACGCTCTCCAATTTTAAGCCACCCTACCATTGTTTATAATCATGTATGTCCATCAGACCTTATCAAGTCAAAAACACTCTCTGAGCTTAAGCTATATTGACTGAGTAAAATATATACCTTTTGCATGTAACATATGATCAAAGACGCTCTCTGAGTTTAAGCTACCTTGTCCTTAAAAGAAATCACTATGTAATATATAACTATGGTACTGTATGTCCCCTTAATGGCATGCCCCATATCATACTTATAGTTCTAGTATTGAGTATGGACTTTGCTTGTTCATATTTATTTATTATACTTATATATTAAGCTTTTATCTTTAAACATAACATTAATCTTTTTAATATATATACTTTGATGATATGATAAGTCCACATACAACATTCATATGTTTTCTTCGTGGAAACATGTGTAAATTAATCATATCATATCATTACAAAAATATATACATAGCCATTATTTAAAACATAGAAGGAACAATATATAACAAGTAAAACATGATTCATGGGCGTGAACTATATATTCACGGCAGTGAAGATTCATTCATGGGTAAAGATATCACGTCCGTCAATTTAGGCTATAGTCGACACGGGTGTTTCACTATCGGAAGTGCTGGACCGACAGAAAACCGTGTGCGTGAGCGACCGAAATTGAGCCGATATGATCGAAATATAAATTGGGACCAAGAATAAATGAAAAAAATTTAGTTTAAATACGTAACGCTAAAATTTTTACGAAAATCGATAGCAAATCGCGAACGGAGTACACCGTGACGTAAAGAATATTAAGGCAGACACTCAGGTATAATTTGGTATCAAAACTCAAATATTTAGGGCACCAAATTAAGGAGATAAAATTTAACTTACGGTACCGTAAAAATACCCGAAAAATGTGATTTTTACTCTGGTACTCCGATTTTGAAACCGAGCATATCGTAATACAGAAAAAATTAATTCATGAATAATGGTATATTTAATTGTTAAATATTATATTGTTCTGGATTTAGAATTAAGAGATTTAATATATGTATGAAAAATAAATTAAGATAATAATAATAATAATAATAATAATAATAATAATAATAATAATAATAATAATAATAATAATAATAATAATTAAAAAAAGGGAAGAAGAAGTCAATTTTCGGCCATTAAAAGAAGGGATGGAAGATTGATGGGAAATCACTCAATCAACATCACCTCCATAAATCAAAATTTGCATAGTTTAAAAATAAATAAATATTGGTTTCTTGAACAACAAAAATGCTCCAAGGAATGCCCGACCATAGTTAGGTTGATACTCTCTCAATTGCTTTCAAACTATTCTAGAGACTTTTTCAAATTTTTCTCTTTTCCTCTCTCAACTGTGCACCCATTTTTCCTTCTTCCATATCTCTCTTTCCTTCTTCTTTCATCTTCCATTTTTCCTCTCCCAAAATCAAGCTCATCACCCTCTTTTTTCTATCATTTTCTCACTGTTTCCTTTGAACCAAGTAATAATAAAACAATTGTTACTAGTGATCTAGAGAAAATCTAGCTTTGAACCCTTGAAGTCTTTGCTCTTTTATTTTAGATTTCCTGCCGGCCAAGGCATACACACCTAAGAAGAAAGTTTAATTTTGGCTCGGGAATGACATGAAAATAATGGAAAAAGGCTTTGTATATCAAAGATCTAAGTAATGAGAGGAGAAATTGTAAAAGGAGTTTGAACTAATCAAAAGGTATAAAAGGAAAATTTTAATTTTTTCTTCTTAAATTCCTTTGGTATTCGAGAGCTTAAACTCTCCTATTTATTTGTATTCCTTCTAATTCTTGTTTTAATCCACAAAATTTAATATCCTCATTACCTTTTTGTTAAGATGTATTTGTTGGAATTGTGGTTATGACATCGTGAAGGTGCACTGAGACTAGTAAGGACCCTTAATTATTTTTTTCTAGTTAAACCGAGAAAAAAAAGAGACCAAAAGAGAGTGTTTGAGGTATACAACTTATAGGTACCGAGAGCTAAAGAAGAAGGTGGGGTGTGAAAATTATTAACTGTATTTAAGATTTGTATAAGATAATTCACTTGATAATTAACCGAAAATTATTTGAAGGAAGAAATATATTTTCCTTATAGGTTGTGGCTGTTAGAGGAAGAAATGAGAATGTTGAGCTATGAAATTTAAGGACCTGAGGATATTAAAAACATAATATAACTTACTAGAATATTAAATGGACTGGACAAATTGTGGATTAAAAGGATGAATTAAAGATTAAGCTAGGGATAAGAAGAAGACCCGTAGCCATCAGACTTTGAACCAAATAACTTTATATAAATATAAGTAATGACCAATTAAATTAGTTAATTATTGGAAATGTTAAATTTAAGCCCGTAAAATTTTTGAGATTTGTGATCAACTCACTTATCTTGATAACGTGCTACACTATTGAGATTTGCACGAAATGTTAACAACATGGAATTATATTAAATAGAAATACAGAAATGTATATCAATATAAGAGACGCTGAATTTTATTTAAAAATGGTAGACTTTCAAATTATTAAAAGAATTATCATGTTTATAGATATCTGATATTTAATTACGCATATTTTATTAGGCGCATCTTCGAAACAAGTGCCCATACCGGATAAAAGAAAAGAGCTTGCAGTTGCCATAAGACGATAAATTAGGTTAGTGCAATTATTTATAATATTGACCATTAATAAATGAATTTAATTTTTATATGATATTTATGAAATAAAAATAAATGAGTTTAAAAATAGTTTTGTGTAATATATATATATATATATATATATATATATATATACGTAAAATTTTTGAGATTTGTGATCAACTCACTTATCTTGATAACGTGCTACACTATTGAGATTTGCACGAAATGTTAACAACATGGAATTATATTAAATAGAAATACATAAATGTATATCAACATAAGAGACGCTGAATTTTATTTAAAAATGGTAGACTTTCAAATTATTAAAAGAATTATCATGTTTATAGATATCTGATATTTAATTACGCATATTTTATTAGGCGCATCTTCGAAACAAGTGCCCATACCGGATAAAAGAAAAGAGCTTGCAGTTGCCATAAGACGATAAATTATGTTAGTGCAATTATTTATAATATTGACCATTAATAAATGAATTTAATTTTTATATGATATTTATGAAATAAAAATAAATGAGTTTAAAAATAGTTTTGTGTAATATATATATATATATATATATATATATATATATATATATATATATATAAGTTCTAATTATTTATTTTATGAAATTCAATATATTTTGGCTCACGTATTAGCTTATACTTGGCTCAGGGATTTGTTGGCATGCCAATAAGGTATGAATTCCATGACCTGTAGTTATCTTGGTCATAAGAGGTATTGACTGATCATGTGGTTATTTTGGATCAGCTGTGGGGTTATGATTTAGCTTTAGTCATGTGGTTATATTGGACCAAATATGTTATATATATATATATTTTTTTTCCGATCATGTGGTTATCTTGGATCGAGACTGATCTTGTGGTTATCTTGGATCAGCTGAAGGGTTATGATTTGACCATGATTCTGTGAATTTCTTGGACCATGACTTTTCAATCGATTAACGATACCCTTTGTTTCTCTAAGATTGGGTTTATGACGTCTAAATATATGAGCTTGATAAAAGTTTATTTTAGCAAATGGATGTAGTGTTATGTTTTAATTATATGCTTATGATATAACACATGAACAAAATTATATTCCAAAAAGTTTTACTGTTATATCTATTTATCGAAAATGTTTATGTCAGTTTATTTATACAAATATAATTGTTATTAAAAAAATTGTTTTATGTAAAAAGAACTTCAATGAATTTCAGTTATATATATATAGTCATTTAAAATGGTTATTATTATACGTTATTTCACCATTAAGTTAAAACTTAGCGTGAAAGTTTATTTTTCCTCTCGCGCAGATATCAGGACTAGAGTCAAGAGCGGTAAGTTATCTGAGGGTACCGCCAATCCAGTGAGTCCTACAAATGGAATAGAGCAACAGTAGCAGCCATCCAGACAGGGTTGGTTTCTTTTTGTTACCACTTATATATGCATATAAATAGTCTGTAAATATTTATAACTAGTTGTGATCATATGAATTATATGTATAAAAATCAATATGTAAATTAAAATTTTTACTATGCATAGATGAGATGTGAATATATCGTATTATACAGGGGATTGTGAGTAGAGATGAGTATATAAATATACTCATATGTTAATTTATATAAATTAATATGTTCATTTTTACAAGAATTTATAGTTATGTGTATATATGTATCATGGATGATACATATATATTAAGTCATATGCACAAATGCACTCAAAAAAAATTTTACATGAATACATATATATGAATATATGCACAGATTTAAACAAGTTTGTCTATACAGGTAGTCGGTGACATCATCTTACCTGACTGTGATGTAGGAGGATAATGGGATGTTACAAAAGATACCTGTGAACCAAACTTTGAACTTGGTCTTGACTGCTTATGTCCAAAAACTACACATTTTTTTTACAAGCATGACTAAGAAAATTCACAGTTGTGAGTCAAGTGGTGAATCAAACCGTGAAGCCATCTACTTGATTTGGGCAGTTCTAGATTAATGATTCACAACTGTGAACCCTCTATCACGGGAGTGAATATGGATTTTGTAGAAAAACCACTATAAAACAAGTCATTCAAGGCAATCCATATACAAAGCTCTAATGGTTGTCCCATAACAACCTTTTTCTATCAATATTATCATCGATATTATCATGCTATATCATCAATTAAACTCAAAGGAAAACAAAATTGCATATTTCATCAAAAATTACCTTAGTATGCATTTATGGTTCAACAACCTCCTTTATGCTTCACTAAAACATCTTCTAAACTATTTGCTATCATAAATTAACATACCATTAAATGCACATATAGCATACTTATAACAAAGTTCATTTCAAACATTATCATCAAAGCAATTCTTGCTAAACCTAGCATTTATATCATTATCATTTATTACTCATATACTCATAGTATTAAATACATCATTTACTCTCATAACAACCAACAATTAACATTTAAGACATTCATAAGCATTTAACATACAACATGTCATATTTTATGAATTTAAATGCATATATGTACATACATTTAATGGAGCCTCAAAAACTAATCTTTCTCTTAAGCTTGCTTGCTTGCTTGCTTTCTTGGTAGGTTTCACTACCTTATCTTCCAACTTCTATTATATATAACATATTTATCAACTTTTATATATCATATACTTATCTTTTAAAACCATAAAAGATCAAACCCTAACCTTAAACCTCTTATATAATCTTAAACTCACATAACTTCTTACTAAAGTATATTATAACCTTAATCAAGATTAAAGAGGAGTCTTAAACCATAAAAACTCATGATAAAGCCAAAATCTAACCATTTAGAAATGGATCTCTACCAAAAATGGGATATACATAGAAAAATGCTTTGAAAGTTTGTAAAGAAGAAGGAAAAATATAATTCCTTACCAAGATTTAAGGAAACACAGCTCTAAGAAAGATTTAGACCCCTTTGTTCTACTTTGGTTCGGTCTCTTCAAGAGTATAATCTTAAATTTTAGTTTAAGTGTTTTGGTATAGGAATCAAGAAAAAACACAAAACATTGGTCTTTGTTATGTGAAATTCTAGAAATAAATAACAACCGTTGAAGTTGAGGTTTTGTATCTGACGATTTTTACGAACATGATCCGATCAATCAAAGCATTATATGTTTTATGTTAGAATTGGGTAACTTTTCAATAAAGTCCATAGAGACACGAGACCAATACGATGTGGGAATTGGTAGTGTTTGTAGGAGTCTAGGATATGACACTTGTTCTCCTTTATATTTTTGACACACATCACATTTGGATACTCACTGTTGAACATCAGTTTTCATGCTTGGCCGGGTTGATAGCCTTTGATAAGTTCCACACATGCCAAAGTGCCCTCATATGGAAAAGTTATGGGTCATGAGGAGCAGATTTGCCTTCAACTTCTTAAAATTCCTAACATAAATTTTGTTTTTGTAATAAAGTAATCTGTCATGCAATGAATGAATATGGATAAAAATGGGGCTACCATAAGAGCAACTATAAGCTTGATAAAACATATGCCAAAGTGAATCAACGTAGCTATATCATTTTCATCATAACTGTGAATTACCTCATGAACCTATAATGACACCATAGTTGAAATGGTTGTCAGTTCATAAGATTTAAGTTCTTTAGATTCCAGCTTCTTTCATGATAAAACATCTCCCATATTATTCTCTACTTCTTTCCTGTAAAGAATTTTGTTCCTCAGACCCATCTATTTCTATTGAATATAATTATGCAACCTTAGAGATAATAAGTGCTTGATGGACTCATGGTCCCTTTTGATAACAAATTCAGAATGGTCTATGTAATGTCTCCATTTAGCTAAAAGGATGATTAATAACTCATTTTCATAGATGGATAGGCCTAGATTTTTTTAGATAGAGGCTAGCTCAAGAAGGCTATAGGGGTCTACCTGCTTGGGTCAAAATAGCTCCCACTCCTTTGCTACAAATATCAATTTCCAGTGTGAATGGCTTGGAAAAATCTGAAAGAGCCAAAATAGGAGCTTGACTCATAGTCCGCTTAAGTCTGTCAAATGTCTTCTCAGATTTTGAAGACCACTTGAATGCATCCTTTTTAAGCATGTTAGACAATGATTTAGCAATGGTTCCATAATGGTGCACAAACTTTCTGTAGTACCTAGTGAGGCCTAAGAAGCCTTTAAGACCTTTACGGGATTTAGGTTTGGGCCAATGAGTCATCACTTCAATCTTTTTTGGGTCAGTGGCTACACCTTGAGTATTGATTATATGCCCAAATATTCCACCTGAGGTTGGCAGAAAATGCACTTGGAAAGTTTTGCATATAATTGATCGGTGGCAAGAACATGTAAAACAGTTTGCAAATGTGTCAAATGTTACTCAAGTGTTTTGCTAGAGATCAATAAATCATTAAAAAAAATCAATACAAATTTTCTGAGGTAAGGTTGGAAAATAAAATATGGTTCATCAGGGCTTGAAAAGTGGCATGAACATTAGTGAGACTAAAAGGCATCACCTTGAATTCATAATGTCCTTGATGTGTTCTGAATGCAGTTTTAGGGATATTTTAAGTCCTTACCCTAATATAGTGGTATCTAGCCCTTAAGTCTTTTTTTCTTAAAAAAAAAAATTAGCCCTCTGGAGTTCATCTAGAAAGAATAGAAAATTTATTATTGAATATAATTTCATTGAGCTGATAACTAACAAAGCTTCAATTGTCCAGTTCAGTAACTGATAACTAATTATAACTAGCTATAACTAACTTTGTCAGCTATTCAAATTACATGTGGTTATCAGGCTGTTCACTGGACTGGGCTACCTCATTCCCTATTTCTGTTGATTTATTTAATTCTTTAGGCCGAGCCAACTTCACTTTTGTTGCCTCATCTAATTCCTCAACTTGGTTCTCATTTCTTAGCACACTGTTATTGTGTTGGGTCTCAACAAACACCATCAACACTAAGTGAATGCCTAAAGCTATTTTCTTGTTCCTATGTTTTAATTGATAAACTAAGGAATGAAAAATATTTTTCAAGGGTTTCAGGAGCCATTAAGGTATTGGGTATACCCTGCAATAGCCTCATATTCCGGAGGAAATTAAGTATGCCAAGAGAGTATAAAAAACTTATATACTCACATGTAGATTTCTTTACCATGTCATATACCTCGCATAATATGTTAGACACTGAAATGTTTGAAATTTTTAGGGATAGTTTAGTAAATTTGATATTTATTTAAAAAAATTATTTATATTTGCACTTTGTAATTTTTTATTGGATTCGTTTTTATTTATTTAATTATTAATTGTTATGTCAATAATTAGGGAGTATAAATTTATTGTTTTGTCTAAAATAAAAGAGATTAAATAATATTTATTTCAACTTGTATATTTTCATAACTATTTTATTATTTATTATGTTAAAAACTATAATTGCTGATAATTTAATTGTAGTTCATATGTAATTATTTTTTTAAGCTAATTGATAAATTTTCTTTTTATACTTTTCTAATTGGACATCTAAGTAAAATTTTTGACTCCACTTGTTAGACCATCTCTTTCATTAAAAGAAAACTTGCCCCAAAAATTTTAAGATTGTGCTAGAGTTTTCTAGTTATATTTTCTGGTTACTATGTGGGCATCGCTTATATATGGAGGATGGTCAAGCCTAAGATATATGTATGCAGGAGGAAAAATCTCATTGCTAATTCAGACGTGAACCCCCGTCTATACTTTTTGTAGGTTTGGTCATTGAAGGCTTTTGTCGTGGCACAAATTTGAAGTTAATTTTCACTTGAGAAGTTCCATATTCAGAGCTTACATGTGATAAAATGCATTCCGCTGTATTCATTGTGTATTGACCTGCGCGAATGGAGCCTTTTGTAAGATAATGGGGTGCTGATTTACCAAAAAACTTTGTTCGGCTTTGTAGAAATTTGGGGCCAAGCTTAGCTTTAGCCTTTGTTTGTTTGGGTGGAATTGAGGGTAAGACAACTATTTACCTCAAATTTCTTTTCTTTTCTTTTCTCCTACAACTATGCTCACAACTATTTCCCACCAAATTGGTGGGAAAGGAGAGTAAATAAAAAATTGAACTTGTTTCTTTTCTATAGTTGTAGGAGATAAATCTAATTTTCTTGTGAACAATGGAAAGAAAATTAATGAAAGAAAATTAATGTTAATCAAATTTCTTTTCTTATCATTTCCTGCATTAAAGTAAATCAAATTTCTCTTACAGCATTTTCCATCCAAACAAAGGAGGTCCTGTTGATATACTTCAAAGCTACCTGAACTTTAGTTCTTCTTTCAGATTCTCAGTGGATAAATTCTAATTCACTTTCAAGCGGTAGGATGGGGATAGCTTTTTTATATTTTTGTGCGCTAGGCTGACAGCAATTAGATACTTAGACGTGGAAGCCAAAAAGAGAGAAGAAAGTGAAAGTACATTCTCCTTTTTGTGCCTAATTTACTGATTCATGGAGTTGCTTGGAAATTTGGGAAAGGGACATATGGTAAAAAGTTAAAGGCTTTAGCAACCCAAAAAAAAAAAGAACAGAACTCGAGAGCAGACCTTACAGCTGAAAGTCTTATTGATGAAAGTTATGTAGTTATTCTAATTGGGCCATACTCACACTCTAGAAGGAAAAAAATCAAAGATAAATATTGCACTGGCAAAAACTAAGAACTACTTTAGTTCTTCTAGTGGAATGAGAAACGAAGTTGGTTAGAACCTTTTATTTGTTCACATAGGCAAGGCCAATCCTTGGGTTAAATCAGTCAAGTCAAAAGTTAGTGTAAATACGTCTTTCTTGTCCTGAAAGTGCTTCTGAATTGATCTCATCTTTTTCATCTCTCTTTTTCCTTTTTTTTTAATTGCTATTCCATTAATCAAAGTGATGATGATGCCAATGTTTGGCAGGTCAAACTAGATACTTATACCAAGTTTGCTTTTAGAAGTGTTAGTGGGAACTCTTGAAAAAAAAGAGGGAATATGATTACGCTCAAATATGTTATAATTTTGGAGAGACTAGTCTAATCAATTGACTCCTTGGTGAGCATAAGAAACTTTCACTAATTGAAAGAAGAATTTTCTTCATGGAGACAGAGTATGTAATAATTTGACAATTGTTTTGCATATCATCTAAGAAATGCAAGTTTTAAGAAGCATATTATTAGAATGAAAAGAATGAAAGTCCTCGTAGTTGATGTAACTCTCTGCTACTGAACATGGCCCATGTGGTAATCTGTGTTCTTCTTGGTTTCCCTGGTTGCCATCTTGAAGTTGATAATCCTAAAAACCACCTAAAGAAAAAGGAATAACAAAATTTTGTCCTCTTTTCTTCAAGTCAAGCTCTTTTCTGGTCATAGGATCAATAATCAAGTTCCATTTGAAGATATGTATATAGACCCAAAAATGAATTGAGAGAACTAAGTGAGAACAGCTTTGTCATCAATATTGAACTTTACACAATGTTCCATATGCAATTCTGCCTTATGATGCTCATAAGGGTCAGTCAGGCATATATAAGAATTATGGAGTAAGAAATTAGATTTTTAGGCACTTGTATTTTTATATATTCCATACCATATTTCAATTTTTTTTTTTTGATTTACCTATATACTAATTGTTTTATTATGAAACTAGTTTAGGTGATTGATAAATATTGATGGATGGTTAAATTAAATATTAGAATGGTATTCTGCAGTGGTTTTGCCAGATCATTATGGTTTTTGCATTGATAAAACACGTGCTTCCTCATAGGTATAGAAGTAAATAATGAACCTTTTTCTTTTGCTGTTCTTTCTTTTTATAGCTTCTGGTGACGAATTTTTATCACTGCCTGAAAGGAACCTGAGGCTATTAACGTCTATAAAGATTGTTGGACTGATTGAAATTGGAAGGTTGAAGCGGTATGATTAATGGGGGCAGATCTTTGGTAGATGTATTGCAGGAATTATGGTTAGCCTTCTTTACCTTAACGATTTAAAAAGAAATGCTATTTTAGTTTTTGTTATATAGTGTTTGCACTAATAACAGCAAACTTATTTTTACTGTGCTGCTTGAAATAATTCTGAACATTTTTCCTTTTGGTGAATCCTAAAAATGTTGGTTTCGGCTGGGAGATTGTCAATTCTGCTTTGATTATCTGGATTTTGAGTAGTGTACATAACACTTCCTTTTAGATAGAAATAATTTGTCTTCCAGCATTTGTAGCAGAGTTGCTTATAAAAGTTTTATGTCTTGAGGATGTTTCTGCTTTCAAAAATTGTCAATAAATCTATTAACTGCATTTGATTATCAGTAGAAAGCATAAATCTGGTTTCAAATAATTAGCAATTTAGGATAAATATTTTATAAGCTGCTAGATATCTTAGTTCCATGAGGAATAGTATAGTTATGGATAAGATTCCTCTGTTTTTTCTGCATGGCAACTGACTCCTTGGAAATATATGATTGACATTTTTCTTTGTGAATGTGAAGTTGAACCATGGAGCTTCTCTGAGTGCGATTTATCACAACTTTGATCAGGTCATTGAGCTGATCATTCCTTATCTACTAAGGGTCAAATTAGAAAAAGATGAGGAAGCCATACATTGGTTTTTTAATTTGTCCATTAGCGTAGAAAGCTAGAGATAAAGCTTTATGAATGATTTTCTCGTAGGGTAACGTGTCTTCTCATGGTTCTGCGCAACCCAATTGGCGCACCAGAGGTCACACATCACACATGGGTCTTTAAGTCGTTGTGATACTCACACTATTATTTTTACTTAATTATAGCTATTTGCCATTGAGATTAGACAGATTTGCACTTTTCTTAATTTCTTTACTTTTTACCAATATTTCTTACTAGTATTTTAAAACATATTTAAATATAAAGTGTAAGATTTATATTTTTAATTTAATTTAATTTTATATAAATTAATATTTAATAAAATAAAAAAGTAAATAAATTTTATTATTAAAAAAATAAAATTATCTTTAAACAAACGTACCAATAAAGAGATATAAAATATATAAAAAATAAAATTATATTAATTATAATTAAAATAGAAAATAAAATTTGACTCAGTAAAAAGTCAAATTTATTATCTACTTTAAATATTAAAGATAGAAAATCTATTACGGACACTTTTATGAAATAATTCTTTAAATAAATAGTTTGTTGGAGGTGTCTTTCAAATAAACCGAGCTGGAGTTGGAAGTTTATGTAGCAAATCCCCTTTTGTTTTCATTTTATCGTGGCATAAAAACGACACATGGTGAGAATAATAGTCGTGGATAATAAGATGGTGTTGCATATCATTTTCCCCATATGATCAATAAAAAGAGCTTGGATTACTAGCATAAAAATTAACAACCCTGTAGCCTGTAGGTATGAGACTATACTAAATGACAACTATGTTGTTAAAGTATGATACTCTATTTAAGAAAGATTATGCGAATTCATTGTAGCCAATTGAGGATTTACTCGCATGATAACTAGCTAAAAAATGAAGAAATGAGAATAGGATTATTGTGTTTTTTTTTGAAAATAGGATTATTGTGTTTTTTTAGATATTTTTGTGAATAAATAAAGCTAAATATGAACCTAAAGAGAATTTTAATTTAGCTATTGCTTTTTTTAACACAAAATTAGATTAGTTTGATTATAATTTAATTTGATTGTAAAAATAATATAGTTTAATGAATATATGAATGACAACGGGCAAGTTTGAGGCGGAGTTTTTCGTTGTTGACATCTCGTCCTGTACCCCATTAGAAAAAAATTTTTAGATCCTCGTTCCCGCACCACATGGGGACAGGAATTCCTGATCCTATCCCATTTTCAGGTTTTTATTAAAATTTTTTATTTTATTTTAATGTTAAAATTATTTTTTATTTTAATTAATTAGTCAATTATATAATTTTTTAAATAAAAAAATATCTTTTACTTAAAATAAGTGTTATATTTTTATTTTATTATTTTTTAAAAATATTAATTATATTAAAATATAAATAATTATTATATATATAAATATATTTTAGGGTAGGAAAAATATTTTATTGAAAAAACAGTCCCGCTTTGGGTGGGGATCGGGATGACGTAATAAGGAGCGGGTCTAAATTGTCATCCCTAAATTAATAAACTGTGTTTGACAAAGTAAATTATTTGAAAGGAACTTTATTATAATATCAAAATAATGCTAGTAGAATTAGTGTTTAAAAAAATATTATGATTTTTTTCTTATACCCTTATTTTTTTTATTAAATGACATGTTATATCATTTAATTCCAAATTTAGATTTTTAATTTTTGACACTAAATATGCAATTATTTTGTTATTTTACATTGATGTTTATTATTTTGATTTGATATATTTATATATATAATTTGTTTGTATTATGTATTTAAATATATTTTATTTTTTATTAATATAAATATAATTTTTTATGTCATTTTATATTTTTCAACTAATTTTACTAAATATTTTTAATTCAATCAACTAAATTATCAGCTATTAGATTTTCAGTCAGTAAAATATTAATTACAATAAAAAATTTGCCACTAAATTATTAGTTAGTTTTAGAAAAGAAAAAAAAACCTTAATAATAGCATCTTTGAAAGCATATTTTTCTGATGGTAAACTGCAACTATATCTTTGAATTGAAAAAAAATTGAAAAAGAAGCAAATAAATTATAAACTGAATATCTATTACATGACTTCCATCTCATTATTCAACTAAACTAAGTTGAATCCAGGTCATTGTTCAACAACCAACCATGTTATTCCTTTCATACCTTTCACCACCAAAGGGTTCACCATCAGATTCAAAGAGTCATAGCTTCCAAGGTTCGCCACAAAACTCCATCTTTCAACGTTGTCATGATGAGATTCTTAAAATAGTTACCTTTTTGTCTATTTTAGAGACACCACCAATTTAAGAATAGGAATATATGCTACTGTCTTTTCTAATTTGACTCTTACATGATTGATGACTGACAAGCTAGGACACTGTCAATCTGAACAAGTATATCACCACGTGCTGTTACTTAATTTAACCTTTTTCCCAATCACAAAAGTTTATATCCAGTATTGTGTTGACTCTGCAACAGTAATCTAATGTTGAAATGATGCCTCTATTCTTTGGTTAGGATGGTGATGTGTACTTTTGGCTTTTTTGGTATTGTTAGATTCCTGGACTGCCCCCACTGGTTATTACTTGTTTAAAATAGTGCCTCTCGGATAAGCTTTAGAGCATTTTTTTTCCTTTTGCAAATAGAATGCTGCAATTATATCGACTTTAGCTATCTCTTATTTTTAACAGTTTCTTATATGTTTAGTTAAATTTTCTTTAGTGGTTCTATGCTTTGCTCTCCAATGCATGTGCAGCAGAAGAAGAAATAGCTATAGTCCCTCAGAATATAGTATTGTCAATTTAGTTAATAATGAATAGAAATAATTTTAAGTTCTTATCTGCTATTAACTAATATTCTACTCAAGTCAAAGCTGCTCATTGCTAAATTTCCATTGTTTGGCATTTGGTAGAAACACAATAAAAGAAACAATGGATAAAGTCTTAACTTTTGAAACTAAATTTAGATTTTCCTTTTTGTGTTTTCAGAAAAAAAAATCAATTAGATTGCTAAAAAAATAGAATTAAGGAAGAAGATAAGATGGAAAGCAAAACATATAAAAGGGAACATACATACATATAGTGGCATTCCTACCTTTATTGATTATAAATAAATTTCCTACCTTTTATTGATTATAATGAATTTCACTAATCAAGGAAAGGAAATCGTAATGCAAAGGGAGGAAATAACGAAGAGTAAGGAAACTAATTAAAAAATAAATAAGGAAAATCCAATCAAGAATATGCAAGGAAAGGGGAGAGAATCTCCTATTGTCAATTGATAAAATTTCCAGGAAGTTAAAATATATATTTGATTCTAAAAAACATAAAAGAATGTTTCTAAAATAATATAATATGATTTTGTACAAAATATAATAGAGGGACCCCATAAATTACTGATTTGTCACAGTGGTTAAACCACCCACAAAAGAAATGGAGTCCCCACTGAACTTTGTTCATGTAAGAATAATCTAGAAATTGTATAAGGTTGCTAGATGCTCTAAGGTTGCCAATCTAATCAATATCACCATGCCACGGAGGAATAATCTCCAAATCCATTTTTTTTCTTCTCTCTCCCTTAAAGTACTCTTCAATAGTATAAATAGACATATGAGTCTTCTTTTATTGTCATTCAGTTTTGTGTAAGGCATCCCGCAGTAGTTTCTTCCTTCTCAATATGGATTTGGTATTTGAGATGACAATTTTCTTCACTTTGGTTCTTGTTGCTGTGATCTCCCTGGAGTCTGTTGTGAGTGCTAGGCAGTGGCCTTTGGCAGGTGCAAAGCGATTGAACATATTGGACAACGAACATCTTGTAACTAATTTGCCTGGCCAACCAGATGTGGACTTTAGGCACTATGCTGGTTATATTACAGTGAATGAGAAGAATGGAAGGGCACTCTTTTATTGGTTCTATGAGGCCACCACTCACCCTGAAGAAAAACCTTTGGTGCTATGGCTTAATGGAGGTAAGTACAAAGAGATAAACATCATTTATGTAGCCAACTTAAATAATTTCACATTCACCAGAAATGAAATCGACATTAATTCTGATAAGTTGATTACGTACTGGTGGCAATAACTTAAAAATGTGCCTTTTTCTTTTGCATACCTGAGGAAGAAAAATGAAAACAAGTATCTTTTCTTATTTCCAAACCATAATGGCCTTCGGGTACATGGGAATAATGAATGTTGGCCTAAACAAATTCGACTGGGTCTAAAGTCAGGATTTTGAGACGCATTAAATATTATTTTCTAGGCCATTCAGATTCCAATACTAATTTTTTGACCAAAATATTTGCATTTATTTGTTGTGTAGTGGAAACAATATGTTTTTCTCAATGTTGTCATGCTGGCTGGTCCTTGGACAGATCCCCATCCCTAATAAACAAACTTGTGTTAATATATAGACAATTGCTTAAAGTTGTTTTAGGATATAATATGATAATACACATCTTAATTTCTTATTTGACGAAGTTATTTTCAATCCCTCCTGTCATGGATTTTATTCTTTGTTGTTAAATAAGGTGACAAGAAGCTTTATCTTTCAGGTCCTGGGTGCTCTTCTGTGGGATATGGAGCAACACAAGAGATTGGCCCTTTCCTAGTGGACAATGATGGGCATGGACTTAAATATAATCCCTACTCATGGAATAGTGGTATATGTGGTCCCAAAGTTTTTCAGCACACTATCCAATATCTTTACAATAAAATATTCCATGTGCTATTACTTTTGCAGTCACATAATTCTCCACAATGATTATAAGATTAATATATATATATATATATATATATATATATATATATATATATATATATATATATATATATTCTTTATGCTTATGCTTATTGATGACGCAGAAGCCAACATGCTGTTCCTGGAATCCCCTGTTGGAGTTGGTTTTTCATACTCAAATATAACCAGTGATTACAATTCCCTGGGAGATGATTTTACTGGTGAATTGAATTCAATGCTTGAAACCCTTTTAATTATTTTATTGGTTAAAATCCTGAATCTAATTACTCTATACCTCTTTGTTAGCAAATGATGCTTATGCTTTTCTGCATAAGTGGTTTCTCAAATTTCCATCATACAGATCTCGGGCGTTTTATATAGCAGGGGAGAGCTATGCAGGTACTTCACCATTAACGATGCTTTGCTTCAATCATCTTGAGGAAATTCTCATGTTCTCCCAACATAAATTATTTAACATGCTTTAACAGGAAAATATGTTCCAGAGCTTGCTGAACTGATACATGAGAACAACAATGATCCTTTCTTTCACATTGATCTCCGGGGTATTCTGGTATGATCCTTGATATATATATAGAACTGGAATAATAAATCCTATTTCTCAACAAATAACTTTACTAAGAATCTTTTATTCACCACTATTTACAGATGGGTAATCCTGAAACAAGTAATGCGGAGGACTGGACAGGTATGGTTGATTATGCTTGGAGCCATGCCGTCATATCAGATGAAACCCACAAGATTATAGGAAAAACCTGCAACTTTAGCAGTAATGATCCATGGAAAAATGATGATTGTAATCAAGCTGTTGCAGAATTATTCAGACAGTACAAGGAGATTGATATTTATAGCCTTTACACCTCAGTTTGTATTGGTGATTCAGCAAGTTCGGATGACAAATCTGTGCAAGTCATCTTCCCTCATAAATCGACAATGGTAAATAATAATTTTAGATCCAGCTCCTCTCTAAACTTTGAAGATTGATGATAAGTATATATGAGGTAAATTAAGCTGAAACACAAAGTCATTCACATGAACATAACATAATGCAAAAAAATTCATATGGTATCAGATGCCTAGGATTATGGGCGGTTACGATCCGTGCCTGGATGATTATGCTAGAGCTTTCTACAACAGACCCGACGTTCAAAAGGCCCTCCATGTCAGTGACGGTCACCGCCTGAAGAACTGGAGCATCTGCAAGTAATACAAATAATTCTCTGCCCCTTTCATGGCTTCTCTGTAATAGTTGTGTACTTGAGCTGAAAATTATGTCTGAAAATTTAATCAATCATTTGAACAGTTCGGTATATATACTTTGTTTGTTGATTTCAGTCAAAAGATATACTATGAGTGGACGGACTCAAAGCTGTCGGTTCTTCCTATATACAAGAAGCTGATAGCAGCAAGACTTAGAATATGGGTGTACAGGTCTTAATTGTTCCCTGACTAATAAAAGCTAGTAGCAAATTCTAATGAAAAAAATGTGTTACCAGAGATTCATGCACTTATAGACACAGTGATGAATCATCTTTATGCTCTGTTAATCTCACGGTACATAATTTTTTTGGTGGCTCAGTGGAGATACAGATGGAAGAGTTCCTGTACTGTCCACAAGATACAGCCTAGCTGCTCTAGGGCTCAACATCACCAAAGCATGGAGGCCCTGGTACCACCAGAAACAGGTCAATTATCAACTGAAATTTTTCCTTAACACAGTTGATGGCGTTCATTTAGCTATCATTAATTAAGGTAGATGTATTACTCTTAATCTGTTATCAGGTGAGTGGGTGGGTTCAAGAATATGAGGGACTTGTGTTTGCAACATTTAGAGGAGCAGGCCATGCTGTGCCTATATTCAAACCCAGTGAGTCACTGGCATTCTTCTCAGCCTTTCTTCAAGGGCAATCTTTGCCTTCTTCGCGGTAAATCAGCGATCCTAAGTAATGGATCGGCTGCCTGGTTTCCCAATGATTTTGTTTTTAATTACTACATTAGGCTGTTGTACGTAGCAGAATACAGTCTAATAGTCAAAAGATTTTTTTTTCTTTTATTCCCTGTCTGAGAGTCTTGGATATCAAACTTCTCATGCTTATAGTAGAACTAATGGATATCCAGTTCTCCAATTTCAACGTCAAAATATGTAAAAACTCTTGTTGCGATGAAAGTTGTTTGTTATGATAGTAGATGTGTAACCAGATAAAAGCTAGTTCCGATTCCATGAAAACCACCCACTTATCTGAATAATCATCCTAAGGGCAATACAAGAATTCCTAGGCAGAAAATGTGCTATAATTGTTACCAACCCAAAGCCAACCTTAAATTCCAAAAATTAATAAGAGTTAATATATTATAAAACGTTCTCAATTTTATGAAATTTATAATCAAAACTTGTCCAAGAAAATATATAACGTGTTAGCTTCATTTTAAATCACTCTTAAAAGTAGTGAAATGCTAATAACATTTTTTTTTCTGAGAAGTGACTACTCAGCACTCTTATTATAACAGAAATACAAAGCAAATCACTAAATCATGCTTAAAAACATGCCTTTAGTATTTTCTCAATATAGATATATAAATCAACAAGCCAAAGCTAAAATCCTAAATTTTTCAAGCTTGGTTCAAAGTGTACCGATCAGGTATAGACTTGGATGCTGCAACCTCGTAGCTCTGGAACAAGGCTATTATTACTGAGTTTTCCAAATCATATTCTAAGAGAACCTTTAAGGGGAGTGATGAGCTCTTTAATTATATGAGACTTGGTTTGAAGTTTAATGGCACAGAAAAATCCATGGATGGAGTTCTTGTGATAGGCAAAGAAGCATGTGGTTTGGCAGCATAGCTAGTGGTGTAGTGCTTGAAGTATCGGCGATCAAAGTGATAAGTATAGGTAGCAACTGCTCGTTGTACCTTAGTAGGTGGTTTAAAATGCAGACAAGGAGTGATCAATGGCTTTGGTGTTAATTGAGGAAGCTCTGATGGCTTTGATGGTGGCAATTGGATGGGCAAATATATAGCCTTCTGAATGTCTCCAATCATTTCTGTGTTGGAATCATATCTATTGCTGGAATCAAAGAACATTTGAAATACTTTCAGGCATGATAAATGGAGTTGTCTGAACTGTTTTGGTAAATCATTAGATTCAGCCATTAAAGCATGCTTCAAGAACTCTCTTCTCTTCTCTTCCACTATCTCTTCCACATGTGCTATTGAATCTTCAATCTCAGATCCTGGATTCCTTTCCATGTCAAGCAAAACAAAGTTTGTTTTTCCATCCCTTTGTTCCTTCTGTGAATAATCCATTCATGAAATTATATATGTATATGTTAGCTTCCAAAATATTATATATACATACATTTAATAGCATCCTCAACTTTTTTAGGTGCCTAATTAGACACATGAACTTATAAATTCGATAACTTCCATCCACCTAAACTTACAAAATTTTATATTTTTTGAACACTTAAATTTGATTAAACCTTATAAGTAAGTGTTCAAGGTGTTCGTAAGTTATCGAATTTACAATTTCAGGTGCTGGGGGCTATTAGATAATTCAATATTAAGTATATCGAGCTAACTATCGATTTACCTCATAACTCTGTAAATCATTCAACAAACGAGAGAGAAACATGGTGAGTTTGGTAAGGGTGTGATGTTGGGTTGGGTTGAGTTGGTAATTGGGTAAGAAACATGAAGCATGAAGAAGCAAGGTATGTGCAGCTATAGAAGTCATGGCGATTTCAAGATATTCCTCCGCAGATGGTATGAATCCACTTCTGCTCCACTTGGCTTCCGTAAACCAGGCTTTGAATGTTTCATGCCACTTCATAGACATTCAAGATTAATGCTAAATTAATAATCAACAGAGCAAGGACAAAAAACAATAAACCTTGTAGAAAAAATTAAACAGAAAAAAGATTTGAAATAAAGCATACTATGAATCGAAGATGGTTTGTTATATCTTTTCCCTTCAGTTGGAAGTGTTTTGCTGCCATTTCTCGTACAAAATTATCAAGAACATTGAAAATCCTCCTGCCATGCCCACTCAAGCCTTCACCATCCCATCTGTCAAAGTCAATAATAAAGAAAATAAAATGTTAAATATTTTATTCTATGCATGTCTATATTTACTATTACATAGATAGAGTCCGCACAACATATTATAAGCAGTAGATGTAGAATTGTGCTCATCTTAATTATACGACAACATAAAAACAATTTTGTGCTACAATAGCCTATTCCATTGCAATAAGATGTTCAAACTGTTACAATAACCTACAATAGCGAGAGTGTGTATACATACATTTATATAGTGGCTGACAACCTGTCATTGTAGACAAATGGCAACAATTTTGTGTCGGGTCACTTCTCTTGTTCATTTTTTTAAGCAGTAATTCCTTCTCAATTTCTGAGTTTTAAGTTGTTTATTTGCTTGACATAGACTAATGTTTCATTTATTTATTTATATATAAAAGCCAAAAGGGAAAAAATATTAATTACCTTTTAACAGCATGTGTGAGACGTTTCAAATCATCAAGACAACCTTCCATATCATAAAAATCATCAGCAACTGTGATAATTATTGCACTTTTGGCAACTATCATACGGATATCAGAATCCTGAGGCAATGAAGTACTGGCAGAAATAGCAAAGTAACAATATGTAGTTTTTTCTCTACCAAATCCCAGATCTGTAAGACCCCAGCTCTTAGACCACCTATTAAACAAACATGATTAATTTCTATCTTTGTGACTGTGACAAAAATATAGTTTTACTAATCAATTCTCTCGCAGAATTTATTATATTTACCTTTTCAGCTCTTCCAATTCATTCTTATAAATTGACTGTCTAAACTCGTAGTTTCTTGTGGCAAGCTGTATTAGCTTTTCATTGTCAAAGCTTGAAAACCTGATGTCAAATACTTCTGTCAGTTGGTAGAACTTGTACTTTCTTTTACCCATTTTATCTTCTAGAGGATTAATTTCATTAACAACTATTCAACTTGTTAAATATATTATATTTAGCCCATTATTTAACGTAAATCTTATAAAATTGGATTTGACCAACCAAAAGTGTCGCTAATTCGGAGCTCTTGCTACATCGGCGATACCTAAGAGGCAGGTTGTAAAACCGCTGCTATCCATTGAAGGAGCGGTAAAAGCCGTCTCTACAGAGGCACAACACCATCGCTGTTGGTACTGTTTGATGTAGTGCAAGTAAAGTTTTTCTAATTTGGTTATATAAAACTCTCACATAAAAAAATTTGGTCAAATCTCTTTAAATATTTAGTAATAACTTTATTCAAACAAAATTAAAGTTGATTCATTACAAAATTTGAAGTTTAACGATCGATCATAGCGAAATTTGTCAATAAATTCAACAATATTCAAGTGAATTGATATTTTTCCTAATTTTATTTTATTCAGGAGAATAAAGTTTTATATATTTATATATATACCTAAGGAAGGAGGCTTTTCCCATCCAAAGAGCGGTGATGTTGTTTTCTTCAATCCACATTCTGTGCTCTAAGTGATCTAGTCGAGCTACCCAGGGAAACCTCAACTCATGCTTCATCTGTGATATATTTTTAATTTTCACGTTTTTAAAATTAGAAATATTTAAATGTTTGAATTTACAATTTATCACTAGGCATATATGTACATATATTTCATTTGAGATTCTTATTTTTTTTTTTCTAAATTATTTTGATATATTATTTGGGATTGCATTTAAAAAGTTCTAAAGATAGAAAGATTGAAAACTATATATTTTCTGCATATATAACTATATCTATTTATGTCATCATTTATAAATTGATATATATATATATATATATATATATATACACACGTAATTGATGACATACCATTGTACGAAAATTTGGGAATGTAAAGGTCTTTTTTTGGTCACTGTTGACGTCCACTGATATGCTTTTCTCAAGCAATTTCCTAGAAAATGATTTGGCTTCTTCAAGTATATATTCCCCGGGAAACATAAGCTCAGTTGCTTTGTGAACGTTAAGCATTACACAGGAGAAGAATTCACTGTTGTTTTGGATAAGATCTTGAATTTCTTCATCATGTAAAAACCAGCAAAATATCACTGCAAAATGTCCAAGAGAAAAAAGGAAAAAAAAAATACTAAGTTCATTAATTAAATCACACCATACTGGAAAAATTTAGACAAAAACATGCGTTCTATTAATTTAATCCCTAGATTTCTGTTGTCTTCTATTAGGTTGCTAAACGAGTCTATTGTATTCTATTATATCTCTAAGCATCATTTTAGCACATATTACATCGCTGAATAATTATTTTACCAAAAGTTGAGTAATTGTTTAGAGATCCAATGTGTTGTCAAATTTGGACACAGTTTAGGGATCCAAAAAAAGTACAATAAAAATTTAGGAACTCAAAAAGAGAAAAAAAGAAAACTATATTCAAGGACCAAAATATGCTTTTTGCTAAAAAATTGACCAGAAAAAAATTTGTAGTTGGGATCCATGTGAATCATACGTACATGGTGATACATCCTATCCGTGCATACGCAGGAGCCAAAATGCCAAAGAGTCTTTGTATAGCTTCTGTTCAATTGAATTTATTTGCTTTTCCCATGATTCTTCTTTCATATAATAATACCTGCTAAAAACAAAAACAAAAGTTAAATTACATGGAAGGCGTATATAATAAAGCAACTTTCAAATTCTAGTGTAGACTGAGGAAACCAATCCAAACTTTTTTTTTTCTTTTTTGGTTCTTATATGAGGTTTCGAAACCGAGATTTAGGAGAGGGGAGAGGAGGGGAGGGGTGAAGCCCCCTAATGCTGCTGAGGCACATGCCCCCGCCAAACCAATCCAAAATTTAATATCATATTAAGAAATTTAAAGTTAACCTTAAAATTTAAAAATTGAAGCTAAGCTAGTAAGTTATGAAAAGACTCCCATGAGATTTATAATAAGAGGTAAGAAATATGTTTAATTTGTTACCTGTAAATTTGCTCCAACATTTGTTCAATCTCTTGGTTGAAATGCTCAGCCAAACCCAGCCTTTGTAATTGGTTGACCATACAAAGCTTTATTAGGTCCTCGTCCATGGGATATGTTGATGGAACTGCTTGTCTCAATAAAATTTCCAATTAATTAAAGAAATAACAAACATAAAGAAAGAACATTTACATGATAAGTATTTCTCTCAGTTTGAGTATAGACTCAAATTCAAGTCAATTACTATCGATCTCTTTATAAATAACTATCTTTTTCGTTGGTCAAATAATTAATGTCCATTAAAATTGGACTTGCTATGTATTTAAATTTGATCTATATATGCTTTTATTTATACATCGAACTAAAAATGCAGTATCATATATAATAAAAGTTATTTTTTTATAAATTTTATAATATAAAATAAAAATTAATTTTTTAATATGACACAATTTCATTTTTGTTGGGTCCATAAATGTATAAATATGATCTATGAAAAAAAAAAAAAGAAGCAGAAGAAGAAGGCAACAGGACTCTAACCTCCACTGGGACAATTTTGAACGAGAGATTGCAAATATGCTAAACATTGGTTGTTTCCGGTGGCCATGAAGGCTTGAGCAGTAGCAGAAGGGGAGTGGAACAAAGAACCATCACTATACAAGTTGTTAATCACAAGTTGTTGATCTGTATTGTACAAAGGCAGTGTTTCAAGATACGCCAGTAATGGAGGGTAATGGTATTTGTCCATCAGTTTCTCCCTGTGATATAATTAATTAATTGATTAAGGTAACATACGTTATATAAGTAAAATTAGAATGTTATATATTAATTATCAATTAACAGCATGAATTAATAGAGTACCTTTCAAGAATTTTCTGCCTTTTATAGAACATCTCCATAACTGTTGCCTTTAGCCCATCATTGAACATAATCTGTAAACCATTTGTATGTGCAAGCTCAAGCATTGCCGGGAAAATTATAGCAAACCACCGTGGACATGAGTCCTCTATTTCTCCAATAAACTGCTCTGTCTTTTCCTCAATGAACGCCATACCTGCATCCAATATATAATATATGGAAGTTGACACCTTATCCTGTGTGTATATATGGAAGTAGGTAGCTAGACAATGACAAGTAGATCACATCAACATAATTTATATTTATGATTCAGCTAATATATAAGGCTTTGATTGTATTCCAACTAAAAACTGTACAATTAATTAATTAATTTTTATGTAAATGACCTTTATCGATCATTAATTTCCCAACTTGCCATCTTTTAAGTGCAACCATGCAAGCAATGGTAGCAGGAAGGCATTCAATGGTGGCATTGCCATGAGCATCAGGGTCACCCCAAAAGCCTTCTTCTCTTTGGTTTTTAAGCACCCAAGTCAAGCAATTCATGAACATGGGTTGCGAAGGGTTTGAAGTATTAGGAACCATGGCTAGCCATGCGGTGTCATAAGCAGAAGTGGCTATCAAGGAATAAGGATTCCACCCTATAAATATTTCTTGCTTAAGCTTTGCAACTAAAGCTTTAATGGAGGCATGAGAAAATTCCATCATTACTTAAGGACTCTATAAGAAATACAAGCAAGAAAGGAATCTGAACTTGTGGTAGAGTATCTTGCTTCCATAGAAAAGAAATGCCCATATATATAGGAAAATGTTTTTGATTGCAAATTGGACTTTACTTAAAAACGTGTGATGTTATTGTACATTTGAAATTAAAATCCATGCAATCTGATTTTCAGATACATTTGTTTTCACACGGTGATATATGAAAAAATTATGAACTGAAATTCATCATATTTTCATTCATAAATTAAATTAGCAATTATATTAGATTTAAATTAATATCTGCAAAAAATTCCTCTTTTGTAGAAATAATTTGTTTCAAATTCAAACGTAATAATTACATAAAAAAAAAGGCTGAAATGAACTCTAATCAATTGCATCGGAGTGCTTGTAAATTCACATCAATTCGATAGAGTGCTTTCAAGTCATACTCATTGGTTATTTTATTTATTTTTTTAACATGCATTATTTTTATCATTGTTCCATCTAACTTCAATTGCTAATTATATAAGAAGAATAAAAAAATAAGGATTTTTCTTCCTAAGAATAATTTATACAATTAGAATTTAGAAGGAGATATCAAAATTTGACACAAATTAGAAATATTTCTGTGAAGGAGTGTTTTTATGATTGATACACCTGTGTGTGGTATCCATGAAACACATTTTGTTTGGTAGGGTCCATTCCTAATTTAGTCAAACTAGACTTTATTAGAAAAATAAAAAAAAATTCACCTTCTGTACAAATTTTATCTAAAATATTCTTATCACCTGAAATTTGAAGGTGTTTGGACATGCATTAACATATATATAATACAAAATTAGAAGCTGGACAATCGAGTTTCTGACTCCGACCATAATATGTCAAAAGTTCAGTAAATATAGTAATTTAATTATAAAAAATGAAAACATTATATCCAGTACTCTATTTATGGATTTTTTTTTCCTTTAATAGTTTTGTCACCAAAATAATTTGGGAGAATGATGTAAAAAGTACAGTTTAAATAACAACATATACACATATATCTGATGAGAAATGCTAACACTGTATAAATAAAAAATTTGATTCCTAATTATAATTTCAAAAAGAAAATTCTCTCAGGGAATTTCATTGGCTGGCAGGAAAGGGATGGGCAAAAGAAGCCGTTGATGATAACTTTTGTTTCCCTCTGTTTCGGATCAATATTAAAAAATATGTTTAAAATTTTTTTTAATTTAATTGATTTATTTTTTTAAATTTTTTTATAAGTTAATTTTTTTAAATTTTTTTTAAAAAATATTTATATATCTGATTTTTTTAAAAAATAATTTTAAAAATTTTAAAAAAATTAAAAATAATTTTTTAAAAAAAAATGCTCTTTGCACCCTCTATTTTTTAAAAAAATTTAATTTTAATTTTTTTTCCTGCCAGTCTTCGACTCTTTTTCTCTCTCCTAGGTATGATTATGCGTTAACCCATTTTTAGGTACTTAATTTGCTAATGATCCCGAAACTTTTTTTTTTATCAATCATTTATTTATTTGTTTGTTTGTTTTTGTATGGAAAAAAAATATTGGTATTTATGATAAAATTCAATATAATTGACCCCTCATAAAGATTTCGGCCATTTTATATTTTCACTATTTTGGTCCAGTTGACCTACATTTGACTTCTAAATTCAGGCTATTTCATAATTTCAAAATTTTAGTATGAAAATTATTTATGACAAATTTTTAAAATTAGAATTGTCAATTTTGGATATGAAACAATATGATACATACTCTATGCAAGAGGATAAGAATACGTCTAACTAGACACATTTAAAAATTTATAAAATATCTAATAATTAAAATTTTAAATTATATATTAATATTTTTAAATATATGTATAAGTTTAAATATGAATAAATTTGGAATATATTCTATTATAATTAATTATGTTAATATATGAGAATAAAAATTAGCAAATTAGTGATATAATTTGTATTAGTAATAATCATATAGATAATTAAATGTTTAAATTTTACTTTTTGCATATACACATATGTTTATATATATTTATATATATGTTATATTATACCAAATTATTAATGCATTATAAAAATTAATATATATTTATAAAATATTAATTTTAATTGTTTATATTATATATGTGTATATATTTTTATAAACGTGTTAAATAATCATATAATACGAAACGATATATTTAAATTAATACGAATAGTGATACGATATGTTTAAAAGTATAAAACACCAATTGTTAGTTATATTTAAAATGATGGTCAATTTAAATCAATATTTTTTAAAAATAAATAATATACTTTTTGGCCATATTTTTAAAATCTATTTGCATCTTTAGTGTTTTCCTTTGTAACAATTTTTTGAGCTTAAAATCTCTCTCCAAACTAACTCTACAAATATTTGTTGGAAGAGTTGCGTTTGTTAAAAACAATTTTTAAGGGATAAATTAAGAATTTAATTATAATTATAGTGGAACAAATTTCAAATTAATGAACTCTCTAAACGCAACCAATTCTATTAATGTAAAACACACGTCAATTTCGGAAAATGTTTATATTTCATTTCATTTCATGTGTATATTTTATTATTTAAACCATATATTTTATTTTAAAGAATTTTTTTTTAAAAAAATAGTTTCGTAACGTTTCAATGCTTTAATTGCCTCTATAACCACCTAGCGCTTGTCTGCGACCGTAGTTTTAAATATTAGTTAAACGTATGGCATATTGATTTCAAAATCGATGTAACCGTGTTAGTCTAAATGATGATATAAAATTGTTTAAATTAATAAAAAATCAACAACAAAATTTAATATATAATATATTAAATTAATAAATATTTAAACAAGCATTATTTTATTTAAAAAATATAAATTATATAATATTTTCATAATAATAGTATAATAAATACTTAAGTAAATAATTTTATTATAAAATAATGTTTTAATTTTTTATAAACAAATGAATACTTTATTGAATACGAAGAAAAAACCACATTTCTCAAAAAGAGAATGATAATAAAAAAAATTCTTCTTTATAACTGAATAATATAAAGCAAAATTAAAAATTATATTTATAAAAATATATATTACAAAATTAAATAATTTAGCATCAGAAAAAATATTGTGAAAGATCATTGGTATTTTGTTCAAATGAAAAAATATTAAACGATGAACTTGTTTTATCGAATTTATTGACTCATAACTTTGAAAAATATTATTCATCTCAATTGCACAGTTGTATAATAAATTTGTCTAGACTATTTATCCTAATGATCATGTAGATATCTATAATAAAACTGGAGAACAAATGGATCAATACGAAAATTAACTTCATATTCCTATTTTAAATTAATAATAATTTAATTTGAAACAACTAAAAGTCAACATATTAAGCATAAATAATTTAAGGACCTATAGATTATAACTAATATAATTTCTCTCTTAAATTTAAAAAAATTAAAAAATAATATATTTATTCAGACAGTTTTAAAAAAAATTATATTTATAATTTAAATTAATAATTTTTAATTTTTTGGACTATTATATAATGTTTGTATTATTCATATAATATATAACAGTGTTTTATTTCTATTTTCAATTAAAAAAACGTTAATAACATATCGTACCATCACCCTACCTGCGACCATCTTCTACTGTTCTGCATCAGCAGGTGCCCCTTTTCCGCCATCATTTGGCCCACCATTCGGCTAGCCCTGTTTTGCCTTTTTTTTTTTTTAAAGTTAATTTCTTCAAGCTATTTTCTTCGCTAAAACATGGTTAAAAAGACGGTTATTCACTAATCATTATGTAATTGATTTATATTTTATTTTATTAAATCTTAGCAAACAGATAAAATCATTTGCTTGGTTAGGAGAATTTAATTAGGATTAGATTCTCAACACTAGTTGATCAATGTGAACGGAAAAATTTGACAAAATCACATAAATTGGGAATCAATAATTTATTATTGTTAGTGGTTAAGCTATCACTATCACATGAAAAATCAAATTTGGATTAGATTATGCCATTTGAATTTTAAAAGGATGGACAAAAAATATTTAGAAGTCGTGACATCAGCTATATATGTTCAAACATTGTAAATGAAATTAATATGATTTCACTGTATTTCATTAAAATGAATACAGCCATACAGGGCTGTTATATAGAGTTGTACAACATGACAAATGATAAGATGAGAATTAACAAACAAGGTTTGAAATACAAGAACAGAGAATGAATTAAGTGTTATCTGCTAATACCCCCCCTCTATCCCGATGTCAGAGACTGCATGAACACACAACAGTTGGCGAAGAAGAAGAAAACGTTGAGATGGCAGCGGTTTCATTAAAATGTCAGCGATTTGCTCCTTGGAGGAAAGAAATCGCACCTGAAACTCGTTGGTTGCTACTCGTTCTCTCACAAAATGTTTGCCAACTAGATAAAATCATAACTGTGTTAAACAATATTAAAAGAGTTTAATTTGATAAAATAAAAAGTAAAGGGTTTAGAATGAGGAGATAAAAAAAAATTTAATTAGAGACAAATAATGTCTCAATATTATTTAAAGGTTTTCATGTGTTATTGTCGTTATTAATTGATTATGGATGGTGTTAAACGTATCTGGATGTAAATAATAGTGTGTTGTGTGATCTCTAAATGGTCTTCATATTACATCCCTCTTTTGAAATTACTATTACTTTTTTTTTAATAAAAAAAATTATCATGAGTTTCAGATAATAATTATCAACATTTAATTTTATTCATATAAGAAATTGTTTGATGTCTAATTCTGTATCGATTTTTCTTTTCTTTTGAAAATAAAAGCCACAAAAAGGTATGCAAATTTACAGGATTTATTACAAGAAGCCGTGAGCAAAACAAATTAGAATGTGTTAGTTTACTGTTGGACCATTTCCTATTGGCTTCCAGGTTTTTATGATTTTATGTGTGTCTTTGACTCTTTGTCTTTATTATATTGCCGTCGATGGTTTGTCCTTATTATATTGTCACTACTGATGAACTTTAATGTCATCAGAGCTTAATTTCAATCATTGTTTTTGAATTTTATATTTTTTAATAATAATAATAACTTTAATTTATAATAAATTTATCTATTTTAATTTTTATTATAATATAAAAATCCTTCAATCATTTATTTACTATCAATACATCGTTATTTTAGATAATATGATAATTTTAATATTTTTTTAATTAATTGTAAAACTTCCTTCTTTTTCTCATTTTCTTTTCTCTTTCTCGTGTGTTCTGAATACTCACTACTTAATTTTGTTAGCTGAAATGAGAGAGAAACTCATAAAATCTAGAGATAGAATGGACTGAATGAGTGGGAGAGAGACAAATAGTGATGCATGGAGGAGAAGTGGAAGATAAAAAAAAAAACATTTTTAGATTGTAAAAAAAAAATTAAAAAAGAGCAAATTTTAAGATTGCATTTTAAAAAGTTGGAAACAGAAGTATGGTGTACGTGAAACAATTAATCGAAAGAGATGCATGCAAATGTAAAACATCTTTCAAAAAGCCGCATGCAAAATAAATTAATTTGAATGGTTTTTCATGCAGTGGCAGACCATTCCTTATTGGTTTAAACAAGCAGCCAACAGGTTTAATTTAAATAAGGGTTCTGATTATTCATAATTGTCTTTCCTCTCTGTTCATCCGTCGTCATTGACTTTCATCTCTTTTAAAAAATTAATGTGCTTAAATTTGAATAACAAAAACAAAAAATCTTCATTTTTAATTTTTATATATAAAAAAAAATCCTTAACATTCAACTAAATTGTTAGCCATTAGATGACTATTAAAAACTCAAAGAAATGTGAAAATTTGAGCTATAAATCGATAGCCTCACAAAAATCAAAGAATCCAATACCATGTACAACTAGGTCTTTCTATTATTTTGGACAGGGGCGGCTTAGAGCTTAGGACTAGGACCCAATTCTTAAGGGTTTCTTCTTTATTTGTTATTAATTCATATGAAAGAAATAAGTGTATTATTTTATTAGATTTTAAACATATGATATGAAATTTAAATGATGAATTATTCATGATTAGTCAGCTTAAATGTCATATTACAAATTGATTTAATTTTTTGGGTAAATTTAAAAAGTTAACTAATATATTATTTTAAATACCATTAATTTTTAGATTTACACAATAAACTAAACTCTAAATGATTTTTCTTATATCATATTTTTTATCAGTTTATGTTTCTATTTTTTTAAATAATTTATATCTCCCTAAATTTAGAAGGAAAAAATAAAAAATTTTGCATGGATTTCTAATTAATTCTTGCTTTGCTTTTTGAGCTGGCCCAGTTTTGGAGATGTGTAGAATTTTTGTAGTCAATTCACGTGTTGAAAGTCAATCAATCAAGTCGAAAATTCAAACAAAAATGAGGCTGAAATTAATTTTTTTTATAAAATATATCAAAATAAATAAATAAATAAAATTCCAAGCCCATGTGTTCACGAATCGTGAAAAAGCATACTTCGTTTTTCTTGCCAAGATTGTCTACTCAAATGTGTGATGCACAATCTATAAGGTGAAAACCACTCATTGTTTATTCATTAAAATATTATATTTTTATTGTCAAATAAATTAAATTATTGTTATAATTAATTAATATTAAAATTAATAAATTGCTTAAAAATAATAATTATAAAATTTAGGAAAATTAAGGAAAATACACAACATTTCATTTATAAAATAAAAATTAACATAAAACATTAAAATAAAACTTAATTAAATCCAACAAAAAAATACTATATTAATCATTATTATATTATATTATATATTAATAATATTATATTATATACTACATAATTATATTAACAATATATTTATATTAATTTTGTCAATAATTATATTCATATTATTTAAACTAATTTTATATTTAATTATATTAACTTAGTTAATTAAATACAGTTAATTATTATTTATTCATTTTAATTAATTTTATTATAAAATAAGAAAAATTAACCTCATTTGAATATTTTAATCAACTTATATCTAATTTTACAAGTTTGAAAATTTGCAAGTAATTACCTCGTTCGTTAAATAAGCATTTGAAATTGCACTTGAAAGACTTAACGATGCTCTTAAGAAAATGAAAGAAAAAAACAAGATTTGACAGGAGATTCTAATTTTTAAGTGATGACCCGATTGATTACACTAGGATTTTAGGTCTAAATTGAACAGCTTCCAACTATATTTCCTCTTATCAATTTGAACCTTGTGTTTTAAAATTTACCAAAAATATTGTTCATTAAAAACAAATAATACCTTCATATATACTGATGAGGGTTATATTTTCAATTTTCTGTTTATTAGGATTCCTTTTGTAAGGATACATAATTATGAAAAAAGAAACAATATATAGAGAGTGGCTTAATCTAAAAATATTATAATTTGAAAAAGAAAAAGGAGACATATATAGAGAGAGAGAGAGATTAATTATAAGCCAAGAAAAAAGAAATTGTAGCAACTTCAACTCTCCTAATGAAAGAAAAGGAAAAAAAAAAGAAAGATATATTCACAGTTCGTACTTTACGAGTTTGTATAAATAAAATTCTCAATTCTCAATTTATTCCATTGTCTTGCTTAATGGTTATTTTTGTATTATTTAGTCTTTAATTTGAAAATTTGTGAATTTGAATATCATTAATTAATTAGATTCTAAGTTTTCAATAAATAAATACTAACAAATTTATTTACTCTAAATTAATTTTTAGTTACCAGCTTATGAAAAAAAAAACTTCAAAATATAATTTTTTTAGTCAGCAGCTAACCTTTCTTGCAATTTTTCCTTTTTTTTGGAATTAATGTTTGGGGATATAATTTAATTAGTTGGAGTATGCTGGTTTGATTGCTACTTAAAATGATTATTATCCTTAGTTTCAGGTGACTCTTTAATTATGAATCAAAAGATAACAAACAATAAAAAAACTTTACTGTTTATTTGGATTGTTGTTTTTTTTTTTCATGATTTCATTGCATATGGTATGATGTTAAACATGTTTTAGTCATTCAATTTTATATTTATATAATTAAATTCTTCAATTGGATAATTATTTAATTTACTCCTTCTAATCATTAATCTTATTTAATTGATTTTTTTATTATTAAAATTTACTTTTTTTACACTATTAAATTTGTTCATTGCTAGGGCCCCTACTTGCTCCCCTTTAGCTTGTTGGATTAGGCTGGCCACGGGTTTGAGCCTCGTATGGCCCCCCTCCCACAACAGCTATCTTTTGGGTCTGTGCCCCCACACACTATGCACTCACTCACGCGCGCACCACCCACCCAAAAAAAAAAAAAAAAAAAAATTGATTGCTGGCGCTGGTGAAATTGAAATATATATAATCCTCTTTCTGTTGTTCTTAGAAGATTTCGGTTTCAGTTTGATTATGATTTAAAACCAAAATTGGATCAAAACTATTATTTTATATAGTTTTTAGTTATTTAACTTAATTTTAGGGTTTTTGCGTCAAACAATTTTTTTTTTTAAAAAACTTCATTTTCGACAATTTTCCAGAAATTAATAATATCTAAAAACTAATTTCAAGAATTGGAGTAGTTCATTAATTAGAGTAAAGATTTTGAAATGTGACAAAATAAATTTAAAATTGGAGTAAAATTTTTTGAAGGAAAATATTAAAATTACAAATAAGAACTGTATTAAACATTTAAGGAGGGACATCACTGCGTTGAGAATAACCTTAATTTGTCTACCCGCCATTAAACGATTCATTTTAGCTAGTATACTTTATAACTTCTCCATCTTCAATTTTAGTTTTCTGTTTTCGCATAAACCATTCATTTTAGTATATTATTCTCATAATTACATGAAATTAAATTGATTGCAAATCGAATTATTTAAAAAATTACAAATCGAATAACCTTAATATTCAATTGGAAATACAAAAAGATTCTGGATCTAATTAAAAATGCAGTGAAACATGGAGTTTTTTTTAGGGGTAATTATTTTAGCCAACAATTCGACTCTATCCCAGTTCACAGGTTCTTATTTTTTGTGTGTGTTCAACCTAGTCTATTGCCATTTCTGGTTTTTTTAATTAAATTAGACCACACCAACTATCAATTACATTTCAGCCTCCTATAAAGAAAACGAGAGAAAACCTTTTGCTTAATTTAGTTTATATACATATATTAGATTTGTAGACTATATATATATATATATAAGAATAAAAGTACCATGTGGAACATTGAAGCTGAAGGCCCCGTATTTTGTTTCCAGCCAGGCCCAATTTTAATCCATCTTTTTCACTTCAATTCTACATGGATTTCAGATTATGCTGATCAAGTTTTTTTTTTTTTTTCCAAACTTTTGGGTGACCACGTAGCCATCAACTGCCGTATTTTCTCACCGGATGCTATTTTTGAAAATAAAATGTAAAAATTGTGTATTTCACTGTAAATAGACCTAGATTGAGCTAAATTTGTGAAAAGTAAAAAAGTTCATGTATTTTTTTTAGTAATTAGGCTAATAATGTATTATCATGTTTAAATTATAAATATGAAATTGATTATAAAAATAACTATTTTTCTTTGTTTGACAATAAGTTATGAACTCAATACATATATGAATAAAGGCATGAATGGAGTGTAAGAATTATTCGGATTGAATATATTATGAAGCGTTTCAATGATATTTTACTATAATAGAGATGATAAGATTAGTGTATTAAGATATGATTTATACAAGAAAATTGAAAAACTATTGTCCTAATATAATATCCTGAAAGAGTTTCTAGTTCCCACTTTTTCTAGAGGATCGTACAAACGAAGAGATATGAATTGATTTTTTGATGCTATAAATTTCCAATATCAAGCAGCAACGAGTCAAGTATCCTTGGAAAGTATTTTTGTGCTCTTACCCAAGAAAGGAAACTGATGAGAGGGCTTAATTAATTAAATTGGCATTGCACCAAAGATGTGATTCCTTTCTTGATGGGTGTGGGATATGGTCCCAGGTCCCATAGCCAAACTAGCCATACTATTTATTTATGAGGTTCCCCGTATATGACCTTTTGATCACAAAATTAATTGGTTCTTTTTTGTAAAGGCTCTTATCTAATAAATGATATTGACACCCTTCCATAGTTCTTTTTTAATAATTTTATGAATTTTGTAATATTTAAAAGATAATGAATATTAATGAAACCAAAAGCAATATATGACTCAAGTAATTCACTCATCACATAATTAAAATTTTAAAAAGTTGAAGATGATAGTTGTAAAAATTTTATTGCAAGAATAGTACAAAGGGGCAAATGACACGTGCATCATGAAGATAACTAGAGTCCTAAAGAATTTATAGAAAGCACAAAAATGGTGACCACCAAGTCACGATTTAGCTTCTACTCTAGTCGTATATATAGGGTATCATAAAGTACCTCGGGTTCCAGACTTTTCTCCTCGGTGACAAACCAAGAAAAACTCATTAATTGCAGTCTGATCATGATTTAAGTAGGCTCAATAAAGTAATGACACTGTGATTGAAGGCAATAAAGAAAATGCAAGAATTGTGCTCAGTGGAGTTTCATGAGACAAAATTCCATTATGTATCAAAAGTTTCTCCATGTTGTTGACCACGTAGGCGAAGATATGAAAATAATCACGTCGCCGCCATTAGATTAGTGTAAAATATAAACAAAAATCATATATTGAATTTTCTACGTACTTTAACCACTAAGTTTTTGAATTGTAATTTTGTTATATTGTATTTTTGAATAATGATTATTTTTTACATCCAAAATTTAATAGAAAATAAAAATAAAAATAAATATTTATTGCAAACTTATCTTTTTTTGGCAAACTTATATGCATGTTTGAAATTTAAATCCATTTATTTACATTTTTCTGTGCATTGTTTATTTTGAAGTTAAAATGAAATAGAAGAAGTCCATATATAATATACGCCATAATTAATTTTCTACCTAGAAGAACTTCTAATGCATAAGAGAATTCACCTCTTTTATTTACACCATTTACATTCGATTTTACTTTTGTCATTAGGCTTGATGTAAAAAATAATATTTATTTAAGAATTAAATGTGAAAAATGTTTAAAATTTAAAGTCTTAATAATTAAAACACAAAAAGTTTTGATCGCTGAATATAATTTGCCATACATAAATGGTCAAGTTCTTTCTTCCATATCTTTCATATGTTTTATTCCCCAGTTTTAGTACCATTCAAATAATTTATTATATGCGATGGAAAGAAACAAGAAAAAGAAAGATGCTAAAAAAGTTAAGATACATACATTGAAAGTTTAAGAGGAACAAAAAATAAGGGAAAAGGTAAGGAAAGTCAAAAAGAAAATGATCAAATTTAATATGTATCGATGCAAACAACAAGTGTTATTAGGAACCTAATTATCTCTCATTGGAATTAATCAAATCCTCAACCAACATTGCATATGGGTTTAATTGTGTTTGCAAGTTTGTTATTAACATTAATATGACAAACAACTAAATAATGCAAATCCATATTAATTAAGACGATAAAGTAATAAAATTTAGGTTAAATTTTATGAATGTATAATATGATATCTCATTGTGACACTTAAAGAGTAGTTTTTTTTTTATATGTCAAATAAGTATTATATTCTCTTTTTTTTCTCAAATAAATATACTTAATTCAGCTCTTAAATTTTTATTTCATTAATTCTTAGTTATCATCAATTTCAATTTCTTATAAGGACTACTCCCAGCAAATTATGAAATATATATATAATTCTTCTTCCTCCTCCACCCCGGCCAAAGTACATGTATATGGTTTTTGATATATTTGTATATGAAAGAAAGCAAAAAAAGGTATAAATAATAATATAAATATAATTAAAAGATGTCAGCTGTAATCAGTTACTCACACTGACAGAATACCTGAAAACACAAGTACTTGGCCAAAAATGTAAACAAGAAATGTTCTTGTATAGCTTCGTGACTCTCTTTCATCTTCATATGCATACATATATATGTATATGTAATTATATATGTATATGATGATTATAATTAATTTGATGGGGGGGAGTGAATTCATTAAGAGTTCCAGTTGATGGTAGGAAGCTGAAGCTGTTGTCTTAAAACGCCATCACCAAGAGAGCCAAGAAAGGTATTTGGGTGAAATGGTGCACCCTGTGGAAGCTGGCTAAGCAGAGAAACAAAGGAATTATTATTATTATTATTGTTATCCTGATGATGATGATGATCAGTAGCGGCAGTGCCGCAACTGTTAAGATCGCCATGAAAACGCTTCTCTGAAGAATTAGTTCCCATGGATATGGATGATAATCCTCCTCCTCCTCCTCCTACACCTGCTCCATATTCATTCATCCAATACTGAGATGGAAGCCCACGTTTTAGAGCAACAGTATTTGAAATTGAAGTAGAAACCGAAGGAGGCGGTAAGTGATGATGAGAATTAATGGAGCTATTTTTCAATTCATCTGCTGTTAGTATTCCTTCAAAGAAATTTTCTTCATTTTCAACAACTGAAGCAGCAGCAGAAGGTTTTGGGTTCATGTTCACGGGTAGTACTGTTGCAAAAAATCCCTCCATTGAATCTTCTTTTTCCCTCTCCATAGGTCTTTGTGAGTTGTTTTTCTTGTATATCCGGCATAAAACCCAATCATCAAGCTATAAATTAATAAACAAAAACAACAATATCAAAATTTAAACCAAAAAAGTAAATCAATCATATATAAATAATAATTAAGGGAACACATATACATATATATACCCTTAAAGAAGCTTTCTTATTAACTGCAGGTAAATCAACAGTAGGATGAGGAGGCTGCTTGCAGGAGGAGGAGGAGGAGGAAGAAGAAACATGATCAACGAGGCGATATTCATGCATAATCCAATTGGTTTTAATTCCTTTAGGGGGCTTACCCCCATAAAACACCAGTGCCTTTTTAACACCAACCTTTTGAGCTCCATCAGATGTTAGTATCGGCTTATCTGTTCCTGTGGCTTTCCAATATCCTGATGTTGCTGCTCTGTTTGGCCTTGCTCCGTTGGGATACTTCCTGTCCCTGGGACTGAAAAAATACCATTCTTGCTCCCCAAACGTAGCCTTACCTATGTACATAATTAAACAATTCAACTAATTAAGTCCTTTTACATGATCATCTAATTCCAAGAAAATTAATTAATTAAATATATAATATATAAAACACATACTTGGGAGCTCCCAAGGATCGAACTTGTAAAGATCAACCTCGGCGATGATGGTGACAGGGAGAGGAGCTGATGCAGCCTTCTTTTTAAGATAGTGAACTACTAGCTCTTCATCAGTGGGGTGAAATCTGAACCCTGGTGGCAACTGTGGGTGGTGCTGCTTCTGCTGCGGCGTTCCAGACGACGAATCTGTACTTTCCATATATATGTTTTAGATTGATTCAAAACTTGGAATTTTTTTTTTGGTATTGATTTGGGTTTTATACGAGAAGAAGAATATTGGGTTTTAAGGTGTTTATGATGACGACGACGATAAAATGTAAAGAGATGATTGGGGAGTTTATATATATATATATATAAAGGTGGCAGGGCTGTTAGTATTAGGCAATTTGAGGAAGTGCCAAATGGAGAGGGCGGTCATCGGGTGACACGTTAAATACTAAAAGCAGAGGCAGATTGACACGTGTTAATGAAGGTGGGGACCACAAGGGGCAAAACAGAAAAAGTAGGGACAGGCAGGTTTCGAGGCTCGAAGGTTTTTGTTTTTCTGAAGTTTTGAACTGCCTTGTACGTTTTTCATGTCATGCTTTTCTTATGTATTAAAATAATATCCCCACACCACCCCTCTGTCCATAACACCGATCTTCTCTTCTCCTTTATTTTATTTAATTATAAAAACATTCTCCTTTCTTCTTCAGATGATATTTTTTCTGCTTTGCACGTGCGCACATGTTACACGATTTTTTTGTATTATATTTTTAGTTCATAATTTCAAATTTGAATTGAATACTATTATAATTCAAAATTTTCAATTTTGGAAACCACTTCTATATTATGAGTTAAAAAAATCTCTAATCTTGCCTCTTTTCTTTAGTGATATAGATACTTGTATTATTAGAGACATCTAAGAACTAATAATGGTTTTAAATCATTTTAAAATAATAATAAATTTACATTTAGTATTCAAATTGAACTCTATTGGTCCGTCTAATTCTAAGAATTTGGAAAAAAAAAAAAAGAAGGAAATTGAATATTTTGCAGATGGAAAAATTAATTTAACTGTAAATTAAAGTTGAATTGTAAATTGATTCAGAAGTAAATTTAAAATGGTTAACCATTGAATTATAATTTAATAACAAACTAACCTTGATGATATAATGTCGTCAGAGAAAAGCAGTCGAGAGGCAGAGACATCTATAATGGCTAGGCTAGCTATCCGATCTCTTTCTCTGTAGAGTGCCTTTTTCCTTATAAAAAAACTGACAAAAATTTTATAACTCACATGCATGCTTCTCTTGAGCATAAATCATAATTAAAATTTATAAATAATAATATATTATCAGATTGTTTTTTTTTTTTAAGAAATTTTATAAATTTTGAAGCCATAATTCCAATACAATTATAAAATTTTTATTATATTCTTAAAACTTTGATCAACGTGGAATTTCTTTCCACAAGCTGAACTTATTTTTTATTTTTTTATGAAACTCAACTTAAATATCAAAATTACAAAAGAAGTTCCAAAATACATGTAACAAAATATTTTTTATAAAAAAAGTATAAGCAATTGAAAATTATGTAAGTTTGATAAGTTTTATAAGCATGTATACACATGAAAAAAAATGGCAAAAGTATGCAGAACATTTGTCTCGATACAGATGAAATGAAGAAATCTGTTTATATATATTGGGGATTCAGATTTGTGGTGTCTAATGGACAAGTTGAACACTGAACCACATAAAATATTGCAAGTGATTTGGCGTGCAAGGTTTGACAAGTGAGCTGAATGACCTAAACTTTGGTGATATTTGTGATCATAATCATAACAAATTGAATGAAAACTTGAGCCATTAATTTTGTAGTCTAATTGGAAAATGGTAAGTGATATGTTTTTTTCACCATAATTAAAGTTTAGATTAGAAAACCCCCACATATTTTGGTAATATTGCCAAAAAGAAAATCCAGCAATTGCCTTGTCTTTTTTACATTGAAAAACTTTAGTCAATAGCCTTAGATACCTTTATATCATCTTCTTTCCTTGTGTCTATATATCAATATTCAATTTGAAATGAAATTTCTTTAATTGAAAATTACCAGCACAAGTTTATGATTTAGTGAAATTTCAAAAGCAAATCTTTAGAAAAAGACAATATAATATTGAGTTGAAAAAAGGGAAGTTCCTAGAAAGACACCATATTGTTTGACAATGGGAAATGACATTTACATTTTCATTAGAGGCAAGCAGGTTTACTGGTTTCACTATATGATGATTTTTAAGGTAATTGAACTTCTTTTTTTTTTTTTTTAAGAACTTAGGATGATACATTAGCCCTTTGTTGACATGTTAAAAAAATGTAATTTTTATAATTAATTTGATACTTACTTATAAAACAAAAATTATATATAATATGTTATTTTTTACTTCATAAATTAATAGATAAACCTGCTCTGGTCCAGGCAACATGGCTCTCTAGCTGCAGCTTTTACGTTCAATCTTAAAAAAAAAAAAAATTAAGTTAACTGAATTTATAATACTTCTATATTTATATAGATAATTAAGTAAATGACAAATTGATGATTAACTATACCTTTACCAATTAGCTTAAGAAGAAAAAAAAACACATTATCCAATTAAATTTTTAAATGATAAAATTGATCTCTGATTTTTAAACCCCTTATTTATAAATCGAGTTAATAACTTCTTGCCACACTTTAAAAAAAATTACAATCAATTTAAAATTAATAAAGTATGAATCACTTTTTCTTATATTTACACTTTATTATTAATTTAATTCATAAACAAATATGTAAATTTGATAAAGTTAAAAAGTTTTCGAAATCTCATACTATATTTAATTAAGAACATGAAAGTTTAGATTTTTTTTTTCTTAATTTCTTATGAACTTTAATTAATATTCAAAAGTACAACTTTAGATGTCTTCCCTAATAAAAGTTATATATATATATGTCTCCAAATTAGGACTTAATTAGAAACAAAATCCAAACAAATACCAAATTAATTAGCATAGTCTTTCCTTCTGTTTGAAGTTAAGGATGATGCAATAAGCACATTAATTCTTGATGTTGATATTTCCGTAACGTACACAGCATTGACGAATTAATTACGGCCACTCAACTTCTAATGTTCTATAAATATCTAAATTGATTCGTGAATTATAGTTCAATCTTATCGATTTTATTTTAGGATTGCGAAATTTTAAGTTGAAATTTCAATTGAATATACTCATAAATAAATTTAAATTTAATTATTGAAAATTTTTTTTTGTCGAGAGTTGATGTATGTGATGCCTAACAAGACAGCAAAGTTAGCGAATAAACCCCACGGGTGATGGTAGATTAGATTGCCTACATCATCCATTTGGCATTTCTGATATTGACAGCCCAGGTGCGTGTGATTTTTTTTTTTTTTTCTGATATTGGAAAAATTGCATATTAAGCCTTCTAATTTCTCAAGATTATTTTTAATCCCACATCTGAAAAAAAAAAAAAAAAGAAAAGAAACGTCCAAATTCCAACTCAAATGCTTCAAGTCATCTCAGGAGAAATAATTTATTCCACCAAAATTGGGGACTAATATTTCCTTCATCCTCTAGGATAGGGTTAAGGATATACATCTTGCATGCATGATCTGCAACATACGCAGTCAGTCCACACCTGTTACTCATTGATACGAAAGAGTGCTGCCAATTAAGTTAAATTTCTGATAATAATGTTAAAATTAGGAAAAGAGAAGAATAAAATGAATTAGGTCTAACAATTACTGCAGTAAATGGAGAAAGACCAACTTCCCTCCATCTCACTGATATATATAGCAGGGTCCTTCCCTCGCTTCTATTCCATAGCACTACCACCTCTCTTTTCCTCGACAATGGACCTCCCCATATCTGTACCACATTTTTAATTTTCTTCTTTCGCTTATCATATATAATTCAAATTTAATTTGTTCACAAGTTATGTATATATTTAAGGGAAATTTAATTTGGGTTTAGATCACATACCTCTAGACCGGCTTTTGATCTTATTTCCCTGCCTTGCACTCCTAAAGCATCCCGATTTCCACTTATTACCTCTTTATTTCCAAGAATTTCAAAGTCTCTCTTTGGTGCAGATCCAACATCACACCCAATTAATAACAACACATGTGGTTTTTTCATTTTAGCAATTTAATTGCTTGATTAATTCAATATATATAGAAAATGTTACTATATATATTTATATAATTATACTTTCATTAAATCCCAGATACTAAAATGCGAGCGGTACTCCTCAGTCCTCAAGGCTCATCCCACCTTTTCGCACTTCCAACATGTCAGGATCAATATGACAATTATAATATATCTCATTATTAGCAGTACTGTAACAGTTCCTGCATTTCTTCCCCAGATGTTGATTTGATCTGCATTTGATGTAAAACTAAAACAAAAAAGTGAAAAATTAAACTCAAATTAATATTGTAATTAACGGAATATTAGAACTGAAAAATTAGAGAATACCTTTCCCATGTGTCCTTGATATCCCCTGTAGTTCTCCAAGCATTACCATAGTGGCCAGCCCATTTTGCTGGGTAGTCTTCTCCCGTCACATTGTTGGTCTGTTATAAATTTATAATTCTATTGAATTTGCTTCTGCGTGTGAACCTTTCAAATCCTAATTATCTATGAATATTAATTAGTGTCATGCGGTCTACTGGCTTACCATTCACATATAGAGTAAAGAATTTTCCGCCCAACCTTATGCAATGCATCACTCATCCTCGCACATCTCTAATTAATAACTCATTGTACAAAAATTTTTGCATACTGTTCTTCATGCCCAAGAGAGCCAGGGATTTTCTTGATGCGGGTAATGTGCTTGAGGAAATAAAAATAATAGGATATCCATCCATCCATTCATATAATTGGCGATGCTTAATTAGTGTACATAAATTGTTAAAAGTATTTGGTGGGTCCTTCGGTGGGATCTACATTATTGAATATATATATATAAAAAAAAGCTTTTCCACCAAATTTGGTGTTGTTTTTATTGACTTTTACATCCAAATTGGATATACAATTCTTTGGATTTTGTGCAGTCTTGTAGTTTGAGGAGCAGTAAGTGAGATATCTCGGGAGAAAGAAATAGAGAGAAAAAAAAAGTTAATTTTTATTAGAGGTTATATTTATTTATTTTTAATTATTAGAGAAAATGTGTAATTTTTTATTTTTTTTTATAGTTAATTTTTTTCATTTTTTGTGATTTTTACTCTCATTTATTTGGAAAATTTTCACATAAAATATGTGTATTCTTTTTTATCTATATTTTTCTCATATTATTAGTTGTGATCATACTCTATCAGATCCTTATTTTCTCAACAAGTAATATCAAAGTCTGATTTGAATTTTAATATTTACTTAATGTATGTTATATGGTTACCACGAATATATAGATTTTCTACATCAGAAAATACATTAAATTATTATTTATCTTTTATGGTTGTTATAGAAGCAATGACAATAAAATTTGAAATTGAGAAATTCAATGAGTAATTTCTCATTGTGAAAATTAAAAATGAAAGTTATCTTAAGAAAAGATAATTACCTGACAGCTATCAATAAAAGACCGATGGAATCCAAATATGATGTTAAGTGGAACAAAATGAATGAAAATGCTATTGCAAATCTTCATCTTGCTTTAACAGATGGAGTATTATCAATTATAGAGGAAAAAAACGATTTGAGTTTATCTCACAAAGCTGTACGAGACCAAATCACATCAGAACAAAAATTTTCTTAAAGAAAATTGTACACTCTATAGATGTCAAAATCTACTTCATTGATAAAGCATATTAATGTGTTGTATACTCTATTTTCTCAACTCATATCATTGAGTTATAAAATAGAGTCAATTGAACGTGTTGAATTTCTGTTTCAAAGTTTATATGATTCATATGATCAACTCATCATCAATTTAATAAATAATGTCCTAAAAAATATTATGAGCTTTGATAATATTGCAACTGTTATTTTTGAAAGAAAAATCGACGCAAAACAAAGATGACAAGTTGACAAGTTTGCAACAAGCGAAGATCCTAACGGTGATGAGAGAGAGATCAATGGAACATGGCTTAAGTGGGAGCTAAGATCAAGGTAGATCAAAGTCAAAAAGTAAGAACCTAAAAATGCTACCATTATGGCAAAAATAGTCATTTGAAGGAGAATTGTTGGAGTTTAGATAAAAAAAAAGTATAATCCTCAATAAAATATTGCAAGCACATCCAATGAGAGTGATGTTTTGTGTTGTAATGCAACGACAAGTAGCTAAGACAAAAAAATATTTGCTGATGTGTGATTCATTGATTTGGAAGCCACATTTTACATAACCTCTCCAAGAGAATAGTTCCATCAATATGAATTTATCTATGAGAGATTTCTGTACAGTTGCAATGATCATGCCTTAAAGTTTGTTGATATTGGAACAATCAAGTTGAAGTTCCATAATAGCACAATACGCACTATTCAATAAGTACGACATGCAAAAGGCCTGAAAAAGAACTTGTTATCGTTAGATCAACTAGATGATCTTGGTTGTAAAATTGAAACTAGAAAAAAAAATTATAAAGGTAATTTGAAGTGCGTTTGTACTAATGAATGAATAAAATATGACTACCAACTTGTACATGTTGAAGGGAGAAACTTTATTAGAAAGAGAAACATAAATTGCTTCAAGTAGTTCAAGTGAAATATCTACAATGGTGTGACATCAAAAACTTGGAAATATGTTTGAGTAAGGAATAAAAATTCTTGCGAACAAAATCTACTTCCAGGTCTCACTAATGTATCCTTATCCTTTTTGTGAGTATTGTATTACAAGTAAGCAATACAAATAAAAGTTTAACACATCAGATTCTAGAAGTAAAGAAATTCTAGAATTGTTTCATTGTGATATATGACAAGTATCAGTTACGTCTCTGGAAGGAGTAAAATATTTTGTATCCTTCATAGATTATTATTTTAAAAGATGTTGAGTGTATCATATCAAAAAGAAGATAAATGTATTTCTAGTCTTTAAAGTACTCATAACACGAGTAGAGCTTGATTTTGGAAAGAAAATCAAGTATTCAAGGACAAATAAAGGAAGAGAATACACTAGCCACGAGTTTGCTGAATTTTGCAATCATGAAGACATCAAAAGACAGTTTACTACAACATACAATCCTCAATAAAATGGAGTGGCAGAGTGAATGAATATAACCTTGTTATAAAGAACAAGAGCAATATTATGAGTTATAGATTTGAAAAAATCTTTATGCGTAGAAATAGTAAATATCGTCTGTTTTATTATAAATCGGACTCCATCAATAGTAATTGGATTGAAGACACTAATGGAGATATAGACTAAAAAAATATTGATTATTTAAACCTCTATATATTTGAAAGTCCTATATACATATGTACAATACCGAATAAACAAGAAAATTGGATCCAAAATCCAGAAAATATCTATTATTGGGGCATGCTAATAGAGTAAATTAGTATTATCTGTGAGATCCCATTGTCCACAAGGTTGTAGTCAATAGAAATATTATCTTTTTAAAAGATAAACAATAAAGCGAAGAAAGAAATAATAGCACAACAAAAGAAAATTCAGAGACTATGTTAGTACACGTGGAAAATGAAATTGAGCAAAATAATTCTTTTGAAGTGGTACTAAAGCACGAGAAACACCAATTAGTTATTTCTGAGGCACTAAAACCTTGACAGCCAGATCACTATAGAAAAAATCAAGTTGACACTCAGAGTATGTTATGGAGAGTAATATTGCATATTATCTTTTAACAGATAATGAACATCCATTAACTCTCTAAGAATTAATGAACAATTTAGATGCATCTCAGTGAAAGACAACAATGTGGGAGGAGATGAAAGCTCTTCAAAAGAATAAAACTTAAGAATTTATTCTGTTATCATAAGAAAGAAAACCTATTGGTAACAAATAGGTGTATATGATTAAATGTAATGGCAAAAACCAAATGAATCGATATTATGCAAGATTGATGGTGAAAGGAAATACTCAAAAGAAGATATTGAATTCAATGAGATATTTTCTCTAGTGGTACACTAATAATAATTAGAGTAGTCATAGTAATATATGTTATATTTAATTTATTTCGAGAGCAATTAAATGTGAAAGCTACTTTTCTTCATGAATATCTTGAAGAAAAAATTTACATGCTCTAATCAAATAAAGTTGAAGAAAAAGGAAAAAAAACATAGTTTGTAGGTTAAATAAATTTTTGTATAGTCTCAAAAAGATGTTGAATTGTTAGTACAAGAGATTTTATTCCTTCATCACGAGTCTTGAATATAACACATTTAATGTAGACTCTTATGCATATTTCAAGAGGTTTTGGTGAAAATGATTGCATTATTCTGCTGCTGTAAGTAGATGATATATTGGTAGTAGACCCCAAAAAAAATTGTATATTAGAATTAAAGGCACAGTTAGATAGAAAGTTTAAAATGAAGGACATGAAATCAGTAAATAAGATTCTAGGGATGTAAATTCACTGAAATATAAATAATATGAAGATTTAGCTTTATTAAAAGAATTATCTGAAGAAGATCTTGCGATACTACAATATGCTGGATTGTAAGTCAATTTCTACCATACTTCTTATTAATTTTATGTTATCCTCTAGTATGAGTTATAACACAGAAGCAAAGAGGATGAAGACATCTCAAGTATCGTATGCATCAACAGTAAGAAGTTTAATATTCACTATAATTTGTACAATATCAGACATTGCATAAATAGAAAGAGTAGTTAGTCGATACATAACTTTATTGTCAAATGATATAATAATTCAAATTATGTAAGTGATATTAAATGATTAATATTATGTAAGTGATATTAACAAAATCAAATCTACCACATGATATGTATTTGTACTTGCTAATAGAGCTGTAAGCTGAATTTAAAAACTATTGTTAGTTGTTGTTACATCAACAACAAAAGCAGAATATGAGTAACTACACAAACTGGTAAAAAAATAATTTAGTTGAAAATGACATTAGAGGAACTTGAGCATGAATAAGAGATAATTTCTCTATTTTGTGACTGTCACAGTGTTTTACATTTTACAAAAAATTCAACTTTTCATTAAGAACAAAATACATTCGAATCCAGTATCACTTCATTCTTGAGAAAATGAATGAAGAAATAGAGAATATGTAGAAAATTTATACAGAAGATAACCTAACAGATTTCTTGACTAAAACAGTCAGTTCTGACAAATTTATTTAATGTTGATATTCTAGCGGTTTAATAGAAATATCAACGACATGTAATAATAAGAAAGAAAGAATTGTGTTGAAAATACGATTAATACAATTAAATCTTTAAGTGAAAATTTTGTTAAAAATCTTTGGTGGATCCCTCCGTGAGACCTCACTATTAAAAATATAAAAAAAATTCTAATTGCACCAAATTTGATGCTGTTTTTATTGACTTTTGCACAGAAATTTGATGCATAATTTTTTGAATTTTGTGCATCCTTGTACCTATAAAAGATACACTTCATGTAGCAAGTTAAATAGAAACAAGTTTGAGGACCAACAAGTGAGAGCTTTCGTGAGAAAGAAAAAAAATATAAAGTGCATTTATTTTCTCCTTAATTATTAGAGAAAATATGTAATCTCTTTTTTATTTCATAGTGATTTTTTTTTAAATTTTTGTTCACAATTTTTACCCTAATTTATTTGAGAGTTTTTCATATAAAATTTGTATATTTCATTTTATCTTTATTTTTTTTCAAATTATTAGTTGTGATTCTGTTCCATCCGATTCGCAACAAAACATCCCTAATGTTGTTCCCAACATAAATCATTTGCACCCTAAACATATCATGTGATATGTTAGACGCATGAAATTACTTCAAAAGTACCTGATACACACTTGTGCATAAGTGTCAACTAGGATTAATCAGGTATGAGCTTTCTACATGCTTGGGTGCCTAATGTATCATTTTAGATAAATTTAAATGTTTGATGGATTATTTTAAACAAATTTAAGCATAAGGGTCACTTGAAAATGTATAGGGTGTCTAATGGATCATTTTGAACGAATTAAAATATCTCAAAAAGTATAGGATGTCAAAACATCTTTGAAGTGTGTCATGCCTAAATTGGTAATTTGGCCTAGATTAATTATTACTCATTCTTTTTTTTTTTTATTTATAACTGTCAGGGATTTCATTAAGATTAATAAACAATTAATTAGCCTTAAATTTAGGAGAAAAAAGAGTGATTAAGACTAAATTGCCCTTAGTTTTGATTTTGGAATTCTAAATAATAGTAATAACTTTGAATTAATGAATATAAAGGTAAAACTGGAAAAAAAATTAAATTTCAAAAATAATAGATCAATGGAATTTTAAATTTTCTCAAAAACGAAAATTATAAAGGAATGGAGGAGTATATAAATTATAAGAGATCTTACCCTGCATCAGAAAGAATGCCAATTTTTAATACTTTGGCATGAACATAATCTGCAAGGGCTTTGATTCCAGAAGGAAAGGTAGGGGATTTTTGCTCTCAGATTTGGCCTTCCAGTCTCTGCTATCTTATGCCCAACAGTCATGTGCCCTTTATCAAAACCATTCATTTAGGAATATGTTTCACATTTTATTTATAATGACCATGCATATAGTAAAACCTTTTACCTATATTAATTATTCTTGAAAATGAAAGGACCACTGAAGGAAAATCTTTTTCGTACCAATATTTACAGTTAGTGTAGCCAACCCAGTGGAGAGAAGAGCATCAGCTGTTCTCAAAAATCAAACAAGGTCACTAAATGGTCAAAATTGAAAAATAATGTTTCCTTGTTAAGGAAACATTGAACTGCTAGTTCGTTAACTAAACTAATAATATATTGTTATATATGAAATGAACTTTTATTTTGTTTGTTTAAAAATAATTATGAATTTTTTTATATAATAATTTTATCATTAATTTGATGGATAAAATAAAAGTTTGGAATCAATTCAATTCAAAGAGTCCCAAAATATTTATTTGTTTATTTATTTAATACAATACTATAATGTGTATATTGCGAAATGAGAAGAAGAAGATTCTGAGTGCATTTCTAAACGAGTAGAAGTCATAAGCATTATATTGTTAAATTAATGAATGTCATCTAAAATTATTTTTTAAAAACAAATGAATAAGTAAATAAATAAATCAAAGTGGACATTAATGGAAATAATAATATAAAATAATGCTACGCCATAACGAAAGCTTGAATGACATAAATTAACTAAGTTGTGTCCATTCAAAAGAGAAATAATATTCAAAGTCATTATTGAAAAGTGAAGAATCAAACCGACAAGGAAAATGAAACCGCAAATGAGTTTAATAGTGAAAATTGATTAGTAACGGACTGTATTAATTAATAGTGCAGTGAAGATTGCCATATAATACATGACGGTCCTTTTGAAAAGTATGTCATAATTTGAGTGGTCATGGTCATAAATATCTCTATTCTATTTATAAATGGTGTAATTAAACATATAATAATTCATCTCTGTGTGTTGAATAGCCCACACGACTCATCATATATAATTATAAATTTAAAAAATAAAAAATAAAAAAAGAAAGGAAATGCCATATTCAAAATACATATGTAATTTTAACAATTCTAAATTCAATTTTTTTTTTTTTAAAAAAAAGGAGCAGCAGTATAGTATTCTCAACTGTTAACAGTCCACTCATCTATATTGCATTGAAAGTGATTCCAGCTGAACAAATCAAATGAATATTAATCAAACAATGCTTCAAACTTTGAAACATTCAACTTCTAAAAGAAGAAATATAATTTTTTTTTTTTAAAAAATATTACCCCATAGACAGGGCCACGTCTTTGTCCTCAAGGAACTGAGAGGTGAAGAGTTTTCAACTTTTTTGGAGGATTGGTGGCAGTGGGGATACAGACAGCCAGCAGTATCCTTGTGAATTTGCTTTCATATGCAGGTCTTGTGTGGGGTCATCTCTTAGATTATTTCTGATAACTTTTTTGTTTCTTTATTTTATTTTTTTAATTTTCTTCATTATTTCTTGGTCAGACCCCAAATAACAACTGGAAATTGTCCCCTTCAAAATTCCAACTCCCAAAACTGACAAAAACTTAATTTTCAGTTTTGGTAAACCCATATGTCTTTTCTTCTGCAGACAAAAAAAAAAAAAAACAAAAAGAAAAAGAAGAAGAAATGATTCATTCATGCTCGTGTGAATCTCTCGCTTAATCAAGTTTGTCATTCAATCATTATAAAAGGTCAGCTTCTTCTATTGTATGCCTAGGTAATACGATCTCCTTTTTCTCATCTTCTGGTACAGACGGTAGCAGATACAAGGTATTTTACATTATTCAATTCAATCTGTCTATTTATTTGGAGTTAAAAATAATAATAAATACATAATTTTACTATTCATAATAGATTTAGATAAAGCTATGGATTTGTTCTTTAGATTTCCACTATCTTTAATTTAATTTTGGTCATATTGTATTAAATTTTAAGTATACAAATTTTAAAAAATTTAATTATGTAAGGTTAATCCATGCTTATTTAATTAACATTTTGGTTAACAACTTTATTTATATTTTTATTTAATTTTAAATTTTAAAAATTCATTATAGGTAACTTGTATTATATAATTTTTTTAATTTATATTAATTTAGTTATAAACGGGTATGGGTAGCTACTAGCTACGTATATGGGTAATATTAATCTAATTACCACGAATATGCATAATAAAGAAAAAATTATAAATGGATTTTGGATTAATATGTGTAATTTAAAGTTAAACGAATTGGAAAACGAATATGACAATATATTTTGACAAATTCCCTAGCTATTGTCTTATCTATCTTCAATCAGAGGTCTGCATCAATCAAGCTCCCACTCAAATAACTAGAAAATCTCTTGGAAAATTGTCAAAATCAAATTAACTAAATTTTCAATCAGATCCAAATAGAAAATTAATTATTCATTATAATAACCAAAAAAATTGTCTGAGCTCCCAACAAAAATGTGACAAAACTCCAATCCAAATTAAACCAAATAACCCAAATAAACATAATTAATCAAAACATAATTTCAATTCAGTTTGTTCAAATTTTTGAATCCATTCGATTCTTGCTGACCCCGATCCCTAATAATCAATATCAGGCACCGAAACTTTCGGTGATCGCGGGTCCAATTTTTCCGCTATGGTTTGCTACACTTTTCTTCCCCCGAAATCACAATGAATATGCTGCGAAAACATTTACAAGTTTCAAAAAATTTATAAATTATCGTCTACTTAATGCGAAAAATATATATTTCATGATATGTACATTTCGATAATTAAGATTAGAACTTAAAAAAGGAAATAGGATTGATCTCTGGCTAAGAATCTGCTAATGAATTAAGTAGTATGTGACAAATCAACCCATAAGTATGTGAAAGGTCTCATAGTTTATGGTTGCCCACCTTATAATATACTACAAAAAAGAAGTTGCCTTTTCTGGATGTAAACTTTAAGGAATCAAGAGTTTGTCATGATATATATAGGATTGATCCAATACAATAACCCCAAAGGGAAAAAATACAAAAAAAAAAAAAAAAACTTTGGATCAAGACATTGGTTAATTTTTTAAAAGAAAAATAAAACAAATGAAAAAGCTTGATCAATCGTTATTCCAGTTATGGGTGAAGCAGCAAGTATATGTGCAATTAGAGAACTGATATTCTTTTATCTATAGTACTGATTCTGCACAACATATCTACGATTCTTGAGTGATGTATCAGTATCACCATCCACCTCAATTATGTTCTTCATAATGGCATCCGTCGCCGTCGTCAAAAATTCCGACCAGTCCCTATAAACATCATGCAAGCATAGATTAATTAGTACTTTTTTTTATGTAATTGAATAACTTTTATGTCCAAGATTATAGCGATAAACTGAGAGAATAGAAATTAAAAATATAACATAAAATTGTTTATGGAAAAATTTTTATTATATTTTTGATAGGAGAATAATAAGCTATTAAAAATGTTAAAGACCGGTGAAACTTTTCGAACGTAAGTACCCATTGTGGGAATCAAACGTAACTCCGACGGTGTTTTTAGCCAATTGAAGAGCATCAGAAAATAGGCGTAGCTCTCGAGGAGAGCCAACTTGAAGCTCTCCATTGATCTTTACTTGAAGCTCAGAAGGTTTAACATCATAAAAAATAGGAATAAATCTTTTATTGGTCTTCATGAACAAAGCCAATTCATGTAAACAGAATTTAGATTCGCAATAACGAGGAGAAAACACAGCAACTCCAATCTTGCAATCTTTGATGGCGGAATCGATCTTTTCGAATAATTTATCACCAGGCTTCATGCTCTTGCTATCTAAGAATGGATAATGCCCAAGTCTTGAGAGATGATCATAGAGCAATCCTGCAATTGTTCTTTTGGTATCAATGCTTCTATGATTAATGAAAATATCACAACTGGATCGCGGCGGTTTAACAGCTTTGATATGGGTATCAAGAAGATGGTGGTTGTGCTGGTGCAAGATTTTACGAGACAAGTTCTTGAATGCGGAGGATGCTATAGTTTGCATGGCTGGCTTCTTGAAGAGGCAAAAAGCTAATTTGAAAAAAATGAATAAAACGGTGTAGTATTAAGAATAGCAATATAATTAAATTAGAAACGGGCCGGGTAATTAACGTGATGAAAATACCTGTTACTAATCTGATTGATGGAGGCGCAGTTGGTATTTATATACAGGGAAAGATTTAGAAAAGTTGGTTGATTTTCACTGAGAGAAATCTAAATTTGAACAGATGTACTTAGGAAGAAAACCTGGTATTTTGTTTTACACAGTCACAGTCACAGTCACAGCCACGAGGGAGAGGAATATTTTGACTTGTGATCGATGCTTAATCCTTACGTTTTCCTTCTTCGATTTTATTAGTTTTAAACCTTTCCATGAAATTGTCACAATAATGTTTGAATTGATTTTGTGCAAGTGAATAATACAATTACAATAATCAACAAATACATATGAATGAAATTCTAGATACAAGAAAGAAGAAGTAATAATTATTGACAAAATAGAAACTAATGGGGTGTTTGGGATTGTTGTTAGGCGTTCAAAAAACAGGTTTATAATTTTTTTAATTTAATTAACTGATTTTTTTTTTAATTTTTTATAAATTATTTTTTTCTCAAATCTGTTTTTGGTAAAATCATCTATTTATCTTATTTTTTTCAAAAACAGTTTTCAAAACTCAAAAAATTTAAAAATAAAATTTTTTTCTCCAAAAGTCTTTTTGGCAAACGCAATGTCAAGCGGACCATAAAGAGAATATTTTGTGCTGAATTAAACAAACATTAGGCATAGAATATATATACCAAAACAACTAGCACTCATAAAAATCAAAATAAATTTTATTGATATATATTGCATACTTGTATACACAACAAATTAATAAAAATTATATATATAAAAATATAATATTATATATATTCATAATAGTAAGCAAAAAAAATTAAAAGTCTGTTTGGTTTAAGATTGGATATGAAATGGAAATGGAGGTGAATGAAAATGATAGTTTTAATATATTGTCTGGTTCATTTTGTTCTATTGTAAAATAAGAACAGTATTTCATTTAAACATGTTTGGTTACGTATAAGAATAAAAATAAGAATCAATTTCATGTTTTATATTTATTTTTAATATGTATAATTTTAAAATTTTAATAATTGAAAAAATTATAATTTATTAAAAAGTAATTAGAAATATGAAATTACTATTGTTAATCAATTTTACTAATAAATAATAATTCAGAAATGTATTAATAATTAAAATTAAAAGCTACAATTAAAAAAATAAACACGGTTACCATGTGAGTAAGTTTTTTTAAAATTTCTAATTTAATATATGTGTGTATGTATTTGTATATATAACTCATGATTTATAGAAAAAAGAATAGAAAGTTTCACTATTTTTTTAACTAGTTTTGATTTTATTTTCATGTAGATGAAATATTCATTTAATTTTTTCTAACTATACATTAACAATAAGAATCATTCATTCCGATTTTCATTTCCATTTTTTTATGAACCAAACGCACTAATATATAAGAGATCCAAATATATTATACAAGCATAATAAATTATGTATATGTATAAGAACAATTTTATGACAAGCATAAAAAAGTAACCTTTAGTATTTTTTGTATTGTAACAATGAGTATTTATACAAATATCAACAACAATAATTCAGTTATCTATTGATAAGATACATCAGATAATGACTAATTTAAATGACAACCTACAATATATCTTATATCTACAACAATTTTAGTTAGGATTTTATAATCATTATCATGCCCCCAAAAGTGAATGGGTTTTGAGAAAGCTATCAACTTGTCTTGAAGAAGTTGAAATCGAGACTTTGACAGTCCTTTTATAAGTACATATCCAATTTAATCTTGTGAGGCAATATAGCAGACTTGCAATTCTTTAGTAGCTACCCGGTCTCTGACAAAATGAAAATCTACTTCAAGATGCTTGGTTCACGAGTGAAAAATCGGATTTGCGGTGAGATATGTTGCACCTATATTATTACACCATAGCTTAGGTACTGGTGTAGAAAAACCAAGTTCTTTTAGAACTGATTGAATCCATGTAATTTCAAAAGTTGCTATGCTAATACTTAATATTCGGCCTCAGTTGAAGAGTGAGAGACAATTCTTTTTTTACATGAGCTCCATGAAATGAAATTTTTTCCCAAATAAATTACATACCCTGTTGTGAATTTTCTATCATTAAGACAACTTGTCTAATCCGCATTAGAGTAAGCACACAATGAGAGTTACTTTGCTGGTTACATCAATAAACCATGGTTGATAGTTGATTGAAGATATCGCACGATGCGCTTCACTGCTACCCAATGAGTGTCCATTGGTGCATGCATATATTGAGACACTTTGTTAATTGCAAAAGAAAGTTTTGGCCTAGTTAAAGAAATATATTGAAGACTACCAATAACACTTCTATATAGTGTAGGATCAGCCATGGGTTCACCATTTGAAAGAAATAATTTAATAGTTGGACAAGTTGGTGTATCCAAACTATTGCAATCCTCTATTTTTACCTTTTAAAGCAAATCAATGATGTATTTTGTTTGAGTATGAAAAAGTCCATTATCTTACCAAGTTGCCTCAATACCCAAAAAATATTCTAAATACCTCATATCTTTAAGATGAAATTTGTTGTTTAAATCATGGATTAAAGATTTAATTGAAGACTCATTACTTCTGGTTAACAAAATGTCATCAATATAAATGAGACAAAACATTATATTGTCACCTTTGCTGTAGAAGAACAATGATGAGTTAACATGTGATTTTTTTTAAAGCCATGAGAAAGTAGAGTTTGACCAAGACATTGATACCATTGCCTTAGAGCTTGGCGTAGGCCGTAAAGAGACTTTTTCAAGCAACAGACATGATTAGGTTTATCCTTGTCACAAAATCCCCGTGGTTGCTCCGTGAACACATCAACATCTAAAGAACCATGCAAAAAGGCATTGGCTGTTGGTCAAACTATATATGCATCAGAAATAAATAACAATAAAAATGGACAGTGCATCTTTTGTTGACAAAATATTTGGTAGGTAAGATGGTAGTTGAAGATTAATCTTGACCATCCATTTGATGAGTGAGAATTAATCTTGACCATTTATTTAGTTGGTAAGATGGTAGGTGAAGATTAATCTTGACCATCCATTTGGTAGGTAAGATAGTAGGAGAAATGATCTCAACTATTCATCAAAGTAAGTGAAGATTAATTTTGGTCGTCCATTGAGAAGGTGTAAGCCTATATATAGCCTTAAAAATTCATTTGTAAGGTATTCTATCCAAAAGTGAGAGAGAAGTTTTAGTGAGAGGTTGTGAGTGTTTATAAACACTTTGTAAATTTCTCTTTCTTAAGTAAAAGATCTGCAGCAGTCCGGAGATGTAGGTATAATTGGTCAAACTCTGTTATCAACTTGTCTTATTATTATGCATTTTCTTGCTTTCTTATAAATCTGATTATAGAGAAATTGGCGTTATTTCCCAACAACTGGTATCAGAGAGTTGGTTGTATTTTTCTTTCTTTTTTCGAGCGTCGGTTGTACTAAATTATCCACGGAGGTGTTTTAATATACGGTGGTTCGCAGGAATTGTGATAAACGATGCAGAGGAAGTCAGATTCGAGTGGGAGCGATGGCCGCAGACGAAGGAAATGTGAAAATTGAGAAGTTCGATGGAGCAGACTTTGGCTTTTGGAAAATGCAAATAAAAGATTATTTGTATCAAAGAAATCTATATCAACCTCTCTCAGGGAAGAAGCCAGAGGCTATGAAGGAAGAAGACTGGAGTCTTCTCGACAGACAAGCTCTCGGAGTTATCCGATTGACGTTATCTCAAAATGTTGTTTTCAATACAGAAAAGGAAAAGACCACGATAGGTTTTATGATAGCTCTCTCTAGTATGTATGAGAAGCCTTCAGCCTCAAACAAAGTGCACCACATGAGGCGCTTGTTCAACTTGCAAATGACAGAAGGCGCATTGGTAGCTCAACATCTCAATGAACTCAATACAATCACAATCCAATTGAGTTTAGTTGGAATTGAATTTGATGAAGAAGTACGGGTATTAATATTTTTATCTTCTCTACTAGAAAGCTGGAATACTACTGTCATAGCTGTGAGTAACACGTCGGAAAGTACTAAGTTGAAATTTGATAATGTTCGCGATTTAGTTCTCAGTAAAGAGATCCGACGGAGAGAGTCGGGTGAATCATCAACTTCTTCACTTTTGCATACAGAGTCAAGAGGAAGAAATTCAACCAGAGGGAATGGATGAGACAAATCGAACTACCGAGGAAGATGAAAGGACAGGAGGTCGAAATCCACGAATTCCAGTAATTTCCATAGTGCAAAAGCTGTCGAATGTTGGAATTGTGGGAAGACTGGGCACTATAAAAATCAGTGCAATAGTGCACTGAAGAACTAGGAAGCAAAGGTAGAAGCAAATATTACTTCCATCTCTGGAGGCAATGACACGTTGATATGCTCTTTGGAAAGCAATGAGGAGTCTTGGGTGTTAGACTCTGGAGCATCATTCAATGCTACTTCACAGAAAGAATTATTCGAGAGGAATGTCTCCGGAAACCTTGGAAAGGTATATCTTGGTGATGATCAACCTTGTACTATTATTGGTAAAGGTGTAGTGAAGATTAAGTTGAATGGGTCTGTTTGGAAGCTGAAGGATGTCAGACATATTCCCGATCTGAGAAAAAACTTAATCTCAGTAGGGCAGTTGGTTAGCGAAGGCTACACTACGATCTTCCATGGTGATGATTGGAAGATTTCAAATGGTGCAATGATGGTTGCTCGAGGCAAAAAGAATGACACTCTTTACATAACAACAGGAGCACATTGTTCAATCATAGTTCAGCTAGCAATGAAAATCTCAATATATGGCATCAGAGACTGGGCCATATGAGTGAAAAATGAATGAAGATTATGCATTCGAAGGGGAAACTTTCAGGTCTATAATCAGTGGAGATAGACACGTACGAAGATTGCATACTTGGAAAGCAGAAAAAGGCTTTCAGACAAGTGGCAGAACCCGAAAGAAAAAAGGGCTAGAACTCGTTCACTCTGATGTTTGGGAACCAACGACCGTCTCATCAATTGGTGGAAAACACTACTTTGTGACTTTCATCGATAATCACTCTCAGAAGGTATGAATTTACTCTCTAAAATATAAGTCTGAAGTATTTGAGGCTTTCAGAAGATGGAAAACCATGGTAGAAAATGAGACAGGTCTGAAGATTAAAAAGCTCAGAACCGACAATGGTGATGAATATGAAGACACCAGATTCAATAAGTTTTGCAATGAGCATGGTATCAGAATGGAGAGAACCGTGCCAGACACACCTCAACATAATGGTGTAGCTAAACGTATGAACCGAACGTTGACAGAAAGAGCCATAAGCATTTGTATACAGTCAGGTCTATTGAAGCAGTTCTGGACAGAAGCAGTCAACACAACTACTTACTTAATCAATCGAGGACCATCGGTTCCATTGGAGCAAAAAATACCAGAGGAGGTATGGAGCCAAAAAGAGAAAAATCTGTCACATCTAAAAGTTTTTGGATGTGTAACATATGTGCATATCAGTGATCAAAGAAGGAATAAGCTTGATCCCAAATCCAAGTAATGCTCTCTCATTGGCTATGGTGAAGATGAGTTTGGCTACCGTATTTGGGATGACGAAAATAAAAAAGTCATCCGTATGATAGATGTAATTTTTGACGAATGGGTGATGAACAAGGACATGTATAAAACAGTCGCTAGGAACTCAGGACAGAATGAGTCAGTATTTGCAGATGCAAATGATGTCTCAGTTAGTTCCGTGATGGAACCCATTGTAGCAAGTCCTCAGCCAGAGGAACTTGTTGGACCAAGTAGTACGCATCAATTCGACACACCACAGCCTCTTACTCCATCTCCTGTATTAAGAAGGTCTTCTCGGCCTCTTGTGCCTAACATGAGATATATGAACTATCTCTTGTTGACTGATGGAGGGGAGCCTAAATGTTATGATGAAGCTTGTCAGACAAGAGATACTAATAAGTGGGAGCTTGCTATGAAAGATGAGATGAAGTCTCTGATCTCCAACCAGACATGGGAACTAGCTGAGTTACCCATGGGAAAGAAGACACTTCATAACAAATGGGTATATCGGGTAAAAGAGGAAGATGATGTGTTAGTATTGGAGAAGATCCAAGGAAGCAGGAATCCAGCGGATATGTTGACAAATGTGGTGACTATCGACAAACTAAAATTGTGCTCAACTTCAGTTGGTCTGCTAGAGTAACAAGACCAGAAAAGCTACTGCATTGATCAAGGTGTGAAGACAGATTGAAACCAGTCTTCAAGTGGGAGATTGTTGGTCAAACTATACATGCATCATAAATAAATGACAATAAAGATTGACGGTGCATCTTTTGTTGACAAAATATTTGGTAGGTAAGATGGTAGTTGAAGATTAATATTGATTATCCATTTGGTGGGTGAGAATTAATCTTGACCATTTATTTGGTTGGTAAGATGGTAGGTGAAGATTAATCTTGACCATCCATTTGGTAGGTAAGATGGTAGGTGCGAAATGATCTCAATCATTCATCAAAGTAGGTGAGAATTAATTTTGGTCGTCCATTGAGAAGGTGTAAGCCTATATATAGCCTTAGGAATTAATTTGTAAGACATTCCATCCAAAAGTGAGAGAGAAGCTTTAGTGAGAGGTTATGAGTGTTTGTAAATACTTTGTAAATTTTTCTTTTTTCAGTAAAAGATCTGCAGCAGTCCGGAGACGTAGGTATAATTGGTCGAACTCCGTTATCAACTTGTGTCTTATTATTCCGCATTTTCTTCGTTTTCTTATAAATCTGATTATAGAAAAATTGACGTTATTTCCCAACATTGGCTACATCTAATTGTCTAACATTCCAATCAAAGGTAAGAGCTAGAGTGAGTACCAATCATACCATTGTTGGTTTAATGGAAGGAGAAAAGGTTTTAAAGAAGTGTATGCCACGACGTTGATGAAATCCCTTGGCCGTAAGTTTGACTTTGTATTTGTTGCCATTTGATCTATATTTTACTTGAAATACCCATTTGCATCCAATCACATTTTGTTAAGGTTTCCGAGGAACCAATGTCCATGTACCATTTCAAACTAGTGCATTAAGCTCATCCTCCATAGTTGTACGCTAATGGTCAAATTTGAGTGCTTCAGTATGAGTAATGGGAGTGAACTTATGAGAGGTAGAAGCTAGAAACTGTTTGGGTTTTTGGTTTCCAATTTGAGAGTGAGTTATCATGGGGTGTGTTTTTTTGGTATTTGAAATTGTGGAAGTATAGTTGTTGTGGTTGAATGAACTAATTAAGGGCTCTGTTCGATCAGTTGGAATGGTTGGTGGTTCATGATTGGTAGTACCTAATGTCGGAATAGTTGAAGTAATGGGTACAGTAGGAGCTTGACCAAGTATGGCAGCCCCTTGATGCCTAATGGGAAGAGTAAATTGTAAAGAAATAAGAATTTTTTGGGCGGCAGATGGAGTGTTATCACAAGGGCCATCTTTACACTATTGCTCAAAAGAAAATTTATGTTCATAAAAAACATGTCGTGAGATAAACAATCGTCCACTGAAAATATCGAAATACTTAAAACCTTTTATGAAATTTACTGTACCCAAGGAAAATATAACGAAAAGAATGAGAATCTAACTTATTTTGAGAGTATGATCGTAACCAAGGATAACATAAAGCACAAAAAATATGTAGATGATGAAAAAACAGGCTTGTTACCAAAAATAATTTCATAAGGTGATTTATTGTGTAAGGATGGAATAACAAGGCGGTTAATAGTGTAAGTAACACATTCAAAAAAATGAATCCAAAATTTGTGAGGAATATGAGCATGATGCATTAAGGTTCTACCAGTTTCCATAATACGTCTGTGTTTACATTCAACAAATCCATTTTGCTCAGGTGTGTAAGGACATGAAACTTGGTGAGTAATTCCATGTTGAACTAGGAAAGGCTGTAAAGTTTGAAACTCACCACCCCCAATCAGCTCGAAATATTTTTATTTTTTGCTTCAAAATAATTTTCCACAACTGATTTGAATTAAGCAAATGTGGACATAACATCAGATTTTTGCCGAAGAAAATACATCCAACAATATTTATTATAATGATAAAGGAATAAGACATAATATCGATACCCATCAATTGAAACTTTGGGGATGGATCCCAAATATCGGAACATATTAATTCTAATGGTCTAAAAGCTTGAAATTTAGATTGAAAAAAAGAAAGTTTATGTTATTTATTCACACTACGAGAATCACACAAAGACAGATTATTTGAAGACATAAAAAAACATTATTATGAGTAGAGTTTGTTTGACAATGCAAATATTTGTGTGCCCCAAACTGGCATGCCAGGTAGAGAGAAGCCAATAAATCATGTGGTGGTGGTGATTATTGCAAAGTAGATGTAAGAGCCATCAAATATAATCCATCTCTATTCTGTCTTTGGTAAAGAACTTGCTTCGTGCATATATCCTTGATAGCAAAAGTGTCAGAAAAGAATTCAATAGAAATCATATTAGTACGAGTAAGAGAACTTATTGAAAGTAAATTATGACATGCTTGAGGCACTCACACAATATTAGAAAAAGTAAGAGAGTGATAATTGTCTAGAAATTTAGAACAACCAATATGAGTAATAGGAAAAGACTCAACATTTCCAATTGGCATCTCATCAGGACCTGTGTATTTGTCTTTGATATCTAAAAATTATTTCCCCCCCTCCTTGGGGAAAAAGAATTATGTTGATGGTGGGAATATTGAGTCGTTGGAGGAATGACAGAAGCAACAATAGATTCATATTTGAGTTGAGTTGAGTTTCCGCACTAAGCAATAGTCCAAATAACTTATCAAAAGTTATCGGTTCATGTCGGGCTCCTTGTACACGAACAAAGGGACGATACTTTGGTCCTAACCCTTCCATAGCAGCACCAACTAAATCATCATCAAGAACAAGATGTTGAAGGGCAGCTAATTGATTAGCAATTTGCTTTACTCGCTGTATATAAATAGTAATTGAGTCTGTGCCTTTTTGATGGCGATGAAGTTGAGTTTTTAGTTGACGAGCTTGAACACGAGAACCAGACGTATATATGCATTCAAGTTTAACAAAAGCTTCACGAGCAGTTGAGACTAGAACAATCTAAGACAACAAATTCTCTGAAATTGAATTGATCCTTTCAAAACCAAGAGACATAAACAAGATTAATCTCATTGTTTACAGTATATGCTGGAGCACATTGAGAACCATCAACATGATAGATGAAATTATATCCTCGAAGAATAGGCAACATTTGCATTTGCCATAGAAGATAATTAGTAGGAGCGAGTTTGATAGAGAGTTGATGAGCAATATTTGGTGACGGTATAAGAGAAGTAGAAATTATAGCACTTGTAGTGGTGGTAGCTAAAATTTGATTGGTTGCCATTAGGAAGAGTAAAGACCAAAAAAAAAAAGAAAGAAATAAGAGAAGAAAGTTTTATGCGCTGACTTTAATCCTATAAAAAGGTAACATTCAATATTTGTTGTATTGCAACAATGAGAATTTATACAAATATCAACAACTGTAATTCAGTTAGCTACTGATAAGATACAACAAATAATAACTAATTTAAATGGCAACCTAAAATATATCTCATATTTACAACAATTTTAGTTAGGATTTCATAATTCTTGTCAAAGCACACATAATGTAACACGTGTATAATCGCACAACACAAAGAAGTTAAAAGATAGTGTACCAATTTTGTGCAATTGTAAAATCTACATTTATGGATAAAGACAAAAAGAAAAAAAAAACCATTTAAAATCTTAAAATTTTAATCCCTGTATTTGTTTTCTAAATTCACAATACCTAAAACAAAGCTTGTAATAATCACCCTTAGCAACTAATCACATGCATAAAAAAACAGTAAAAGTAAAATGAATGTAAAAAAAATAAAAACACAGCACAGAAAAAGGAACATAAATTATAAATAAAGCAAAAAAGCACAATATTCAATATTCAATACAAATCAATGGTGCAAACACATTCAAATAATACTGGGATTTTAACTACCACTGAGAAAAGGACGACACGATCTTTGGAATATAGGCAGAAGAGTACGGCAGCGGCTGGATCTACTCTCTGTAGGCATGAATAACATGGACATACCTGTAAAATGGTGACGGCAGCTCAAAGAACCTGCTTATGTTGGCGTCGAACTTTAGTGGGAAGTCGGCCGATAAAAGAGGACTAAAATGAAGGTAGAAAAATGAGAAGAGATGGAAAATGTATGAGATAGACAGAGGGAGGATAGCCCAAATATATGAAATGCGAGTGGGGGAAGTTGAAACTAGCTAGGTATCTGCTCAATAGCGGGACACAAAAGTCACGCATGGAGAATCTTCTTACGTTGACATCGATCTTTGGTGGGAAGCGGGGTAGGTGTGGGCCGTGGAGGGCAGAGGCACTGTGTTGCAAAGAAAATGTGGAGTTGAGTAACATTATGGAAGAAATGGGTGTGGTTGGGGGAGGGGGGAGCAGAGGACTGTGGAAAGAGAAGGAACTTCTTTTTTTGGATAACAATCATTTTAGTTGCCAAAGTTACAAGTGAAAAGACAAAAATAGGCCTTCTATTGAAAAAGAGGTGGCTACCTGCAAAAGCTTTATGGTGGGATAAAATAGTTAAGCATGGTTTGACTAATCAAACGGTGTTGTTTTCATCTGGTGTTGGGCAGCAAAAAACAGAGTTTGGGAGCAACGTCGTGTCTCTTAGGGGCAAACTTGTCTAGATACTGTATTTATTACAGTATTTTTTTAACAAATTTTAATAATATAAATAGATTTGTGTTTGAAAGTATTGATTTGAAAAAACTGAGAAGTTAAGAGAGTGTTTAGTTTGAGTAAATATTTTCTGTTTTCCTTTTTCAATTTTTATTTATTTATTTATTTTCTATTTTCTATTTTCTAAAAAAACCTAATTAATAGTTGTAGAAAATTTTGTATTTTCCAAATTGAAAAATATATTTACTTTTATAGATATAAAAAAGAAAATATATTTTTTGAATTTTTCAACTAGTACTTATAACTTAATAAATTTTGAAAATGTGTTTCTAGTTTTCCAAATTAGAAAATAATACAACTAAATAATAAATTATATTTTCCAATTTTTTTAGAATAATTTTTTAAAAATTTGATATTATTTTCCACAACTAAATATATCCTAATAGATTTAGTAATTTCTAACTAAACTCAATGAATTTAAATTTGAATATAAAAAAAAATGTAGGATCAAATTTAAACTTGAAATCCGGATTCTCCTTACAAAAACACTCAAATCGCAACTTCAACTTTACTCTACTCATAATATGATTTTTTAATTAAATTTTAAAGCCAAAAACATTAAAGGGTAAAGTTCAATAAGGTATATATCATGTGGTTTTGCATTTTGATACATAAAAAACATATATATATTTTTGTCTTAAATAAATAAATTATGCTTTCTTGTCTCAAAAAAGTACCATGTGCTTTTTTTTTTGGTCAAATAAACGTACTTAATTTGATTTTTGATACATTTATCTCATGAATTCATCTCAAGTTTGTTATTTTCCATCATATATAGTTTTTGAAATTTATAAATGATTGATACTTACAGAAATTAATCAAATTAATTTGAATATATTTTACTGGCCCTGCACAATCCGATTTATTTCGGAAATTTGAATTCCAATTGGTCTCTTAATCTCTTTTGATTAGATGAATAGCAAATATTTATTCATTTGCATGCTATTTGACCTCATAACAAGCGAGGAATTTAATTACTTGTGATCTCAATGTTTTAACAACCATTTTTGCTATTAATAATTCATTAATTAAATGTATATATTTCGCTCAATTATATATAATTTAATTCTATAAAATTTTAATGGTCTATATTTATAAATAGATAAAATTATTAAAACTTAAAAAAGTAAAAAAAAAAAACTATATAACAAGAAAATAAATTGATAATAATGATCAGTTAATAATCATTTACAATAAATAGTTAAAACAACTCGAAAGTGATTCAAATTCAAAATCACCTGATTCAACCTAGTTGCTAGATCTAAAATTAGTTAATAAACATTTCTTATATGATGATAAATTCAGATGTCAATATATGTATTAAGTCTAAAATAAAATAATGTATGAGATTGGATTGCTGGGATTAGATAATTATTAATAAAACACTATCACTGAGTTAAATGTTTTGGTTGGATATGGTTATGGTTATGGTCATGGCGATAATCATGTGGTGTTAAATATTCTTAATGTCGTTAAAATCATTGATTACCATGCAAATAATTAATAAAATAATGTTAATAACGTTTGATAGAAGTGGGTCAAACAACCTCTGATAGAAAATTAATATGGGAAATGTTGGTTAAATAGTTAATTAATTTTGATGAATTCGAATGAATCAAAAACGAAAATGTGCGCACCATGGCAAAGTATGAATTCATGACTCGTGAATTGACAATGTGGGTCTTGATTAGTCTTTTTCAATACTCCGATTACAAATTGTTGAATATTGTGACAATAATTACGAATATATATGCATAATATCTATATATGTGGCTATCTATAAGAAATTAATGCATAGAAAATAAGAATTTGATGTTTCATGTGAAACCGATTAATTTTATTATATTCAGATATTTGTAAATAGGAACGAAAATTCATCGATTTTCCTTCCTATTTACTCCCAAGTAATATGTTTATTAATTGTTCACTACTATAAGAATAATTAGGACATCTTATTTATTTATGAGCAGAATAAAGAATCCCAATTGCTTTTTTCTTTTCTTTTTTTCCTATCATTTTTTGTTTCTTATTATATGTTTATGGTTTTTTTTTTATCGTTTTGTATTAATTTTTCTCAGTCAACAATGGTCCCTCATATCGTTCTCTGGTGTTATAATTCAATATATATGGATATTTTGAATCATTTTCCATTTTATTTTATTATTTTTTGCTAATTTGTTTTTTCAAATATTTATATGCAAATATTAATGTAAATAAAATAAAATGGACTAAATATACCAAAATGATATATTATTTGTTAAATCTACATACTAATTCAATTGTCCATCTCAAAAGCAAGTTATTATTATTTTTTTAATCGGATAAATTATTATTGAATGATATTAAATTCGATATTTAGATATTCAATTATCTTAAAATTTTTAAAAGAATATTTTATCGTCGTTCGGAATTGCATAAATATATTAATTTTAATCCATTTACATATAAACTAATCACATGTACAGTTTGATAAAAAAAATTGGGTTTTACTTTTTTTTTAGGAATAGGAAGGTTTCTTTCTGTTAAAAAAAGTTTTTATTTCAATAAAGAGAAAAAGAAAAGAAAAAAAATTTCTCTTTCAATAAAGAGAGAAAGAAAATTATATATATATATATATGTGTGTGTGTGCCCCACATGTCTGGTTTTCCAGCTAAGAGCTTAAGATGCTAAATAGCTGGATTATGACTGGATTCACATCCACCTCCATACAAAGCTTACTGTCACGCACCGAAAGGTTCATGCGGGATATTCTGCAAATTTACATTTCCCCACACATATGTAATATTCTAGAAGGCCATTGTAAACCGTTAGATTAAATGGATCGTGACCGTCCATTTCGGTAGGTAGGAATTAATCCTAGCCCTCCATTTGTTAGGTGGGAATCAATCATAGCCATCCATTTTGGTAGGTGGGAGTTGATCTTCACCATTCATTTGGTAGGTGGGAATCAATCCTAACCATTCATTTGGTAGGTGGGAGTTAATCCTAACCATCCATCTGGTAGGTGGGAATTGATCTCGGCCATCCATTGAGGAGGTGGAGGCCTATATATACCTTATGTAAATTCATTTGTAATAATTCACTCAATTCAATCAATTGAAGCATTTCAAGTAATACAAAGCTTTTCTCTCAAACTCTCTTGTGTTCTTGTTTTGCTATTGAATCTTCTCGATCTCTAAGTCCCGTTCTATTCTCTTTGGAGTGCTTTTATCGGTTTGGAAGGCAGACTTAGTGCAACGGACCGTGCTAAGTGCCGCACGATTGCTAGTTAAAGTCTAGGGTCGTGACAGTTGGTATCAGAGCCAAGGTTCGAAGCTTTACTACCTTTGGCATAATGAAGGCTACTGCCCCAGTTACACCTAGCGTGGAAGTTCCATCAATGGAACGTGGTCGTGAGGAAGTTCGGAAACCATCTAAAGAATCTCGAGCCAAGTCGAAAGACATGATTTCTAGCTTGGAAGCACGTGTTGTGAGTGCTCAGGACAACTTGGGAGAGTTGTTCGACCGAGTAGACAACTTGGAGGAACGTTGCAGCGGCTTGGAGGCCGAGGATGCGGAGATCCATGCAGCGGTCAAGATGTCCCTCAATGAGCTAGACGGTGGGTTAAGGCAAGAGATTGATGGGCTGAAATCCGAACTTTCTAAGGTACGTGATCTCTTCCAAAGAGAAATTTCTAATGTGTTACTTAGAGTTGAGGATATGGATGGTGATCTAGCACTATGCAAACGGGCTATGGCCTCGGGAACCAATACAACCACTATCATTGAGGCCAAGAAAGTGGAAGTTCCTAAGCCAAAGACTTTCAATGGTACCCGGAATGCTAGGGAAGTTGAGAACTTCCTATGGGGGCTGGATCAATACTTCGAAGCTACTGGCGTAACGGACCATGCCAGCAAAATCCGAACTACTGCCATGTAATATTCACCGACACTGCTATGCTGTGGTGGAGACGAAGGCATGGAGATGTGCAACGTGGGGTGTGCACAATTGATACCTTTGAAGACTTCAAAAGGGAATTCAAAAGCCAATTCTTCCCCGTAAATGCTGAGGAAGAGGCGAGAGGCCGGCTTCGACGACTAAAGCAGATGGGTAGCATAAGGGAGTATGTGAAGGAGTTCACAACCTTGCTGCTAGATGTCCCTGACACATCGGACAAGGATGCCTTATTCTTGTTTATGGATGGTCTCCAATCATGGGCTAATCTTGAGCTCAAACGACGTGGTGTCCAAGACTTATCTTCAACCATTGTCGTTGCTGAAAGTCTTATTGATTACTCCTCAAACAAAGAAGGCTCGAGGCCAGCCGATAGAAAGTTTGTTGGAGCAAGGAATGGGGGAGGCCATGCCAAGAGTCAGAACCATAAAAATCACAAAGAAAGCTACTCATTCAAGCCCCGAGACAAGAGGAAGGAAAGGGAAGAACGTGGTACCTCAAAGCCCCGTGTGACGTGCTTCATATGCGACGGACCGCATTGGGCACGAGAATGTCCCAAAAGGAAGACATTGAATGCTTTAGTTGCCTCCACTTATGATCAAGAGAGAAGTGAGGCAGATGAAGGTGCGAAGATGGGATCTTTGCGGCTGCTTAGTGCATTGCAAAGTGCCCCAAAGTCCCCCAATGGACTCATGTTTGTGGATGCATCCATCAATGGGAAAGTCGCTAAAGCCTTGGTCGACACAGGTGCATCTCACAACTTTGTTTCACTAGAGGAAGCCAAGAGACTCGGTCTCAAAGTTGCCAACAGAGGTGGCTCCCTCAAAGCAGTTAACTCGGCGGCACAACCTCTCCAAGGAATTGCCCGCGGAGTAAAGGTCAGTCTCGGTGCATGGACTGGCCAAATGGATTTATCTGTGGCACCCATAGATGATTTCTCGGTGGTATTCGGCATGGAGTTCTTGGACCAGGTTAGAGCTTTCCTTGTCCCATGTTCAAACTTTATGTGCATTATGGATGGACCAAAGGCTTGTCTAGTACCGACGGAGAGGACCACCAAGCCTACTAATCAAGCTCTCTCAGCACTTCAATTCAAGAAGGGATTGAAGAGGGAGGAAGAGAGTTACTTGGCCATTCTTAAAGAGTATGATGATGATGAAGCATCACCACAACCAAGCTTGCCAACGGAGGTGCAAGTTGTCTTGGATGAGTTCCAGGATGTGATGCCGGAGGCGTTGCCAAAACAGTTACCCCCAAGGAGGGAGGTGGACCATGAAATTGAGCTGGAGCCTGGCACAAGACCACCAGCCATGAGTCCTTACCGGATGGCAAACTCGGAGTTGGCAGAATTGCGGAAGCAACTCAATGAGCTGTTGGATGCTGGTTTCATTAGACCATCCAAAGCCCCATTTGGCGCCCCGGTGCTTTTTCAGAAAAAGAAGGATGGTTCATTGAGAATGTGCATTGACTACCGCGCTCTAAACAAGATCACGGTAAAGAACAAATATCTTATCCCTCTCATTGCTGATTTGTTTGATCAATTGGGGAACGCAAGATACTTCTCCAAGTTGGACTTGCGGTCGGGATACTACCAGGTGCACATTGCAAAAGGGGATGAGCCGAAGACTACATGTGTAACAAGGTACGGTGCTTATGAGTTCCTTGTTATGCCCTTTGGTCTCACTAATGCACCTGCTACCTTCTGCACTCTCATGAATAAACTCTTCCATCCCTACCTCGATCGGTTCGTGGTAGTATATCTTGATGATATTGTAATATATAGCCGGACTATGGAAGAACATCTTGAGCATTTGAAAAAGGTGTTCGAGGTACTCAGGAAAAATGAGCTATATGTTAAAAGGGAGAAATGTTCCTTTGCCCAAAATGAGGTAATGTTCTTAGGACATGGGATAAAAGATGGGAAGCTTATGATGGATGGAGACAAGGTGAAAGCCATCCAAGAATGGGAACCTCTTACTAAGGTCCCCGAGTTACGGTCTTTTCTTGGACTTGTGAACTACTACCGGAGATTCATCAAGTCATATTCAGCAAGAGCAGCTCCACTAACTGACCTACTCAAGAAGAACATTACTTGGGAGTGGACAAACAAGTGCCAAGCCTCGTTTGATGACTTGAAAAAGGCCATTACCGAAGAACCAGTGCTTTACTTACCAGACCCCTGTAAGATGTACGAGTTGCATACGGATGCTTCAGACTTTGCCATTGGTGGAGTATTGATGCAAGATGGGCACCCAATAGCATATGAGAGCCGCAAGCTCAATGAAACTGAACGCCGCTACACGGTGCAAGAAAAAGAGATGACTGCTATCATCCACTGTCTAAGGGTGTGACGACACTACTTGTTGGGTTCTCACTTTGTGATCATGACAGATAATGTAGCAACTAGCTACTTCCAAACTCAAAAGAAGTTGAGTCCCAAACAAGCTCGGTGGCAAGACTTTCTGGCAGAATTTGACTATAAGCTTGAATACAAGCCCGGTAAGGCCAATGTGGTGGCTGATGCACTAAGTCGAAAAGCGGAGTTGGCAGCTTTGAGTAGACCAAGCAGTCCCTTGCTGGAAAAGATCAAAGAAGGGTTGGAGCATGATGCCCTGGCTCAAAACCTCCTAGTCCTCATCAAAGAAGGAAAGACAATGCGATTTTGGCAGAGTGACGGACTACTCTATGGCAAGAAAAATCGCATCTACGTTCCTAAGTGGGGGAACTTGAGGAAAGAACTGATCAATGAATGTCATGATTCCCTATGGGCTGGACACCCAGGCATGAAACGCACCATTGCCTTGATCAAGTCTATTTACTATTGGCCTCAACTGCGGGATGATGTTGAAGCCTATGTAAGAACTTGTCTTGTTTGCCAACAAGACAAAATAGAGCAACGTGCATCCGGTGGCTTGCTAGAACCGTTGCCTATTTCAGAGAGACCATGGGAGAGTGTCTCGATGGACTTCATCACTTGCTTGCCAAAATCAGAAGGCTTTGGCAGTATAATAGTGGTCATTGATCGCTTCAGTAAGTATGCAACATTCATACCTGCCTCGGCGGATTGCACTGCTGATGAGACTGCACGGTTGTTCCTCAAACATGTTGTGAAGCATTGGGGAATTCCATCAAATATCGTGAGTGATCGAGACCCACGATTTACTGGGAAGTTCTGGACAGAATTGTTCAAGCTGCTGGGATCAGACTTAAACTTCTCCACAAGCTTTCATCCGCAAAGCGATGGGCAGACGGAACGTGCCAATGCACTACTGGAGCTGTATCTGAGACACTTTGTTAGTGCTAACCAACATGATTGGGCTAAGTTGCTGGATGTAGCCCAATTATCTTACAACTTGCAGCAAAGTGAATCCACTGGCAAGAGTCCCTTCGAGATCATTACGGGACAACAACCTATGACTCCTCATGCTTTGGCTACAAGCTATGAAGGAAGGAGTCTTGCAGCTTTCAAATTTGCTAAGGCATGACATGAGCAAGCTGAGTTGGCCCGAGCCTATTTGAACAAGGCATCCAAAAAGATGAAGAAGTGGGCTGACAAGAAAAGACAAGAAAAGGAGAATGGTTGAATTTCGGGAAGGAGATTTGGTCCTTGTCAAATTATTACCACAACAGTTCAAGTCCTTGCGGAAGGTTCACAAGGGGTTGGTACGGAAATACGAAGGGCCATTTCCTGTCCTTAAGCAGGTTGGTAAGGTGTCTTACAAACTACAACTCCCTCTAAAGCTTAAAATCTATCCAGTCTTTCATGTAAGTATGTTGAAACCTTATCATGGAGACGAAGAAGATGCAAGTCGAGGAGAGTAAAAAAGGGCACCCACTGCAGTAGTAACCTCCTTTGATAGAGGAGTGGATTCCATTTTGGCAGACCGCCTAATTCGGCGAAGAGGTGTACCAAGTTATCGAGAATACTTGGTCAAATGGAAGAATGCCCCGAACATAGAGGCAAGCTGGGAACCTGAAGACATTTTGTGGCAGTTCAAAGATCACATAGAAAGGTTCAAGCTTGAAGGCGCGACGAGGGCATTGCGAACTTAAGTGGGGGAGAATGTCACGCACCGAAAGGTTCATACGGGATATTCTGCAAATTTACATTTCCCCACACATATGTAATATTCTAGAAGGCCATTGTAAACCGTTAGATTAAATGGATCGTGACCGTCCATTTCGGTAGGTAGGAATTAATCCTAGCCCTCCATTTGTTAGGTGGGAATCAATCCTAGCCATCCATTTTGGTAGGTGGGAGTTGATCTTCACCATTCATTTGGTAGGTGGGAATCAATCCTAACCATTCATTTGGTAGGTGGGAGTTAATCCTAACCATCCATCTGGTAGGTGGGAATTGATCTCGGCCATCCATTGAGGAGGTGGAGACCTATATATACCTTATGTAAATTCATTTGTAATAATTCACTCAATTCAATCAATTGAAGCATTTCAAGTAATACAAAGTTTTTCTCTCAAACTCTCTTGTGTTCTTGTTTTGCTATTGAATCTTCTCAATCTCTAAGTCCCGTTCTATTCTCTTTGGAGTGCTTTTATCGGTTTGGAAGGCAGGCTTAGTGCAACGGACCGTGCTAAGTGCCGCACGATTGCTAGTTAAAGTCTAGGATCGTGACATTACGCTTGTGCTTATGCATGTGCATGTGCATGTGCATGTATCCAATTCCTTATTCCTCTAATTATTAATCAGTGGAGCTTTAATTAATTTGCTCAACTTTAATTTTAACATTAAGATCAACATTGGTATAATTATTTCATAATCATATATATGAAATTTGTAAAATTTTATTGCTTACCTCTTGACTTTGGGTTATACTGTGATCATGATTAACCATCATGAACTCAATTTATAGTTAAATTTGCTCAGTTTCTCTTCTAACTCTAATCATTCCACAACAGAACTAAACAAACTAAAGGAAAACAAATATTTTTTAAAAATATCGAAGAAGATAAAGTGGTTAAATTAAAAATTAATACATTACTAAGTTCAAAAAACATTAATTTTAAAGCAAATTAATTATTGCTAAAAAAAAATTCGGACAATCCTAAAAAATTTAGAGGTCTCCTTCCTGGGAATATATAAACATAGTAAAACGGTGACGAATGCCGATGTTTGTGGCGGCACATGTGCAAGATCAGCCAAAATGGCCTCGATCACTTTTGCATGTGCAGATGGCAAAAGCTTCATCATCTCCCGCTGTCTGTCTGCAAATCAAATCAAAGGGATTCATTCGTATTCATGTCCAGTTCAGATTCAGCTAAGCCACATTCCCAAAATGAGATAGCCACGTTCGTTCCTTTACCTCTTACTTTTTTTTTTTTTTTCACTTTCATATAATACCAATTTTACACTTCAACAAACAATACTCTCTGCCTCTCTCTCTCTACTCATTCTACATTATGATTTTTTAAACTCTCTCTTTTTGTGTCTCTGTGTGTGTCTTTCAATGGGCTTCTCGGCTATTCTTGACTATGCTCTGTTTCAACTTACCCCAACTCGAACCAGGTACTCTCTAACTCGCTCTTTCTAAGTTTCATTGTAAGAATGAACAAGGCTAATATTTTTCTTTGCCTTCTCCTCTCCGTATGTGTGGGGTTTTCTTTTTAAAATGTGAAGATGTGATCTGATTCTCTTCTATGGAGGCAAGACAGAGAAATTGGCTGCTGGGTTATTCGAACCCTTCATTTCCCACCTTAAATTTGCTAAAGATCAGATTTCTAAAGGTGGATACTCCATCAAGCTCTCCCCACCCACCTCGAATGCTCCTTGGTTCACCAAAGCCACTTTTGAAAGGTAATTAATCTAACATTCTATTTCTCATTGTTTCTTTCTGTTATTAATTTAGTACATATTATCGACTAATTTCACAATTCTATTTGGTCCCCTACTTCATACAACCGCCAGTAAATTCTGAGCAAAGCTGTTAATTCTACTGCAATTCACAGTTAGGTGTGACCAACACCCGTCTAATTTCATTCTAAAATGTTCCTGAAAGCATTCTAGCTATTTTAATATAATTCCCCAAATCCAAAGTTTGCTGCTGAGCTACTGAACTAGTTCATTGGTTGATTAGGCATTTAGTTAAATTCCTGACAATATTAACAAAAATAAATGCATCCTATAATTTCCTCTTGCCATTTAATTTATATTGTAATCATCTGCTGAGTTAGAAGGTGAAATTTGTAGGAAAATTAGCAGCAATGAAAATATTATCTTTGCTTGCCAGTTTTTCCTTCAAAAAATTATTTCTAAAAGATGATTTTCTTTTCCTTTCTATGCAGATTTGTTCGTTTTGTTAACACACCAGCAGTGCTTGAGAGATTCGTCATTCTAGAGAAAGAAATCTTGCAGATTGAGAGTTCTGCTCAAGCTAATGAATTGTCAAATGCTAATGTGGTTGGACAAGAAGGTATAAATCCTTATAAAATATTTCCACTACCCGCATTGCAATTTCTTAACTTTCATTAATTGCTATAATTTCCTTTTGCTTGCTAATTTGTCATTTTTTTCACAGTAAGTGGGTTAGCTGCCAATTCTATTACAACAAAGTCAAGTGATTCCTCTAAGGTTAATCATGTAGCCACAATATTTATAGATTAATCGTCGTATTTAGCTAGAAAATCATAGCAATCATTGTATTTGTTGTTCTTTTCTATTTGCTTTCAGCTTAAAGGGGAACTTGAGAGAAGCAATGGTGATGCCACACCAGAAGAAAACTCCAAGTAGCCCATCTTCATTTTGCTAAATTCTGAACTTCATAGGAAAAATGTCTTTTTATCTATATAATTAATCAGTCATTTTGTTATGTTTAGGATTCAACTTCGACGGCTTCTTGAAACTCGGAAAAAGTTGCTACTCAAAGAGCAAGCTATGGCTTATGCCCGTGGTCTTGTTGCTGGATTTGAAGTGGATAGTATAGGTGATCTCATTTCTTTTGCAGATGCATTTGGAGCTTCACGGTTAAGGTATAATTTGGCAGAAACTCTAAATATATAGCATGTATTTTTTCAGAAACTTTTCCTGACTTCGAAATTAATTAAGAACCATTGCACCAAGGTCTAGGGGAAAAGAACTAGTAAACCACCTACATTTGAATGTAGATAGAAAGAGGGAGAGAGCTCCTATAATGACAGTTTTTTTTTTTTTTTTGTGAATTGGTACTTGCAATTTTCTTTTAGGAAAGGCTCATAACATGGTCAAGTAGAGTGTAAATATTGATCCTTCAATCCTGAAATTGAGCTATCAATGAAATTGAGTAATGCCTATCTGCAGGCAAGCATGCATTGATTTCAAGGAATTATGCAAGAAAAAGTGCGGGGATGGTCTTTGGATGGAGGAATTAGCAGCAATGGAGGCATGTCCTCCTGCAGAATTGTCAATTTTGGGAACATCAGGAATAGTACTTAATAACGATGCTGGCTCCCTCAATCCGAACATCGCACTAAAATTTACAGCAAATGGATCCTTAGATGCATCAAAATCTGATTCAACTGCAAGTCATGCCAGCTTTGACAGCAAAAAGGGTACTGTTTATGGTTTCCATGTCCACCTCATCCACCACATTATGTGTCATCCTCATATGTGAGGACAGTGTGATTCTCATTCTTATTTGTTAAAAAGGCTTTATCTGTTGATATTTTTTTCCAATAAATAATCCTTCTCTTTCTGATGGCAACAGATGATAACCTGGCAACTTCAGATCAGATGCCTTCAACTACTACCAAAGTTCCAATGCCAATGCCATGGCCAAACCATATACCTCAGTATATGTACAATTTTCAAAATCCTATGCAACAAATTCCGCCATATCACGGATTTCCATTTCCTATGCAGCCTATCCCTCCTCGCTATGCAATGAATATGCAGTGGCCTTCTAATCTGAAAGAATCTGGTTCAGTAAAAAAGGAGAAATTGCTGAATAAAAAAGGTATTGAAGATTCAGGAAAAGAGGAGCAAACTGAGTCCAGCAACTCTGAGATAGAGAGTAATTCAGATTCATATACACATCAAGACAAAAAGCACTCTTCTAGGGATGCTTCCCACAGGGAAAAACACGGGCAAAAGTCCTCTAAGGCTGTTGTTATCCGTAATATTAACTACTTCACTTCTAAGAGAAGAAATGGAGAAAAAAGTGTTGTCTCTGATGAATCTTCTTCTGACAAGGATGATTTTGTTGACGATGATTCCCTCAAGCGGAAAGTAGATGATGCAGTTGGATCATTGGAGAAACTGCACAAGTCAAACTCAAGTACTCGTAGGAAAAATGGTTCAAAGAAGAGCAATGGCATTGCAAATGGAGCAACCGATGCCACTGCCCGAGATTCCAATGATCCATTGGAGGGAGAAAAGACAAATGAGAACTGGGATGCTTTCCGGCACCTCCTGATGAGAGATGAGGAAGCAACTATTAATGGAAGAGGAAGCTTGTGCTTGATGGATATTCAGGATGAGCATGTCACTGTCAGAAGCTCAGGAGATAGAACTTCATTAGCAATTTCTACTGCTGTGGACTTGGAATCAGAGAAAGTACCAAATAAATGGATGGTTGTGGGCGATTCCTTTGTGGCGTCTCAGAAGGATGGAGGTGATGAAGATAGAGCCAGATTGGAAGATGTTGAAAATGCCGAGAACTGTAGATCAGTAATGAAGAGAAGAGATTCCACAGATGGGGATTTGGTAATTCCGCTGAGAATGGAAGAATCAGGAAGTGGACTCGGGGGTATCATTTATGAAACTGAGTTGTTCACAGTCAAGCCTGGAAGGGGAGAAGATTGGTTTGTTATCAACCACTCAGGGAAACCAGAAAACCATAATTCATCCAATGAGGACATAAACTTTAATGGAGATCGCGTTCTGTCATCACAAGTTGATTGTTTGAATACCAAGAATAGTAGGAATGATTTGGTTATTGATGATTCTTTCATGGTACATGCTCGACCACCAATTGATGATTTGTATGATTCTCAGTGGAAAACGGACATCCACATGGCTGCAGATCTAGTTTCATCTTCCCAGCCAGAAAACAGCACCATAAAAGAAAACCATGAAAAACTAGATGCCTATGAACCAGATGATCTTTATGTGGTGCTTGAACGGGACTCTGGATTTGAATCGGCTAGGAACTCGTGGGCTACAGACTGTGGAATTGAGTCAATTGACATATCACTTATGGAAATCGACAGGAGGTCAACCATTGAAACTAGTATTGATGCTGAGAAGAATCTTCCTTCAAATTGTGATAGCACTATTGTCAAGAAAAAGGCACCTAAAGGAAGGAAAGTTCCAGGCAAAGATGTTAAACCCAAAATTTCAACTAGATCCTTTGAGAACAAAACTGGCATGTTATCTAAGACCAAAAAGCCATCACTGGAAAGTAGGCTCTCGGTTCAAAAGAGCAAGCTGGGGCAGGTATTAAATCCTGATTGCTTAATCAAAATGTTCAATTATTCCTCTTTCCCAGTGTTTCAGATTCTTATTACACATGCTTATGAACAGGAAAAAGAGATTAGGAAGAAAATGGAAGAATTATTGATTCAGCGCCAGAAAAGAATTGCAGAAAGAACTGCAGCTAGCGGTTTGGCTCCAACAGTAACCAAGAAAATCCCACCAGAAAATAAACAAGTGAAGGGCTCCTTTCCAAGAGTAGTCAAGAGACAAACAATGTAAAATTTCATCAAAATCGAGACAGCTTAAGAGAGATCATGAGGTAAATGAAGTTGTGAATGTGTAGACCAGATGTCCTACTTGGCTCTTCGGCAATTTGAGGTGGATGGAAAAAGACTTTGCGTCACCTATCTAATTCATTTGATCGTCAGGAATGTAATCTAAATAATCTTCAACAGCACGTTTGACAAGATTGCTTATATAGTGTGAGTTCTATATAATAATTTCATAATGTATAGTTTTCATGCCCTCACATTCTTTTTCATGTGTGCCACTGGGAGCAAATAGAATAAATTCAAGGCATTGGGAAAATAATAACTCATTAGTATCGCCCCTTGTTTCCTGGATTAGCTTGTCTGTACTTTGTGGTAGCACATTAAAATTGATACACATTTCATGATTGCTTGTAGTTAGTCAGTTCTGCTTCACAAACTTCACGAGTGAATTTTGAGTTTATTCAAGTTAAAGAAGAAACAAGAATGCAAGAAAGATTGCAAACGTGGGATGGGCATAGCAAAAGCCAGTACCATAAATTGAAGTCATATTTGTCGGTGACATTATAGCCATCCTAGGATTCCTAGCAGCCAACTGCAGACCAGATAGGCAGAGTAAATAGCCAAGACTATGCCTACCTATATAAAGCTAATTGTCATTGCAGTAGTAACCTAGGTAGATCAGGCATATCAACAGTTACAAATACAGCAGAAATAATTTAGCATATAACAGTACTCCTTGCTTTATGAACAAATCCACTATCAACGAAGCCACTGCAGGCAAAATAGCCATAGCCAATGCCTGCTGCTGCAATTATTGCCAGAATCATTTCAGGAGCCATTGCCATTGCACCTATATGTATCCCCTTTAGTGTCTGTTCTAATAACAGTGGCTGCACCATACCAGTAGCTACTGTGCCATGAAGTTTTCCCTCCATTGCAGGAGCGCCAAGATCCCAAATCAAGCAAAAGGGAGAGCTAGCAATTCCAACCATAATATTATCATATGACCACCCCCACCTACATTCCCACTCTTCCATTCCACCGCTGCTGGTACCTCCACCGGCACCTTTATTGCCACCAGTTCCACCTTGCCCATTGATGTTGCCATCGACATAATTACCTCTGCGGATTGGACAACCACAAAGGCCATGGAGTCAAAAGCTAATTGGTAATTTATGTATTACTAAAATTGTAAAATAAAGCTTACCCAGTATCAGTGTGAATGCTCCAAAGGTGATATAACTTTCTTCTGCCAACGAGGCATAAACTTTGTTAAAGCGGAGTGAAAAGTGATAGCATTGACATACCAATTTCCATGGTTTTTACCATACCAATCAATGGAAATCCTAGAATACGACACAAAACAATATAGAGTTAAACATATAGATTTAACCTAGACAAATGTGTCATGACTGGATTAATACATTTATAATATACAAAAAATTATGTCATAAATGAATTTTATCTAAGTAATCTGTTTAGATACAATTACACAAATTTAAAAATATGTAAAATATTTAATAATTTTAGTATTATTCAAACTATATAAAGTATTCAAATATATTGTAATATTTTTAAATATATAGAATATAAGTTTGTATATAAATAAATTTGTAATGTATTATATAAAAATTAATTATATAAGTATATATTAATAAATTAATTGTATAACTATTATTTATTAACTTATATTATATTAATATATTTACTAACTTATGTTTAGATGAATTAATATATATTTATTGCATATTTTGTTTCTCAAAAATTTTTTTATCAACTAAATTAATTTTGTATATTTTTTTCATAAGTAACAAATGGTAGCAAGCATTTCTCAAAATTGGAGTGCCCTAATATAAGTTCTCTTATTATTTTAATTCATGCATGTGTAAATATAATATTTGTTAAGTTGTTATAAATTTCAATTTGTAGTTTTTTTTAATGATCTATATAGTTTATTTGTGTAATAATTTTGGATATAAATAATTTTATGGAATGTGGATTTTATTTGTAAATTATATTGTATTTTTAATATAATTTTTATATTTATCTGTATATAATTGTATCTCATATCATATAATGTGTACACGTTTAATTAACCGTATTTAATTGTGTTGTGTTAATATGAATTGTATTTTAATTTTTGACATAGTAATAGTTAGCCTAATCATATCATACACAATTAATGAATTGTTGGGATCTAGGAAATTCCAAACCTTCCTCTTTTACCACATTGTAGCGTAAATTTGCAAGTAGAAACAGCGGATTGAGAAAGGAAAGTTTAGGAGGGGAAGGGGGTGGATTGGAATGCAAGAAACATAATCATCGATAGATTGGATTTTGTTTTTTTTTTTTTAAGAGCTTGATCAGAGTGATAGATTCAACACAATGGGGAGCAAAAGAGGTTAGGGCTTCAACTTGGCGCCAGGCATGGCTGAAAGGAGGCAACAATGATTGAGTGACGAAGTGAAATCAGGAGTTTAAGGAAACAAAATGAAAGAAACAAATTAGAGAAAATGAAAGAGAGAGAAGAAAAGAAAACCTAGTAAATCGAAAAGAAAAAAAAAATTAAATCATTTTTTTTAACTGATCCACATATTAACTGTTGGGAAATGACGCCAATTTCCCTATAGTCAGATTTATGAGAAAGCGAAGAAAATGCGAACTAATAAGACAGACAAGTTGATAACGGAGTTCGGCCAATTATGCCTACGTCTCCGGACTGCTGCAGATCTTTTACTGAAAGAAAAGAAATTTACCAAGTGTTTACAAACACTCACAACTCACAACCTCTCACTAATGCTACTCTCTCACTTTTTGATGGAATACATTACAAATGAATTTCTAAGGCTATATATAGGCCTACACCTCCTCAATGGACGATCAAGATTAATTCTCACCTACTTTGATGGATGGTTGAGATTATTTCTCACCTACCAAATGTATGGTTAAGATTAATCTTCACTTACCATCTTACCAACCAAATAGATGGTCAAGATTAATCCCCACCCACCAAATGGATGGTCAAGATTAATCTTCACCTACCATCTTACCTACCAAATATTTTGTCAACAAAAGATGCACCGTCCATCTTTATTGTCATTTATTTTATGGTGCATGTGTAGTTTGACCAACAATCTCCCACTTGAAGACCGATTTCAATCTGTCTTCACACCTCGATCAATGCAGCAGCCTTTCTGGTCTTGTTACTCTAGCAGACCAACTGAAGTTGAGCATAACTTCAGTTTGTCGATAGTCACCGCCTTTGTCAACATATCCGCTGGATTCCTGCTTCCTTGGATCTTCTCCAGTACTAACACATCATCTTCCAATAAAGATCTGATGAAGTGGTAACGAAGCCCAATATGCTTGGTTCTGGAATGAAATGCTGAATTTTTCGCCAAGTGTATCGCACTCTGACTATCACTATGCAAAATATTCTTCTCCCTTCTGAATCCCAACTCAGTTAACAAACCTTGAAGCCATATCATCTCTTTACTAGCTTCAGTCACTGCTACATATTCAGCCTCTGTAGTGGATAAAGTGACAATCTTCTGTATTTGTGACATCCAACTAACAGCTGTAGTTCCAACAGTGAATATATAACCGGTGGTGCTTCTTCGGTGATCTACTTCTCCTCCAAAGTCTGCATCTACGTAGCCTTGTACTTTTAACTCTCCTTTACCAAAGTACAGACACTTATCCGTGGTGCCTCGTAAATACCTCAAAATCCACTTGACTGCTTCCCAATGAGCTTTTCCTGGATTTGACATAAATCTGCTAACAACTCCCACTGCATGACCAATATCTGGTCTAGTACAGACCATTGCATACATTAAACTTCCAATAGCTGAGGCATAAGGAATCTTAGCCATGAATTCTCTCTCTTCCTCCGTTTGAGGGGATTGATTTTTAGATAGGCGAAAGTGACTGGCCAAGGGTGTGCTAACTGGCTTGGCATTGTTCATGTTGAATCTCTGCAAAACACGGTTGATGTACTCTGCTTGAGATAACTGCAAGAACCCTCTCTGCTTATCTCTTGTGATTTGCATTCCAAGAATCTTCTTTGCTGGACCCAAGTCTTTCATGTCAAACTCTTTTGACAATTGCTGCTTCAACCTTCTGATATCATTCATATTTGAACCTGCTACTAACATATCATCGACATAAAGTAGCAAAATGATATAACTGGATTTATATCTCTTGAAGTAGCAACAGTGGTCAGCATTGCACTTCTGGAAATCTTCCTTGTGCATGAAGCTATCAAACTTTTTGTACCACTGTCTTGGGGCTTGTTTCAGGCCATACAAACTCTTTTTAAGTCTGCACACCATGTTCTCCTTCTCTTTTTCTGAGAAACCTTCTGGCTGATGCATGTATATTTCTTCATCTAAGTCTCCGTGAAGAAATGCGGTTTTCACGTCCAGCTGTTCAAGATGAAGATCTTCAATAGCCACAATACTCAATACTGTTCTGATAGTATTGAGCTTCACAACGGGAGCAAAAATATCGGTGTAGTCAACTCCTTCCTTCTGCTGGAATCCTTTGACAACAAGTCGGGCTTTGTATCTTTTGAGACCATCATGCTCTTCTTTTACCCGGTACACCCATTTGTTATGAAGTGCCTTCTTTCCCATAGGCAACTCAGCTAGTTCCCATGTCTGGTTAGAGATCAGAGACTTCATCTCGTCTTTCATGGCAAGCTCCCACTTACTAGCATCTCCAGTCTGACAAGCTTCATCATAGCATTCAGGCTCCCCTCCATCAGTCAATAACAGATAGTTCATGTATCTCCTGTTAGGCACATGAGGCCTAGAAGACCTTCTTAATACAGGAGATGGAGTAGGAGGCTGTGATGTGTCGGATTGATGCGCACTGCTTGGTCCAACAAGTTCCTCTGGCTGAGGACTTGCTACAATGGGTTCCGTCACGGAACTAACTGGGACATCATCTGCATCTGCAAATACTGACTCATTCTGTTCTGAGTTGCTGACGACTGTTTTATGCATGTCCTTGTACATCACCCTTTCATCAAAAATCACATCTCTGCTACGGATGACCTTTTTGTTTTCGTCATCCCAAATACGGTAGCCAAACTCATCCTCACCATAGCCGATGAGAGTGCATTTCTTGGATTTGGGATCAAGCTTATTCCTTCCTTGATCACTGATATGCACATATGCTACACAACCAAAAACTTTTAAATGTGATAGTTTTATCTCTTTTTGGCTCCATACCTCCTCTGGTATTCTGTGCTCTAATGGAACCGATGGTCCTCGATTGATTAAGTAAGCTGCTGTGTTGACTGCTTCTGCCCAGAACTGCTTCGGTAGACCTGACTGTATACGAATGCTTCTGGCTCTTTCTGTCAACGTTCGATTCATACGTTCAGCTACACCATTGTGTTGAGGTGTACCTGGCACAGTTCTCTCCATTCTGATACCGTGCTCATAGCAAAACTTCTTGAATCTGGTGTCTTCATATTCACCACCATTGTCAGTTCTGAGCTTTTTAATCTTCAGACCTGTCTCATTTTCAACCATAGCTTTCCATCTTCTGAAAGCCTCGAACACTTCGGACTTATGTTTTAGAAAGTAAACCCATACCTTCCGAGAGTGATCATCGATGAAAGTCACGAAGTAGTGTTTTCCACCAATGGATGAGATAGTCGTTGGTCCCCAAACATCAGAGTGAACAAGCTCTAGCCTTTCTTTCTTTGGGGTTCTGCCACTTGTCTGAAAGCTGACCCTTTTCTGCTTTCCAAGTATGCAATCTTCGCATGTGTCTATCTCCACTGACTGTAGATCTGGAAGTTTCCCCTTCGAATGCATAATCTTCATTCCTTTTTCACTCATATGGCCTAGTCTCTGGTGCCATAGATTGGGATTTTCATTGCTAGCTGCAACTATGATTGAACAGCGTGCTCCCGCTGTCATGTAAAGAGTGCCATTCTTTTTGCCTCGAGCAACCGTCATTGCTCCCTTTGAAATCTTCCAATTATCACCATGGAAGATCGTAGTATAGCCTTCGCTAGCCAATTGCCCTACTGAGATTAAGTTCTTTCTCAGGTCGGGAATATGTCTGACATTCTTCAACTCCCAAACAGATCCGTTCAACTTAATCTTTACTACACCTTTGCCAATAATAGCACAAGGTTGATCATCACCAAGATATACCTTTCCAAGGTTTCCAGGGACATACCTTTCGAAGAATTCTTTCTGTGAAGTAGCATGAAACGATGCTCCAGAGTCTAACACCCAAGACTCCTCTTTGCTTTCCAAAGAGCATATCAATGCGTCATTTCCTTCAGAGGTGGAAGCAACATTTGCCTCTACCTTTGCTTCCTGGTTCTTCGATGCACTCTTGCACTGATTTTTGTAGTGTCCAGTCTTTCCACAATTCCAACATTCGACAGTTTTTGAACTATGGAAATTACTTGGATTCCTGGATTTGGACCTTCTGTCATTTGATTTACCTCGGTAGTTTGACTTGCCTCGTCCATTACCTCTGGTTGAATTTCTTCCTCTTGACTCTGTATGCAAAACTGAAGAAGTTGATGATTCACCCGACTCTCTCCGTCGGATCTCTTCACTGAGAACTAAATCACGAACATCATCAAATTTCAACTTAGTGCTTCCCGACGAACTACTCACAGCAGTGACAGTAGCATTCCAGCTTTCTGGTAGAGAAGACAAAAGTATTAATGCTCGTACTTCTTCATCAAATTCAATTCCAACCGAACTCAATTGGGTTGTGACTGTATTGAGTTCATTGAGATGTTGAGCTATAGATGCACCTTCTGTCATTCGCAAGTTGAACAAGCGCCTCATGAGGTGCACTTTGTTTGAAGCTGAAGGCTTCTCATACATACTAGAGAGAGCCATCATAAGACCTGCCGTGGTCTTTTCCTTTGCTATGTTGAAAGCAACATTACGGGATAATGTCAATCGGATAACTCCGAGAGCTTGTCTGTCGAGAAGACTCCAGTCTTCTTCCTTCATAGCCTCTGGCTTCTTCCCTGAGAGAGGTTGATACAGATTTCTTTGATACAAATAATCTTCTATTTGCATTTTCCAAAAGCCAAAGTCCGCTCCATCGAACTTCTCAATTTTTACCTTTCCTTCATCTGTGGCCATCGCTCCCACTCGAATCTGACTTCCTTTGGATCGTTTCTGACAATTCTTGTGAACCTCTGTGTATTAGAACACCTCCGTGGATAATTTGGTACAACTGACCAAATTTCACTATTCACAAAAATTTACTATTCATGTGAATAGTAATCGCCCGAAAAAGGACAGAAAAAACGCAACCAATGCTCTGATACCAGTTGTTGGGAAATGACGCCAATTTCCCTATAGTCAGATTTATGAGAAAGCGAAGAAAATGCGAACTAATAAGACAGACAAGTTGATAACGGAGTTCGGCCAATTATGCCTACGTCTCCGGACTGCTGCAGATCTTTTACTGAAAGAAAAGAAATTTACCAAGTGTTTACAAACACTCACAACTCACAACCTCTCACTAATGCTACTCTCTCACTTTTTGATGGAATACATTACAAATGAATTTCTAAGGCTATATATAGGCCTACACCTCCTCAATGGACGGTCAAGATTAATTCTCACCTACTTTGATGGATGGTTGAGATTATTTCTCACCTACCAAATGTATGGTTAAGATTAATCTTCACTTACCATCTTACCAACCAAATAGATGGTCAAGATTAATCCCCACCCACCAAATGGATGGTCAAGATTAATCTTCACCTACCATCTTACCTACCAAATATTTTGTCAACAAAAGATGCACCGTCCATCTTTATTGTCATTTATTTTATGGTGCATGTGTAGTTTGACCAACATTAACAATATGGTAATTAAATGAAATAACATCAATAGCAATATCATCTTTCCATAACACCCAGATACCACCTGAATACCCTTTTGGCTTCGGCTCTAAAAGAGTGATGGAAACCCAACCTCTTAATAATTTTATCTGCATTAGAACCACTGTTTCTAGTTTCTAGTTTCTAGAAGGACAAGACAACTCAAAATTAAATCATCTTAAGTAAGCAGAAAGGGGTAAGTTTTGTGAAATTAGGATTGGATTGGATTTCAAATTTGAATCACTGTTTTGTTGAAAAGGTCGATTTTAGTTAACCGATCAATTTTTTTTTTTTTAAAAAAAGAATTTCTCATACGATATTCCTCTCCTACTTTGTTTTATAAGCCTTCTCAACAATCCCTATTTCTAACCATGGCTGTTTTCATGTCCTCCAAATCTCATCTCCCATCATAATTATGAAAAATTTTCTTATTTATTTCCTCTACTTATTCTCAGAGCCTCTGCCACTCCATTCAACTATTCATTCAAATCATCATAACCTCAAACTTTTACTTCACCACGCGTTTTAAAAATTAAAAACACAAGGTTGGATGTGAAAGAAAATAAGAGACTTGATTTTTATTACACCAAATAAAATTAAACGAATAGAAATGAAAACTTAAGGCTTTTTAATAGTTTTAGAAAAAAATATTAACCAATAGAGTTAAATTGATTCCTGAAAAAATTTGACAACTAAAATTGATATTTCTTATGTTTAAATTTCTATGTTTAATCAACAGTACTTCTTAGTTTTATTTCTTTCTTTTAGTGGCAGCACACAGTAACATAAAACAAAAATCAAACTTATTTGAATTCAAAACAAATCTTTTGCTTTGTTGTGATATTACTTTCGTCTTTCTTGTTGAGCAATTGTATTAAAAATAAAAAACACCCATTGAAAGTGTTAAGAATCAATGTCAAAATAATTTAGGTACACCTACCATTAATTTGTTGAAAAATTAAACAAATATTAGGTACACAAATCTCCACCTAATTTATTGAAAAATTAAGGTCATATTACCACCTACCATACCAAAGATTTGAACAAATGTATGGTGAAAATTAAACTTTGAACCTATAAATATATACACTTTCAAGGTTTAAACCATCCAAGAGTGAAAACTACAAGTCTTGAGTGTTTGTGAGAGTTGAGAGCTTTCTTTGTAATATTTCTAGTTTAGTGAAGTTTTTGTTGTGTCTCCAATTTTTAAGTGAATTTCTTCTTTGAGATATTTAATTTAGAGTTATGTATTCAAATTTTTTTTTCAACAATTGGTATCAGAGCCTAAGTTGAGTGTTAATATTTACTTATCGTATGCTTTGTGGTTGCCACTAATAAGTGGATCCTCCACATCAGAAAATAAGTTAAATTATTATTCACTCTTGAAGATTGGTATCAGAGAGGGATGATCAAATATCGTTCTTAGTAGAGCTATCTTGAGTCGTGAGAAGTTTGACACACTGAAAGTTTCTTGATCAAACTTGTTCGGTATAGTCAAAATCATATCGATACGATGAGTGACCTTCAAGTAGTCGGAGGAATCAAGAAGCTCAACAACAAAAACTACAATACATAGGCAACATGTATGAAATCTTACCTACAAGGTCAAGACCTTTGGGAGACTGTTGGTGGTAGTGAAGTTATACAACTAACGACAGAAGATGTCTTGCGAAAGTGGAAGATTAAAGCAAGTAAAACGATATTTGCTTTAAAAACCACAATTGAAGAAAAAATGTTGGAGTACATTCGAGATGCCAAAACACCAAAAGAAACATGAGACACTTTTGTTACACTCTTCTCAAAGAAGAATGATACAAGACTGCAACTTCTCAAGAACGATTTGCTATCAATGGTGCAACGCGACATGACAATTGCCCAATATTTTCACAAGGTGAAAGCAATATGCCGCGAAATTTTAGAGCTAGATCCAACATTTCCTATTGGAGAAACCAGGATAAAAAGAATAATTATCCATGGTTTGAGACCCGAATACTGCGGGTTCATTGCCGCTGTACAGGGATGGCCGACACAACCATCACTTGTTGAGTTTGAAAATTTGCTTGCAAGTCAGGAAACTATGACTAAGAAAATGGGAAGAGTCTCGTTGAAGGGTGAGGAGGAAGCACTCTTTACCAGCAAAAGCAAAGACACTTTCAAGCGGTACATTGGTAGTGGATCTAAAAAGAATAATAACAAGGGAGGCTCTCGTCCAGGGGGAGCTTCAAAGAATCGTGGTAATAGTAGAAAGTTCGATGGAAAGTGTTACAATTGCGGAAGATGGGTCACATGGTGAAAGATTGTTGGACCAAGAAAAAATCTATTGAAAGTAACATTGCTACTTCCAGTTCTAAGGAGAATAACGAAGATGGTTGAGATGCCGAAACATTATTCGCTATGGAGGAAGAAGAATTAGCTCTCACGGTAACAACATCAGAACATATTGACTACAAAAATGACTGGATCATAGATTCCGGTTGCTCAAATCATGTGACGGGTGACGAACAAAAGTTGCAAAAATTGTCTGAGTATAAAGGAGGTCGTGTGGTAGTGACAGTCGACAACTCAAAGTTACCGATAGCTCATATCGGTAAGACGATAGTTACATCTCGATATAATTCTAACGAGGTGCCACTTCAAGATGTTTACCATGTCTTGGGAATGAAGAAATTTTTTTTGTCTGTGGCTCAATTGACATTATCAGACCATTATGTCCTGTTCAGTCCTCAAGATGTGAAGGTGTATCATGACCTAAAAATCTCAGAAACACCAACAATGGAGGGGCGACGATTGGAGTCTGTCTACGTGATGTCAGCATAATCTGCATACGTAGATAGGACGATGAAAAATGAGACATCAGATCTATGGCACATGCGGTTAGGTCATGTTAGCTATTCCAAGCTAAGTGTGATGATGAAAAAGTCGATGCTTGAGGGGCTTCCTCAACTTGACGTGCGAACAGACACAGTTTGTGCGGGATGTCAATATGGTAAAGCACATCAACTGTCATACGAGGAATCGAAGTTTAGAGCAAAAGAATCATTAGAGTTAGTTCACTCTGATGTATTAGGACCAATTAAGCAATTGTCAATTGGTGGTATGCGATACATGGTGACATTCATTGATGACTTCTCAAGGCATGTGTGGGTTTTCTTTATGAAAGAAAAATCTGACACATTCTCAAAATTTAAAGAGTTCAGAGAGTCAGTCGAAGGAGAAGTGGGAAAGAAGATCCGTTGCTTACGCAGAGACAACGGAAGATAGTATAGCTCAAGTGAGTTCTCTCAATACCTAAGGCAAAGTGAAATACGTCATCAATACACTTGTGCCAACACGCCGCAACAAAATGGTGTAGCTGAGAGAAAGAACCGGCATCTTGCAGAAGTCTGTTGAAGTATGCTACATGCAAAGAATGTACCGGAAAGGTTTTAGACTGAAGCAATGAGGACTGCAGCCTTTGTGATTAACAGACTTCCTCAACCAAGGTTAGAATTTGTTTCTCCCTTTGAGAAATTGTGGAACATGAAACCTACAGTTATGTACTTTCGAGTATTTGGCTGTGTATGTTATGTATTTGTTCCTAATCATCTACGAAGCAAATGTGACAAGAAATCTATTAGATGTATCTTTGTGGGATACGACAGCCAAAGAAAGGGGTGGAAATGTTATGATCCAACGAGTGGAATATGCTATACTTCACGAGATGTGGTGTTCGATGAAGCCTCTTCCTGGTGGTCTTCAGAGAAGGAGGTGTTGCCAGACTATAGAGAATTTGGAGACAAACTACAACAAAAGATGGAGGAGCATATTGTTCAACTTTAACCAAGTTCGAATGAATCAGGAGATCAAAACAGAGATGATGTCGAACAAAGAGTGACTCAGAGTCCTTGGCAAACTGGCGTGTATCAACAACCAAATGATGAAGGTGAGCCCAATGAAACTGAAGAATCAACTTTGCAATCTCAACTCTGAAGGTCAACAAGAACACGAAGGCCAAATCCCAAATACGCCAATGCAGCCATAGTCGCAGAAGACACTATAATAGAACCTAAGACATTTGAAGAAACATCGCAGAGTTTTGAATGGATGACAGCTATGAAAGAAGAGATTGATGCACTTGAGCAAAATCAAACTTGGGATTTGGTGTCAAAGCCAAAAGATGTGAAACCTATATCCTGTAAGTGGGTTTACAAGATAAAGCGTCGTCCAGATGGGTCAATCGAGAGGTACAAGGCACGATTGGTAGCTCGTGGTTTCTCTCAACAGTATGAACTAGATTATGATGAAACATTTAGTCCAGTGGCGAAACTTACAATAGTACGGGTTCTACTTGCACTTGTAGCCAACAAAGATTGGAATTTGTGGCAGATGGATGTGAAAAATGCATTTCTTCATGGAGAGTTGGATCGAAAAATCTACATGATCCAACTAATGGGTTTTCAGAGCCAATATCATCCTGAATATGTGTGTAAGCTTCGAAAAACACTTTATGGATTGAAACAAGCATCCAGAGCATGATATGGTAAAATTGCTAAATTTATAACACAAAGTGGTTATTCAGTAACACCTACAAATTCCAGCCTGTTTGTCAAAGCTAATGAAGGAAAGCTAACTATTGTACTAGTATATGTGGATGACTTAATCATAACCGGTGATGATGAGCCAGAAATTCTTCAGACGAAAGAAAATTTATCAGTTCGTTTCCAGATGAAAGAACTTGGACAACTCAAGCACTTCCTTGGTTTAGAGGTTGATCACACAGAAAAAGGAATATTTATTTGTCAACAAAAATATTCTAAAGACTTGTTGAAGAGGTTCGAAATGCTCGAATGCAAGCCAATTTTGATACCGATGGAACCAAATGCTAAAATGTGTGCACATGAAGGAAAATATTTGGAAGATGTGATGATGTATCGACAATTGGTAGGGAGTCTGATTTACTTAACCTTGACTCATCCTGACATTTCTTATGCAGTTGGAGTGATGAGTCGGTACATGCAAAATCCAAAAAAGTCTCATTTAGAAGTAGTTTGACGAATACTGAGATATGTAAACAGTACAAATGACTATGGTCTTTTGTACAAGAAAGGTGAAGACTGCAAATTAATTGGTTATTGCGATGCTGACTATGCAGGAGATCATGACACAAGGAGATCAACAACTGGGTACATGTATAAGCTTGATTATGGAACAATTTCTTGGTGTAGCAAGAGGCAGCCAACTGTATCATTATCAACCACTGAAGTTGAGTATCGAGTAACGGCAATGACAGCTCAAGAGAGTACATGGTTGATACAACTAACGAGTAATCTAAATCAACAAGTAGACTATGCAGTTCCATTGTATTGTGACAATCAATCAGCAATTCGTTTGGCAGAGAATCCAGTTTTTCATGCAAGAACTAAGCATGTTGAAGTGCACTATCATTTTATCAGATAAAAAATTCTGCAAAAAGAGATTGAGATGAAACAGATTAAGACGGATGATCAAGTTGCGAACTTGTTCACAAAAGGTCTAGGTACAGGCAAACTCAAAATGTTTCGTCGACAGCTCGATATAGTACAGAGAATGAAAGTTGACATTGAGGAGGAGTGTTAAGAATCAATGTCAAAATAATTTAGGTATACCTACCATTAATTTGTTGAAAAATTAAGTTTATTGTGTTGAAAAATTAAACAAATATTAGGTACACTAATCTCCACCTAATTTGTTGAAAAATTAAGTCCATATTATGTATACCTAGCATACCAAAGATTTGAACAAATGTATGGTGAAGATTAAACTTTGAACCTATAAATAGACACACTTCCAAGGTTTAAACCATCAAAGAGTGAAGATTACAAGTCTTGAGTATTTGTGAGAGTTGAGAGCTTTCTTTGTAATATCTCTAGTTTAGTGAAATTTTTGTTGTGTCTTCAATTTTTGAATAAATTTCTTTTTTGAGAAATTTAATTTAGAGTTGTGTATTCTAAATTTTTTTCTAAACAGAAATAACTATACCACACACGCCTTCAAATACAAAGAAAATCAGATTTAATGTATTCAAGTTTTAATATCCTCAACCGCCGTTGTCATAATGGGACAAATATTTTAATTTTGAAGTCAGACCCAGACATAGACTGTTCATTTATTTGTTTGTTTATTTTCATTTGCCACAGAGCTTGCTGATGGGATACAATTTGTAGAAAACAATAAAATTCCAAAAAGTTTTTAGATCAGGCAAGGCAACCCAATTAAATAACCTAAAACAAAAGTCAGAAACAAATAAAATTTTCGTAAATATTTTAGAGTTGATTGCGTGCACAATCTGAATATATTTCAGGAAACAGACATGAAAGCAATAAACAATATTGGAAATACAATTATTAGCCAAAAGAATTAATTTCTTGGAATTCTTTTTCTAGGGATTCAAACCCGCAATCTTGTCGTTTTATATCTTAGTTTGGTGAGTTGATACTGGGGAACAAAAAATGAAGGCAGGATCTAACAATTTGTTGCCCAAGTATGTCCGATAGAATCAATAAAGATTATACTTTTCTTTGATTCCTGTGGTGTGATATTATTAAGGCAAATAAGCAAAATTGGGAATTGTTTAAGACAGACAGGGTAGTTTTGTTTGTTTTAATCCATGATCGGATAATATTAAAGACGCATTTACAAACCCAAATACTTAGAACAACCTCGACATAACTATTATGATATTAGCTGGAAACTATCTAAATTAATCCAATAATTTAGAGACTAAATATGGTTTACACATAACCGTTACAAAACAGAGCTCCAATGCTAAAAGCTTTAGACAGTAAACAAACATAACAGAACCAAGGTAGCAAAGCTAACAATAAAAGGGCCAGTTACCTTCTCTCTATTTGTCTCTCTCTCTCCCAGAGGAGTTCTGAGGCAATGATAATGCAAATCACGTCGAAAATTTTTGTGCTAATCCCCTTTGCACTTTGAAAATTTCTTCTATTTTCCTGCATACAAGCATAAAACATGTTGTTCTCTTGAATCCGAGAATTTTTTTTTTTTTAAATGTGTCATTTTCTTGTATAAACTTTCTATTCCATTTCCACATATTTATGTAATATCTCAGCTTAGCTTACGAAGATATGGCAACTGGCACTTTATGTGGTCTGAAGCCACTGTTCTCCCATCGCAAGCCTTCCAGATTCGAGGTAAGTCCTTTTTTTCCTCATCCATCTCTATATGCATGTGATATGAAATCTTCTTCAATCTTCTAAACCATTAAATTCATGTCAAGTCCCTAAGAAATCTTGTTAGATTTATTTTTGTTCTTCTGAAACAGCCAGTTCATATGTTCGGAAAAAAAAAGAAATTATTTTTGTTCTGTTTTCTTGATGACAATCTTTTTCCAAAGCCACCAATGAGTTTTTGCCTAATGGTACAATCCTCATCTCTAGGGCTGTGAGGTTGTGAGTTCTAGCCCACGTCATGCCCGAGAAACAAGAAAACAAAAATATTTTCCTGCAGGCCATGCAAGTCAAGCTTTTGTGATGAATCATGAGAAGTGAAAATAATACTTACCATATGCAAGGATAATGATTACTTAACTTGAATAAATAAAGTCAAGTAGATTTCTTATCTGCAAAGATGATAAACACATTCAGAAGTATGAATAAAGAAGGAATTTGATCTTTTTTCCCATTTTGAAATTCAAAAGCCTGTAAACTCCCAGTAATTAGTTCTGATATGGTTTTGAGTTTACGCATACTTGCATTTGAAAATTTTCCATAATTCATAAATAGGAAATGCTGCAATATATGCATATACTTTAATATGTGAAGATTACAGTCCTGGATGAGTTATATGCTGTTGGCTTTGTGATACTGACGCAAAAAAGGATATTGCTACAGATGGATAAAAGCGCTCACCAACCCAAGAATCAGAAGAAAGAATCAAACGGACCAAAGATGGAACATTCACGTCGATGCACAAGCAACTTCTTCTTGATGATGGAACTTAGGAAAAAGATCTTTAGCTTCAGAGACATCATTGACTTGCCACCTTGCGATGGCACTGAGAGCATAAATGAAGTAGCAAAACTCTCCTTCCTCTTTGCAACAACCAAAAATATTAGCAATCGCATATTAAATCTCATACCATTTGTATTTTTGCAGCTGGTGACGAGAACCATTAAAGATCTATACAAGCTTCAACCTGAAATTATATCCAGAAGCCAACTTTCAGAACTTAAGGAAGCATCTATCGACAAGGTTTACCATTTATTAGCATCATGAATTGTCCTAAAGTAAATGTCAACTATCTTTCTGCATGAATATTCATATTTTAATCCTCTTTGCATATTTTCGAACAGGTTCTGATCTACTTTTGTGAGGCTTTGAGAAATATTGGAGATTCATGGACAATGACTGAAGACTGGATGGACAAAGTGGCATCTGACATGTTTAACAATATTGATAAACTCAATTCAGAAAATATAGGTATGCATCAAAATATATCTACGATGTAGTAAGAAATATCGTCCTATTCTATTGCGTTTTGGATCTTAAACAATGGAAATTATCTGAATATAAAGTTTTAAGAACAAATGGTTTTGAAGAATTCTGCGTCCAAATTCCAAAATCAAACCTGTAGTATTTTGGAGTTTCTTGATTGAATCTGATGACATCGATTATTTTTGTTTTCTCTGTTAGTTGAAATGGCATTGGCAACCCTCGATTGCATAATTAACTTAGCAAAAGAGAAGTTTGATATGATAGATGAAGATGACCAGAATACAGAGAATCTATTTGGCACAATCTTGATGGGGTCCTATTCAGAGAGCAACAACTCCTCATGTTGTGCCTCTCCAGTTACTCCAAATTCTGTTCTTCCACAGTTCATGAGTACATCTAGTTCTGATGAATTTGCAAATACTTCTTACTCGTCACCTCTTCTCCAGTCTTTGAGAGTTCAAGCTGTGGAGAAATTGAACCCAATTGGTTTAAAACACCTATCATTGCCCATGCTTCCAAATATAGGAGCTCCAGAATGCAACTTGTTGAAACTAAAGAACAATGTGGAAGATGAAACAATGGCAGAAGTGGAATCAGAGAACAAATTTTTGAATCAAAACTATGTAGATGAGGAATTGTTATTAAAGTTTAAAAAAGACAGCAACTCTGAAGTAACAAATACTGCAAAACTTAAGGATAATAGTGATTGCAGTAGTGAAAGTGGATCAACTGAGATTAAAACCACCAAAGTCGGGGAGTTGTCAATGACACAACCTATATTGTCACCAAGTGCAGCGGCAGCTCCACCGCCTACTCCCCAACAGATGCCACCTACATTACAGGCCAATGCAGTGCCACCAGTGCCAACATCTGAATCACCACCACCACCAGCATTTGCACTGCAACCGACTGTGGTAGTTCAACTACCACTGTCCCCACCTCCACCATTGCACGTATCACAGACAAATATACCAACAGTAGGTACTCCACTGCCACTATTGACCCCACAACAAAAATTACCGCCACCACTACCATCACTCCCTATCCCACCACCGAATAACATAGCAGGTGCTCCACTAGCGCTGCCACGTTTGCCACATCCCTCACCTGTGACATCAGGAACTGCAAGAACAGCATTCCTACCTCCACAGCCACACACACCTGTGACATCAGGAACGGTAACACCATCAGTACCGCCTCCATCCCCACCACCACCTGTGACATCAAAAACGGTTGCAACAACATTGTCACCACTGTCCCCAGCCCCAGCAACTGTTACATCAGCATTTCCACCTCTGCCACCTCCTCTGTCTCCACCACTGGCGTCTCCAAAACCCACTCCATCCATGACATCAGCAGCTGTAACAGGAGCATTGCTGCCTCCATCACCGCCACCATCCATGACATCAGGATCTCTAACAGCAGCACTGGCACCTCCCCCACCTTCACTGCCTAACAAATTAGGAACTGAAACAGCACCCCTTCCACCACCACCACCCATGATGTCTTCAAAGGTATCAATGCCATTGTCACTATCACCACAACCAATGCCACTTTCAAATGGCATTAATCCACCGCCTCCTCCACCTTGTGCTGCAAGATCCTTACGTCCCAAGAAAGTACAGACTAAATTGAGGCGATCAAGCCACATGGGTAACTTGTACCGGATTCTCAAGGGGAAGGTGGAAGGAGGAAATCAAACCACTAAATCAGCCAGTGGACGAAAGAATTCAGCTCCATGCAGTACCAATGGGAAGCAAGGAATGGCTGATGCTCTAGCAGAGATGACAATGAGGTAAAATCTTTTAACTTCACTAACATTAGATTATGGTCCAATCAATTTAAATTTACTTTGATGACAGTGGAAAAATCTTGAATTATAAATCCTACTAAATTCCTTTATTCATGTGTCAGATCAACATACTTCCAACAAATTGAAGAAGACGTTCAAAAGTATGCAAAGTCAATAATTGAGCTGAAGATGGCCATCAGTACTTTCAAATCTAAGTACATGACTGAATTAATCAAGTTCCACAAATACGTTGAATCCATCCTTGAGTATTTAACAGACGAAACACAGGTCAAATTAAAGAGAGATTGTCTAGTCTATTTCCACCATTGTTAAAAAGCATATGTTCTCCAACATATTCAGGCTATGAAATTCTTAATGCTGCAGGTGCTTGCAAGGTTTGAAGGTTTCCCCCATAAAAAGCTGGAAGCATTGAGGACTGCAGCTGCTCTATGCTCAAAGATGAATGGAATATTATCTGAACTACAAAATTGGAAGATAGAGCCTCCTTTAAGACAACTCCTTGACAAGGCTGATAGTTACTTCAATAAGGTGAACTGGAGTTGTATTTTAAAAGTTTTATTTAATATTCCTAAATTTTATGACTGACTAAAAGTATAACATACACAGATCAAAAAACAAATAGATGCGTTGGAGAGAACCAAAGATGAGGATTCCAAGAAATTTCAAAGTCACAATATCAACTTTGACTTCAATATCCTTGTGCACATTAAGGAATCAATGGTGGATGTTTCCTCTAACTGCATGGAACTGGCACTCAAGGTAGTTCGATTGACATTTTGCTGCAATATTCATAAAATTAACAGATGGATCCATTGGATAAATGGTTTTGACTTTTAAGGTCCACATTTTTCCCATGGTTTTGGATTTATTTCAGGAGAAAAGAGGAGCAAAAGCAGCAGACTGTAAAAAAGCTGACGCGAAAATGCTGTGGAGAGCTTTTCAATTTGCATTCCGAGTATATACATTTGCCGGTGGACATGACGATCGTGCTGACAAGCTGACACGAGAACTGGCGCATGAAATAGAGACTGATTCCCAGCACCAGTAATTACTTAAAAAAGGCAGCAAACCTCTCTCTAAGAAAGCAGGAAAAAAAATTGAAAAAGGAAAGAATCCCAATTATAGTATATATGTGTTATATGGTACAGAGTGTGAGAAAATCCTTATCCGAATGAATTGTTTGTAATGAATAATCAGTAGGCACTCCTTCTATTTTGACTCGGAGGAAATAGGACCTTGGCTTAAATTGTTTGAGTGACCGGTTGTTTAATTTTTTTTATTTTATTTTTTCGGCAGTCACTAAATAATTACAGTAAAAACTTAATAACAGTCATGTTTCTTTTTCTACACTAAGAGAATTTTTGGTGATATTCGTAGGAGAATAATTGATACCAATTACCCATTGGATATATACAAGAAAGGGAAGGAACATCAATGCATTATTCTTCTAGACATCACGACAAGCATGTGGTGCGTCAATTTAACAAAGCAACATCATAAATCATAATCTGCTATAGGTTGTAACAGAGTTCAGAGCTTACAGTTGCCCCATGAAACCACCCGCCGTGCTCCTCCTCTAACCCACATTATGAGCCAGAGTCCCTTTTCCACCATTTTTCCTTGCACCTTATTCGGACAAAGAAACAAAGAGGTTTCCCGTTTCCCCAACACGGACTTAAAATTTTAGCTCTTCATGCCTTAATCTACTCCCATCATTTTGGGCTTTGAAGCCCAATCTAATTAGATTGATGATAAAATAGAGTACTTTTTAAAAAAAAAAATTTATAAAGGCAATGATACCTAAGATCTTATGATCATAAAGAAAGAAAATTGAAAAAGAATTAATTAAATTCTATCAAAGAAGGTAAGCATGCTTTTTGCAAACAAAGATAATTCCGATTATCATTCAATAAAATTCATAAATATTACGTATAAAACATGCGTCGATAAGATTTTATGTAGTTAATTAATTTTTGGGTCATCCATGATGGATTGAATGGATAATATTATGTTGGAATTAATAATTATCATATATAATTTGAGCTTTGAGTCTTTGTATTGGATTAGAATTATGATTTTATTATTATATAGTTAGGTGTGGAAGGGCAGATAGACTTAAACTTCTAAACTTTTGTTTAACTACTATATAGAGTATAGACACACAACTCAAGTAGTCTCTGTCTCCTTCGTTATTTATTTATTTATTTTTTAATTGCTTGGGGGAGTGCAACGTGCTTTATGTTATAAATATGATATGTTTCTTGCCGAGCTCAACTTCTTTTTTTCCCCTTCTGAAATGGGGTGTTCTGTCAATTGTGCGCACCAGAAAAAAACTTCAACTTGTATGATGCATGCATCCAATATAAATTTATGAATACAAAATTGTTGGCCAAAACCAATACTGACACAAAGATTGAATTTTGCATTTAGTTAACTAATTAATACGTGAAATTTTAAATCCCCACTTTTTCGGCTTGATTAATTCTATCTTTTTATATAATTCACTTACCTCTTTTTTTTTTTTTTTAAATAATAGCATAAAATTCATTCATAATAACAAAAAAAAAAAAACAATACAGATCTATAATTTACTGACCTCAATTTTTAAAATCCATTTAGATATATTAGTATCATCCTATACCTTTTTTTAAAAAAAAAAATAGTTCATGGCCATACATACTAATTCAAATATCCACTTTTCACTTCATTGTTTTGCCCCCTTTTTCTTTGAATTTCTCAGTATTGGCCCTTTGGTTCGTTAAATAAGTAGACGATATGAGTAATTTTTTTTAACTAAGTTTATAATAAATTGTGGAGAAATTTTTGATATATAACATGAATGAGAACATCAAATAGTTCACAATTTCAGAAAATATGATCATAAATTGGAGTGATCATATATCTTAATATATTGTTTTCTCAAGGCATCATATACAAAAACTCATAACGTGTAATAAATTGGGAAAGGAAAAAAATTAATTAACTAGTTGATTAGGGTGGCGTTCTTTATCGGCTTGAAATAATAAAAATACCTGCAAAATTCACTTTCTAAATTATTTATCTATTGGATTAATAATATACTATCATATAAAAAAATTGAAATAACATCTTTTTATATAACAAAATGATAATATATTATTAAGATACATAAATGAAAACATGCACTAGCAAATTTAAAATCCATATATTGAATGGAAAAAAAAAACAGAAAATGGAAAAAAGGGCTGTTTACTGATGAATGATCAATTAATCCTGAGCAAGCTCAATGTAGATGCCACCGATTCCAACAAGACCCTTACCATATCTAGGGACCAAAGAGATCACCACACTATCATCATCTTCATCTCCTAAATCCTCCAATAAATCTGTAATCCCTAACCTCAGACCAGTCTTGATTTTCTTTCTGTGCTTGTGCTTATGAGGCACATTCACGAAGCTTCCGGCAAACTCAGTGGAGTCCGGTCCACCTGGTGAATCATGCTCCCCATTAACATACACATCAAACTTCACAGTTGCATCTCTCTCAAACTCTATCCCATCTATCACCAACACTTCCTCTTCCTCTTCTTTCTCCTTCTTGCTTCTCGATTTCTTCGGCCGCGAAACCATAACACTTATCGCCTTATCCAAAACTAAAGGGAATGAACTCATTGGCGTCAAATTATGCGTTTCAGCAGCTTGTGCTACCTGGCCCTTGTGGTTATGTAAAACTTTGCTCACTTTCATCAACAAACTTCTGGATTTTGGCTTAGATTCCATCCAAGGAATTTCAACATCTTGATAAACATATCCCAGTTTCTTATTGTCGATACAGTCCCTAACTTTAACTCGAACCGGGTTAGCATTCTCATCGTAGAAGAGAAAGCTGGCATTGAGCCAATCAGGGTCGGTGAATTCGGTTCGTTTGCCTCCTAAAGTTTTCCATACGGTCCACATTCGATCAACGTTGGCGTGATGAGCGAAAAAGATTGGATCTCTGCCTGCAGAATAGAAATTGCCCATGTCTTCAAGATTTGGCTGAGTGTTATCCCCAGTCCAGATGTGAACCGGACCGTGTGGGATGTTCTCAATGGAACCGGCACCCGGGTCTGCTTCATCACCTTCACGATATGCACTACCAAGAAACAGCTTGGCAGTCTTGCCATTAGACACCATTTGCCTGTACATAATAGTAAGATTGCTCGACACTTGATCTCGGTTCGATGCGGGGGTACTGTTTTCGCCGTTATAATCGAGATCTATCACCGTTGGCGGCTGGTGATTCTTGTTGCGGTATTGATCATAGAGTGGTGATTTAGGGTTAGCATACATGGCAGGCAAATGCATCCCATCAGGTGAATCCCAATTCCAAAACGGCAAAGTGAAAGTCGGATCATCAATTAGTTTCCCTAATATCCTTTCATAGAAATAAAGGTAGAATCTATGGAAAGGAAAGAAGAGCCATGAGTTATGAACTTGAAGGTCTAAATCAGGAAACCCTACTTGATGATAAACACCATCGCAATAAGCACAATGGACATTAGCTTGTTGGTTATAGCTACGAGGATCATCATCGGGTAGGGCTTTCATGACCTGAATAGCTTTGGTATATTTGGCTATGTAAGCATCATCAGCCAAATGAGCTGCAGGCCTAATGCGCAACGGTAAATTTGAAGAAGGAAGCTTAAAATCAAGGATCTTTGTGGAGGGTGGAGGGCAACAATTTGTGGGTTTTGCATTGGCTGGCAAATCTGCTTTGCCACATCTGGTTAGATCAGGAGCTGAAATTGGCTTAGCAAAGGCTAGTGGGTCATCACCCAGCTTAAGAGTTGTAGCACCATAAAGCCCTACACCAATTAGCACATCTCTTCTACTGGTAGGATTTTGATTTTCATGATCATCAAATCTTGAGCCTTTGCATGAAATTACTCTACAAACATGATCATCATTTCTTCTTCTTGTTATGAAAACTTGGGATGTTTTGGGGAATAAGAAAGAGGAGGAAATACATGTGTTGGTGGTGTTGATGCAAGGAGAGAAAGCAGCCATTGTTTGTTTAGTTTAGGCGTCCATGACTAAACATTATGGTTTTATAATGAAAATTGGGTTCAGATTTTAGACTTTTATTAAAATTTGTTGAATTTATAACTGCTACGTTTATTTTATTTTATTTAGTTCATATTATATATATAATTTTAGTCAGAATTCGAATTTTCAAGCACACAATTCTAAGTGTAATTATTATAAATTGTAAACTAATGAAAGGTTGCTAATTATTATATGCGTGATAGTATTTTACTCATTCTATATTTGCTTATTGCCAACTAAAATAGTTGACCAATATTAACATTGACAAATCCCACGTGGGGAAGTAGGAAACGTGGGGAGTTAAGGTATATAATTATGTGTTGCAAATTATAACTATTTTGAATTAATTAGCTCCTAGTTGGCATTTTATGGTTATGCAATGGTTTGATAATAAATAATTTTGAAACGACAACAAATTACAAGGTTTATATTAGAAATTTCTCTAGTTGCAATTTTGAACTGATTAACAAGGAAAATTTTCTTCCCAAAGGAAAATTTGGAAACCCTGCTTTTCTATTTGGTTTTTGAAGTTTGAAACGAGAGGAGGAGTTAGCATAAGGTCAATAACACACCGAAGTTTCAATCTTAGAAGTTTTCGGACAAAAATTAATATATATTAATTTATGGATTTGTTTTACCAAATCCATTATCTAGCAAACATTACTTGTAGGAAAGTTTAAATAGTTAATTAATGTCAGAAAGAAAAGTTTGTCCCTTGCTAAAAAAAAGTTTAATTGTTGAATCAATTTCCAAGTGTAAAATGACAGTGTAACGACTAAATTTTGTGGGACTTATTTACATATTGAAAAATTCTTATCTAGAATTAGTTTATATTTTTATTTAGAAATCAACCTGATAATTTATTTATTTATTTGGATAGAGATAATTTATTTTCATATTATCTTCTGATTCATTTTTTAAAAAAGAACCTCTAATTTCATTTATCATTGAAAGGCTTAAGCGGCCTTGAACTATACATAAAGCAACCCCACTTTTTGTGCGCTATTATTTATTATAGTTTTTTTTATTAAATATGAAAATATAATAAGAAAAAAAATCCAAATGGAAAATAAGAATAAAACTAATTACCAGGAACTTGAACAACAGCTTCATAGTCATTGTCATAGTGGGGTTGGATAGCCGAGAAGCGAATATTTTGTTTAATCTTCTTCCTTTCCAAACAACTACTTCATTCTCAGTTTGCAAGAAATTAAACCTATTCTATAGTCCAGTTCTTTCTTTAGAACTCGACTCAGAATCCCCTCACGTTTGTTATTATTATTATTATAACAATATTGTATTTGTTAATTTTCTAACAAAACAATTGCTTCTTAAGAATTAAATTAATAATATGCTATCAGTTGAGCATTGGTAATTGATAAGATTGAATTCTCACTTAATTTAATTGATTGATAAGGACATATTATATATATATATATATATATATATATATATATATAATTAAGAGTTACAACAAGATAAGATGAGTAAGTATAATTAGAATAGAACTTTAGAATTAGAATAGAAGTAGGAGTATTCTAAAGGTTTTCTAGATGAACTAAGTAAAGTCTCATTCTTATCACCCTCCCGCAAATTGAACTAGAGAGGGAAACACAGTCAGCTTGGAATGCAATTGCAGAAATGAGGACTTAAGTAGCGGCTCAGTGAAGACATCAGCAAGTTGATCTTTAGAGCTAATGTATCGAACATGTAACAATTTTTGGTTCACTCGATCCGAAACAAAATGAAAATCTATTTCCAATTGCTTTGACCTGGAGGGGAAAACATGATTGACTATCAAATATGTTTCATTTAAATTATCACACCACAAGGTGGGAGCACATGGAGGTGTAAACCCGATCTCTTTCAAAAGTGATTGAAGCCACATCAACTCGGAAGTGGTTGTGCAATGGCTCGATAGTCTGCTTCAGTTGAAAAGCGGGGGATTGAATTTTGTTTTCTTGAGGACCAGGAAATCAAATTGCATCCAACAAATATTGCATAGCTAGTGGTAGACTTTTGATCATCAATGTTACCACCCAATCAGCATCTGAGAAGGCCTGAAGGTTAATAGCACTTGACTTTTGGAAGAAGAGACCATGACTTGATGTATCTTGAAGATAGCAAAAGAGCCGTTTTGTGTTTTTCCAATGAAATTTTGTTGGCTGGAGGATGCCAATATAATGCTCTGGTAAAGTGTGGGATCAGAAAAGGAGGGACGGTCACCAAGATATAATTTTTAAGTGGGCGACATTAGTGTAGACACCGGCTTACAAGTTGCCATGTTGGCTCGTTGTAATAGCTCCTTTATATATTTTTCTTGACATAATCTAATCCCATTGTTGTGCTAGTGAACTTCTACACCGAGGAAATATCGTAGTCTCCTAATATCTTTAATTTTGAAGCATTTGTAATTTTTGAGTAAGAGATGATGGCAAATTACTGGAGTTGCTCAAAATAAGATCAACATATATTAAACAATATAAGACTGATGTACCCGAATGAAGATAATATAAAGAAGTGCCAGTTTTCATCCAAATAGCCATGCAAGAATGTGTTTGAGACGTCAAGTTGTCTCATTGTCCAACAAAACTGAATACTAAGAGAAATTAACATTCGATTGGTAGATAGTTTAACAACAGGGTTGCATATTTTAGTGTAATCAACTACAGGGCACTGATGAAAGTCTTTGGCAACTAAAGGCGCTTTGTACCGATCAAAAGACCCATCCGACTTAGTTTTGGTACAAAACACCCACTTGCACCCAACCAAATCTTGCACTTTAGTAGGAGGGATTAAATCCCAAGTGTGTTTGGCCATAAGTGCATCATGTTCTTTTTCATTGCAATGCGCCAATGTTGGAATTTGGATGCCGCGGTGTAACTTGTAGGATCCGGTGGAAATAAAGTTGTTTGATTGTAGATGACCTGTTTGTGACCTGTTGACCATTTGATGAGGCAATTAGAGGCTGGTTGTGGGACTAATTGACTGTAAGATCAACAATAAGAGGTACAGTTGCATCTATTGTAGTCGAAGTAGGTGGTGGCGAGGGCATTGTGGTTGGAGGAATAGGTTTGTTTGCTTGTTGGTTGGAAGGCGACAAATGAAATGTGAAGTAGAAGAGATGATGAGGCTACTGAACCAGAGTTCGTATGCGCCGCCTTACAAACGAACGGAAAAACTATTTTTTGTGAGATATAGATTTTATAAGAAATATGGTCAAGACATTTATACTGTTGAATTTTGACAATATCTCAATTTCATATCGGAAATAGGAGAAGGAGTAAGAAAATGATTAGCCTATAAAAAAAGTTTCATCCCCTCTTAACAATCTCATCCCAAACATCAATCTCTTACTTCTCAGATTTGTTGTATTTTCTCTCTCTCTTGTAATATTTCTTTAAAATAATGAAATATTATTTTAGTAGTATTCAAAAACGTAGGTATAATTGGTCGAATCTCATTAAATTATGGTGTTCTCTTTATTATCTAATTAATAGTTATTGTCGGATCATTTATTTTAGTAATATATTGTGATTTAAATTATCTGAGAAAAATTATGTCACCAATACTCTAATAGTCAAAGAAAGTTGGTTTTTAAGGAAAACCATTTGTGACTCCACCAACTACCCAAAAATATTTTTTGTCTTAATTTTTGGCACAATTATTCATTTTGGTGGAACCTAACCCAATTTTCACAACAATTGGTATCAAAGCCAATGTCACTGAGTTATATGCTATGTGATTGCAGCGTAAGTTGATCTTCCACATCAGAAATGTTTCCTTGAATTCTTGGGTATTCTGCATTTGAAAGCTATTAAATAATTTTGAAAAAGAAATGGTAAGAGACGGACAAAAATCCACGATGGACACAACAATTTTTACTTCATCAATTTTGGCGAGAACTGCTGTGACAAATACGAGAATTGCAGTGGAGATTTTTTTATGGTACATGTCATTTCGACATGTGGCAAGGTGAAGTTTTAGATGTCTTATTTCAGTAAGGCTTAGACATTTTTATTGAGGAAGAAAAGCTTAAAGGTGCAGATGAAAAGGAATGAAGGGCAATTAATCGTTTGACATGTCGTACTATTCGATCGTGTCTGTCTAGAAAGCAGAAGTATGACTTTTGTAAATAAACTTTTACAAGTAAATTGTGAAAGACACTGGAGAAAAAATTCTTGAAAAAGAACAGTCAAAATAAGCTTCATATGAAGAAAAGGCTATTCAGATTCACATATGTTCCTGGTACCACGATGAATGATCATATCACTAATTTCAATCAATTTGTAGCAGATCTGATGAATTTGGATGTGAATTTTGAAGATGAAGATCTGGCCCTAATGTTGTTGGGAGCTCTTCCTTAGGAGTTTGAGTTTCTAAAAACTATTATACTCCATGGGAAAGCAGAGGTGTCTCTTAGTGAAGTATGTGTTGCATTATATAACTATGAATTGAGGAGAAAAGACACGAAGGATAGCACCAGCAGAGCAATAGAAGTTTTGATAGTAAGAGGCTATTTGAAAAATAAAAACAAAAGAAAGAAAGACAGATCAAAGTCCAGAGTGGGGAAAGAAGAATGTGCCTTTTGTCGAGAAAAAAAACACTAGAAGAAAGATTGTCCTAAGTTGAGAAGTAAGTCTGGCAAAAGCAAGGCTATTGCGGATTCAAATGTAGCTGAATGTGATGATTCAGACTTTTCATTAGCATTGATGCCATCAATAAGCAACTGCTTGGATCCTAGATTCAGGCTATAGCCACTATATGTGTCCCAATCAGGAATGATTTTTTGATTTTAAAGAAATTAAAGGTGGAGTTATCTATACAGCAAATGACAACCCTTGTAAAATAATTGAAATTGGTTCAGTGTAGTTGAGAAATCGTGATTGATCAATTAGAACTCTGACATAAGTAAGATATGTGTCCAGTCTGATGAAAAACCTCATTTCTATGAGAATCCTTGGGAGAAAGGGTTTCACTATAGTCATTAAAAATGAAGTAATGAAGGTTATATCTAGAGCACTTGTGGTGATGAAAGGAGTTCAAATGAGCAATAACTTGTATTACTATGAAGACAATACAGTCGTTGGAACAACAACAATAGTTTCTAGTGATGACCAGGAGCTCAAAAACAATCAGATTGTGGCATATGCACTTGGGGCATGTAGGTGAAAAATCCTTGAAACTTTTGGCGAATCAAGGATTATTACAAGGAGTACGAACTTGCAAATTAGACTTATATGAGCATTGCATCAAAGGGAAGCAGACGAAAGTGAAGTTTAGCACTGCGATCCATGATACCAAGGGTATTCTAGATTGTGTTCACTCAGATATATGGGGTCCTTCCAAAATTGCTTCAATGGGAGGTAAACACTACTATATTATCTTTGTTGATGATTGTTTAAGAAGAGTATGAGTGTATACAATGAAGACAAAGAATGAAGTTTTGGAATTTTTTCTCATATGGAAAAAGATGGTGGAAACTCTGATGGCCAGAAAGATCAAGTGTCTTTGAACAGACAATGACAGAAAGTACACAAGTGATCTCTTCATGAAAATTTGTAAAAATGAATGAATTATTTAATGTTTCACTGTCAGAAATACACCACAACAAAATGGGATGGTTGAACGCATGAACCGAACTCTACTAGAGAAAATTCAGTGTATGTTGTCTAATGCTGGATTAAGCAGACAGTTTTGGGCTGAGGCTATAACAAACGAGTGTCATCTTATTAATCGTTTGTCATCAACTGCTATCAATGGAAAAACACCTTTGGAGGTGTGGTATGGAAAACCTGCTATAGATTATAATTCCTTACATGTGTTTGGTTCCACTGCATACTATCATATTAAGGAATCGAAGTTAGATCCAAGGGCAAAGAAAGCTATCTTTATGGGGATACACTCTGGTATCAAAAGATATCGTTTACGATGCCCAGAGATGAAGAAAATAATCTTTAGTAGATATGTTATCTTTAATGAGTTTACCATGTTAAAAAAGCTAACAGAGGAGCAGACATGGTTCTCCACAGTAGATGGAGGGAACTCTCAAACAGTTGGAGTTTGATAGAAGAAGAATTGTTGATCCAACAATTGTAAAGTCTGATAAAATTACTTATACGGTAGAAAAGGAGATAATGGTATAAAATGGATTAAATGAGGAAGTAGAGGTTTCAGTACAAGAACCTCCTCAGCAACTGAAGCCAACTGCACTACAAAATCCAAAAATGAATATTAAGAAACCTGTTCGATTTGAAGATATGACTAATTACACATCTTTTGTAGAAGATGAGATTTCTTCCACTTATTGTCAAGCTATTCAAAGCTCAGAAGAATAAAGAGGAGAAATGCTATGAAAGAAGAGATGCAGTCCCTTGAAAATAATCAAACATGGAAGCTAGCAAGTTTGCCAAAGGGAAAGAAAGCGATAGACTGTAAATGTGTTTATGCAAAAAAAGAAAGATTTTCTGACAAAGAATGATATCCGCTACAAGGTAAGATTGGTAGTTAAAAGGCTACGCTCAGAAGGAGGGAATTGATTATAATGAAGTGTTTTCTCCAATTGTAAAACATTTATTCATTAGAATATTGTTGGTCTTGGTAGCACAATTGGATCTGGAACTAGTTCAGCTGGATGTAAAACAGTATTTTTATATGGAGACTTAGAAGAAGAAATCTACATGACTCAGTTAGAATGATTTAAAATTGATGGAAAAGAAATTTTGGTGTGTAAGCTAAGCAAATCGGTGTATGGATTGAAGCAATCTCCAAGACAGTGGTACAAATGATTTGACATGTTTATGATAAAGCATAAATACACAAGAAGTAAATATGATCATTGTGTATATTTACGCAAGCTACAAAATGGTTCTTTTATCTATCTTCTCCTTTATATTGATGATATGTTGATATCTTCGAAAGATGAATGAGAGATTTAGAAGTTAAAAGTTCAACTAAATCAGGAATTTGAAATGAAGGATTTAGAAGAAGCTAAGAAGATTCTCAGTATAGAGATATGCAGAGATAGAAAATTGGAGAGACTTTGTTTGACTTAGAAACAATATCTGAGAAATGTACTAAAACATTTTGGGATCAATGAGAAGACAAAACCAGTTAGTATTCCACTTGCTCCTCATTTTAAGCTCAATGCATTTTTATCTCCGAAAAGTGATAAAGAACGAAAGGTTCCATATGCAAATGTTATTGGTAGCTTGATGTATGCAATGGTGTGTACGAGGTCTGCCATTTCACAAGCATTTAGAGTTGTGAGTAGGTACATGCATGATCTTGGTAAAGGATATTGACAAACTGTGAAATGGATTCTACAGTATATGAGAATACTGCAGATATTGGTATAATGTTTGAGCGGAATGAGAAAATTGGTCAGTATATAGTTGGATATTGTGATTTCGACTATGCAGGTGATTTAAACAAACATCGATCTACTACCAGTTATATGTTCACACTAGAAAAATTACCGGTTAGTTGAAAAGTCCACCTTACAGTCAACAGTTGCTCTATCTACAATAGAGGCAGAATACATGGCAGTTTCAGAAGCTGTTAAGAAGGAAATTTGGCTTCAAGGGTTGCTGAATGACTTGAAAATTGGTCAGAAGTATGTCAAAGTGCATTGTGATAGTCAAAGTGCTATTTGTTTAGTAAAGAATCAAGTTTATCATACAAGGACGAAGCACATCGATATTCGATATAATTTTATACGGAAAATTCTTGAAAATTATGAGATACTACTTGAGAAGATTCTGACTGCTGAAAATTCCGCATATATGGCAACAAAAGTTGTAACATGTGTTAAGTTTCAATATTATTTGAACTTATTAAATGTTTTTAGAATTTGAAATTAGGCGCTTCAAAGTACATTTAGAGACATTACTGAAATTTGTAAAATAAGAGTTTAGAGAATATTTGTTTGGGATTGTGAGATTGCCAAGGTGGAGATTTGTTGAATTTTGGCAATCTCTCAATCCCACATCAGAAGTGGGAGAGGGAGGAAGAAAATAATTAGCCTATAAAAAAGGCTTAATCCTCTCTTAACAATATCATCCCAAATACCAATTTCTTACTTCTAAGATTGGTTGTATTCCCTCTCTCTCTTGTAATATTTTAATTTGTAATATTTCTTTGAAATAGTGGAATATTATTTTAGTAGTGTCCGAGAGCGTAAGCATAATTGATCGAATCTTGTTAAACTATGGTGTTCTCTTTATTATCTATTTAATAACTATTATCGGGTCATTTATTTTAATGATATATTATGCTTTAAATTATTTGAAAAAAATTCTGTCACCAAGATTTTAAGAGTCTAAGGAAGTTGGTTTTTAAGGAAAATCATTTGTGACTCCACCAACTATTTGGAAATTTTTTTTTGTTATAATTTTTAGCAAAATTATTCATTTTGGTAGAAACTAACCCGATTTTCACAACATGTACCCTTTATGCAGCCGACTATAACCCATGAAAATAAAGCATTTTGATTGAAAATCAAGTTTAGATATGGTATAAGGTCAAAACCACGGATAACATCCACACCTAAAAGTTTTTAAACCATGATAGTCTGGTGATGTATGCAATAATCACTCATAATTAGGAGAGATATTGCTTAATTGAACCATAATCACTCATAAAGAGAGACATTGCTTAATTGAACCTTAGGGACCAATTTATAGTGTAAACAATAGTGTCAAAGGCAAATGTCCAAAAATTCTTAGGTAAAGAGGATTCAAAGAGAATAGCTAAATCCAATTTCAACAATATGATGGTACTTTCATTCTGCACATCCATTTTGTTCTAAAGTGTATGAAGAAAAAGAACGATGAGAAATTCCATATCGGAGAAAATAGGATTGAAAGGCTTGAAATTCCCCCATCCCACCGCCAAATCACCTTGAAAGATTTTGACTTTGAGGCCAAAAAATTTTCTACCCATTTACGAAATTAAATGAATATAGTTGGAACTTTAGCTTTGAATTTGAGAAAATAAATCCAAGTATATTTACTTTAATGATCATAAAATAATAAGTAACAACAAAAACCATCTATTGAATTTCAGAGGCAGGGCCCCAAAGATCAGAATAAATTAAATCTAAAGGTTGTTTTGCTTGAAAAGTTGAAACATGAAATAAACCACTAAAACATAAATTAAAGCAAGGAATTAAGCTATTTTTCAAAGCTTGCTTGACAATTGGAAGGGAGGCATTTATATGCAAGGTGACAATGACAAGTAGACAATGATGCATGATTAGCAGATGGCGAACAACTAAGGGATAACGATATACACATAAACCATTCTCATTTCGGCCTTTGAGCAAAACTCATTGGGTCACCAAATCCTTAATCAAAAAATATTTAGAAAAAAAGTCAACAGAAACACAATTAGATTGAGTAAATGAACTAATAGATAGTAAATTGGTGGTGACATTTGGAACATGTAAAATATCACAAAAGAGAAAGGAATGACTACCGTTAGTAAGTGTGAAAGAACCAACAAGAAAAATAGGAAGAGAAGAGTCATTATCAATAATTACTTCTTTTGGGCCTTGATATTCTGAGTGAATGGCTATATTATCCAAATCCGAAGTAAGGTGGTGGGTTGTTCCAAAATGCAGCAGCCATGACTGAAGGCATGATGTAGTGCAAGTTGTGGTACGATTAGAGGCAGGGGATTGATTTCTTAATTTACAAGGAGATGGGCAAACATTTGCTAAATGACCTAAGCCATTACAATTTTTTTTTAATACTAAATTTGTTGGAGATCAGAAATCAGCAGATGCACCCAAATAACCCAACTAGGTTGGCTCATCTTTAGCATCCTCATCATCTAACTGAAGACCCAAATATATTAAATAGGAAAAAGAACACCAAAGTACAATAATAATAATAATAATAATAATAATAATAACGGAAACGAAAAATTTTTCCATCTACTGAAATCCTCATAAACTAACTCAGAAATAAATTCCGGATAAGTACTCCACCAGTGAAACATAGATGCATTCACTCCAAATTTTGCAAGCCTATCTGTCAACTTGTTACCCTCCCGAAAAATATGTGAGGAGTAGAAGTTCATTTTTGCTACTAAAGATAGACATCTTCACCAACTTGCTCTGACACTCCACAGAACCTCCATAGACTTCAAATGAAAGAGCCGAACTACTTAAATCGAATCGCATTCCAGCCAAAGATTTTTCCATCCGTTATCCCAAGCTTTGTTAACGGCAAAGATAGCAGCCTGAAGTTCAGCCATAAAAGCATAAAAGTCGGCAATGGGAAATGAAAAAGACCCATGAGCAAAGCTTCGATGATTCCTAAATATCCCACCTAATGCTGAGGGACCAGGAGCTCCAATTGATGATCCATCAGTATTCACCGTCATCTAAGCACATGGAGGAGGTTGCCAAACCACGCTAATAATTTTTGGAGCTTTACCAGGATGTCCTTGAATATTTAATTGCCTAAAGACATGCAATTCTCTGACTGAGTTGAACATAGTCCCTACCTGAAAAAAACTGCTTTCCTTGATTGACTTCCAAATGAGTCTGAGAGCATTAAAAATGCCTACTTCTTTATTGGTAAAGATAGCCTTCATTACGTATTTGCCATACAACCCAAACAGTGCTCACAATTGCAACACGCCACAAAGATGCAACTTGGGAACTACCTGAGCCATTACAATTAAAACAAGTCACATTCGATAGATCGGAACCAGCACCAGTGGACTTATAACCACTAAAATTTGTTGAGGATGGCCTTGCACTAGTAGAAAAAGTAGGTAAATTCCCACGACCAGATGAAGAAAAATCAGATGACAAAAAGAAGCCACCTGAACGCCCACGGCCGTGATATGCATTGCAACCATAACCTCTACCACGAGTGGGAGATCCGTGCCTTGCTGCATATTGAGTTGTAGGAATCACATGATTAACCTATTCAGAAGAATCAAACATGTCATATCGTGTAAGTTGTCTTTTCTGAATGAGAAGTAAACCAAATAAATCATCAAAAGATATATCTTCATGTCGAGCATCAAGAGTGCGGGTAAATGGATGATAAACATGATTTAAACCTTGTAAAATAGCTTCAACAAGGTCATCTTCAGATATATGATGATGGAGATCAGCTAATTGATCAAAAATAGCTTTAGTTTTCTGCACATAGACAGTAATATTATCAGTGTCTTTGTCGGGATTTCAACTCACGTATTTGAGGTTTAGAGTTCGCATAAGCTTGCACAAGATAAGTCCATGCTTCAGAAGCTTTTTCAACACCCACAATTTGTTGAAGAACTGTTTAGTGACAGATGCAACTATCCAACTGAGAACAATATCTTGTTGTTCCCATTTGAGGTAATCAGGATTGAGATTGCCATCGATGTATTTAATAAGAGAAGCAATAGAGTTATCAAGACGATGATATAGGCCACTTCCTTTTAACATAGGAAATATTTGTGGTTTCCATAACAGAAAATCGATGGGTAAAGGTCTTATTGGAAGCCGATGAACCAAATTTGGCATATTTGGTATTGATTGTGGGGTGTCATAACTAGTGATAATTTTGTTGTTCATGGTGAGGCGAAAAAAGAGTTTTGGTAAAAGAAAAACTTGGGTTGTTAAATCACTTACAACTTTGATAGATTGATATCTTGTTGTAACTCATATATGTTGTGGAAATCGGATTATTTTCAACCAAAGTGAATAATTGTGCCAAAAATTAAGATAAAGAAAAATTCTCAGGTAGTTGGTGGAGTCACAAATGGTCTCCTTTAAAAACCAACTTCTTTAGATTCTTATATCACAAAGTAAATGACCCGATAATAGTTATTAAATAGATAATAAAGAGAATAACAGAATTTAACGAGTTTCGGTCAACTATGCCTACGTCCTTGGACACTACTAAAATAATATTTCATTATTTCAAAAAAATATTACAAGGTGAAATATTAAAACAGAGAGAGAAAATATAATCAATCTTAGAAGTAGGGGATTGATGTTTGGGATGAATTATTAAGAGGGAGATGAAATCATTTTATAAGTTAATGCTATTTTGGAAAAATAATATATTTCCGATGTGGGATTGCCACATTTCATCAATATATATATATATATATATATATATATATATATATATATATATATATATATCAATCAATGAAATTGATAAGATGAGTAAGTAGAATTAGAATAAAAGTAGGAGTATTCTAAAGGTATTCTAGATGAACTAAAGGAGAAAAGCCTCATCCTTATCCGTAATTAATTACAATTGATTATATTTTGGTCAATTAACCAATCTATATTTAATTAATTTAAGTCTTAGATAAATCAAGTTTTCTTTTGTATTGTCAACTAACTTTTTTAAAAAAAAACTCTGCCAAGGAAACGTATGGCCTCAAAATTGTAATTTCATTTTTTTCTTTGACGAAGAATCAACATACTCATGCTGTATTTTTCATTGTTTGATTTCTTTTCAATAGGTAGCATATAAATCTTTTAATTAATCGTGATTAATAAATTATAATTTGATATAATTAAAATGACATAATAATAAAATTGTAACAAAAACAAATATAAAATTAATCGGATTGGTTGATGATAGAAATTTTTACTAACTTTTGATTATATTATGAGAGTACTGAAAACTAAACAACAAAACTTGAAGAAAGATAACTTAAAAGTCTCATTAAAAGTTTAAAAACCAATTAAAAAAAAAAAGAAAAGAAAACAAAAGCTTTATATTAAAATGACACGAATTTATTAAAAAAATAAAAAAATAAAGTTAAAAAAACAATGAAGAGAAAGAACTACCATCCATCGATGTGAGACAACCCACAGTAATGAAACAACAATAGTGTCTATTTTTTCTTTTTCTTTTTCAGCGGAGAAAGATTAAAAGATAAAAAGAAAAATAGGTAGGATTTTGGTTTAGTATTTATTTTGAATTTGCAGCAAGATTATTGGATAATTATGTTTTTTTTTTTTGGTTTGTAGTCTTCAACTACAATAGCTATATATCTCTACCGTCAATATGCTGGAAAAAGAGACCATTTCATAGCAAATAATTGAGAACTTGAAATATATATATACATGATGCTTTAATGGTTATTATATTATTTATTTATCTATAGATATTATTTTTCAGATAAAATATCCAATAGTTCTAATTAATTTTACAATAACTATTACAATTTGATGTTATAGCATTATTTAATACTATTTAATACTAAAATTTATAATGGTTAACTGTAACTATTAAAAACTCTTATATATATATATATATATATATATATATATATATATATATATATATATATATATATGATCAAACATTACATTTGGGCAGACAGTCTGACCTTGGATTTTAAGTCTTTAGCTAAGCGCTATATATTATTGCTGATAATGCTATTTGCTAATAAATAAATAAATGTAGAGCTAAGCTTGGGCAAAAATGCGGCCCTTAGGAACTATGTATGATCTTCACAAATTTAAACTATTTGTTGGATTTTCTTACACTAGCCGATCATTTGTCTAACAAATTGGCCCAATTGGAGGCATTGGCTTCTACTTCTTTTCTCAAACACTTGGAGTACCTGCACTGCATTGGCTTCACTCTGACTTGGATTTGCATATTCCACACAAGAACCTTGGCCTCTGCCCACTCTTAATTTAATTTGATGATTTGGTTGGTTAAATGATTCCTCCTTGCCCACACAAAACTTGCAGGTTTTTTCCATAACAATTATTCCCAATATATATATGGTTTTGTTTTCGTCAAAAAGCACCACCAATGTTTTTCCTTTTAGATTAATTTACCCTTCTAGTTCTAGATTATAGTATATTAAGTAGATGCTATATTTAATTAATGTTCCTATATTCCGGAACAGCCATAAATTCTAACTTCTATGTTATAAAGATCATGGATGATGATGATGATGATGCTAACTTTAATTTTTCAATAGACTGAGACTATTTATGCCAATTTCTCCAAGGATTAATAACTCTACATCTATGTTTTGATTTAAAATATAAAAAATGAGTTAATTAAGGATAAACGCATATGATGTGATGGGTCTCAGAATGAGAGAAATTTAATTTGTTTCTCTTTTTTTTTTGGTACATTAATTTGATTATCTTTATTTATATTGTATTTAGGACATGGAGAGCAAATTTCTGTGTATATATATATATCCACTTGATGATAAGAAGATGCTTGTTATTTAATTTCTTTAAGTATCCTAAAAGTAAAACAACTATCACCGGCTATTTTCTCTTGAATTAATATACGGTAATTTTCCAAAAAAAAAACTCAAAATTTATCTCTTCTGATTTAACTCGCTAATTTATAATTAAATTTGACCTTTTATTTTTGGGGTTAGTGTCAGCAAAAACATAGTGATTTTTGTTTTTTTTTTAATACAGTCTTTTTTCAGGCAATAAAGAGTTTACCTTATCATTCACGAACAATGGGAGTAAAGTCCAAAAGATTAATTTATCTGCACTTGAAAACAAGATAGAATGTTTTCTTGATGGGATCATTAACTCTACGGGGAGTCTCAACATACATAAAAATTGTATGTTGAGACATTAAGAAAAGCTTGTAATACAATTATCTTATATTGATTAGGAGAATTATATTGAAAAATTAAAACAATAATTTGTATTTGTTGATAGTTAGACACATTAAATAAAGACATAATAAAAAATTAATAAATAAACATATTTTATTTTAAAAAATTGATTATATTTTTAGAACAAATAAAAAAAATTAAGCTTATCAAATTAAAATAGAGATTGTATATTATTAATCTTAGATTGCGAGCTTAGAATTCCTAGAAGTGCTGTATTGGCTAGAAATATCTCTTGAGGATTCCCCCATGGAAACGTGAAAGTAGAGTACACATTTGGATCCAATTAAATCAAGTTAATTAGACTCTTGATGCCTTTGGCAAACATACGAATACAAGAAGAGAAACTAGCAAACTGAAAGCTACAATTTTTATCATCAAATCAATTTATGCAAATATATAATTGTTATAATTAACAACTAACATACGTTTAGCTATTTGTTCTTGTCACATTTTGTTACTTCATTTTTTATAGTTATTTTTTTAAAAATAAACTGTCACATTATTTAAATTTTAGTTGCAATCAGTCTTTTAATTCATCATTTTAGTGTTCAATTAGCTTTGTCGATCTAATACGGCATGTAATTTGATGAACATTTATGCTTTTATACTGTTAATATGATGTCAGATTAACGAAGTTAATTAAACTCTAAAATGAAAAATTGAGAAACTTATTGTAACAAAAAAAAATTAAACAAAGTAGCATATAATTAATTTGCACTAAAAATGAAGGGATAAAATGATAAAATATGACGAGTATTAAAAAAAAATTACATATGTATTAAACCTTGATATAATTACCCATGAAATTAGCATAAGATTAGCACTAAGGGAGAGTGAAGCAATGACCACATTGATATTTATTCCAAAATCCTCAGTAACATAAAATTTTCACTTAGAAGGGCTAATTTTTAATTGTATAAGAACAGCCCAAGTATAATCTACAAAATTGACCATTACTGAAACTGACCCCTCTATATAACAGTCAAAATGAATTCATTTTCATGCTGAATTAATGCAAATATTAAGCGATAATGAAGGAATAATATTTATGTTCAATTCCTATCATCGATATTTTTGGTGTTTCTTTTGTTAGGTTATACATTTGTTTTCGTTTGTGCAAACAAAACCTAAAAATCCAAGTACGTAATGCTATACCAATCATCTTGAATTTTTTTTTTATCTGATATATTATTATATAAAAACATTGATTCCTATTATTTATTTGGGTTTATGATGAAAATATAGACTTGTTTATTAATGCAAATACATTATTACTAATTGGGTATAATCTGGGGAATGGAATGGCAAATTGGAATCAATGCAAATGGCATTCCCTAAAAAGAGATGCAAGTGTCATTAATATGGTTGTCTTTCACATGATTCTTGTCGAATGTCGCGTGTGGTACTTCATGGTAAGGAATCCGCTTTAACTTAAGTCACGCACCTAATTAATTGATTAAGTGGACTAAACTAAAGAATCCACTTTCACTAATTAATTAATTAATTAAAAACTTGTTCTCTCGAAGATGCACTCTGTTTCCATCTCACATCCGACTCTATATATATGTTTTCCATTATTTTTAACTGGAAAAAAAATCTATTTTTTTTTTAAAAAAAAAATCGTTTTTCTTGATGCCTACATGTGGTTCTCTTTAATTATTGACTTTCTTCACATGATATACCACCATTATCAAACAAATTGGAATTTGCTCGCTTGATTACAAGAAATGGAAATACTTATATTTAATGCACATCTTTATTTATTCATAATTTAAGTCAATAATTTATTATTTTGTTAAATAAATATTTCTTACAAATTAATTTAGGTCTGCAGACTAAGAATGATATTTTTTAATATATTATTGACTTAATTTTTTTTTATAAATAAATAAATTTATAACTTAATCTAAACAAGAAATTTATTGAATCCAAAAAAAAAACCATTCAAATCTGTTTTTTGAATAGTGCTTGAAATGTGAAAAGCTCAATTTGGAAACTTTTTAATCCAACATTACACTCAAAGTTGTCAACTTTTATTATGAATGCATATATAGTTCGTAATTAATTATTCGGTAGACTTTCCATGGTAAAAACTTTTTCCTTAAGAAACGCAAACATTATTCAAACTAAGAAAAAAAATAGAAAATAAAAAAATATTAGTTCTGCATAATACAAAATTATTGTTGGATGAGAAGGTCTCTATATTTTCCTTTTATTAAATATATCATTATATTTATATATGTCACAATCATCGTAACGTTGTGGCTGCTCAGTATTCATTTCATTCTATCTCCTTCATTACATTTACATCTCCTATACTCATTATTTATATATAATATAGGGAAAAGAAGGCTTTTTTTTTTTTGGTTCTAATCGAATGCTTCAATGGGCAGGGTTTTTTTTTATTACTTTAAATTGAAATATTTTTAAAATTAAAAATTAAAAGAATAGAACTCTCATAATGTGGTTTGCTATTTACTATTTTTATTTTTAATACTCTCATTTAAACAAAAGAATTCTTTTATCATAAAAAAAAACTTTTCAAATTTAAGCCTATGTAAAAAGTGTTTGACTTGCTAATAGAATATATAATATGATTTAATTAGGACTTATTTTTTAAATGTCAATTTATTTTTGACTTCATTCTTAAATGAACTCATGTATTATTAACTTAGTTTACAATCATTAGATGCTTGTGCTCAATTAAGACGACAACTTTTCTCAGTTTAAGCACCAATAGGAAACGAAATGTTTAACCCAAAATCTCAAAACTACTAAACATTTTTCTGCTTAATAAAACCCAAGATATCATTCTTTTACAGCTGGCAAAAATCTACGAAATTAATGGCCAAGATTAAGGTATTAAAATATAAACCATGAACCTCACCGCATAATATCGAAATTCCCACCTCCTTATCCTATAAGTGCATGACACCTGTCACCACTATTGAGTGAAAGACTTAAGAGTCGAACTTATTGTCTGACTTTGAGTAAGGCGTGATTTCGGTATGGATAATATCGGATCCACTCGCTCTCTGTATGAGTATGACTGTCTGGCTTTTTCAAACTATTATAAACTCTTCTTTACTTTGTCCAAAAATTCATTTTTCGTCCTCGAGAAGTAAAGCCACTCGATCTCAGAGTCAGAGGCGTGTATGTGTAATTAGCTGCATTAATTATTGATTTGTTATGGTTAATTAATGACTCGTATTAGTTTATTATCAACTTTCTTGTGCTCTTCACTAACGCTTGGGTGTCTTTTTGTGTGTAGAGACCAGTGAGGGAGGGAAGAAAGAGAAAAGTCCAAAAGGAGAGATTTTGTGGCTTTGGGTTCTGAAAGATGGCTTCAACACTCTTACTGGTAGTAGTGTTTGTGTTTGATTTAATTGCTTTTGGTCTTGCTGTTGCTGCTGAGCAGAGAAGGAATACTGTGAGTTTTTCATTTTCTTTTTCTGTGATATATTTTCTTACCTTTTATAATTAACATCAAACAACTGTTTCAACTCTCGATAGGATTTTATTAGAGCTGTTGTTGCTTTCTGGGTATTGTAGACTGGTTTTTATGCTAAATATTTACTGCAATTTAGGTGGAAGTTTTGATATTTTCACCAATTTCAGTCGGTTGTAAATTTGTATAGCTACTTGTTTATGCTCGAGAACTAAATTGAAGAAGAAAAAGAAGGAAGAGTGTCTCCATTCTATATGATTATAAAATTCTGTAATAAATTTGATGCAAATTTGGTTTCCTTTCCCGTAGCTTATTTAATGTTTCCTATTTTCTGAGGGTTTGCAGTCCACAAGGTTCAATTGTTATTGTCTAGTAGGGAGCAGCTAAGACATAAGTAATTGACTGGAGTGAAAAATCGCCATCTTTACATTTCGGTGGTAGGAAAAAAAAAGTTATGGGTAGAGTCTCCCAATTGTTTCATGCTGTTGACTGTTTTAAGATCTTCAACAGGGAGGTATACTTTGTAGACTTCTTGATCAGAACGACTAACGTACAACTATGCTAAGAACCCACGGGATCTATGTAAAACTTTAACAAATTAGATGGTTACTAGTGTTAGGTACTTTCAAATAATGATTCAATGGCATTTTAAACATGTCATGCCTTTATCTTTAGGTGCCTCCTTTCCATTGTATGTTCAATATTTTTAATTAAGATATATAGTTAAATTATTTTAGATTTCAGATTTTTTTATGACTTGTAAAAATTATTTTTTCGTTTGACATAAAAAGAAGTTATTAGCTCGATTCATTTACGAAAATATGATAAGAATTTCCTTTCAAGATATCTTTGTGGACAAAATATATGAATAGCAATCTCAATTTAGTATGGGACTAGAAGTCACATTTATTTGCGAGAAATTTAAAATTAGTGAGAACTTAAGTAATGGATCACAACTGTAAGAAAAGAATCAAATGAAGATATTTTGATTCTGAAATGGTTTCTTGTGAGTTTGTATTTGTCCATTTGGAAGAAAAAATATAATAGAGTCATGAAGATTTCCCATATGAGAAATGACAGTTTTCAAGAACAAGTCTTCATTCACATGATAAAGGCAATACAGTGGTGCATAATGTTGATTTAATAGACGTGTGCACTGTGCCATCACGATGTAGAAAAAATAAGTCCTTTGCATTTGTCCGCATGCTGTTAATGGTCAGGTGTCTGGCATTCAACAAGAATTATCTGTTGCCTTGCCGCTGTTTTTGAAACCTCAGACTCAAATACTTCTCATAACCCTTCAACTATTTCTTTGGCCTTTATGTTTAGGTGCCCTATAATACGTAGGTGTATTAGGAGAAAGTCATGTGTCTTTTGTTCGGTTTAAAATGATCTGAGAACTGATAATCCCTTGTATTTGGAGTAGATTATTCCTTGTTCTTAAATGAGTAGTAATATTAATGCAAGGCAACTAAAATAAACAATATAATTACTCACGTAAGTTGGTAGAAAGGAAAAAAAAAACAGAGAGGATTTAACCTCTCACATTTGGAACAGTAATTGAAACTCAATGAACTCTTTTCAAATCAATGACTTGTTATTTCTTTCATGTAAACTCTTTTGAGAAAAATAGATTTGTTTTTTTTTTTTGTCAATATCTCTCTCTCTAGGGCTCTTTGGTTGGCGGTTATATATGTTTGTAATATTTCTTTTTTTGCATGGCATGTCTTAATGGCTTAATCTAGTATTGTTAAAGGACTAGTGCATGATAACATATGTAATTCTTTCTTTTACAGGCAGCTGTTGTAAAAGAAGGAGATTATAACTACTGTCAATATGATTCAGATATTGCGACTGGATTAGGTGTGGGTGCCTTGTTGTTTCTTATGGCTAGTCAAATCCTAATTATGGCTGCAAGCCGATGCTTGTGCTGTGGAAAAGCCATGAGACCTAGTGGTTCTAGGGCATGGGCAATTGTTCTATTTATCACTTGCTGGTATGTTCTCATCCAATCTGTTAAGAAGATGATTTCCAGCGTTAATTAACTCTGCTCAAATTATGCAAGAAAAAAGAAAAAGAAATATTCTGTTTCCTGTTTTCACTATTATTAGCTTTCTGCATTACTATGTCAGGGTATTCTTTATCATTGCTGAAGTCTGCTTGTTAGCGGGTTCTGTTCGGAATGCCTACCACACCAAGTTCGTCTTGTCAGAACATGCATCATGCCGTGTACTGAGAAAGGGAGTCTTTGGGGCTGGAGCTGCATTTGTCGTCTTTACAGGCATAGTATCTGAGCTTTACTATGTAAGCTATTCCAGGGCAAACGACCGTCAGGCTTCTAATGGCAGAGACACCGGTGTAAGGATGGGAAACCTATAGCTTTAATTGAAGCATTAAGCAAGAAATATTGTGATATGTAATTGCTCATAGTTCACTTTACTTGGACATCATGAATATTTTTACATTTAAGAATTAGTGTTACTGTACCATAATCTTAGACAGATGGTATTTGATTGAATATAATCTTCTTTAATTTCTTTGTAGACATTTGGCCATTTATCTACTCCATTACCCTCACAATGTTAATCTTTGTTGTTGCAATGTTCTTTCATGAGAAATATCTAACCCTTTAAGAATATTTGCTTGATTTCTGTTTTCTCTCTTTAACATAACATATTATGAAAATGAGTTAGCATGTAATAGGCAGATTTCAAAACAATTTTTAAACCTCAATACTGAACAAACAGGGGTGGGGAAATGCCTATAAATGTTCTCTTGTGGGTTGCAAATCGCTAATTAAATTATTGTTATATAATCGGAGTTGTGAAGATGGGTGGTTATGGCACCAGCCACCAGTCTATATCTCTGGAGTATATTATGTGTTGGGATTATGTTGGCGGTTGCTGCTGAGATGGGGTCAATTTTCACAATAAATTACGAGCCATTAACCATGTCGTTCAATGACAAAACACCTAGATATTGCTTTGGCCATGTCTTTTTTTACATTGTTGTTGGACGTCAAGACCCTTCACTATAATAATAGAATTATTTCTATCACATTTACCTGAAATTGCATCTCTTGATAATAATTAAAATTCATAGATTGCAATATAAGAAAAGCGAAAGTGCACTTTTTTAAATCTTTTAGGCTAAAAGTGAAAATTACTTTTTTTTTTAAAGTAAAAAGTGAAAATTACTTGAAAGCCTGAATTCCAACGTGTAAAGTGAAGAAGAGAATACAGGAAGAAATCAAAATTGGGAAATAATGTGGCCTGAAGTGGGGCTGGGCTTACAAACTGTGGTATTATCAATTATGAGAGCGACACAGACAACATGAAATAGAAGAGTAGGAGAAACCTCCCATTCACATATATATATATATATATATATATATATATATATATATATATATATATATATATATATATATATATATATATATTTTTATAAATAAGAAAGACCCTACCATTCACAAATCACAAGTCTCAATGCTTGGCCAATTGACAAAGTTGTTAAACAGCGCCAACCAATTTCCCTGCCCCACTTTCTCCTATGTACCCATTTGCAAATTCGATTCATACACACGTCTAAAACAAGGACCAAGGCTGTAGGTGTATCCCAACTTTTGTGCAGTAATAATTTCACTTTGAAATTAACTTTCGATTCTATCGAGATAGTATTTTTCTGCTTCATTTTCTAAAACACTTTTTTTTTCTATATATATATGGTGTGAACTATTAACTATCATACTCCATTTTATAGTTAGATGAGACCGTGTGGTTTTGGATAAGAAGATTAAACCCTTCCAACACTTTTTTTTTTCATTAGGAGGCCAGGTGAATTGTATGCTACACAATAAAATAGTCATCTTTATACTTATCGTAACCACCAATATTTTTTAGATGGTGAGGAGGAAATTCGAATATAAGATGTCTTTCCAATTTTTACAAGTGATAATACTAATCAAGTCAACCGTTGATTGGCTGCCAACACATATTTATCTTTTTATTAGTTGATAAATATTTATTAGAAAAGAAAAAAATTACAAATATAATTTTTTTTTGGCAAATCACATACTGAAACTCATGAACGTTTCGTGTTTCGAATATTAATTAACCCATCAACTTTGATTTTATCATATTTAACCTCATAATTATTATTTTTACATCGAATTCTTATTAATTATAAAAATTGAATCAAGCGTCATGTACTGTTTAAAGGTAAATTAATTGGAATAAGTATCTAAAATCCAAAACCAACAAATTTAATTTTTTTTACATGGTTTTTTTAACCTGAAGCATTAAACATGAGATCAAAAAAAGAGAGAAAAGGAAAAGAAAACAAAGCCAACAAATATAAGATGCATAATATTTTGCCTAAAAACAAAAATTTCTATTTCTTAACAAAATTTACTTCCTTTATTTGTGTTATTGACATTCAATGACATTTTTCCATCCAATAAAGACTTGATACAAAAAATATTAAAGGCAAAATCAAACTTAGAGCCTAATTGAGGGACATTTTTACACCTTGCCCTAATAATATAACATCTACACTATAAATAAGAATATTTAATTTAATCCTGTTAATATAATAATTTCAATTAAAATTTTAGTTTGTAACCTAAATTTTTTTCCAGAAAAAAAAAAAGGATATTGGACGTCCAAAATGGTGAAGCCGTAGGAAGAAATTCACGTGGGAGCCCACCTTTCTTGGTGAACTTCCACAAATGGTGCAGTCTCATCACCCTGCAAATGTTCAATATTGTGGCTAATCTATCACCTTCAATTTAACTACTAGTCATATATGCTATAGTACTCCACCAATTGGTATTTAAATTCTATACACATCTTCCTTTCCTAATCGAATTAATAGTTTGTTATCATATAGAACACTAATTTTTACATTAAATATTTGAATTTTTTTTTTAACAATCATGAATAAATTAAAATTATTTAATCTTTGATATGTAAAGTGGCTCTGGCTGAAAGAGGCCCAAAGAATTGGACAAAACCATGCAAAACATGTGCATCTTTGATATGTAAAGTGGCTGTGGCTGATCCCATAGAGAAGAGGCCCAAAAAATTGGACAAAACCCATGCAGAACATGTGCAGCCACGAAGCAAAATTTGACGATTGCGGGCAGCGAAACCCCACGGTGAACAATCACCATTCAGCAAGGAAACATTATCATTCAAAAATCCAAAATGTTTTGGTTCCTTTTCGAAGAAAGATCATTTTTTTATGATTGAACAAATGGGGTGGAGTCAGCCTTCCTTACGACCTCCTAACCTCTCTCACCACATCGATCGATAGCTTGAGCTAATTAAAGGGAGTATTTGATTAGATTCATTTTGTCGGTTTCTCATGGGGATTATACACAATCCCGATATTTGTATATAGTTAATGTTGTGGAAATCGGGTTAGTTTCCACCAAAATGAATAATTGTGCCAAAAATTAAGACAAAGAAAAATTCCCAGGTAGTTGGTGGAGTCACAAATGGTCTCCCTTAAAAACCAACTTCCTTAGACTCTTGAGTCTTGGTGACAGAATTTTTCTAAGATAATTTAAAGCACAATATATCATAAAGTAAAAGACCCGACAATAGCTATTAAATAGAAATAAAAGGAACTCCAGAATTTAACGAGGTTCGGCCAATTATGCCTACGTCCTCGGACACTACTAAAATAATATTTCACTATTTCAAAGAAATATTACAAAGTGAAATATTACAAGAGAGAGAGGAAAAATACAACCAATCTTAGAAGTAGAGAGATTGGTGGTTTTTGGGATGAATTGTTAAGAGAGGATGAAGTCCTTTTATAGCCTAATGCTATGGTGGAAAAATCATCTCTTTCCGATGTGGGATTGTCATATTTCAACAAATCTCCACCTTGACAATCTCACAATTCCAAACAAACATCCTCTAAACTCTTATATTACAAATTTCAGTAATGTCTCCAAATGCGCTTCAAAGCGCCCAATTTCAAATTCTAATAACATTTACCAAGTCCAAACAATGTTGGAACTTGACACTTGTCACAACTTTCGTTGTCATATCTGCGGGATTTTCAGCAGTCAAAATCTTCTGAAGAAGTATCCCACCATCTTCAAGAATTTCCCGTACAAAATGATATCGAACATCGATATGCTTCGTCCTTGTATGATAAACTTGATTCTTTGCTAAACAAATAGCACTTTGACTGTCACAATGCACTTTGACATGCTTCTGACCAATTCCCAAGTCATTCAACAACCCCTGAAGCCAAATTGCCTCCTTAACAGCTTCTGAAACTGCCATGTACTCTGCCTCTGTTGTAGACAAAGCAACTGTTGACTGTAAGGTGGACTTCCAACTAACCGGTGTCTTTGCAAGTGTGAACACATAACCGGTAGTAGATCGACGTTTGTCTAAATCACCTGCATAGTCGGAATCACAATATCCAACTATATATTGACCACTTTTCTCATCCCGCTCAAACATTATACCAACATCTACAGTATTCTGAATATACCGTAGAATCCATTTCACAGCTTGCCAATGTCCTTTGCCAGGATCATGCATGTACCTGCTCACAACTCCAACTGCTTGTGAAATGTCAGGCCTCGTACACACCATTGCATACATCAAGCTACCAACAACATTTGCATATGGAACCTTTGACATATATTCTCGTTCTTCATCACTTTTCGGAGATAAAGATGCACTGAGCTTAAAATGAGGAGCAAGTGGAGTACTAACTGGTTTTGTATTCTCATTTATCCCAAAACGCTTTAGTACTTTTCTCAGATATTGTTTCTGAGTCAAACAAAGTCTCCCCAATTTTCTGTCTCTGCATATCTCCATACCGAGAATCTTCTTAGCTTCCCCTAAATCCTTCATTTCAAATTCCTGATTTAGTTGAGCTTTTAACTTCTGAATCTCTCCTTCATCTTTTGAAGCTATCAGCATATCATCAACATAAAGGAGGAGATAGATAAAGGAACCATCCCGTAGCTTGCGTAAATATACACAATGATCATATTTGCTTCTTGTGTATTTCTGCCTTATCATAAACTTGTCAAATCGTTTGTACCACTGTCTTGGAGATTGCTTCAATCCATACAACGATTTGCTCAACTTGCACGCCAAATTTTCTTTTCCAGCAACTTTAAATCCTTCTGGCTGAGTCATGTAGATTTCTTCTTTTAAGTCTCCATGTAAAAATGCAGTTTTTACATCGAGCTGAACTAGTTCCAGATCAAATTGTGCTACCAAAGCCAGCAGTATTCTTATGGAGGAATGTTTTACAACTGGAGAAAATACTTCATTATAATCAATTCCCTCCTTCTGAGCGTAACCTTTAGCTACCAATCTTGCCTTGTAGCGGATATCATTCTTATCAGGAAATCCGTCTTTCTTTGCATAAACCCATTTACAGCCAATCGCTTTCTTTCCCTTTGGCAGACTTGCTAGCTTCCATGTCTGATTCTTTTCAAGGGACTGCATCTCTTCTTCCATAGCCTTTCTCCACTTTTCTTCTTCTGAGCTTTGAATAGCTTCACAATAAGTGGAAGGAATCTCATCATCTACTGAAGATGTATAATTAGTCATATCTTCAAGTCGAGCAGGTTTCTTAATCTTCCTTTTCGGCTTTCGTAGTGCAATTGGCTCAAGTTGCTGAGGAGGTTCTTGTGTTGAAACCTCTGCTTCCTCATCTGATCCATTTTCTACCATTATCTCCTCTTCTTCCGTAGGAGTAATTTTATCAGACTCTACAATTGCTGGATCAACAATTCTTCTTCTATCAAACTCCACCTGTTTGGGAGTTTCCTCCACCTGCTGTGGAGAACCATCCGTCTGCTCCTTTGTTACCTTTAACATGGTAGACTCATCAAAGGTAACATCTCTACTAAAGATTATTTTCTTCATCTCTGGGCACCATAGTCGATATCCTTTGATACCAGAGGATATCCCCATAAATATAGCTTTCTTTGCCCTTGGATCTAACTTTGATTCCTTAACATGATAGTATGCAGTGGAACCAAACACATGTAAGGAATTATAATCTGTAGCAGGTTTTCCATACCACACCTCCAAAGGTGTTTTGCCATTGATAGCAGTTGATGGCAAACGATTAATGAGATGACATGCGTATGTTACAGCCTCAGCCCAAAACTGTCTGCCTAATCCAGCATTAGACAACATACACCGAACTTTCTCCAGTAGAGTTCGGTTCATGCGTTCAGCCACCCCATTCTGTTGTGGTGTATTTCGAACAATTCCTTCATTTCTGCAAACTTTCATGAAGGGATCACTTGTGTACTCTCCGCCATTGTCTGTTCGAAGACACTTGATCTTTCTGCCCGTCTGAGTTTCTACCATCTTCTTCCAGATGAGAAAAACTTCCAACACTTCATCCTTTGTCTTCATTGTATACACCCATACTCTTCTTGAACAATCATCAACAAAGGTAACATAGTAGTGTTTACCTCCCATTGAAGCAGTTTTGGAAGGACCCCATACATCTGAGTGAACATAATCCAGAATACCCTTGGTATCATGGATTGCAGTGCCAAACTTCACTCTCGTCTGCTTCCCTTTGATGCAATGCTCACAGAAGTCTAATTTGCAGGTTCGCACTCCTTGCAATAATCCTTGATTCGCCAGAAGTTTCAAGGATTTTTCGCCTGCATGCCCCAAGCGCATATGCCACAATCTGGTTATTTCTAGCTCATGGTCATCACTAGAAACTGCTGCTGTTGTTCCAACAACTGTATTGCCTTCATAGTAATACAAGTTGTTGCTCCTTTGAACTCCTTTCATCACCACAAGTGCTCCAGATATAACCTTCATTACTTCATTTTTAATGATTATAGTGAAACCCTTTCTCCCAAGGATTCCCATAGAAATGAGGTTTTTCGTCAGACTGGGCACATATCTTACGTCTGTCAGAGTTCTGATTGATCCATCACGATTCCTCAATTGGATTGAACCAATTCCAGTTGTTTTGCAAGGGCTGTCATTTGCTGTATAGACAACTCCACCTTCAATTTCTTTAAAATCGAAAAACCATTCCCGATTGGGACACATATGGTGGCTACAGCCTGAATCCAGGATCCAAGCAGTCGAACTGCTTATTGATGGCATCAATGCTAATGAAAAATCTGAATCATCACATTCAGCTACATTTGAATCTGCAACAGCCTTGCCTTTGCCAGATTTGCTTCTCAACTTAGGACAATCTTTCTTCCAGTGCCCCTTTTCTCGACAAAAGGCACATTCATCTTTGCCCACTCTGGACTTTGATCTGTCTTTCTTTCCCCTGTTCTTATTTTTCGAATGGCCTCTTACTATCAAAGCTTCAGCTGCTCCACTGGTGCTATCCTTCTTGTCTTTTCTCCTCAATTCATAGCTGTATAGTGCAGCACATACTTCACTAAGAGACACCTCAGCTTTCCCATGGAGTAGAGTAGTTTCTAGAAACTCAAACTCCTCAGGAAGGGATCCCAACAGCATTAGGGCCAAATCTTCATCTTCAAATGTCACATCCAAGTTCATCAGATCTGCTACAAGTTGATTGAAATTGGTGATGTGATCATTCATCGTGGTACCAGGAACATATGTGAATCTGAACAGTCTTTTCTTCATATGAAGCTTATTTTGACTGCTCTTTTTCAAGAATTTTTCCTCCAGTGCCTTCCACAATTTACTTGCAGAAGTTTCTTTACAAAAGGCATACTTCTGCTCTCTGGACAGGCACGATCGAATTGTACCACATGCCAAACGATTGATTGTCTTCCATTCCTTCTCATCTGCACCTTCTGGCTTTTCTCCCTCAATGGCAATGTCTAAGCCTTGCTGAAATAAGGCGTCTAGAACTTCACCTTGCCACATGCCGAAATGGCCTGTACCATCAAAAATCTCCACTGCAATTCTCGTATTTGCCACAGCAGTTCTCGCCAAAATTGATGAAGTAGAAGCTGTTGTGTCCATTGTGGATTTTTGTCCGTCTCTTGCCATTTCCTTTTTAAGACTATTTAATAGCTTTCAAATGCGGAATACCCAAGAATCCAAGGAAACCTTTCTGATGTGGAAGATCAGCTTACGCCGCAACCACAGAGCATATAACTCAGTAACCTTGGCTCTGATACCAATTGTTGTGGAAATCGGGTTAGTTTCCACCAAAATGAATAATTGTGCCAAAAATTAAGACAAAGAAAAATTCCCAGGTAGTTGGTGGAGTCACAAATGGTCTCCCTTAAAAACCAACTTCCTTAGACTCTTGAGTCTTGGTGACAGAATTTTTCTAAGATAATTTAAAGCACAATATATCACAAAGTAAAAGACCCGACAATAGCTATTAAATAGAAATAAAAGGAACTCCAGAATTTAACGAGGTTCGGCCAATTATGCCTACGTCCTCGGACACTACTAAAATAATATTTCACTATTTCAAAGAAATATTACAAAGTGAAATATTACAAGAGAGAGAGGAAAAATACAACCAATCTTAGAAGTAGAGATATTGGTGGTTTTTGGGATGAATTGTTAAGAGAGGATGAAGTCCTTTTATAGCCTAATGCTATGGTGGAAAAATCATCTCTTTCCGATGTGGGATTGTCATATTTCAACAGTTAATTCCAGTAAACCTCTTGAGAATTGTTCTTTATGCTATATATACATATATACAACACACAAAGATTCCAAAATGTGCAAGAATTATTGCAAAAACTACTTTACAGCAAGCAAGAATGGTGTCAGGAATAGCAAAAGAGAATGATTCTTAGCAAGTGGTAACCAAGCAATCCATTGAAATATGTATATTATTGTTCAGATATCCGTAAGAATCTTCAATCACATCTAATTAGCCCCAGAATATAAGCTGGATAAGACCCCATCTTCCTCCCCTCTAATATAATTCTCTATTGCAATAAAAAAATTCTGAGCATATATATATATTAATTACCATCATAATTAAACATCACAAAAAATGGTACGTTTCATATAGTAAGCCGAAGCTAAAACTACAAAACACATTTCCCAATTAATCTACTTAGTGCACTATTAAAACTATACATTACAAATGACCTGAAAATAAAACAGAAAACACAGATAAAAAAACAAACCCCCCATGATAATAATAGTAATAATAATAATAATAATAATAATAATAATAATAATAATAATTTGTACAAAGTGATAATTAAGGTTAATCACGGTTTGAGCTCAGAATCGATATCCCAAAAGGGTATATTGAGATCAGTGGGAACAAAAGTATTAAAATCATCCCAATTCCAATAGCTTATATTAGGGAGCTGCCATGGCTGTGTCATGATGCTGCTGCTTGTGGTAGGGATGATCGCGGTGATGATTGAATCTTCCATAGTTTGATCGGCAGCAGTACAGTAGTTATAATCATTTGAGGATCCAAAGGAGGTGGAGATTGAAGACGGGTTTGAGGTTGAATAGGGAAAGTGAAAACCTTGATTTTGAGAAAGAGACGACAAATTTGAACCCAAAATGACACCATTATTATTGCTATGATGATTATTATTGCTGCTGTTGCTGATAAAATTCTGTTGCACAACTGAAGATGATGGTGGGCTAATCAATGCTCGACACATAATTTCAGACATGCCTTTTTGTTTTTGATGATCACCAAGTGTAAGAGGAAGATTCTGCTTTTGCTGCTGTGCTCCAACTACTATTTGTGGATTAACCCTATTAATCATATTTCCGTTATTGGATGGTTCGCTAGGGTCGGTGGCGGCTCCTTTAGCACTAGTTTTTGGCGTTTTCAGCCGCTTATTTTTTCGGCCACCGCCTACCGGAACATTACGGAGAGTACCACCTTTAGTCCAGTGGCGCTTGCAAGTCTTGCAAAAATGTCTAGGCTGAGACTTGTTGTAGTTGTTGTAGTAACAAAACTTGGTGTTTGTTGAATCACATCTCGGGCACTTCAAGAGCTCTGTTTGTGTTTGCGGCTGATTTTGTTGCTGTTGCCGTCGTCCAACTAGAGGTTTAGGCTGCAGCTCTAAGGTCTGCGCTTGCAAAAGAGTCTCACTCCAATCTAACCCATCACTTGAAATTACCTGCTTACAACTCAAACCCATCTCTTAATTAATCAAACCTACACACTCTAAATTAACCAACCAAACAAACAAGCAGCTTCAATACTAGGACAATCAAACTAAATCAGTAAAAACTAGCTGGCTAGCCTTTGGATCGAGGAGCAAGAAGAGAGATCAATATGGAAAACAACAAGAGAGTAAGATTGTTCCTTATTAGCGAAACAGTACTGTATAGCTTCCAGGAGATGGTTTCAAATGCAGGGAAATGACTAGGAAGGTGATGACAAGCGAGCATGTCTCTCTAAACTCTCTTTCTTAATCAACCTCTCTGTATACCTGTATCTCTACAAATGATCTGTAAAACGAAATTAATGGTAATTAATAATGACTATATAAGAGATTAACAAGACAAGTTAATTACTCAAGCTACCTCTCTATTTATCTATACGATTATATATATATATATATATATAGACTAGTGGTCCAAAAGAGCTTTTGATTGATTCAGATTTTTGGTGACAATAATATTAATATTAATTAGTACAATTCCTTTCCCTCTTCACACAATTTTATACAGAGAAAGGTGAGAGATTTACTTCGTCCTTAAGGTGGAGGTGGGTTATTGACACGTGGATGTCTTTATCACCGTTTATAGTGCTTGAATGCATGAGTTGTAAAGAGGACGTAGATGTTTTCATGCTAACATACGATACCAATAATTTAATTTGCTGCTTAGCCTCCAGTCCAGCTCAGTAAATTAATTAAGCTATTCTCTATGGGTGTCAAAAATGGTATTGAATAATTTGAACATGGATATTTTTAATCTCTGTAATCAAATGACAAAATAAATTAATTTCATATCAAGAAAGCTATCTTATGTATTAATAATATATATATTATCATGTAGAAAATTCAATTTTTTACTTCACAAAATATGATCAAATTGATTGTAAAGGCTCTCTTTTTTGTACATATATAGCAATAAATAATTAATAACTTTTGCTTGCAAATAAATATATGGATGAATTAAGATAAAGAATTTTTCCCTTATCAGTGGTGGTGTAAGTAAGTATAGTAGCACAGCAATTTAGAAGGGGTGATAATTAATTGCCTCGAGATGAATGATAGCAGTACTCAATATTTTTAATGGATTGTCTTAATCATTATCTAAGTGGCAAGTAATATTTATTAATTAATAAGTATTAAACAATCATTAATATTATTTTTAGCAAAAAATAAATTAAAAATATTGCTTAATAATTTAATTACAATCAATTATATATAAAATATAATATTTAATATAAATTATAATTTAATATAAATTTGATATAGATAAAAATATTCAGGAGGTTAGTGATGATCCCATGGGCCTAAATACATGTGATTACATGTTACACAATTGGGGGTGTTAGTATCCGACTCAGGCACGTGTAGTTTGCCCCATGTATCTCCGTTTTCTAACTCTATGTTTTAGGTTTTTGAAGGAAAGCAGCACCGACCTCTTTGTTTCGTCTTCAGTTGCCGATTGCCACTTATTTCCCAATGTCAGTCCGACAGTCCCTTTCCCTTCTACTTGCCATTAATATTCTCGTTTAATACGAAAATATTTTCTATCTTCCACTTCCACCATCATTAGTACAATTACAAGTATTGATTATCCCGTGTGGATTGATTATAATATTAAATCACTGTAGTTTAGATAACTTTTCTGCTTTGAATTAGTTTTTCAGTAATTATAATTCTATATGCCTTATGGTATCAAAGTCAGAAAATGTTTGAGCCTTCTACTGCTGTAATGTTCCAATTGTTAACCGATTTTTTTTCTTATTCCAACAGCTCTTTTTCCTTGGACTATTTTTTAGCGGTGAGATGGGTTCAAGGCCATTAATTTAATTACCTAATATTTCAGTATGAGATTTAATTTAAAATATGATGATTTTATATTTTAAACCGATTCTATCATATTTTGTTCATATATAAAAATTCACCTAATGTCAAAGAAAAATAATTCAATCTTTATCAAGCAAATCCATAGTGACTGAGTGTGAATATCTATGAATCATGAAATTTTTTTATATATATAAACTGGCTCCATATATTTACTTGTAAACAAATTGAATAATATATTATCATATACATGAATTAATTTATTTAATTTATGAAATTGATTATTTTTCTTTTCTACATGATAACAAGCTAGTGAGGCAATCCGTGAGTGAAAAAATTAACTAGGTCTAGATAAGGAAAAAAAAAAACTCTTGACATCTGATTAGTTAATTTAATTAGTATAAGATGTTAATTAATGTTTTCAAGTGTATGAGAAAAGAGATTTTTTTTTGTTTGATGACAGACTTGTTGAGAAAAAAATTTAGAATTAACAACTATAAATTAAATATCTTAAAAAAGAAATTCACTCAAAAATTGGAGATATAACAAAAATTTCACTAAATTATAAATATTACAAATAAAACTCTCAACTCTCACAAACATTCAAGATTTGTAGTCTTATTTTTTTTTTCACTCAATGATGGCTTAAATCTTGGAAGTGTGTCTATTTATAGGATCAAAGTTTAATTCACTCCATATATTTGTTCAATCTTCACCATACATTTGGTGAAAATTTTGGTATGGTAGGTGTACCTAATATGAACTTAATTTTTCAACAAATTAGGTGGAGATAGATGTACCTAATATTTGCTTAATTTTTCAACACAATAAACTTCATTTTTCAACAAATTAGTGGTGGGTGTACCTAATATTTAAACAAATTATTTGACATTAATTCTTAACACTCCTCCTCAATATCAACTCTCATTCTTTATACTATGTCGAGCTGTTGATAAAATATTTTGAGTTTGCCTGTACCTAGACATTTGATGAGCAAGTCCGCAACTTGATCATCTGTCTTGATCTGTTTCATCTCAATTTCTTCTTGCATAACTTTTTCTCTGATAAAATGATAGTGCACTTCAACATGCTTAGTTCTTGCATGAAAAACTGGATTATCTGCCAAACGAATTGCTGATTGATTGTCACAGTACAATGGAACTGCATAATCTACTTATTGATGTAGATTATTCATTAATTGTATCAACCATGTACTCTCTTAAGCTGTCATTGCCGCTGCTCGATACTTAGGTACAGTGGTTGATAATGATACCGTTGGCTGTCTCTTGCTACACCAAGAAATTGTTCCAGAACCAAGCTTAAACACGTACGCAGTTGTTGATCTCCTTGTGTCATGATCTCCTGCATAGTCAACATCGCAATAACCAATTAACTTACAGTCTTCATCTTTCTTGTACAAAAGATCATAGTCAATTGTAGTCTTCACATATCTCAGTATTCATCGAACTGCTTCCAAATGAGACTTCTTTGAATTTTGCATGTACCAACTCATCACACCAACTGCATAAGAAATGTTAGGAGGAGTCAAGGTAAAGTAAATCAGACTGTCTACCAATTGTCGATACATCGTCGCATCTTCTAAATCTTTTCCTTCATGTGCACACATTTTAGCATTTGATTCCATCGGTGTCGAAATTGGCTTGCATTCAAGCATTCCGAACATATTCAACAAGTATGTAGAATATTTTTTTTGACAAATAAATATTCCTTTTTGTGTGTGATCAACCTCTAAACCAAGGAAGTGCTTGAGTTGTCCAAGTTCTTTCATTTGGAAACGAAGTGATAAATTTTCTTTCGTCTGAAGAATTTCTGGCTCATCATCACCGGTTATGATTAAGTCATTCACAAACACTAGCACAATAGCTAGCTTTCCTTCATTAGCTTTGACAAACAAGTTGAAATCCGTAAGTGTTACTAAATAACCACTTTGTGTTAAAAATTCAGCAATTTTACCATACCACGCTCTATATGCTTGTTTCAATCCATAGAGTTCTTTCTGACGCTTACACATATATTCGGGATGATATTGGTTTTGAAAACCTATTGGTTGGGTCATGTTGATTTTCCGATCCAACTCTCCATGAAGAAAAGCATTTTTCATATCCATTTGCCACAAATTCCAATTTTTGTTGGCTGCAAGTGCAAATAGAACCCGTACTATTGTAAGTTTCACCACTGGACTAAATGTTTCATCATAATCTAGTCCATACTGTTGAGAGAAACCACGAGCTACCAATCATGTCTTGTACCTCTCGATTGACCCATATGGACGACGCTTTATCTTATAAACCCACTTACAAGATATGAGTTTCATATCTTTTGGCTTTGACACCAGATCCCAAGTTTGATTTTGCTCAAGTGCATCGATATCTTCTTTCATAGCTATCATCCACTCAAAACTCTGTGATGCTTCTTCGAATGTCTCAGGTTCTATTATAGTATCTTCTGCGACTATGGCTGCATTGGCGTATTTGGAATTTGGCCTTCATGTTATTGTTGACCTTCGGAGTTGACAATGCAGAGTTCATTCTTCAGTTTCATTGGACTCACCTTCATCATTTGGTTGTTGATACAAGCCAATTTGCCAAGTACTCTGAGTCACTCTTTGTTCGACATCATTGTTATTTTGATCTCCTGATTCATTTGAACTTGGTTGACGTTGAACAATATGCTCCTCCATCTTTTGTTGTAGTTTATCTCCAAATTCTCTGGAGTCTAGCAACACCTCTTTCTCTGAAGACCACCAAGAAGAGGCTTCATCGAACACCATATCTTATGAAGTGTAGCATCTTTCACTCGTTAGGTCGCAACATTTTCACCATTTTCTTTGATTGTCGTATCCCACAAAGATACATCTAACAGCTTTCTTGTAACACGTGCTCCATAGATGATTAGGAACAAATACATAATATACACAGTTAAATACTCAAAAGTAGCTAATTGTAGGTTTTATGTTCCACAGTTTCTCAAAGGAAGAAACAAATTATAACCTTGGTTGAGGAAGTATGTTGATCACAAAGGTTGCAATCCTCATTGCTTCAACCCAAAACCTTTCTGGTACATTCTTTGCATGTAGCATACTTCGATAGACTTCTGCAAGATGTCGGTTCTTTCTCTCAGCTACACCATTTTGTTGCGATGTGTTGGCACAAATGTATTGATGACATATTCCACATTGCCTTAGGTATTGAGAGAACTCACTTAAGTTATATTCTCCCCCGTTGTCTGTGCGTAAGCAACGAATCTTCTTTTCCACTTTTCCTTCGACTGACTCTCTGAAATCTTTAAATTTTGAGAATGTGTTAGATTTTTTTTCATAAAGAAAACCCACACATGCCTTGAGAAGTCATCAATGAATGTCACCATGTATCTCATACCACCAATTGACGGTTGCTTTATTGGTCCGAATACATCAGATTGAACTAATTCCAATGATTATTTTGCTCTAAACTTTGATTGCTCATATGGCAGTTGATGTGTTTTACCATATTGACATCTCGCACAAACTGTGTCTGTTCGTACATCAAGTTGAGGAAGCCCCTTAAGCATCGACTTCTTCATCATCAGACTTAACTTAGAATAGCTAACGTGACCTAACCGCATGTGTCATAGATCTAATGTCTCATTTTTCCTTGTCCTATCTACATATGCAGATTCTGCTGACATCACGGAGACAAACTCCAATCGTCGCCCCTCCATTGTTGATTTTTCTGAGATTTTTAGGTCATGATACACCTTCACATCTTGAGGACCGAACATGACATAATGGCCAGATGATGTCAATTGAGCCACAGACAACAAATTTTTCTTCATTCCCAGAACATGGTAAACATCTTAAAATGGCACATGGTTAGAATTATATCGAATTGTAACTATCATCTTATCGATGTGAGCTATCAGTAACTTTTAGTTATTGGTTGTCACTACCACACGAACTTCTTTATACTCAGACAAGTTTTGCAACTTTTGTTTGTCACCCGTCATATGATTTGAGCAACCAGAATCTACTATCCAATCATTTTTGTTGTCAATATGTTCTGATATTGTTACCGTAAGAGCTAATTCTTCTTTCTTCATAACGAATAACGCTTCAGCATCTCAACCATCTTCGTTATGCTCCTTAGAACTAGAAGTAGCAGTGTTACTTTCAATAGATTTTTTATTAGTCCAGCAATCTTTCACCATATGACCTATCTTCCTGCAGTTGTAATACTTTCTAACGAACTTTCTACTATTACAGCGATTCTTTGAAGCTCCCCCTAAATGAGAGCCTCTCTTGTCATTATTCTTTTTAGATCCACTGTCAACGTACCGCTTGAATAAAGAGTTCTTCCTCCTCACCCTTCAGCGAGACTTCTCCCATTTGCTTAGTTATAGTTTCCTGACTTACAAGCAAATTTTCAAACTTAACAAGTGATGGTTGTGTTGGCCACCCTTGTACAACGACAATGAACCCGCAGTATTTGGAACTCAAACCATGTGTAATTATTTTTTTTATTCTGGTTTCTCCAATAGGAGCTGTTGGATCTAGCTCTAAAATTTCGTGACATATTTCTTTCACCTTGTGAAAATATTGAACAATCGTAATGTCATGTTGCACCATTGATAGCAAATCGTTCTCGAGAAATTGCAGTCTTGTATCATTCTTCTTTGAGAAGAGTGTAACAAAAGTGTCTCATGCTTCCTTTGGTGTTTTGGCATCTCGAATGTGCTCCAACATTTCTTCTTCAATTGTGGTTTTTAAAGCAAACATCGTTTTGTCTGCTTTAATCTTCCACTTTTGCAAGGCATCTTCTGTTATTGGTTGTGTAACTTCACTACCACCGACAGTCTCCCAAAGATCTTGACCTTGTAGGTAAGACTCCATACATTTTGCTCATGTGTTGTAATTTTTGTTGTTGAGCTTCTTAATTCCTCCGACTACTTGAAGGTTATCCATCATGTCAATATAATTTTGACTATACCAAACAATCTTGATCAACAAACTTTAAGTGTGTCAAACTTTTCACGACTCAAGATAGTTTTACTAAGAATGATATCTGATCGTCCCCCTCTGATATCAATTTTCAAGAGTGAATAATAATTTAACTTATTTTCTGATGTGGATGATCTATTTATTAGTGGCAACCACAAAACATACGATAAGTAAATATTAACACTCAAATTAGGTTCTGATACCAATTGTTGAGAAAAAAATTTAGAATGAATAACTCTAAATTAAATATCTCAGAGAAAAAATTCACTCAAAAATTGAAGACACAACCAAAAACTTCACTAAACTAGAAATATTACAAATAAAGTTCTCAACTCTTACAAACACTAAAACTTATGGTCTTATTTTTCTTTTTCACTTAATGATGGTTTAAATCTTGGACATATGTCTATTTATAGACTCAAAGTTTAATTCACATCATACATTTGTTCAAATCTTCACTATAGATTTGGTGAAAATTTTGGTATGGTAGGTGTACCTAATATAGACTTAATTTTTCAATAAATTAAGTAGAGACGTGTGTACCTAATATTTGTTTAATTTTTCAACACAATAAACTTCATTTTTCAACAAATTGGTGGTGGGTGTACCTAATATTTGAATAAATTATTTGATATTGATTTTTAACAAGTCTAAGAAAAGATAATTAAATTTTCTTTATTTTAAAAGTTTTGATGTGTCCAAAACATATATCAAAATTGCTCAACAAAAGAATATCTAATTTGCTCTGTCAATATATATATATATATATATATATGTACTTTGTTATTATAGTACGTTTTTGGTATTGCTGTTGTTGAAATTTAAAAGTTATTAAATTGGAAATTATTCCAAGCGAAATTTCTTTCACATATACATTGTGATTTGTCATTTGAAGCACACAAATCTTTGAAAATTGATAAACTGTTAGATATGCTTCTGATACGCAATTGAATTAATGATCCATATATAATTCTTAAGGAATCAATAAACAAAGAATAATTCCACAGATGGGAAAATCAATAAGAATATATATAAGCTTTAATCATCGCCATTAAATAGTAATAATACATTTACATACTTAAGATCTAATTTAAATTTTCACTTATAAACCGAATTAATAATTTTTAATTATATCAAAAAATTAATTTTTATAATTAATTTATATTTATAAATAATAATGATTTTCTTTTTTGACAATAAATTCTTAACTAATTAAATTTATAAATAAATTCATCAATCACATTTAAAAAAAAAACTTATAACAATTAATAACGAGTGGCATGGAGAGAGAGAAATGGAATTATTTCAACAAGTAGGGCCGTCACATAAAATAGGAGCACAAGAGCCACATACATATATAATTAAACCATGAACAAGACATGAGATTGAATCTCAATTAAGCAGCTAATTATAGTTAATTAATAAATATAATTAAAAATAATTAGATGTGGAATGTGAATAGAAATTCAAGTTGGTCGGTTTTGGTTTGGTTAGGTAGGTAAAGTGACTTTGTTGGATTGATCCGCATTTTCCACATTATCAAAAGGACAAACAGAATATCTTGTGGAACAAATTAGAAAGCGACCATAGCCACCACTTCTTTATTAATTTAGCTTAATACTTAATCTAACTTAATTAACAACCAAGTCTAATCTGTCCAACCCATAATAGCGCATTAATATTCTACTAACACATCTATAATATGTTATTTTGACTAATCAAATCATGTATATATTTATAAATTGAGTCAATATTATATTATCATATAAAATAAAATAAAAAAAATGATCACTAAGTAATTTGTATATATGAAATTAATAATAAAAATTATTTTGTTAGTATGACAATAAAAAAATTATGAATGAAAACGTAAAATAGAACATCAAATAAATATTTTAATAAAATGCGATTCTTCATGTTCAGTATCAGTGTCAGTAAATTAAAATCATTAATAAGACAATAATGTAAGACATAATAATCCAAATTAAGGTGGTGGTTGAATATGTTGGAGTGACTGATGCAAGTGCAGGTTGGAAGTTGGATCTAAGGTGGGTCTAAAATTGTGTTTGTGTTCGAATTTCAATTAATATTCTATCTATTAAATAATGAGTTAGATAAATAATGTAGGAGTATAATTTAAGAAATAAATAAATAAATTTTGATGTTATCATACCTATGAGAAATCATGAAGATCTATAATTAAGGAATCTACTGTACCAGTTCAATAAGCATGTTTTAGAGATTGTGATATTATTTACAATTATATTTGAATATTAGAAGAATTTTGTTGAATGCAGCTGCTAAAAGCATATCCACTCAGCGTTACAATAATATATTCAATGAGATTTGCGTCAGTGGTATTCAATTAAAAAAGATTTGGAAGCAAAGAAATTTCTGTAAATTTAAGTTAGTAAAATTTTTATATTTCCTAAACTTATGTCGCAAGTTGATCAAAAAATCAGTAGCAAGCTAGTAATTGGTTGGAATTAAATCAGTTATTAATTGTGAATTTTTGAATATTATGAAATAAATTTATTTAACTGTCTACTACTTAGAGACCAACGGCAGGTGTTCCAAAATCACTAGATAACACGTAGAAATAGAAATTAAGAAATTATAGACCTTGAATTTTACTTTTTTTTTAAAAAAAAAAATAGTTCAAAAGAACGATATTATTATATGTAGTAGTTTATAATTATAGCTAATTGATGTGGAATAATCATGTTTACAAATATCTCTCAAGTAATATGAAATTAATTAATTTTTTTCTTACAGCAGCAAAGCATATTCAAAAAAAGATCAGACCGATGGAAGATTTTGATTACATATGCCTTGCCTTGAACAAGAAATCAGTCTACAAAATAACCTATGTTTCCTTGTTCACCATATATATACATTCAACAATCAGAATTAAAAACCTATATCCCTAGTTGTAATTATAATGATATTCCACATCATTTGTTGGGATAATTAAGTTAGGAATGAATAATTGAAATTATTGACAATAAGGGTGTGCTGACAACTCAGTTTTCATTGAGCAATTGAATAAATGACAAGATAAAGGCAAATATATTCATAGACCAAAACGCACAATAAGACAATTCCGTCAATGAAAATTTTCATTTTGTTAACAATCAGGTGCTTATAGCTTCATGAATGTTGTGAATATTATTAAAACAGATATTTCTTTGCCAAATTCGAGACTTTCCTTGAAATAAACACATTAATATTATATTTGGTATAAACAAATTTCATAAAATTAATGGAATTTATTTGTATTTGTAATTGTCTTTTGATCAAAATTTGTAAAACAATTAAAATGTTTATATTTTTCTTATAATTACATATTTTTTCTCTTTTAAAGATGTAAATACATAAAAAAATGATAAATATTTTAATTTTTATATCAAATTCTTAAAAAAAAAAAAAGGAATAAAGTCTTCCAAATTTGTAAAATTTTATTTATATCAAATATAGGCTAATCAAAATTCTCAAGTTTCTTCGCGATATATTACTTATCAAACCAATTGATAAATCTCCATTGAGGGTTTTTTTTTTTTAATTGAGGGAGTAAAGAAGAAGAAAGGAATATAATAAAAGTGTTACAGAGAGTTGCTTAGGTGCATGCACATCAGGCTAAAAGAAAATGACATGTACAGAGATTGGATTGTTGTCTAACAATAGAATAAAATTTAGGGTCAGCGTAGGCTGAAGAGAGGGGGTCCCATGCACATGCCTTTCATTGAACAGAGTAGCCGTCCCCTATAATATTTTCATCCTCAATTTTATATAAAATAATAATAAAAATGATCTTCAGAATTAGTTTTGTTTAGGCAAATATTAATTATTGGTCTTTAATATAATCATGGCATTTTATGAAACATTGTATTTTGTTTGCTTTATTCCCATTTTGCATGAGATAGATTTGTTATGTGACAAATATTGTGTCAATTGTCAAGTGATTGCTGAGAAAGAATACATAATTTCCATCATCTTTTAGGCTCTTATACAATGATATCAAATATGACTAATTGGGATCCATTTGCATCAAACACCCAAGTCACAAATGATAATAATGAAAGGTATTATTGTATGAAATTTTGGGTTTCTTTAAGTTTTGGTTTCTGTTCATCATCTTCTTATATGTCAGAATTTTTGTTACTTCTTACTTCTTATTAATTAAATATTTAGTATTATTCAATTATCTATTCCCTGGAAAATGGGAGAAAATATTGGTTTCATTCCTCCCTCTCATATTAAGTTGTTTGTGCATCTTTTATGCATCGCAACTCTAGATTTCAAATATAAATGAAAGTTAGAATATAGAGTTAATTTGTGTTAGATTAAACAAGACAATTTTTGTTTTCTCGAGATGGCGAAACTACAGTTATTGCATCCAATTATATTCAGATGTATCAACTCAATAGCAAAAATTACTCATCTTATTCATTAGAACACAATATAAACTGGAAATATCAGCTATTTATTTTCTTTCTTGTTTATCGTAGGCTGACAATTAATCTATTAAATATGCTTTTTTTTATTTATTTTATTGTAGGAGCAACAACACGGCATGCCTACAAGTACTAGCAGTAGAGCAGTGTGTTACAGCAATATCCACTGCAAATCATATGAATTTACTTGAAAATCCAAATCTCTGATTGGTTAATTGCGAAGAAGCTGGTGAAACGCCATTTTAAAATGTTTGGTCTAATCCATTTTAACAATCTTGAGTCCATTCAATTCTCCTTTTTTTCCCTTTCCTTTTTGGCATGCAAATCCTTTTCTTATGCAGAGTGCAAAATCCAACTCTGCCTCCTAATATTGCCTCTTATATGCGGCACACCACTTAATCAAACGACAAATGTAATAAGCCAAACCTATCTGCTATTTCCAAATTCACAAATTACTTCGTCTTTTACAAAAGAAACCAGCCCACCTTGATATCTAAGGGATGACCAAGACTTGTTCTGTAATTTGATGGACCTTTGATTCAGCCTTTCATTGCGCAAGAATTAGTTTGGTTCTGTTCTAAATGTGAAAATTCCCCATTAGGCGCTCAATTTGCAAGATGATATCAAATGCAACCCCAATAGGCCATAACAACAGCCATACATGATTTTGGCAAACCCCAATTATTCAACATGATATGAAAACAAGTTGGTTCCTAGTGCAATATAATCTAAGGAACTCATTCTTTATCAAATTCTATCATGCATCCTTGTATCACCACCATAATGCTGTAATTGATAGCAAAACTATTTAATGGAAGTTGGAAAACTAATAATATTGTTGGTAATACATTACTACATCGGCCCATGATAGTAGTAGAAATTCTCGGCATTTATCAAATACAGATGTTATTGCAACAGAAATCATCGCACGCTCTAATTCTCCTCCGGTAATGAAGTCTGCTACCCGTAAACTGGAAGTTACTCATCTAAAATTTAAAATCCTTTTTCTTTGATTTCCCCTCTTTCTCTTGCATCTTACGCTTCCTTTTCTTCTCATTCTGCGGAGCAAATAGCTCATTAATATTAGCTCCTAGGATCATCAATTATTATGCCACAGAATAATCATAGCAATGGTCACTAGAATACCAGTACACCGGATTACAGGTCAAAAGAGGGTTCTAATATATAGTAATAGCGCCAAGAGTCGGGGTGGTACTCTGGCACCATAGATTGCAAAAAAAAAGCCCAGCCCCATTTATATCATTAACGCACCTCTGCAACCATGTCACTGAAATCCTCTCGTTGGCTACGCAGCTTCTCCTCCTCCCTTGCTTCTTCATATCTGTCAGATTCACCAAATTAGAAACTCAATTGCTAAGAACAGTCTGAGGCAGACGACAATAGTTACAAGACCTCTACTTACTTTCCAGGCAGCACTTCATCCATTGCCTCCAATTCTTCAGGTTGAAGAGTGACATCCACTCTATCTGTTTTCTGGCCTCGCAGAAGATCAACCTGCAAAATATTGAAAAGTTTCTTAACAATCATAGATCATTGCATACTTGGTCTAAGATATTTAACGCTCTACTTGTTAAAGAAAGAAAATATTCAATTCAACTGAATTGCTAAGTTGAGCAACCAGGTTCTGATGAATAAAAGAATATAACAAGCATGTTTGCTCTTACCCTTTTTGCTCCCGACTTATCTTGAGTGCCACTACCAACCACATACCTGGAGGGGAAAACAAATTGTATTATCATTGAAGAGGAAAATTTGACAAAGCAAGGAATTATCTAAAATATTTATAGAAATTATTCATGGAAGAAGATAATGTACGTGTGAGTTGTTCCAAGTAAAGTCCCTGCAGCAATTGCCTCTGGTTTTTCTTCAAGAACCTTCAAAAAAGAATAGACAGAAAGTATTTCAGTGGCATCATAATGGATGCAGATCACTAGTAAAGGTTCACATGCTGACACTAACTTGGTAAAGAGCCCTCTCAGGTTCCTTTCTCTGCTGCTTACGGAGGTCAATGACATCCGGTGTCTCCACGCCAGTTGGTGTGCTGGAAAAAAAAGGCAATAACCATATTTATAACGTCAGGCAAACAAACATGATATTGAGGAGCACAGCTGAATCATGCATTGGAGCACAATCATCAAATCATGCCTTCCAATCAATAGATTTTACATGAAAAAGGAATTACTGACAGCTAAATAACAGCCTGAGAACCTAAGCAAAGTGATACAATCATGCACCGACAAGGAAATAAATTAAGGAATTCAACTCCATACCTTGACAAGCTATCCACAGATTGAATGCCATCCTCCAACTCCTCTTCCTCAATCTCTTCTTCCTCTTCCTCTTCTTCTTCCTCCTCCTCTTCCTCCAAGTCACCCCAGTGCTTTGTCTTATCAACTGGCTCTTCCTGAAATGGTTATTCAACAGAACAAACATAAACAAATCAGAAAAATAAAAATAAAAAAATAAAAAATTTACGCTGAACTAGTTTGCAAAAATACCTCATAGTTGGGCTGTTCTTGTTGCTGAACTCCAAAAACATCTCCATACAAAGGGCGCCCATACTATCGATTACACAAAAGTAAACCAGTTAAAAGACGAAAAAATGTTCTTTGAAAGAGATGCACAAAAAGATTTCAGGTGCATGAACAAATGCACTTTAGGACATTACAAAAAGCTGTGAAACCTTAGTTAACAAGAAAAGACTTACTTCGTCAACAGGAGGCTTGCCCCAGCCACCAGGATGATAACCAAAGCTAGCTCCAGGTGGAATAGGAGCATTGAGCCCTGGGATTTTCAGGTGTGGGTATGATGGCGGAGGACCATATCTCTGTTTAAGGAAATTGCATTTAAACATGCATATAAAAAAACTTTAAAAAAAAAAAAGGGAAAAACTCAATGTTAAGGAACTTCCAAAAAGGCATGTTTGCAAAACTTACCTGCATGTTAATAAGCCAAGGAGGAGGAGAACCCTCTGGCATACCAAGAGCTTCTTTCAGTTCATGTGAAAGTGTGCCTGGCTTTATCTCCCTGAGCTTTACCTGCATAACAGAGGGAAAAATGTAAATCATAAAGAAACTGAGAAATATACACCATGAGCATTTCCAATATTCTTTTGCAAACAAAGTAATACCTTATATCGTTTCAAGTTCTGTGTTCAGCATCACAAGCCTAGGAACCAATTTTTTTTCCACAAAATTTTCCAAAGAAATCTCCATTGTACAAGAATTGCTTCGCTAAGTACAAGGAGAGGTTTATAGAGCTAAAAAGTCTTGATCCACACAGCATTCTCTTACATTAATTAAAGCAGAGTAATTCTAGTATGTTCGGCACAAGAAGGATATACCATTCCTGGCATTATAACCACAGATCACTTGAACAAGTGATTTTATTATACATCACATGCAATCCAAGCTCCTTAGCATTGAAAGAAGGATAAAATAAACAGACAAGAAGGAAGTACCTCAAATTCTTTCCCTTCATGATAAAGGTCACCGTGAGTAGTAAGCTTTGGTTTTGTTTGGTACTTAAAAAATGCATCATGAAGAACCTAAAAATCAGAATTGTAGCATTAGTGGCATTATAATAAGGTAATGAAAATATCACAACATTCTAAAACAGAAGTGAATGAAGGAATGTAAAAGACCTGATAGTCTATATCCATTTTTCCCATCTTTGGCTGCATACGTTCGCGTTGCTTTTGTTTTAACTTCTTACTGTCTTCTTTTTCAATGTAAGCCTGCATAAGAAGAACATGCAGCAAATGCCATTGACAAAGTTGCTAATTAATTAATTTAAGCACTTGCTGTGGTTACAATCTCCAATGATCCAACTAAAAGGACATTTCTTGATTGATAAACGGGACCTAATATAATCCATACTAGAAAGTTACAGAAGGCGTCCAGTTAGCAGATTAATTATTCTACCAAATGCTTAAACTAATGACAATGATGCAGAGAGGCCAAAAGAGACAAACAGACTGCAACTCTTTCGCTGGAAAAAGACCCAGTCAATTCAACAATAAAATAGAAAGTGGGGAGAGGGGGTGGTCAAGAGAGAGTATGTGTATAAAATGCAGGAAGTTTTTTTTTTTTTTATTAATCACAGAGAAGCATGCCCAACTTTTAAAAAAAGAAGTGCCAAATCAGTTAAAAAAAAAAAAGGCAAAACAAAACAAATATACACATCATAACTACCTGTCTAATTTTCTCTATTCCTGTGGCAGCAATGAAATCAGGAAGCTGAAAAGGTTGTTTCTCAATACCACGCTTTCCCTGCAAAAACAAATCCAAATACTGATGAGATACAAATAACTTCACCAAACATATAGAGAACCAGCATAGCAAGGCAATCTGCCCATGTAACTTCAATTAAAAAATAAAATAGAATAAATGTTATATTTTAGACGAATCTAGCCCGAGCATTTAGGAGAATGGAAAGGCATCTGAAAATTCAAAGCAGATGAATTAGCACTTCAACAATACGTAACATGCAAAGTTAAGTGATGATTGAAATGTGGGAAAAAGAAAACCAATTTCTAACTGATGTATCACAAGAATATCTACATTCCCAGCCACACTAGCAAGTTATATTAAAAGAGAAATCACTTAAGAGTCTCATTTGCCAAACACATACAAGTCCAGGGCTCCATCATTGTCACAGCTGCTCCCCTGCAAGAACCACATGTATACATATAAGACAAACCTTATGGACGTTATCTTCCCTCACCCTCTTCCCTAAATCTTTCATGATGCACCATACCAATCAATCATGCATTTCTTAACCCATACTACTAGTTCCTCACAAGTAACTAACCTGCAAAAATTTTCTCTTCTGACACCAATGTCTTGGCACTGGAACAGTATTTTTGTATGACTTTAAATACACTAGCAGCTTCGGGTCTGCGGCAGTTGCATCCCACACCTGGAAATTAAATATATGGATAAAACAACCAAAAAAAAAAAAGAAATATAGTAACTTACAAATGCATCAAACACACAATCATAAACAAAAATGATAAAACAGACACACACTCAACATCCATCACTACCTCAACAACATCAGGCCTAGTGCATATCTGTTTCAGTTCTGCAATCTTCATCCGCCTCAGAAGCTGGAAAACAAAGAAACATTACGTTGAGTACACTGTGAAGTAATATCATAATATTAATCCCATAGACAAGCATGACAATAACAAGCAATTATCAAACCTTTTTCTTCTTGTTTGACAGGCCACCTTTCTCTTTCTGTTGATTATCTTGTTCTTCCTCTTCTGAGTCGGAGTCAACCTTTTTCTTCGAGTCAGCATTTTGTGCAGATTCATCCTTAGTCTCTTTTTCCTGGTTAATAGTCAAAAATATGAATAAGATCAGTATCTTTGAGAGGCAGGAAAAATAAGTGATGAAAAATTAAGCCTCATACCTCAGCACCAGCAGCATCGTAAAAGCTAAATTTTTCAAAAATCTTCCTGAATTCTTCATCCATCCCATCGTCCAACTCTGTCTTTTCTGGAACATACTCAACTACAACTTGCTCCATAACCTACAAAATTTGAGAACTATTAAAGCAAGACCAAATTGAAATGATAGAAAAACAATATATGATAAAAATATGTATTCAGCACCCATTGTAAACATTGAAAGTTACTTGTGTCTAATCAAACAACACCATAATACCCTAAAATTAACAATTAATGCCAATAATATCAACTAAACTCACCCAAATACTAATCCATTCAAGTAATCACACACATAATAGAATCAGGAAACAAGGAATGAACAAAGCCCCAAAAATCTACATACCTGTTGGGCATCAGATTTCTCCTTTGCATCACCGCCGCTGGCGGCAGGGGCTTCATCATCGCTTTCGTTGTCATTGACGATTGCAGAATTGTCAGAAGCCTTATTGTTCTTCTTCTGCTTGCGCCTGCGACGACGACGCTCACTCTCACGGGACTTCTTGGCAGTGGCCTTGTCAGAACTAGGGTTCGCAGTGGCCAGATCTCCATTAGACGAGATGCCGTTTTGATACGGCAAAACCTCCGCCGTCATGATTATTGAAGGCTTCTCGTGGCCTGGTATCTATAACAGAAGAAATCAAACTAATGGGGTTTGGTTTTGGGTGAGCGAAATGAGACGACGGTAAGGAGGCTGCACAAAAAATCGAGGGAGGTCGCGCATGTATGGGATTATATCCCGTGAAGAGCGGACAATTAGTCTTGTAGGCTTGTGGCCCATAATTTATTTCAAGACGGTCATAAATATGCTGGCTAAATCAATAGATTATGGGCTGTAAGTGGGCCTGAATACTTAAAGATATTACAAGTAATTATTATCATTATTAATATATATTTTTTAATTTTAGTGCCATAGTCAATCGATTATAAGCAGAGAGAATAATTAACTAATTAATTTCCAACATCTAATCCACCTACCCACACCGACAGCGGATATATCATGGTCTGAAAATTGTAATTATCCAATCAACTTTGCTAAAAGCTTACCTCCTAAGTCCTACCCAATCAGGAACGATAAAGCAATTGAATAAAAGCATTTATGATTTATTTTCAAGACACATGGCCTTCCACGGTTGGATACGAGTACGAAAAGTATCATTAAAACTGCAGGAGTTGTTCTTTTCCTTCACCTGGACTCCCTGAGCAATGCTGAGTTCATTTCTGTGCAAAAAAAGAAAAAAAAAAAAAGAGATATAGGACCCACACAAGCATAGCGTCCCCTTCTCAGCCATCGTTTCGTCCGGTTTTCTTTCCAAGGGAGAGACTTTGGACCACCAATGGTTTAATAGTCTGTGCGTTTCCCTCTTTGCCAGATCTGAAACGGAGGAATATATTCATAGAGCGAAAACTGAAGCATTTTTGGCTCATCCTCTCTGTTATACAACAACAAGATTGATGAGAGGAGAGAAAGAGGCGCAATAGACGCATATATTTAGAGATGGGTGTGCCGGGAAATGGGGATGGAGCGGTGGGGGTGAAGAACAAGTATACGAGGATGGAGTCTGATGCGGCCCATGAGGATGTTATCTTGTCCAGTAATGGTGAAGGTCAATCTGGTATTTTTAAGAGGAAAAATGATGTCAAGAAATATGTCTCTGCCTGTGCCATCTTTGCCTCTCTCAATTCTGTGCTTATGGGTTATGGTTGGTATATCATCACATCTATCTATTTTCACTTCTATCTGCTTCATTTTCAACACCCCACATTAGTATTTTCTTTTGTCAATTTTTTGTGTTGTCCCCATTTTTTTAATAGTTCTTATTTGTTTTTTTTTTTGTTAATTGAAAGCCAATAGGCAGATAAGTTCGTGAACCTTTTTTTTCTTTTTTAGAAAATTTCATTTGCGGGTATTGCATTTGAACACTTGAGTTCCTGCATTGGGAATGTTTTTAGTTCCAGAAATACAATCTCATTACTGAATTATTGGTCTGAGCGGCCTGGAGTATAGAAATAAATGATTTTAGATTGGGATAGGCATTTTTTGTTTTAGTTAAGTAATAGAGAAAATTGATCATCTCTTAATTGGTGCGGTAGAACACTCAGCTGGATAAAAAGTTGAATTATTATAGGATATGAAATGAGTTAAATAGTATTTAAAGAAACCGTCAATTTTCATGTTCATAATTCACTCGATGCAAAAGGTTAAAGATTGATACTCTGTAATTTTGATTTCATTTAGCGAAGATGTCTTGTTGCAGTAAATGAGCACGACTATTTAAATGATTTCTATTTTTCTATATTGTTGGGTACAGAAGTTGTTTATTTATCTTAATATTTGAAAATTTGAAGGCAGTGTATTATGTTTGTTAGGTTGCAACATATAAGGAAATGAGAGCATAACTGTTTGTGTCTATATGAATTCATTTAGAATAATGCTTACTTATGACCTCATTAATGCCACTTGTCATTGAAGACAGGCATTTTTGTGTTTGGTTCAAATTTCTAGATGAAGATGTGTAAATGTCATTCTGCAGATGTGGGTGTTATGAGTGGAGCAATTTTGTTCATTCAGCAAGACCTTAAGATATCAGAGGTACAAGAAGAAGTCCTTGTTGGAATCTTAAGTATAGTTTCACTTCTGGGTAGTTTAGCTGGAGGAAAAACATCTGATGCCATTGGTCGAAAGTGGACAATAGCGTTAGCAGCCATTGTGTTTCAGACGGGGGCAGCTATAATGACTCTTGCCCCTTCATTTGCAATATTGATGATAGGCAGACTCTTGGCTGGAATAGGGATAGGCTTTGGAGTGATGATTGCACCAGTGTACATAGCAGAGATATCACCAACTGTTGTCAGAGGATTTCTTACCTCTTTTCCTGAAATTTTCATAAATCTAGGGATCCTTCTGGGATATGTCTCAAACTATGCTTTCTCTGGACTTCCAGCACTTATAAGCTGGAGGGTGATGCTTGGTGTAGGAACCCTTCCCTCTTTGTTTATGGGGTTTGCACTGTTTGTGATTCCTGAATCCCCAAGGTGGTTGGTGATGCAGAATAGGGTTGAAGAAGCAAGATTAGTGCTGTCAAAGACAAATGAAAATGAAACCGAAGTGGAGGAAAGATTGGCAGAAATACAACTGGCTGCAGGGCTTGCTAATGCAGAAAAGTATGAAACAAAAGCTGTGTGGCATGAAATATTATATCCTTCTTCTGCAGTTCGACGGATGTTGATCACTGGCTGTGGAATCCAGTTTTTTCAACAAATTACAGGTATTGATGCGACAGTGTACTATAGCCCCACAATTTTCAAGGATGCTGGGATCAAGGGCAACGCTGAGCTTCTTGCAGCAACTGTTGCTGTTGGGTTTACCAAAACTGCGTTCATTTTGGTGGCTACATTTCTTATTGACAAAGTGGGCAGAAAACCTTTGCTTTTTGTAAGCACTATTGGGATGACACTCAGCTTACTTGTTTTGAGTCTTTCTCTACGGTTTACTGAGGATGGAAAATTTGGGATTGGAGTGGCAATCTTATCAGTTTGTGCGAATGTAGCCTTCTTCTCCACAGGACTTGGCCCTATTTGTTGGGTTGTGTCGTCTGAAATATTCCCTTTAAGGCTTCGAGCTCAGGCAGCTGCACTTGGGGCAGTAGGAAGCAGGGTTAGTAGTGGTGTGGTTACTATGTCTTTCCTCTCGGTTTCTCGTGCAATCACAGTGGGTGGAACCTTCTTTGTCTTTTCAGTGATTTCAGCTCTTGCTGTTGCTTTTGTGCATACATTCATTCCAGAAACTAAAGGCAAGTCTTTGGAGCAGATAGAAATGATGTTTCATAGTGAAGGAGAGTCGGAAGTGGGTGAGGTTGAATTGGGAGATGTGGAACGACTAGTGCAGAAAGAATGACAGTTGCTTCATTGCGTATCCACAAATTTAGCAAGCCTAGGAGATTGGTATTAACTGGATTTAGGAAATGGGTGATTTCACACATGTTGTGAATGTTATACAGTTCAAAATTATTGAGGATTATTTAGGAAGATACTGTTCCATGAATATAATTAGTTATACACAGACCGAACCAGAAGCTTTTAAAAGTTTTCATCTAAGAGTTGCACAGAGGTCATGCCTTCCACACAAGGTGGCTTGAAGCTTTTGGAACCTAATGTACATACGCTTCATTGATTACCTTAATTTTGATTTCTTCAAGGTGGTTCATCCAAATTGTTGGGATTGATTACCTAGTCTCCTGCTCCTGCGCTTTGAGAAAATGTAATCGACCATCCACTTGCTGAGGAAGGAAGAAACTGAAAGATATATATATATATATGTGCAACAGTAAATTCTTTAATTTGGCAGCTGCAGCTCTGGAAATAAAGCTTGTATTTTGTTTCCTCAGTTTATACTAAGACAATGATACATCATTATCACTGATTAATCAGGTACTAGAGCTTTCTGTCTTTCTCCTTTTTGGTGAGTATGTGCAATGATTTATGTGGGAAAGTTCCATTTGCAGCTCAGTCAACCTGAAATGTTATATCATTATATCGTCCTATTTTTCTTCTTCATTTCTTTATGATCAAAATGTGGTACAAGTGTTTTTATGTTCGTGGCAAATTGTAGGAATTCTTTAGTGAATTGCAGTCAACTATTTTAGAAACATCTCCCCTTCTGAATGAGCAGTGAACTTTAGATACAAAGTATAAATTAAATTTGTTAATTAGAGCTACCAATGTCCCTTAGTTACATATATTCTTTCAAGTTTGTGAACCCTACCCTAAATCATGGGCACTGAATGTCAAAATTATATTCAACTCTTTGAATTTTCAATTTAAAAACTCACATATATACAATTCAGATATCTCATTTACTAGTAATTAAATAATTGAGAGATGTTCAAGACAAGCTTACTTCATCAAATATTCTTAGGCTAAGATATTGTTTACACTTTCTTTTACTCATTTAATTGATGCATATTGCCAAGTCTATATGTATAAATGAAAATGTTAAAGTCACATGAATTTATTTTATCAATTTATTATGAATCAAAAATTAAAGAAAAAAAATTACACAAAATTATATCGTAGTTTAAATTTTAGCAATCGAATTTTGTGTTTTTGTTTTGTATTTTGTATTTTAATTTTTGTAATCATTACTAACTATTGAATATGACAAAATATATATTTTAATCAATAATTTAATAATTAAAATTTTAGTTTTGAATAAATCTCTACTCCATCGATAAAAAAAATTAAATTAAAAAATTGAAATATAATTTTATTTTTGAACCAAGACAGTATAAAGAGCTCTTTTTTTTTTCCTTCAATTTTTTTTTGTTTTTTAAAGGGTACCGATCTAATAATGACAATTCATTAATCAACCAATTTCATTACGACCTGACCCTTTTAACATGACTAATAAAAATTGTAACAACTTCATTTTGCTTATAGAATTAATAATATTTATGACAATTGATAAATTATATATTAAAAAAATATAATTTTTTTATGTATAAGTTGTGCTTATAATAAAATGGATGAACTGTAGTTTGGACGACTGCAGCGAAATTGATTTTCTAATGTAAAGCAAGATTGATATGTTTATTAAACATATCTTAGGAAAATTTTTCATAGATTTATGATAAGACTTTGTAGACATTAGAGAAGAAATAAAGGCAAACAACGTGTTCTCGGCCGGATATAGGCAAGTTTTGGTCATGTATTTTTATTTTTCATTATTTATTTCAAGGAAGGTTGATCATCAAAATTTCATGTGGTAACCTCCTTAAACCCATAAAATTTACATGAAATGAATTATAAAATCACAAATAGAATGAAAATTTCAATTTGATCCCTAAATTGTAATTAGATGATTTTTTTTTTTTTTTTACCTATTTGAAATCCAACTTTCAATTCGCCTACAAATTACTCCATTTCTTCATAAAAAAAAAGTCTTTTTTTTTAAAAAAAAAAAAAAGGATAAGGATTTGGTAAAACATAGACAAGCTAACACAATAAACGCATTGACGAATTTGCGAACCTTCGTGGTTGCTTATAAAAATTAAAAAAGTATTTTATGCTTTCAATCATGAAGACTAATGGCTTTTTTTTTCAATTAACAATTCATCCAATAAGCAATTCAAGATTTTCAATTATATTAGTTGGGATAGAAAGCTCTTAAAATTTGATAATTTTGGAGACAGCAACTCAGCTTGTGGTCATGAATTCAGCATTGTCCCTTGACAGTTAAAAATGCACATGCTAAGAATAAATCAAGAGAAAAAAAAAAATCAAGGTAGTTGTCCCATATTGAATGAAAGATGACTCATCACTTTCACAACTTATTCTGATTGCAATGATCTAAGAGATGATTGCGTCTTCCTAAATTCCTCATAAACAATCATCCATTGCTTCCAACTCAATCAAATAAATCAATTATATGCCCAAATTGAGTTTCTCTAAGCATTTTTTGAATGTTCAAAGATGCAGACAATCATAAATGAACCAAAATAGTATAGTTTGTTTTGATTTATTAGGTTTCCATTGAAACCTCATAATCTTAGAAACATTTCCTTCAATTCAATGCTATTTAATCAAACCTGATAATTACAAAAAATTGTATTCAAACAATTAATTGTCATTTCTTATTGTTATTGTATTCTAACAAACTCAAGCTTGAAGAATTACAGAAAATACAAGAATCCAACACTAAATGATTGATGATGCTTCCATTTTCAACTTCAATTTTTCTACTCTGCTTGTTCCAAAGATGGACAGCAAAACTCTCCCTTTTTATCTGCTCAAGCTTTTTGTGCAACCATCTTGAATGTAGCTTATCACTAGGCCCCCTAAAAATGCTTCTAATTCTGCTCCAATTCACAGGATAAAATGCAGAAGGGGGCAACACAGTGAAATTAAACCCAGGCCTACCATTGACCCTTGACACAACTCTTGAAACAAGATAAGGACCATTATGACCCCACTTGTTCCCATTGAATGTGAGTGCAAATTATTGGATGAATTTGAAGAGCAAAGGATGTTTCTTATCAAAAATCAGCACAGCATTATTTAATCTGCTCCAATTCCCAGTTTCAACATCAATAGTTTGTGCCCCAATCACATTTCTCAGCTTACTAAAACTCTTTAACACTATAACATCTGTATCAATGTAAATACCACCAAATTTGTACAACAAAGCAAGCCTAACCAAATTGGAGAGATTTTGACCCAAAGAAACTTCTCCAGGATCAACATTCCCTTTCTTTAATTCATTGAACCATGACTCTGCATAAGTATCTTGGAATACATAACTAAAATCAGGCTTAACTGCAACCAATTTCAACCCTTTATCCAAAAACGGTTTTAAGAGAAGATGACCTCTTTTAGAATCCATGGAATCGGAAACTATTACCAAGCAAGCTTTTGGGTGGGATTTGAACAGACTCTATATAGCAAACAATTCCCTATCACCAAATGACTCTAAAGAAGAAATCCATGTCATAAAGAACTTAACTTTACATACAGAACTTGCTAAGAAAGCACTTATTCTCTTCCCGAACCGCTTTGATTTACCTCCAAAATGCAGAATCTTGATCAGTGATTTGCCTTTATCTAATTTATTTGGCTTTGAAATCGAAGAAAAGTTAATGGGTATGGTTGAAATAGGTGGTTTAGGCAAAAGGGGCAACTGGGTCTTCAAAATTACTGGTAAATTCTCTTCCTTCACTGCAAACATCACTGAAGAAGAAATCTTTTTCAGTGACTTTCCCGCCAGATTTTGTGCCGGCGATAAATTGGCGGGCAGTGGAGGAGATTTGGCGGGAAGGGGAAGGCGAACGTAGAAAACAGAAAAGCCATTGTGAATCAAAAGTAGAAGCAAAATAAGAGCAAGAAGGGAAGTGGGTAAGCAAGAGAAGAAGGCAAAAAAATATCTTTTAAGGTTGTGGAAATGTCGAAGAAAGAGAAGACACATGGTGTATAAAAGGCTAAAAATGAGCTCTCTACATCATTTTAGGCTAATGAGAAAATTAGAAGAGAGATAAAGAGAGGGAAGAAGACGGATTTCAATGGAGGATAGGCGGCAATTGGAGGTTCTTCTAGTTCCACTTTGTCCAGCGAGAAAAGTGGGGGGGAGAGAGAGAGAGAGACTGTTTAAGCTTCAATTTGATTCTGCTTCAGCTATGTTCACATTTTATATATTATCGATTTATTTTAAATTTATGGAGAATTTTAAAAATATTTCTAATATTTCATCCGGCTTCTAATGACATACCTAACATTTTCTTTTCAATTGCATATAATTATGTTTCAAAAAAAAAAAATTCAATTATATTCAATTTTCTATCACTTATTCATCGTATGGTGTGGATCCCACTAAAACTAATTTTCAATTTTACATAATATGTATCATTTTTTTTTTCCAAATTTCCATTACTTACCGACGAAATGCCAACTCAGTTGTCTGGTGTGAGTTCCACTTAATCCAAGTAGCAAAGTATAATCTGTCCGTAAATATGTAATAATATAGAGGTAAAATTAGGAATTACCCACACAAATATTCTACTGGAATCTGAATTCATTGAAAAATAAGATACCTAAATCCATTTAGAGTTCCTCTTCTACTCATTTCAAACTCAATTAATATTATTTGATATCCATTTAACAATAATGTTTAAAAAATTAATATAAATATAAGAAATTAAAGTCAAATAAATATTTCAATAAAATAATATATAATAAAAATTCATTAAAATATTAAATATTAAATGAAGAATCGATGTTCCTCTTGATTATGGATAAGGCAACTAAGTTTAAAAATTAATATACGGGCACTCATTTAATACAGTAGATATTAAGAAAGTGAATATTCAAACTCACATTGATATTAAAATTCAATTACATGCTACCCTAATTCATCTTAGTAGAATGATAAACCCTTTTTTTTTTTTTGTTAATTCTTTTTCATTGATATATTGATTGAGTTGAAATGACAGTAGGGACAGCGTTGTATTAATGGGCATTGGCCAATCAAAGCCGAAGTTTTGCTTTTGTGCTTTGTCAGCATTTATTTTAGTTTTCTTGCATTGCAGCTTTTATTTTGGCCTCTGACTTTTATAATCTTATTTTCATTTTTTTAAGTTAAATTAGGATTGGGATTAGGGAGAGGTGCCTGCATCCGTCCCAGCAAAATTCCCAATTCTATTTCATAACTGATCTTCTTAATCGATAACAAATTGATTTAACGGGATGGAGGCATTCATTGTAACATGACCTTTTTTTTTCTGATTACACCATGCATCTGCATTTTAAGCTATTACATTAATTAAACCAAATATCATATAAATATAAGCTTCTGACAAATGAAATTAATACTTATCATAAGATATAAACATAGCAGGTCTTGCTTTTCATATCCTAATCAACACATCCAATACTTGTTAATTGGAAATGTTCTTTTTGTTTCTATTTTACGTTCCTCCGAAATTAATGAAGGCCATATTCCAGCTCTGACCCATCCAACTTGGCTTTAGCCAAAACATATGTGTAGAAATATTCTTCAAAAAAATTTTCTTTTTAACCTGGAATACATTTATAAAACAAAAGCAAAAATCAGGAAAAACTTTTTTTCATTATTCCTTTCATGTGAGTTATGTTTCTGCAAGGAACTCTTTTTTGTGGTCCTTTCGCCCCCTTCCTCTCTGCACGAGAGTCAAATTGCGCCACTGCAATTGCATTCCTCATTTTCCCTTCGGGTTAACAATCAATGACATTCTCTTAATTTTATGTTTATTAAGAACAAATTTGATGATATTTATTTATAAATTTCATTTAAATTTTGGTATAAAAATTAATATGTTCATTTTTTTCTTCACATTCCCATTTTCAAAAAGGCGAAGAAGAATGCTGATTTTTTTTTTTGGTCAACAAGAAGAGTACTGATGTAAAAAAATAATAATTAGTCAGATACATTAATGTTTATACTAAATTTTCAAAGAAATTTGTAAATAAATTATACCAATTTTATAAAATTTATTTATATTAACAATAATCTTGAAAATAATCCTTTCCACCCATCTAGAATAGTGTAATTTTACTTTTTCCCCCTCTAGAGTTGTATTGAAGCATTATTGAATTTTTTTACTTTCTTCTTCCAGATTTTAATAATTTTACATATTCAACAAATTAGTTCTATATTGTTTTGACAGCTTTAGTAAAAAAATTATTTCACCAATAGACTTTCTAAGGATGTCTAAATATTAATCTACGTTGAATTGTCGTTTTGAGATTTAGACAATTTGCCTTTTCATTTAAAGGTCTTAACCAACAACAAATAATTATTACCAGCTTAATTTCACAGTGAATAGTCAGTTACCGTTTATTTGACTTAGTGCTAGACAGTCAGCTGTGCAATTACGCGAGCAGTGATCAATGATTTATAATTAATTTTAAAATATTTGATAATTTATTAATTGAAAATTATGTTATTAATTATATATATATATATATATACAAAAATGTAATAGAAAATATATTTTTTAATTAATAAAAAATATTATAAAATAATTTAAGTATAAATAAAAAATATTTTATATATTAAATATCTAAAAGTAGTTTTTGATATGAAAACATTTCATAAAAAGTCAATTTTTAGTGCAGTTTCTAAAAGTTGATAGTTAAAATTTCTAATCACTAACTTTTAGTTTTGTTTAACCAAATAACTAACTCAATTCTAATCACTAACTTTTAGTTTTGTTTAACCAAATAACTAACTCAATTTTTACGAGTCTAACAAGCCAAAAATTGAACTAAACACCCAATTCAATTTTTAATTTATTAAACCGCTAAAAATTGAAAACAAAAGTTAATCCAAACGGATAATAAATCTTAGAGATAAAAATACCTCTTGATTCCAAAAACAGCAGCCACCATCATGGATCCTTCTTTCATAATCAAACAGTAACCATGCTTTATACTTCCCACTCTATTTGCCTGAAAGAGAAAATTGGGTACTTTTTATTTTCTGCAATAAATGTTCAAAACAATCAACAATTGGTTTGTTGGGGATGTTTATTGCTGATTTACTTATCGTAGAAAATACAGAAACAGTTAAACAAGTATGGTAAATTCACATCTCTTCAATTCAATTTTATGGAGCTCCTTTACCTAATCAATAACAGGCCATGTAATTAACCCAGAATGCCTGAGACCCGACGCTATTGTCCAAATGTGATATACCTGCAAAACGCTGTTGTTATCTACCCTTCAAAGCACCAACATCAGCAAAATTACATGTGATGTGAACACCTAAACCGGAGGAGAAAGATCACCATCCTAACAAACAATGTTTCTATCTCTATAAAACTTCAACCACATGAATTCATGCCGATTCTTAATACCATATTTCGTCAAAATCTTGCATTGACAGAACCAGTAGAACAAGACTAAGTACAAACACTTGTACCTATAATTTCTTTTAGAACTTAGTGACAGCAAAGATAGGGCTCTATCTTCTTCAACAAAGTACTTAAGTCCCAGCAATATGCTCTGCGGAGTCTGCGCCAAAAAGATAATCGCAGTCTATAGTTTTGCACTTGATGACCAGGTTGTTACCACAAACGAAGCTGGTTGGTGCACTATCACATTTCAGAGAAGTCCCCTTCTTCTCTTGTAGTCACTGACTGTCAAAGTTAGGGCATGTCTCCTCCCATCATTCTCAGGGACCCGGCATCCTATTGTTGCTTCTATCTGTTGTTTCCTTGCCATGAACCCTGCCTGAGCTCCCTGTGCTCCACCAAACTTCTGAAGTGCAGTCAACGAGATAGGGAGATCAAAATCATGTAGTGTATTTGACTCGGTGCCTTGGTCCACTGGGGCAGCTGTGTCAACTAACTTCCCTGCATCAGCTGCCGCTTCCAAAGCTGCTTCTGTGGCAGCCATGCCACCCTCAGCTGTTGCCCCTCGTGATGCCCCATTCCTATCTGCAATAGCCACCATGCCATTGGCCTCACTATTTCTTGCTGCATCTGCATCTCCTCCATCAGGCTTTGACACATAGTAATTCCTTGACCTGGTCCATCTCCTCGAAAATGGATCATACCCAGCCTCTCCAGCTTTCAGATCTGTGTTCACCAGCTTCATTTCTGATGCATTTCTGAAATTCTCAGCTCTGTTCTTCCTATTCATCTCTGCCAGTCTAATAGCCTTTGCATCTTTTTCTTGAGCTCGACGAGATGCCTCCAGTTCCTGAATTCTAGCCTTGATCTTCTCCCCTTCTACATCGTCTTGCTTACTCTGTGCTACTTCCAACTCCCTCCTCAATCGATCTTTCTCAGCAGCAACATTTAATGGCCTTGATGAGGCAGATTTCTTCTCTTGCAGCATCTGTTTCACAGTGGCTGCTGAATAGACAAATGAATTTGTCTTTTGTATGGCCTCCTTCTTTTCCAAAATATCTTGTTTGGTTGGCATCCGACCACCACTACGCTCCACCTCCCTGACCCATTGTTTATACTCCTCCTCAGTTGGTGCAGAATCCGAAATCATAGCCATCTGCCACCTGGCAGCAGAGCTTTCATTGCCCCAAACAACATTTAGATACTTATATGTTGTTTTGTTCTCAAGTTTGTATGGGCGGTCAGGGTCCACGGCATCAACATTCAGAACCAAGCAGAGCCTATAAATTGGTCCAGACTTTGATCTACCAATCCCAACCCTCACAAAGCAACCGACAATCAACTCTTCAAACCATGGCTCCATAAACCATTTAGCAAGTTTTGACCTCCGAATAGTTATTTCCTTTATATCGTCGAATGTTGGACCCTGAGATCCGGGCTCCCCTTCATCATCACTGTCTGCCATTTCACCATCACCAGTTGATCCTTCATCTTCACTATGAGATCTACTTTCACTCTCACTGCTAGAGCTACTCAGGCTTGCTGAAGTGAAGCGTTTTCGCTTGATTGGTGAAAAACCACGGCTGCTTGAAGTTCCTCTAGATGCATCCCTCAACTTACGGTGAGCCTCTGGGTCCTGCTGCTTTAAACGTTTAGCTCTCAATTCGTTCAATGCATCTCCCTTGGCAGCTGCCCTGTCTGCAGATCTAGCTGACATACGCACACCACGAGAAGATTCAAGAGGTGGGGTTTCTTTTTTAGATCGGATTGGCCTCTCATTGTCCCGTTTTGATCTAATTCTCTCGGTTAAATTCTTATCACCTTTTTTATCTGCCCGTTCTGATAATATCATTTCCCTTTGAAGTTCACTCATCTGAGCAAGCTCCCTCCTATCTTCCTCATCCTTGTAAAGATCATCACCAACTTCTGATTCATCAGAACTGTCACCCTCATGATCAGAACTCCTATCCTCATAATCACCTTCATCCTGGCTACCCTGACCATCGTCTCTTTCAGTAGGGTCCAGTCTCTTCTTCAAGGGAACTTGAGATCCAGATGGCCTCCGGCTTGCATAACCACGATCATCATCAGAATCCTCATCTCTTGAGTCACTTCCACCATCAGAATACGAAGCCTCACGTCGCCTCCTAGATGGAGGATGTGAATTCCTGTTTTTTCCTACAGTACTGGTTCTTCCAGCTGCCTCCAGAAGCAAATTTTCCAAGTCTGCCATTATTCACAGCAACTTGCAAGTGAATCAAGTGGAATCAACTAGTTCACCTGTCAACAATAGAAAACCAGATAACATAAGCAGAAAAACACAATAATGCATTCAAATATGATGTTGACATGTAAATTTATCATATGCCTAAAGTATTACACTTTTTCCTCATCAATCACATTAGGGAAGGAAAAAAAAAGGGTCATATGTCATTCATTAAGATTTAAATTGAGCTTATGTTGACAACTAGTAAAATGACCGTCTTCAGCAATGTATAACTGCCATCACAGCTTAATCTGCATAGCTCAGCAATAATGTTGCATAACATTTGTTCCTATCAAGCAATTTAAAGCTACGAATAATTTGTGCGGATTCTAACACCCATCAGCTGCAACTGAACATTGTACACCACAATATGTGTGCGTCCATCTTAACATACAAATCAAATTCTAGTTGATTATTGTGTAATTGGGAAAATGAAGTGAAAACTTAAAATTGTAAGTCTTAGGAATTCTAGTTGTTCATACAGAAGCATGAAAAAGATTACGACAGGCAACACAATCATGTTGAAAAACATTATTATGTACCATACTAAAGCTAGGTCGGTCCGTGCTAGGTGAAGGAATTGAACAGTGAAGCACCTGTTTTGAATAGTAAACCAGCTGGAATTATGGGCCAGCTATAAGCAGTTTACTTGCCATTGTTTTCAAATTAAGAATTTGCTTTTAGGAAAAAAAAAACTCACAAATCTCATAAGTGCATCCAACCATTAACAGATTGTGAAAACAATAAGAATTTGGAAATCATAGGAATTCAAAGAAAAACAGAAAAAAATATCCAGGTGAATTAATTGTATTCTATTATTTACACAAATCCACAACATCTAGATAGAAAGTTAATTTTGGCTGAAGGAATTACAACCTAATAACCCATGAATATTATCAATTCTTGATAGGCAAACTCGAAGAATGATGAGGTTCTACCTCGCCCGTCACGTTGGCACGTGACCGGAATAATAACCGCCGGAATGCGAACGAAAAGTATGCAAAGCTGCACAAGGAGGTGAAGAATTCCTTGATGGCGCACAAGAACGCTAACGGACGCTGGATCGGCAGAGACAGGAAAAGAAAGAAAACAGAGAGAGAGAGAGGGTGGGGCGGCTGGTATGGTCGAAACTGGAAAGGAAAGAAGAGCAGATCAGGTTTAGGGTTTCCAGCAAAAACTACGCCGTTTCAAGATTCAAAGCTTAGAACTTCAGCAGCAAAAAAGGAAAGGAAGTGGTGTATGGAACCAAGGGTCTGTGTCTCGACTCTCGACTACCCCGCTATAGCTTAATAGTGATTTGAGCAGCCGCCGATGCGCTGTAAAATGTAAATGATGTTTTTACTTTTTATTTATAAATAAAAATACGCAAAAGGTAGATGCTATAAGCCAAAAATTAAATACCACACTAAGATATTTCTGATTAATTATTTTATATATATATTTTGCAGAGATACCCCGTGATCTGACGAAAAAAGAATCATCAAATCAAATTGATCATATTTTTTCAGAATTCTAGAACAGAGAAGAGGATGCAATTTCCATAATTTCCATTTTGCTAGAAATCTCCAGGAATTAATTTGTTCACACGGTAAATATCAAAAAATTTTAATAACAATTCTCAAGAGCAGTTTAAATTTTACGCTGTGCTTGAGCTGCATCATTGTTTATCTACTTGGATTGGTTTCGATCGATGTATATATTAAATGATATTCAATTTCTTAATTTTTGTTTTTGGATTTTTGAATTCTATGCAGTGGCTGGGAAGCCATGAGGAATTTCGATCCAAAAAATGCAACTGCAGCTGTTGCTGTTGTGTTTCTAAGCATTTGTTTATATCTTTAAACAAAAGATCAATTTACTATGCTCCTTTTTTGGATGAAATTGAAAACCTTGGATACAAACGGAAGAACAAACCTTAGCCGAAATATAGTCAGCTAGCATTTGTACGTCAAAAACCCTGCAATTTTCCAAAGATTTCTCAAGCAAATACTTTTAATGGGTTATACAGGAAGTGAAGGCAAAAATAGTAGGCAAAATGATTACATAGGTGGGGTGGTAATACTTTAATTAGACCATATATAGAAGGAGGGTCATAGAAGAAGGTCTCTTGAATGCTAAGAATTGAAAAACACGCGAACTCTGGTCAATACATCAAAGAAAAAACAAAAAACAAAAAAACAGTGAATTCCACAAAGTACCATATAAAAATTTCCATGTCATTATTATTAGCTAATTAAAACGTATTCCAACTCCCACTAATAAATGGAACCCTTTTCCTGAACACACTAACTCCATCAAACCAATGAAAATTATTCTTCATTATTATTATTATACACACTATCCTTTTCCTGCTACACACAAATCAGATTCCACTAAAAATTTCTATTAGCTATTCAAATCTCTAGGCTTTAACTTCATTGAACAGCTCCCTAAATTGTAAACTTTACCTAAATTCCACCGATAGAATATAGACAAACAGGAACCCAAATTTGACCCCAGCTCCAGTGATAGTATACGCCATTGGCCCACTGCTAATTTGCTAGATATAGACAAACAGCAATCCTCTTTATCAAATTCTTAAAAGTTATCATGTATACTTATTAATTAGAAACAACCATCCAATTTTCTAATTAAGAAAACTTGTGTTTAACTTTTAGTTATTTAATTTTACAGTAGTAAATGTATCAAACTTTTTTAGTGCTGAAATTTTCAATTAGCACATTCAGAAAATTACAATAGAGCATAAATTAAATAATTTTAAAAAAAGGAAAATTGGAGTCAGATTGTCAAAAGGAACAATGGCTGCTTCTAGTTGTCAACAGTTAACTTCAAATAATTATCTTTCGCCTGCTTATGTTGATAATAATAAATTGAGCCTGGCCCCCTTACCATCACTTATTATTACTTTCTCTCTTCCATTTTGATAATCTTATTCTTTTATATATCTCAAAAAAAATCATTTTACTTTTTAAAAATACAATTATGTGTTAATAATCAAATTAATATTTACGATTAAAATAAGAGAGAAGTCTCACATGATACTTAGTGTGACTAATTATATAAATTCCGAGAGAAATTATCAAATAATATGAGCACGTACAGATGTTTGTAATACATAAATAATTTTATTAATATTAACATAAAAAAAAAATTGTTGTTTATTGATAAATGAATTTGGATTATTTATATCCTACGTATACACACATTGATTGAGCTGTAACATTAGGACTATATTCCATCAGTTAAAAGAGTTGATTCGGCTTCATAATTTTATTTTTAGCATATCAAAATTTTTAAGCATAATTAACGCATAACTTTGATTTTTCTATGCATTTTATCTCGTTTCATTTTTAAAAATATTTTACTTTTATTATTTAAAGTAACAAATTAAGAAAAAAATGACTATAAAATATTAATTAGATGTAAAAAATTGATTGATTATAAAATAAATTAATCATAAAAAATTATGAAGTATGTATTTCAACTCCACGCATCTGGCCATGTTATAAGTCAACAGAAAACTGGACGCAAACTGACAATCAGACTCAGGAACAACTTCTGAGACATTCATCATCATCAAACAAGGAAGCCGAAACCTCGAGATGGAAAAGATTGAGCACAAATTCATCCGAGTAGGAGGATTAAACCTCCACGTTGCCGACATCGGAACAGGTTACTCTCTAAACATGCATGTGCTTCATTTTTCTCTTTCTTTCTCTTAGATCTATCAAATCAAATATATTTGTTTATAATCTGCAGGTAATAAAGTGGTGTTGTTCCTGCACGGTTTCCCTGAGATTTGGTACTCATGGCGCCACCAGATGATTGCTCTGGCCAACGCCGGATTTCGCGCCATCGCACCCGATTACAGAGGCCACGGATTGTCCGACCAGCCACCCCAACCCCAGAACACTACGTTTAAGGATCGATATTATCAGTGACCTTGTCGGAATCTTAGATTCCCTTGAAATCAGTAAGGTAAACTACTATGTTTCTTATGTTTTAAATCTTAATCAGCATGAAATTTAACTTTCGGGACTAATTTACCTAATTTTGTCATCAAAATCACTTTTTTTTTTCTGTAAAACTCATTGTACCTGCAAAATTGCAATAAAAAATTATGGTACACAGGCATTTCATAAAAATAAAAAGATTGTGTTTAAGAATGAACGGGATAAATTGGCCAAAAGGGTTAAGATTTAGTACTAAAGTTCAGATTATCTGACAAACTGATTATAGCAACAAATTAAGTGACAGTGGGAATTGATGGCCTTTTGATAAAGTTTGTTAGAATTCAGGCATAGTTGAATAGTAAGTTGAATTGTAGTAATGTAGGATGATATTGATGTTTTATATGTATTGAATGTTGCATATATATATATATATATATATATATATATAGGTGGTTGTTGTTGGAAAAGATTTTGGAGTTAAGCCTGCGTACATGCTGCCTCTCCTTCATCCAGACAGAGTATAAGGTGTGGTAACACTGGGAGTGCCATTCGTACCACCAGGCCCTACTCATTTCACTGATCATCTTCCTCCAGGCTTCTATATCTCCAGATGGAGGGTATGTCTTTAAATTCTATTCAAACACTTTATCATATTGCTTTTCTTAAAAGACAACAAATTAATTAAGAATTAAAATTTGATTGTGTAAACTAGGAACCCGGGCGAGCAGAAGCTGATTTCGGTAGATTTGATGCTAAAACAGTGGTGAGAAACATCTATATTCAATTTGCCAGAAGTAAATTACCAATAGCTGCAGAAAACCAGGAAATCATGGATCTGGTAGATCCTTCTACTCCCCTTCCGGCCTGGTTCTCGGAGGAAGATCTTGCACAATACGGCGCATTGTATCAGAAATCTGGCTTTCAAACTGCATTGAAGGTTGTCTATAGGTAATCTTCTTATCAGCTTCATGTACCAAAATCTAGCTCCAAGCCCACATCCAGATCCTATGCATGGTTTGACCTATGGATTTAATGCTGTTGCAGGTCATTTGGTGAAGAATTGAACATAGCACAATTTCTAGTTAAGGTTCCAGCATTACTTATCATGGGTGATAACGATTATGTTCTGAAATTTCCAGGAATGGAAGACTATATAAACAGTGGGAAATTCAAGTATTTTGTTCCTAATTTGGAGATTGTGCACTTGCCTCATGGGAATCACTTTGTTCAAGAGCAATCACCTGATGAGGTTAATCACCTCGTACTTAATTTCCTCAATGCCCATATATGGTCATGAATATTTACAGTCGAGAGTGGAAAGATCTCAAACTAGTCTTGTACTTAGACTTACTGAAATTCATGAAATAAATAAGGTGACTAAATTCCTTAATATTCAGTTTTCATTGTATTAATCACGTACTTTTTTTTTTCTGCTCCTTAATTTGTGCTATGTAATGTGTCAAATAATTGAGAAACAAAATATACTATTCAACTTAGGAATTTGATCGATCATTTTACTGCTTTTTGGAGTTGTATATGTGCTTGCTTAATGTTGTATAATGAAAAAGGTTTGTCTGGAGAAAAAGACAGGAATTTTTCCTTCTTGTCGATGTGTCACGAAATATTTCTCCGTTGTGGTATGGTTGTATTGTACATGTTCCGGTTATCTCATGCATTAGCTTTTCTGTTTTTGAATCCAATTCAGACTAAGAAAATTAGTTAATCGTTAATGATTAGATAAACTATTATTTCAGTTTTAAGCATTAATTAGAAAGATTTTTTTTTTATTAATTACGACCTATAAAACTAATTTTTAATATTAAAAAATAATTCATAACAAGTTATAAAACGTTATTCAAAATAAATATATAACAAAATCAGTCATAAATTATTGTCTACAAGTGGAATTTACTTGAATGAATATCCGAAGGAAGGATATCATACTGAAAATCATATGGAATCAGAATATAAGAAATCCAACTCGTAAGTTAAAGATTCATCCATTCTTAATTTTTATAAAATATTTTTATCTATGAATAAATATAAACTCACATCTATAAAAATTCAGCAGACATCAAAGAAAAATTAGGAAAATGCTAATCATGTTTCATCTGAATATCAAATTCAATGAAATCAATAGAGAATTTAGAAACAAAATTGAAGGACATTTTGGAATTCTTTTTGATAGTTATCATCTTCTATCCGCCCAAGTCTAGTATATATTCATTCTAATTCCTCTATTTTCTTTAACTTCAAACTTTGGGTACCTTAAACGTATTCAACAAAAAGGAAAACTAAAAAAGGTAAAAGTTGGAACAAACGTTGAAATTTTTATTTTTATTTTTAAAAGACATATAAAGAAAGGATAATTCACTATAAGAAAATTTGTTCAAATAAGACAAAATCTTCTTTATTGGATTGCATAAATAAATATCATTATATATAATCTAAGATGATTGGTTCTTAGGGCATTATAACTTTTGGGATTTTTCTTCTTTATTTTTATTTTTTAATTCATATATGGATCGAACCAATTAAATATAATACATATAAGAATGTTTAATCACTATATATAATCTAAGATGATTGGTTCTTATGGCATTATCACTTTTGGGATTTTTTTTTTCTTTATTGATCAAACCAATTAAATATGATACATATAAGAATTTTTAATCACTCTATATATATTTTGTCATTAATAGAAAATTATTTTCATTTCTTACTTAATGGTTTTTGTTTCCTATTTTTTTATATACAGAGATAATAAACCTCTTATTCAATTAAAAATAGCTTTAAGTAGCGTTGTTCCCAATTAATTAATTACCTCCACTAAAATCAATCTAATATTTGAGTTTAAAGTGATTTTCTATTAAGTTGGGGTAAAAATTGTTTAAATAATTTGTATTTTATGGGTTAGATTCATATAAAAATCCTTAAGTTATAAAGAAACATTGGGTTAGTTAACACTTTTCAGTTTTTCTGTAAATAAACTAAGCTGATTGTGACCTATTCGGATCTTGATTCGTAAAAAAGTTCATTTAAAATTATTTATTACTGTTAACGAGTCGAGTTCAAAATTAATGTTGTTTGATTCATTAGTTCGCGAATATATTCATTTAGACCTCATTTATATTATATTTTGTTATTGAGTTCGAACTCAAGTTTTTATCATTATTAATTAACAAACAAAAATTGAGTTTTTATTATTATTAGTTAACGAGCCGAACTCGAGCTAAGTTCGTTAAACATATTAAATGAACTTTTTACTAGTTAAGCTCGAGCCACTCTCAAAATAATAATTTTCAAACGAACCGATCTCAAGCTCGAGTTCAAATATAAAAATTTAAATTGAGCTCAAGCAGAATTTGAGTCTATAATAAACTTAAACGAACCGAGTTCAAACTCACCAATATTTGATTCAGCTCGGTTCATTTACAGCCATATTCCCCCTTTCTCTGTTGGGCACAGCGGATAAAATAACACAAATAAATGTGAAATAAAATAATCAGCAAAAAATAACACCAACAATTTAATGTGGTTCACCCTTTAATTTTGGCTACGTCCACGGATAACAATTCAAATATTTTTCTTCCACTAATAAAAATTAATGAGTACAAGAAAAGAGTCTTCCCTAGACACAGGCTAGAGGTAATACAACAATTTTGAGATAAACCCAAAAATAGTGGCACACAAGTGTTTTCCAAAAACACCTCAAAATATTTTTCTCACTATTTTTGTCACTCCCTAATTTTTAAAAATATTTTAAAAGTCTAACTCTTTCTCAAATTCTCTCAAATGAATTGAGATTGTTGTAATTCAAATGAAAGAAAATCTGCCTATTTATAGAAAAAATATTCAGTGTGAACATAAATCAAAAAAGTTAAAAATATTGGTTGGAGGAATTCAATTTGAAATTAAATTACCACAACTTTTAACTTTTTTATTTTATTTTATATGTCGTGGGACCCACATGTGAAAGGACCCACACCAAACTTTTTCCAAAATTTCGGCTATCAACAAATCTCCCCCTCCCGATAATGTAGGAGCTCCACCATTCCAGCAGCTAATCGACAGTATTCAAAATATGATCTTGGTAGAATTTTCGTTAACATGTCTGATCCATTTTCTTCTGTATGGATCTTCTCAAGCTATAGTAGCTTATTCTCCATCACATTTCTGATCCAATGATATCTCACATCAATATGCTTTGATCTTGAGTGAAATGAGGCATTCTTTCCAAGATGAATAGCACTCTGACTATCACAAAATAATTGATATCTGTATTGCTGCAATCCAAGTTCTTTCAAGAACTTCTTCATCCATAGCAACTCCTTACATGCTTCTGTTGTTGCAATAAACTCTGCTTCAGTTGTACATAATGCAACACACTTCTGTAACTTTGATTGTCATGACACAGCTTCCCCTGCAAAAGTGATCAGATAACCTTACATTGACTTTCTGGAGTCAACATCGTCAGCTATATTTACATCTGTGTATCCAACCAACACAGGTTTGGTATCTCCAAAACATAAACATATTTTTGAAGTACTTCGAAGATACCTAAAAATCCATTTTACTGCAGTTTAACATTCCTTTCTAGGATTTGAAAGGAATCTGCTCACTACTCCAACTGCATGAGCGATATCAGGTCGTGTGCACACCATGACATACATCAAACTTTCAACTGTTGAAGCATATGAAATATTATCCATTTCATCCTTCTCTTCATCTGTAGAAAGACTTTGTTTAAAACTTAGCTTAAAGTGATTAGCAAGAGGACAACTAATCATTTTAGCTTGGTCCATTTGAAATCTCTGAAGTACTTTCTCAATGTACTTCTCTTGTGATAGCCATAATTTCTTCGCATCCATATCTCTGATAATCTTCATGTCAATAATTTGCTTTGCTGGCCCCAAGTCTTTCATAGCAAAAGACTTGTTCAACTGCTTTTTCAAATTGTTAATTCTGAAAACATTCCGACCAACAATCAGCATGTCATCCACATAGAGCAGAAGAATAATGAAATCTTCATCAGAGAATTTTTGTACAAAAACACAATGGTCTGAAATAGTCTTATGGTATCCTTGCTCCCCCATAACAAACTCAAACTTCTTGTACCATTATCTCGGTGTCTGCTTCAAGCCGTATAGGCTTTTCTTCAATTTGCAAATATATTCCTCTTTTCCCTTATGTTCGAAACCCTCTGGTTACTCCATGTATATCTTATCTTCCAAATCACCATATAGGAAGGCAGTTTTGACATCCATTTGCTCAACCTCCAGATTAAGACTTGTTGTTAACCTCAGCATTGTAAGGATGAATGTCATTTTCACAATTGGTAAGAAAATTTCATCAAAGTCAATTCATTTTCTTTGACTGAATCCTTTGACGACCAATCTAGCTTTGAATCTCGGATGAGAACTGTTATCTTCATGCTTAGTTCTTAACACTCATTTATTCTTCAAAGCTCTATTTCCTTTTGGCAGTTTCACCAGTTCAAAAGTATTGTTCTCATGCAAAGATTTTATTTTATCTTGCATGGCTTCAATCCATTTCTGTCTGTGCTCATCAGTCATTACTTCTTCAAAGCTTTCTAGTTCTCCCCCATCAGTGAGTAACACATACTTATTTTCTGGATATCTCGAAGATAGTTGCCTTGCTCTATTGCTCCTTTTCACAGGAACTGGGGAGTGCACAGGTGATGGTTGATGATGAACATCATCATCTTCAGCATCATCTTCTGGATTATCGATGGAAGCATTATTTTCTTTAGGCAGATCAACATGATCTTCATCCCCAACTTGTATTGACACAGGTATTGGAGGAACCAATTCTAAATCTGTTGAGTCACCATTGGAATTAGGAACACCTTTTTTGTCCTGACAATATCTTCAATAGTCTCATTCTCAACGAAAATAACATCACGACTTCTAACATTTCTTCTCTACTGGATCATAAAATCTGTAACCAAACTGATCTTTTTCATAGCCAATAAAAACACACTATCATGTTTTGATATCGAGCTTGGACCTCTCATCTTTTGGAATATGTACAAAGACTTTACAACCAAATACCCACAGATGATCATAGGAAACATCCTTTCCTGACCACACTTTCTCTGGAACATCTAGCTTTAGAGGGATACAAGGTGAAATATTTAACACGTACAAAGCCGTGAGTAAAGCTTCACCCCAAAATGTTTTAGGTAACTTTACATGTGAGAGCAAATATTTGACTCTCTCCATCAAAGTTCTATTCATCCTCTCATCAATGTCATTCAACTGCTGTGTTTTTGGAGGCGTTGTCTGATGTCGAATACTATGTTCTTTGCAGTAGGCATCAAACGGTCCAATGTATTCTCCACCATTATCTATCCGGATGCATTTCAACTTCTTCCCAGTCTGTCTCTCAACTGAGGTATGAAATTCTTTAAAGACATTTAGCACCTGATCTTTTGTCTTTAAAGTATACACTCATGTCTTCCTCGAATGGTCATCAATAAAAGTCACAAAGTACTGAGCACCACCCAGTGACTTTGGCATTGACCCACATAAATCTGAATGGATTAGATCTAACACATTCTTCATTCTGGAAAGAGGGGTACTCTTAAAAGTAACTTTGTTTTGCTTTCCTGCTAAACAGTCAGCACATTTCTCCAAATGCACTTCATCCATTCCGAGCAACATCTTCCTTTTGATAAGGGTAGTCATCCCTTTCTCACTCATGTGACCGAGTCGTCTGTGCCATAATTCAATAGCACTGTCGTTCTCCATAGCACTCACAGTGTCATTTGAGAGTTTTGCATGCATCACATACAAGGTAGCATGTCTTGTGCCTCTAACCACAATCATGGAACCTTTGGTAAGCTTCTATTGGTTATTTGAGAAGATACTGCAGAAACCTGCATCATCGAGTTTTCCTGCAGAGATCAAATTCAGATGAATATCTGAAAATATGTCTGACATCTCTCAAGACTAATCTAGTATCATTCACAGTCTCCAGAAAAACATCTTTTCTGCCAACAACTTTTGACAGATTATCATTTTCCATCTTCATAGTGCCAAAATCTCCTGTTGTATAGAATAAGAAGAATTTTTTCTGAGATGTGGCATGAATAATAGTGCTACTATCAATTACCCAACTGGTCTCATGGGATGTGAAATTGATAGTATCATCACAAATGATATTGAATTCGTTCATGGTATTTGTTATGTCATCATCACTGTTGTTATCTCGTTTTACTTCCTTGTCTTTCTGGTCTTTTTTAAACTTTCGGCAGTATTTCTTGATATGACCCTTCTTTTTGCAGTAATGACATTCAATATTGCCATATTTATTTGATTTGTTTCTGCTCTTTCCTTTAGAAATTTGTTGTCTAGACAGGATCCTTCCTCTGTAGTCAGTAACCAGAATATCTGATTGTGATGAAGAATATGAGTTTTGTGATCTCCTTCTCATTTCTTCATTTAGGATACTGCTTTTTACATACTCCATATTGACTACACCATTAGGTGCAATGTTGGTTATTGAAATTTTCAAAATCTCCTATAACTCTGGCAGAGAGCCCAATACTAGCAGAGCAAATACTTCATCATCCAGATTTATGCTCATTCTGGATAGCATGATCCATAGCATCTCATTCAAATGATCTGCTATGGAAGTTTTTTCCTTGTATTTCGACTGCGTCAACTTTGTCAAATAAAACAATTTATTGTTACATATCTTTGACACGTAAAGTTGTTCAAGCTTGTTTCATAATGTCCGAGCATGAGTCTCATTGCAGATGTGGTTGTACACGTTGTCTTCAACAAATTGTCGGATGTATCGCATACCTGCTCGTGCTCAAAATCTCATTCCTCATCTGTCTTGCCTTTGGGTTTAGTTGTAGTAAATACCGGCAGATACATTTTCATCACAAATAGGAGATCCTTCATTTTGTTTCTCCATATGTGGTAATTTGTACCATTTAAGCTGATCATCTTGGTGCCCTTTGTCTCCATTTTAAAATAAAATGAGACTCCTTCAGCTGACAGTAAATTAATAAAATCTTTTTTGATGTGGAAGATCAGTCAATACTGCAAGCATAGATCATACTAAGAATTTTATAAGACTGACAAGCAGACTCTGATACCACTTGTTGGGCACATCAGATAAAATAACACAAATAAATATGAAATAAAATAATCAGCAAAAAATAACACCGACAATTTAACATGGTTCACCCTTTAATTTGGGCTACGTCCACGGACAACACTCCGAATATTTTTCTTCCACTAATAAAAATTAATGGGTACAAAAAGAGAGCATTTCATAGATAGAGGCTGGAGTTAATACAACAATTTTGAAATAAACCAAAAAATAGTGGCACACAAGTATTTTTCAAAAATACCACAAAATATATTTCTCACTATTTTTATCACTCCCTAATTTTTGGAAATATTCCAAAAGTTTAATTCTCTCTCAAATTCTCTTAAATGAATTGAAATTATTGTAATTCAAATGAAAGGAAATCTGTCTATTTATAGAAAAAAATATTCAGACAAATCAAAAAAGTCAAAAATATTGACCGTAGGGATTAAATTTGAAATTGAATTGCCGCAACTTTTAACATCTTTATTTTATTTTATATGTGGTGTGATTTCAACAATTTCCGCAATCAAACCTCTCTTTATCAATAAATTCTCTTTCTTACTACTGCAATCTATGAATCTCATTCTCTCCTCCTATAACTCCTTCGCGAGCACTACTGTGGCACTCCGCCTCTGATCCATTCAAGAAAATCCAATTCCTAATTAAGACTAATCAGCGGCCCTTTTTTATTCTTTCAATAAGACTCTTTTTACTCCTTCTTCCTTCCTTATCTCCAACTTTTCTTCTGGTTTTGAGAAGCCATTTCCACTCTGTTGATCTGAATTTTGTGTTTGATTTCTTTTCTAGGTTTGAAATTTTCTGACAGATTTATTAAATTCATTTGGATATCTAAAATAATTCAATGGATTGGAAACACCCAATCTCCTTAACTTAGGCTGCTGATTATGTCCAATGGGCTTCTTTTTCAATTTCTCTTTCCGGAAACCAAAAACTCATTGCATTCCTTCTCCTCCTTTCATGACTTCCCAATTGGGTTAAACTCGGTCCATAACCGGGTCAACTCGCTCCTCATTAGTGTCGGTATCTTCATTGTTAATCAGGTAAGGGCTTGGTGTATGGCTTTGTTTTTATGTGCACCACTTTTTTTATTATTTTTCTCAACCAAGTCGACTTTTTAGTTAACTTTTATTTTCTTTGGATGAATTGCTTAATTTATTATTTTTTATTGTTTTGATTTATTTGCATATAGTAGAGCTGACTGAATTATTAGAAAAATACATGTATGAGAAGTATTGCTTATTGAGTTGGTTCATGAAGTACCAATCATGCTTTAATAACACATGCTTTTGTCAAATTGGTTTGAAATATTTAAAAATTTAGAGAATTGGAATTCCTCCTTAGCTGTAGGTTTTAGAATTAAACCAAGAGGGTGAATGATTATTAGTATTTTGTTCAAATAAGGGAGGTTGATGAAACATAGGTAAAAGATGTAGTTGTCAATTAATCTCAGGTTACTTTCACTAAGTAAATGATTAACTCTAACTTTATCATCTAACTTTTGCTCACCATAGCTTAGACCAAAGCTAAATAACTAGCAGCTTACGTTACGTTTTAGGTAGTCTAAGTAATAAATATAAAAGTTTATGAGCACTATTAGCTTAATTCGTCAATCATTTTAATTATTTATTTTCTCCTTTTTTCTCTTATTATGAAGTCTCTAGCTTGTTATTTACACTCTTAATTTTTCCTTTTTAATTCTTCCTCATGCTCTTCAAGGATTTGAAAAATATCCACTTTTTTCTATGGATCTTCTGCCGGAATGGCAACCATTTTGATGAAAATTGCAGGTCAGTACGTGCATTAACAAGTGATAGCTGGACTGTGGGAGGATGAGAATTTAGATTATACTACTTAAAGTGATTGATAATGGGCCATCTATTACCTAATCAATCTTGCTAGGGCTTCGCTTCTGTGAAATCAGGGCCATTGTTGATTGCCAAACCAGTTGACTTTATTTAATTCTTAACAATTTGAGTTCTTGGTGTTTCCTTATAATTCTAAGGATAATTTCTTAGGATAAAAAGTATATTTTTTATTCTATATCTTTTTATATTTTATATTTCATCTTTATTTATGTTATACTTGTGGGTTATATATTTAATCTCTTAATATTACTTTGGGGTTGTTTTTTGCATGTTATATATAAGTGTTTTGATTCAATGACAAGATAAATTGACCTTGGCATTCTTTTTTAGTTTTAAATGGGTAGCCAAAGTAACCAAAGCTCTTCATCGCATGTTGAAAATGAAGATGTTGGAAGTAGAAGTACTCCCCCTCCTCCTCATCCAGCTCCTAGAAAATAAATTAGAAAGTTGTATTCTATAAATAGTTTAGTTGTTTGGAATAATCTTAAATTAATAGAATGTGATGATAGAACTAGGGCAACTTGTATTTATAATGAAAAAGCATATGCATGTGAACCTAGGGGTCATGGAACTAGTAACCTATGGACACCTTTGAATAATCAATGTTCAGAATATCAATATGGTCTTAAAAATATGAAGAAGGGTTTTAGTTCTAGGTCTAAAAATGGGGAAAAAAAAGGTTCTAGTTCTAGTGAAGGTCCTAGAGTAAAGAGTTTTGATGGCGAGAAACTTAGAAGGGAGATTGCTAACGCAATAATAATAGATTAATTATGTTTTAGAATTGTGGAAAGGAAGGGATTTAAAAGAATATTGAATACTCTAGAGCCAATATATGATGAGCTTGAATCAGATGATCATTGACCATATATACTCTTCTTTTTTAAGTTATAACTTGTATTTTTTTTTATAATTTGTACCGTTATAACTTTTTTTTCTTTTAATTTTAAAATTTGTAGAGTTGAGCTCACTCTCGATTCTAGAATAATTATTGGAAATTAATTTTTATAGTTGTTCATTTATATTTTTGAATTGCTATGTGCTTTTGACAAATAATTGAAATGAGAGTAATTATATTTAAAATAAAATGTTTTCTAGTTTTACAAAATGAGAGTGTTGGTTTCTTAGGTGTTAACAAAATAGAATGATTATGATATTTTGTTTCATTTGCACGCAAGTTGTTGAAATGTCAGCTAAGTATTCGTATTTATTTTAGGTGGTGAGGTGGAGAGCGACTAGAAGTGTGTGGAGTATTTGCTCTTTAAAGTTTACCAAGTTACTAAGAAATCATAATGATTTTAAGTTGTCTAATATTTTTTTTAAGTTTAATTTTTAGTCCAAATTTTATTATTTTTTTTAGCATTTTATTTGTGTTTAGATTAATCTTTGGATGAAAAATTATGAATATTTTAATATAATAACCATAAATTATCGATCTAAAAATAATAGTGAGAATGCAATGTAAAAAATGGATTTTTGTAAAAAAATTGAAAAAAATGATTAAATTGAAAAACTTAAAAAATTATAAAACAAGGCAAAATGGAAAAAATATGCAAAGTGCTGAAGGAAAAATGGTTAAATTTTGATACTTGAGCCAAATTACATTGGTAAAAATAATATCCTAAATTATTTCTTAATACAATTTAATCCAATTCAATATTCAGTTGCCCGTCTAATATAACTATTGAGTTTAGTTGATTTTTAGTGAATAAACTAGAGAAAATTTCATCATTTACCTATTCTTAGGTTTTCGTTTTTATTTTTACCAAAATTGAATTTTATTGTTACATTTTTTATGATATTTGTATTTCAAAAATGTTATTTAACTAATTTATTGATACTGTAACACGATATTTACATATGTAATTTTTCATTTAATTTTTGTGTTTTTTAATTTCTTATTTCTTTTGGTTTTCTTCCTTTTTTCTTTTTCATTTTTTCATGATATTTTGTATATTTTTCATTGTTGAAACTCTTTTATCATGTATAATAAAGTCTTCTAATTAAATTATTGAAAAAATAAGAAAGTCAAATACTAAATATTTCCCTAAATTTTACATGATATTTATTATTTTTTATCATTTAACATTGAATAAATGTTATGTAAATATATCATTTATTAAAAAAATATATATCATATACAATAAAACAGATATATATTGAATAAATATTGGATAAACTGAGTAAATATTGGGTAGATTTTGAATAACCTTTAGTAAATGCATTTTAATATTGGATAAATATTAAGTAAATGTTTGATAAATATTGGATGATCTTTTTAATTATCATTTACTCAATCTTAATTAAAAATTTACTTATTATTCATATACAGTTTATCAAATATTTTTTTTAAAAAAAATATAAACAACAGTATATTTTATGATTTTAGTGTTAATATTATTGTAGGAAGGTGAATATAAATGCAGAAATTGATTTTGAGAGATAAAAATGATGATTTTCTGGAAAAAAAAATTATAAATGATTTGAGAATAATGATGAAAAAATGTTATATTTTTGGATATGTATAGAAGAAATTATGCTAAATTTGTTTGAGAAAACTTATTAAGCATGATTATCAGTTTTTGGTGGATTTGAATGTTTAAAAAATGATTTTGGTATTTTTGAAAGAACTTTTCAGTGTAGGTAAATCTGAAATTATTTTAATGTCTTTTTTCATTGAATAAATTATAGAAAATTCTATGAAATTTAAAAATTACAGTTAGAAATAAATTTTTTAAAAATTAACAATTTATCCATATTCTTTGATAAAAACATTATTTGAGATAACCATTAGAAAGTTGTGATTTGAATATACTATTTACTCTATTGTTACAATGATTGGTATCGAGTAGAAACCCTAAATTCTTATAAAATATCATTAGATTATATATGAAACTTTAAAAAGTTCATGTAAAAATATTTTAAATATAGATAAATTATGTGATATATTACACTGCAATATTTAAAATTTATATAATATCAAATAAATGGATATTATCTCAAATAACAATGGATAAACTATTAATTTTTTAAAATTTTATTTATGAATAAAGTTTCAAATTAACTATTCAAAAATTTCTAAAGAGTAAATTGGACTGGGTTTGTATCAATTTTGATTGAAGATGGCCATCAACAACCCTAGCCATTAACAGCGAATTTGGTCAGAAATAACAAAGCATGAGTGGGCAATTGAACCAAACACTAGGAGAGGACCGACTCATAATTTTGACATGAATGCTCTTATGAAATCATTGGATCATTTCCCCTTCTCCGCCTTCCAGATAAATTTAGAAATTTTAAAGCAACCTACTCCTCAACTCTCTCTCTCTCTCTCTCGGATCAGATTCAGCACCGGCTTGTTGACATAGGAGGAGTGAGGCTTTTAACGAATCATACACTTAATAAAATTAATTAACAAAATTGTTATATACTATTTTTAATATCAAATTCAAAAATAATAATTAAAAAAACCTAACATATTTAAAAATTTACTAGAAGTCTATCTTTTTGCAATAATTTAATATTAAACAAGATATTACAATTGTGGTAATCATTTTTAGTTTACTTCGAATAGAATTATTATTTATTCCACATAAACTTAGATCATAAAAAATTTAGACATTTTGGGTGTGTTTAGTTGTAGAAAATAATACTAATTTTTTATAAAATTACTTTAAGAAAACTTGAAAATAAAATTTATTATTTAGTTGTGTTATTTTCTAATTTAGAAAATTAGAAACACATTTTCAAAATTTTTTAAATTATAAGCAATAGAGGAAAATTTCAAAAAAATATTTTTCTATATCTATTTATAAAAGCAAGAGTATTTTCTAAATTAGAAAACATGGAGTTTTCTACAACTATTAATGAGTTTTTTATTTGAAAAATAGAAAATAAGAAAACTAATAAAAAGAAAATGAAAATTGGAAAGAAGAAAAAAAAAAACAGAAAATGTTTCTTTAAACAGACCATTTGCTACTTTAAATGGGAAAATATTATGTGATGTGTATGAAAATTATGCAACGAAGATTAATAAATGAGTTAAGTTGAAGTTGACAATAAGATTGAGAATTAATTGGTGAAGAATCATGAGAATTGAGGGTGCTTGATTGGGATTTAAGACATGCGAGTGGTTTATATAGTTTTATATGGGATTAATCAGTACATGTGGTCGATCTATGATTCCTTAATTTTGCCGGGAACGGAGTAATTAAGGTGTCAAAATGCGCTTCTTGAAACTTCCCTCTGCCTGTTAGTGGTTTGTATGATTGGTGAAAAGTTGATAAGAAAAATTTTCCTTTTAGGTGGCCTCTTACTGTTTTGATGTCATGTCAGTTAGACTCAAAATTAGTACCCACATCTAATGTGATAGTTATGGGGTCTTTCTGACTTCTAAATTCGGCAACATGACTTCTGAGGTCAAAGAATGAAGTGATAGATTAAAGGATCATATTTCTTTAGCCCGTAAAGATAACACTTTGAAATCGTGACATCCTAACAATAAATAAGATCTTACTTTTAATGTGCGTAGGACATGTGTTATACATGCTGTAATTATTTCCCTTTCTTATATTATTATGAAATTAAAAGAAAAACAAAATGAAAAGTAATTTTTACTTCTTTTATTGGCTATTTACATAATTAGGATTTTTTTTATGTTGTATTTAAGTTTACTATATCATAAGATTAAGAAGTGTGGTTATTATCTTTAATTTTTAATGGGATTAAATCTATTTCTTTTCAGTGATTTTGTGGAGGGCAGATAGCCATCCCCACATTAGATTTGCTTGTACATGTGGATTACCGTTAGGCTTGGTGAATCAAGTTATATATGTATTAATCATAGGCGTCTCTTCACCCACCAAGAATTTCATCGGACGAACTGAGACTGACTTTGATTTGATGTGAAAAATGCATGGAGGAATATTTGCATTCTATTCTCAGCAAGTGATATTCCTATAGCACACAGGTGAGGAGATTATTTGTTTTTGTTTTCTCTTCCCAAAAAAAAAATGATGAGGAGACTCTAGATTTTGCTGTTTGTGAAGACCTCGCCAGACGGTGTACCCATTTCGGGGTAATAATTTCTTGGTAGCATATCTGAAATTATTTTACAGTCCAGCAAAATGGGATTCTTTGCCACTCAACAGAGAATGATGCATTAAACTCGTAAAACCGGGCAAGTTTGCGAACAGAGATCAAATGGGTCAAGGGTAAAAAAGAAAAAAAAAACACTTACAAGAACTTAATACATACATATTGCACAAAGGATTATAATTTGATTCTACTGTCATTTTCGTATACAAGCGTATCAGCCTGCTCCATATAAAAAGAATTACCGTAGACAAGAGAGGAGAAAAGAAAATAAGGAAAAAATTTTGCAAATGTCAATCAGACTCAAGTGCATGCAGGTAGTTAGTTTTGATGGGTGCGCTGCAGAGATCTAACGGCAATGGCATGACAGATGTAGATTTGAAAAGGAAGACGGACTGTACAAAATATGCATTTCTTGAGCTTTCATGGTATCCTACATGATTCGATCACTTCACTCACAGCTTTATGAGTCTCCGGTGAAATCATGTTTAATGTCAAATGAAATGCCTGAACAAAAATGGACAAATCAGTTTATGAAACCAAATATACAATTCCATACCCCCAATCATATCAATTTTGACCAAGATAGCTCCTCATTGGATGCCAATATGAACTGGATGGTATGCTAAGTAGACCGATATAACATATCAATAAAACAAAAAAATGGACTGATGCGAGCAATTCATTTTTAAATGGCAACAAATCATAACAACATTTCATGCTTTTAACATACTTGAGACAACCCAATAGAATAAATGCATACCACAAATCTCTCCAACACAGGAACAAGAATAGCCAGGCTGTGATTCGGAAGGCAATCAGCAATAGAATCACGTATGCTCTTACTGTAAAATAATAATAATAAAAAAAAAACTCAGACAAATGGCAAACCATAATAACCGTAAAGCAATTGAGAAGGAAATTATAGCAGTTCTACCTTTCTGTAGAAAGAAATGCAAGTAGAAGTGCTGCATAAGCTTCTACAATCATCTTCTCAGCTTCTTTCTCTCCTTGTAGCACAGCTGCCTCATCATTCTGAACGATGCAATGCCAAATACAATTAATTTTCTCAAATATTTGATGTTCTTATGAACAGAAACAGCTAGTTCAACCTTCCATGTTCATCTCCTATTTGTTTTTCAAAATACATAATAATGTACTAAATACATAAACTGCATCTTCGCTTGGAATATTTTCTCAAATATAAAATTTAATAAGAACAAACTAGCATAAACAAAATATTCCATCATACTATTACTCACCCAAGCCAGAACGTTTCCTTCCCCAGATGCATCACCCGCTCCTTGATTGGCTAGAAAGATTGAACACAATAATGGAATCACATCCCTGCAACTCTCATCTACCCCTTGTGATCTAGGTAATGAAACAGTTGTTGCTGCAAGCCTTGATCTGCAGCAAACATTACTTCAAGTCTCAGTGGACAATATATATGAATTTGGCTTGTACAAACTGAAATTACAATTGCCATCATTCAATAACAGCCATGGATTCAGATTACTGGTATGAAAAGTATAACAGAGTTTCTAAATGTCTTTCCCCAGTATTAACAAGTTGGGAAGTTTACATACTGAAAATTGAGAATTTGAGATGCATCAAAGAAAAGCACAAAGATCCTGAGTCATCTGAATGAGATTGTTGCTTGCAAAAAGTGGCACTGCATAAACATATGCAACAGCAAATGTTTTCTACAAGATGATATAGTTTTGTTCCAGAAAAAATATTAAGAATTTTTATGATGTAGAAGTATAGCATCTAATTCAAGTGAGTGATAAAACACCGAGTTAACTGCAAGCAAGATTAAGAAGTGTACAAATAACTTCTGCAAGCAAAAAGCTTGAATGTAAAATAAAAGCAGAGGTGCATTAAGAATCAGCCAAACATTTCAACTATTTCAACCTGTTATGCCCATCCTTCTCAATCAAGTTCACAAGGAGGCCCAATATAGCAACAAGGAAATCCAACTCTTGGTCTGTAAGATGATTATCATTTCGATTATCGAGTTCGATATATGAAATGTTCTCTTTCATTGCACTGAAATAGGATGATGATGAACTGAATGAAGGGAAGTGGCAAGCAATTAAAGAAGACATGGTCTCCAGTCCTCCACATGCAGCAATTTGTTCACAACCAATAGGGTTATCATTTGTTAAATTCATTAGAACCTGAAAAGAAGATAACATTAGGAACAAACACAGTGTGAAGAAAGTCACAAGTGTACCAGAAAAATACCTTGACTGCAGTAAGAAGACAGTCTGCCAGAAGGCTGAAATGTTCTTCCTCAGTAGCACCACATTGAGATTTTTTCTGCGAAGATTGATGTTCTAGATTTCTTGATTTTTGTTGGTAATTTTCACCATAACTTGATTCTTCTTGGCTCATTAGCTGATATTGGCATGTATCTTCAAGTTCTCTTGAGGTTACACCTCGATTTCGAGATAGAGATTTTTTCTGCTTTCCTGATAGTACGTCCCACTTCGAAGGCTGAAGCTCATCTTCATCAAATGCATAAGGATCTAGAATATCTTCTAAGAATTCGCCCTCAGCAATTTTTGTACAATTAGTTCTCTCAGTAAGCCTGAATTTTGTCCTCAACCCATTACTAGATATAGGTGTTGCACTATTAGATCTCCTTAATGAACCACTACATGAGCTGGATGTGGAAGAACGGACTCTCATTCTTGATTGAAAAGCATCATTCAGGAATGTAGTAGTAGTTTCAGAACTGGAACCAGGAAAACTAAACTGGGAAATAGATCTCTGAGATTTATTAGAACTTTTTTCAGAAGAAGTCCTCTCTGCGCCACAGCAATTTGTGGAAGAACTAATGGATATGATTTCATTGTCACCCACTACAAGTTTAAATGGAAAATTCAATCATTATAGATAGAAAAAGAAAACAAGCCCAGGAGGTAGCAGAAATATTGTAGAATATAATGAAAATCAAGTACCTTTGTGGTTTGCAATTAAAGCCAAATTAGAAGTATTGTAACGGCCATCACAAGGAGTGCAAGGCTTTCCATCATCAGAAGCAGCCTTAGAACTTTTAAGTAGATAAAGACCTAAAAATTGAAGGCCATTAGCCATCATAATGAAAACCACACAAAATAAATAAAAACAGAAAGGAAAAACTTACTTGATAGAATCTTGATGACACTCATGATAAGTTTTGTGAATGAAAGCTGGCATCCGTAAGAATCAAAATTCCCTTTTAGTCCAAGCAGATGACTCTATATGAAAGGGGGGAAAAGTACATTGAAAATCTATAACTCAGCATCAATCAGCAGTTTAAGTTGTATCAACTGAAGGAGGAAGAACAAAGTAGCAAAAGTTAAACAAGGCAAATTGACCTTAACATCTACCTGATTATCTTTACTTAGGAATGTAGCATTTTCCATGATTTTCAAACATTTTAAAAGTAGAACCAGGCTCTGCAAGCGCGAGTCATCTTTTGTGTCCTGCATCAAAGGTGAACCATACCTTTTCCAACTCTGCAAATAAGTCTTCATGATAAAAAGTCAACTTCTAAAAGATACTATTGTCAGTAATTAAATTTCCCTGACAGAGGAAGAGATAAAATAAATCACTATAAGATAAAATGCTTAATATGGTACCAAATTTCGAAATAACGAGACAAGACAGAGAGTAATAAATGACCGTGCTACACAACTAATGATGCCCCAATCCCCATGCATCATTTGCAGGCAAATACATCAGACATAGAACTGGGAATTGCTCTTAATTTCTCGCATGATTTACTAGTGTAAGAACTGGGAATAATACATGTTCTCAATCACTCGATATTTAAATTTAGTTCATATATCAAGCAATATAAAAGGACTTTCCTATTTAACATATTTTGTTCATACTTCATATTATTTAACAAAACTAGTAATGAGATTAAACAAACATACAAGCTCACACCTCCATAAGAGAGTGACAATTCATGGCAACCTCGAAGACAGCATCAAGTCCTCCTAGTTCTCGTAACTTCTCCTTAAAGTTGCCCCCAGTCCTCCTTATCATGCCAGATGTATCTGAAATAATGTGAGTCATGCTGTGAAATAATGATATATAACAATCCTTATCTCATATTTAGATCAAATCCAATACAAACTTATACACTAAATTAATCACTTTTAGCTCCAGCAATTGCTAACATCCCAAACACTAGTCAGGATGTCATGCAGCACAAAGGGACAACAAGAAATTGTAAGGTATAAGTCCTAAGATGATATGAGAAGAAATGAAAAATTCAATTCAAATGAAATATGTTTCAGGAAAATATGCAAAAGGCTATGGCAGTCAAAGGAAAGGAGAGAAATAAATATTTAAATGTTAGAGAAGAGAATTTGGGCAGTAAATAGGCAACAATTTTCTAATAAAAGTACTTGAACCACTAATGTCATATTCAAATATTTATGACATATGCTGTTCATACCATGATTTAACTACTCAACAACATAGAATATTGTCAATGCTTGGTCCCAATACATCTGCTATTCATACTAAATAGTCTAAGATAATAAAATTCATACTTCAATTAATAAAATTCAATATAGAAAATAATAAAATTCATATTTCAAACATAGAATATTGTCAATGCTTGGTCCTAATACATCTGCTATTCATACTAAATAGTCTAAGATAATAAAATTCATACTTCAATTAATAAAATTCATTTTTAAATGGTCTAAGATAATAAAATTCATATTTCAATCAATAACATCTGCTATTCATACCATGATTGAACTACTCAACATCATAGAATATTATCAATGCTTGGCCCTTATACAAAAAATGTGTGTGAAAAAGATATCAGTTTATTATGTATATGATAGTAGAACAGATATTAGCTAGGATACCTTCTAAAGATATCTTAGATAAGCAAGCTTTCTCCATGGTCAACAACGCTATCCATTTTGAGCTGAGTTCTGGCCTCCCCACACCACTGTCATCCTCAAATAACGACTTCATGTCCTTGCAGCTAACAAGAATTTCCTCAACTTTAGCAACAATGGCAGCAGAACTGGAATCTACTGGTTTATTTGCATCTCTTAAGATGTCAGAATCTTTGCGTAATGCTAAAATTTTACTGCCAATATTTCGAGATTTGTCTTCAGCCGCAGTAGAGATGACTGGTTTCAACAATTTGATTAGAAAGCGGATGCAATCAGGTGATTCCAATAGGTGATCATCTTGACCCTGAAATAGTGAAATTTAACATATTCACAACCTTTATCATAGGGAGCATAATTTATGAAGAAAAATAAAACCTGAACTTTAGAAGCAAAACAATTTAACCAGAAAGTAAATGATTAATAGCATTAGCATATAACTCAATATTAAATCAAGCATAATGCTCAAAAATATACAGCACTCCAGATGGAGAAAAATCCAATGAAAATTTATAAAGTCAAGAAAGACATTAATTTAATTTTTAACATCATATGGTAATAGTGAGGAGAGTGGCTAGCTGCATACAGAAGTTCAAATCAAAATGAAGTGTGAAAATGAAATTAACAAAATGATTACAAAAATGAAGATATAAGCACAATGATACACTAACATGAATTACTGATGGCAGGAGTTTTTCTATTTACTGTTGAACCACTAAAAAGGTATTTTCAGCTTCATTCATCAACATATATCTAATTAACCCAGATATTTATTTTGCAAGATCTGAGAAGCATTTAGCTGTTTGCTTAAGACGAGCTCTTTTGAGAAAACTTCACACTAAAATCTAAAAATATTATATATAACAATCAGAGAAAAACAAGTCATAAAAATAAATAACAGAAATTTTTGTAATATAATTCGTTTGGTCCATGTAGGCTTATGTTTGTCACTATAGTGCATGAAATAAAGCAACATCTCACTGTACAACCAAATAGGAATGTTACATAAATTCCTTACAAATATTAAAATTGATCTAACTAGAATATGAACAAACACTGGGTGTCGTCAATAATTTTTTAGACCTCATTGAGTGCAAAGGTCTGATAGAATAAAGTGGTAGAATCCGAACCACAAAACACATAAACAATAGAAGTAAGATCTTAGAGGTGTCTCATTTGATTGATCATAGAAATAAGATTTATCAATTATCAAAGTGCGGCAATCAAAAGTTATAATGATCTTGAACTTTGCACAATATCATGTAGCAGATGAATATTTCATCCTTATAAAACTTCCGTTTGGATCACAACAACACTGTTCATTGACGGTCATGCACGTCACTGTTAAAATGTGTCAACAGCCCCTCATCTAACCACCTAGGGAAAGAAGTACTACATTTGTAATTAACTTCATTAATTGGATTTCAGATATCCGATTTTTTGTGGTTTCCAGCACACACAATAAAATTTAAAATGCACAATAGAAGAAAATTTTTGATATTCTACTTCATGCCTACTCATGTATCTTTTAAATTAGCTTTTCTAGTTGACAGTTCCTTAGAACTAAGAAGTTGCCATAATTAACCATCTACCATTAAAGGATTAGGATTCAATTACAGCATTTAACTCATACTTAGATTTAGGATCAACCGAGCAGAAAAAACTTACATCACCCGTCAAAACATAGAAAAGAGTTGAAGCAGCAAGATTGCTGGATAAGTCATCAAAGCTCAGACCCAAAATAGCATCAATTATTGTCTTCGCCAACCTGAAAGCGTGGAACTTCAGGAGTTTAACGCACATAATTACATTCTAAAAATAAACACATGCAAGATAATAATAATTAAAAAAAAAAAAGGAAGGCAACAATGTTGTAACTTGATCAAATATAGACCACCTCATGAAAATCTTTTCCCCCTTCAAACGCAAAATCGCATGTGGGAAGTAGTAAACCACTGATTACTTGAGGAATTCAAAATCCAAGAAAACTATTCGAAAATGCAAATTCACTACACACTCAAAATAAATCACATTTCAAACACCCAACAACTAAATTTTCAAGATTCACAAGGATCCCAATAACAAAACTATAAAAATTAATCTTTAAACACAAAATCCACCAGTATTACCAAAATTTTTAAAAAAAAAAAACAACATACCCTTGAGCCCTCAAGAGCCGTCGCTGATGTGCAGTACCGCAAATCGACAAAAGAGACAACAAGCTGGCTCTCCTGATTCTAACAGGCTGACCTTTCTTCAGTCCATCAAGCGCAAAATTAACCTCATCAACATGTTCCATCATTTCCCCAAATTCCTGCGCTTCCATCAAAGTCGCAGTGGCCGGAACCAACGACCCAGAATTACAACTTTTAGTAGGGGATTTCCCATGCCTTGGTTTCTTGGACTTCCTGGAAATAGCGCCATTCGACAAAGCACTATCTTGAGAAGAATTAAAGCTGTAGGGATGGGGATCGAAGGAGGGCCAAAGAGAGGAAGATTCTTGGGAAGAGAAAGGTAAACTATAGAAATCTTGAGATGGGTTTTCTTGAGAAAGAGAAAAAGAATCCTTGAAAGAATCGTCAGGAACGGCGCCGTCTATCGAGTCGGAGTAGGACCTGGTTAAGCCCCGGTTTCGGCGACCGTAAGTCCCAACAATCATTGTCTCAATTCTCTTTGCCTCTTGGATCTATCTTGAAGAAGAGTGAGGGCTTGACTTTGGCGTTAATGGAAAGTGAGGGCTTTTTGGGAATGGAAAAAAAATTCAAAATCTGTGTGTGTGTGTATAGAGGTGGCGAGCTGAAGACAATCGCATACAGGGGAAAGAGGAGGTCGTTTGTTGGTTAAGTTGGGTGTTGTTCGGATTCGGATCCGGTTTATGTTTTGGAGATTTACTTTTTATTTTTTTCTAATTTCTAGGAAGGCAATTGAGGTTTTTTTAAGTCATTTCAACGAATCTCATCCTACATGTCAGACCAATTCAAATTCATATTGTTCCTTCACACATCCATAACAAAATAAGACAATTACTGATGCTACTATCAATATTTCCATTAGATAAATTCCAAAGAGCACCATTTATGTTGGGTATACGTCTGTCAAGCCAAAATCGGACTCTCTCTATTACCTAAAGACCATTAAACATTTCGATGAACTAAATTCCAGCTTCTACAAATATTCCTCCAAATGGTCGAGCTAGAAGAACTTAGAGTATGATGGTCATGACCCATAACATCAAATTTATATTTTGAGCATAGGACGAGCCCAAAAAAACATTTGAATTCTAGTAAATACCCCAAGCCATTTTCATATAAAAAACCAAATTCAAAGAATTTAAATTTCTCAAATTAAGCCTGTCACACTCCTTATTTCTTTGCACATTCTCCCATTTAACCAAAGCAACACCTTTCTTCTCCTCATTGCTACCCCATGCAAAGCCTCTGATTTTCTTTTCCATGTCTCTTCAAAGGGATTTAGGTATGTCCACTGTTTGCATAACATAAAAGAGGCATGGAAAGCAAGACCGAATGAGAAAGAGTTATTCTCCCTACTATGGACAAACGACTTGCATTCCAACTGGAAATCTTAGCATTCATCTTCTCTATAATGTAATCATAAGATTTCCTGGAAACTTTGGAATGGAGCAATGACACACATAGATACTTTCCAAGAACGTTAGCTTCCCTGAAACCCAAACTTTTATTTAGAACAAACCAAGTTTGTCTATAAACATTTTTTGAGAAATAGACCAGTCTTGGCTACACTAACCCTTTGGCCCGAGCAAGTACAAAAATATTCAGTATTTAATCAATAATATCAACCTGATTGTAAGTCGTCCTAGCAAACAAAATTAATTTATCAACAAATAAAAGATGAGACAGAAGAGGGCCATTTTTATCTAACAGAATGGGATTCTAGAGCTTCATATCAATAATGTATTGGATTCCATGCTCCAATATTTCCATACAAAAGCACAAATAAATAGGGTCCTTGTCTCAGACTGCAACTGGGAGTAAAGGAATCAATTATTTCTCCATTCTAGAGAACCTGCATTTGAGAGAAAGTAACACAGCGCATGATGACAGAGGTAAGAGAATCAAGAATGCCAACTTCCATAAGAGTTTCATGAAGAAACTCCTATTTGATCTAATCATAGGCTTTTTCCAAATCCACTTTAACGGTCATAAAACAAACCTTACCAGATTTTTCTCCTTATAAAATGAATAACTTCCTGAGCTATTATAATATTTTCTATTATATGTCTGCCAAGAACAAAGTTAGTTTGATAAGGGCGCACCAAAAAAGATATAATCATCTTTAACCGATTGACAATGACTTTTGTAACTGTCTTATACAAAATCATACAAAGAGATATAGGTTTGAATTAAGCAATAAATTTCGGAACATCAACTTTGGGTATAAAGGCAGATAAAAGTATTATTAGTATTGCCCCTACTAACCCCCCATCTAGGTTCCTATTCACCTTATTCATAAAGTCAGGCCCAACTATATTCCACAATGGCCCAGGAGCTTTCCAAGGCTTCATTTGAAACAGAGCGTCCTTGATCTCTTGAAGTTGAAAAAGTTGCTAAAGCCTGTTCAAATTCACCTCTTGCATGCAAGGAAAATAATTCTTTAGAGGAAAAGATATATGTTTTCCATCATCCAAAGAATAAAGATTTTTTAAAAATTCATTGTCATTTGCAAGAAACTCAATCTTGTTCCTCTTTCTTCTTCGAACAATTTTCAAGTGAAAGTAAGTCGTATTTTTGTCTCCTCAAGATATCCACTCACTCCTAAATTTTTGTTTCCATTTAGTTCTTCCCGAAGAATAACTATCTCCAACTATCTAGTGAGGTTTTTCTCAAGCTCTAGAAGATAAGGGATGTGGCACCAAAGCTTTATGATCAGTGCAAGCAAGATCTTCTTTTTATGGAAAACATTCCTAAAAACAGTCTGATTCCAAGCTTTGAGTTTTTTTAGTGAAAGTGTTAAAAGAAGACATAAAAATCAGACTGAATGACCCAATCATCAGACACCATTTCTTTAAATTTCTCAAGTCAACCAGCATTGGATAAATCTGAAAGATTTATTTCTCACACCCGTCTCTTTCAGATTACAATCAAGAAAAATAGGATAACGATCTAATTGAATTCTGGCCAAATGAAATAAAAAAGCCTCTGAGAATTTAAGCCTTCAATTAATATTACAAAATGGCATCATCGAGCCGTTCATGAAGAGAGCCCTTCTCCACGTGTAAAATGAGCCCTTATAGCCCACATCAACCAGGCGTGAATGCAAAAGCCAATCAGAAAATATTTTACAAATTCCAGTTCTACGAGTTGACCAGCTCGCCTTTTTGCAGCTGAAAGAATGGAGTTAAATCTCCAATAATAACCCACGGATCCATCATGGTCTGATTAATACGTTGAAGAAGCTCCCATAACAACTCTCAACAAGTGGGATTGGGAGGATCATAGACAACCGTTAGAAAGAAAAACAAAGATCTGTTTATGTATCACCTTTGCATGAATAAATTGCAAGTTACTTTCCATAATCTAAATGGCCACTGAATTATTCCATAGCAATCATATTCCACCCGAGAACCCATCCACTTCAACTATGTGAGAGAAAGAGTAATTCAAATTTGTTATAATCTTATCTGCAAAAATTTGTTATGAATTATTTGTTATAAATTTGTAAATTTATAAATTTATAAAAATTTGTTATAAAATTGTTATGAATTATTCCAAAGCGATCTATTACCACTAATTTGAGGTTCTAAAAGAACAACTATGTTCGAATTTTTATACTGCAAAAAACAATTGAGAACTCTATTAAATTGGGTGCTTTTCGTACCCTGGCAATTCTAATGTAAAATAGACATAGGAAAAGAGAAAAGAAAACTGAACCTCTTAAATTCAGAGGCAGGCATCCTCATTGTTCTCATTGTCATCATCAACAAAAATATAATCATCATCCTCAGCATTGCTGGCTTTGATGAGGGCATGAAAATCCATCATATCCTCCTCCATTTTATTCCAGATTGATTTGGGTCAAGTGGTCTCACTTTTAGAAGAGGACTAAACACATTTGTGTTGAAGTTAAACTCGTCCATTGCGCTATATTAATAGAATTTAGGTTCTGCATGGGTATGTTTTCCTTCCCAACTACCATGTGCTAGTGGGGTCCAAAGTTGTAGTTCTTGAGTTAGTTTTTCAACTTGTGGTTGTTTTTTCCTGAAATCAAAAAATATTCTCCTAACGTGGCTTTTTTAGTTTTTGTCACACCTTAAGTTTTTCCACTCTTTGAATTACTTGAAACTTGCTTCCCATGTGGCTCAAAAAAAATTTTGCTTGTATTATTAGCCATGTGTCTGTGGGCCCCTCATTTAGAATTTCCTTTATTCATCAATCTAGTTGCCTCATTTGAAATATTGGTTTCGTTATGGTAGAGGTCTTCACCAGCCTTTCATCTTCCTAAAATTCACTAATTTTTTTCGCTAAGAATATTATATCTTGATCCCTTTTGATTTCCCTTATATCTCCTTCTCGAAGAATCTGGGGTTTCCTAATATTCCTCTTCTTCGTCCCAACCACCATCCATGAGCTGGAGAGACTCTGCTCGCCTTCACCAGTAGCAGATTCCTAGTTAGTATTTGCTCCTCCTTCAGAGTTTGAAATTTTTGAAGGGCAGAAATCAAGCAGATGACCATAACAGCGACAAGAGAAATTAATTTTAGGTAGATTTTCATACTCTACCTTTTGGATTTCTCCTTCAATGATTAACTGCGAAACCAAAGGCTGTTCGAGATCAATTAACACAAGCGAACCAGCCCCTCTGAAACCCACTTGTATTGTAATCTACTTTAACTACTTCTCCCATAGTAGCAGATATAGCCATAATAACATTCTTAGGGTAATATTGAAAGAGAAGTTTCGACAATCTCATCCACACCATTGTTCTACTAATCCTCTTGTTAGATACTCTAAAGTCATATGTCCATTTCTGGACAAGCAGATAAGTCCCATTGATGGTCCACTGTCCTTCCAGCAATGCTCTTTGATAATCTGCTTCATTTGAGAATTGAACTAGGAAAAATCCTCATCCAATGTCCAACACTTTTGCATCATGATCATGCCACAATAATTTAAGCCTATTAGTAAAAGCTTTGTAACCAATAGCCTTTCCCAATAAAGTAACTACTACTGCTCTTTCAAGAGTTTTTCCAACCGATTTTTCAAATATGAGGACAAGGTTAATACTAGAGTTTTCCCGGACTTGTTGATAGTGACTTCGCCAGGTTTGATAAAAATATTTGATGTTTCCATGATATCCTCCATTGTGGCGTCTGCAATTGTCCCTAAAAGCAGTATCCCTCTGTAGTCGTCCATCATTATCAGATTCTTTACGCTTCACCTTCTTTGTAGCCCTATCCTCCTTAGAGTTCGGGAAGGATTCCTCAAGGTCATTTGCCATGGTAATCTCAAAGAGAGAAACAATTGTTGTTCTAATTATTTTCATTACCCGTATGTTATATATTGATTGACTGCTAAAATTATAAACGCCTGTACCATATAGGTCTTTTTTTTAAGACGATAGATATTAGTTAGTATTAAAAGAGGCTACAAAGTAGACATGAAGTAGACATGCCCTACAGAAAGAACCCGTAAATCCAAAATTACGGAAAACAAAAAAAATTAAAAACTCTTTTTTTATATAGTATTATTTTATTTCTCCATAACAACACAATAATGTTGACAATGAAGCACGGGAAGAGGTTATTTCATTCAAAAATTGTCTTGAAAAGTTAAAACACTATGGAGTAAAAAAAGATATCGGACACCTCAAAAGGGTACAATCTATCCCAATGTTGCCTAACTTACAAGATTTTATGATCTAAGATAAAAGATGAACAATATTAAAGAGAACGAACCAAAGATCAATAAAATAAATTATGGCTTAGATATATGAAAGTGTTGGTCAACCTACACATGCACCATAAAATAAATGACAATAAAAATGGACGGTGCATCTTTTGTTGACAAAATATTTGGTAGGTAAGATGGTAGGTGAAGATTAATCTTGACCATCCATTTGGTGGGTGGGGATTAATCTTGACCATCTATTTGGTTGGTAAGATGGTAAGTGAAGATTAATCTTGACCATACATTTGGTAGGTGAGACGGTAGGTGAGAAATAATCTCAACCACCCATCAAAGTAGGTAAGAATTAATCTTGACCGTCCATTGAGGAGGTGTAGGCCTATATATAGCCTTAGAAATTCATTTGTAATGTATTCCATCAAAAAGTGAGAGAGTAGCATTAGTGAGAGGTTGTGAGTTGTGAGTGTTTGTAAACACTCGGTAAATTTCTCTTCTTTCAATAAAAGATCTGCAGCAGTCCGGAGACGTAGGCATAATTGGCCGAACTCCGCTATCAACTTGTCTGTCTTATTAGTTCGCATTTTCTTCGCTTTCTCATAAATCTGACTATAGGGAAATTGGCGTCATTTCCCAACAACTGGTATCAGAGCATTGGTTGCGTTTTTTCTGTCCTTTTTCGGGCGATTACTATTCACATGAATAGTAAATTTTTGTGAATAGTGAAATTTGGTCAGTTGTAC